>CM057006.1:67714535-68336097 GCA_029891345.1 Dryococelus australis | reverse complement strand
AAAGGCATTAACCCCTAATAAGTATATTTTATTGCCGTCTCAGACGTTAACTTTGGAGAGTGATTAAATGTATACACTGTGTTTATTAGTCATACTGCAATGTTTACATTAAAAATTGGCGGAAAGGTAGAAATTAATTGAAAGGAAACATCTAGCAGGGCCTTAAAAAGTGCTCACTTTACCGTGTACAGCCTTTAGGTACATATTACGTTGGGGCATTTAAACCAGATTTATATTCATTATGGACAGTACATTTACAGTACATATGATAAACGGATTGAACACCCATAAGAAATTGTATACCGTTCATGTACTGTATGTAATTAATGGCGTTGTGTGGGATGCCAGCAGGGGTGGATTAGTCGATGACGTAGGGCACTGCAACAGATCTGTAAAAAAATATTACGCCCTGCTCGCGTGGCCGAGGGCAAATAGCCTGCTGCGTGGTCGTGATTGCTCGCGGTACAGATTTTTCAAAACTGCTGTCGGACTGATTAGCGTCCACAGATAAGCTCTTTTAATGCGCTGAGCCGAGCGTTATCGTCTAATAATGGCCTTAAAGTATTAAGTGGCAAACATTAAGAGCGCTCGAGTGTCAAGAAATTATTTTCGTGCTTCAAGGGCATTTTGTATTTTGGTATTACGACGTCACTAATCGACACAGTCAAGTGCACGAAACCCCGGGAAAATGTGAAAACGTACTCCCCCCCCCCCCCCCGTCATCCACCATCCCTCACATTTATTATAAATGCAGCAGCTTCAAGGTAGTGCCGATAGTTAGGATGAAATATGTGCGAACGGATTACATGCAAATAGAATACTTCATCGATCTACCTGTCGTCAGCAAAGCCACACAATAGACATGCCAGAGGAACCGAGGCAATGGCGCGAAGTTAGAGCAAATATTACAATTCATCTTGGTTTGTCGGTGGCACACTACATGAAATTATTTGTAAATTTGCCATATCAGTGTATTACGTACAGTGACAAAGCGCGAATGGGAACAAATATTTTCCGAAACATGCATGGTAACGTTCCTACAGTTGCGAAGGAACAGTCAAATGCGTGGGGAAGTTCCCAACTTGGTATAGTAGCAATGATAAACACTCCCATATTTTCAGCCTGATACGTATAGGCTGTTCACGGTAAAGTGAGCACTTTTGAAGCCCGAGTTACTTTTTTTTATTTCAACCAAGTTATATCCTTCCACAACTTCTCAATGTAAACCCGGCCATGTCAGTAATAAACACAGTGTATACATTCACCATACCCAAAACCAAAATTCCGTGACCACAACGAAATGTATTTATTGGTTATTATGTCTGACGAAACAGCTTAAGAAAGTGCTCACTTTACCGTGAACGGCCTATAAGTAATATTTCCGTACACTGTATTGGTTAAAAACTTCAATTACAGTTTAAGGAGTTTACCGGAATGTTTTCGCAGTGTAGAAATACGTGCACATTGTGAAGCAGAATACCCTGCTCTACTTTCCATCCCTCCCACGACGCTCTCTGCCTCGTAACGCAGCAATGGCCACACTGAGGGCGGCTGAAGTAAGTACACAATCGCGAGTCCTTTACATAAGTCTGTGTACCTGCAGCAATATGACTTGAAAAACATTCCTGAAAGAATCATTTTCAGAATTTCCTCAGCGAAATGACGAGCGTCTTAATTGTACAGATACACGCCAAAAAATTATTTGAAAATCTACTGTTTCAGTGTATACGTATACAGTGACAAAGTGTGAAAGGTAACAAATATTTTCCCATGCATTCATGGTAACGTTCCTACAGTGGCTCGGGGAAGAGCCAGATGCGTAGGGAAGTTCCCAACTTCGTATATTAGCGATGCTAAAAATTCCCATATAAGTAGTAGGTACTATTACCACGTCCTGTATAGGTTAAAAACTTCCACTAGAGTTTAGGAAGTGTACCAGACTTTTTTGTACAGTGTAGTGTCTAACAGGACTGATGGTAGTAACATGCCACAGTCCTGAATTCCTGTCTTGGACCAACCATAACAAAAATAATTATCTATTGATTATTTCTGTTGTTTTCTTGAGTTTGAAGTACTACTACCTTGAAAGCTTCCACTCTGCTTTTTATATTGAATTTTTCCTCAAATTAAAACCAAGATCGAAGGTACAGGTGGAGTATTCTGGTGCCTAAATGTTCATAACTTTTCCAGACAGCATGCTTGAAAACCATTTCAAAATTTGTTTTTCGGATGATACGCATTTCACATCGTAATGATTTTGTTAAGTGTCCTATGAAAAACTTATTGGTAGGAGATAATTTTAAGCCTCATTTTAACTTTTCCCACAAAAGTAGCTTTAGCTGCATATTAGTAAGAAAGGAAGATTTATTGAACTGATTCCCGTGCTTTGTGATCTGGTATAGAAATCAGTTTCATCTCGCTCATGTCGGGTTTCTTAACTATCTAGGAATTAAGTCCCCGCGCTATGTTGAACATTGAGATTACATTCTTAAAAATTCCCGGGGAATGGAGAAACGTTCGGCGGGTTCAACCTTTCCTTCTTTCTTTAAATATTAAAAGAATATGTCTGTGCTGGGAGAGACGTAAAACGGATTCAATTGGTTGGAAGGGGAATATAGCGCGGGGATGTTTGAGCGATTAATCAGTAAGAAAAGGGTGAAATGGTTCTGGAAAGGAAAACGAAGGGGAAATGTGCAAAATAAAACCTGCACGCACACACACACGCACACACACACACACACACACACACACACACACACAGGCACACGGATACAGTAGACAGCATGTACACTTTTCTTTACGAAACTATCTGAAAGTGGTTTCGTCTATTCTCTCTCGTGAACAGGGCTTATAGTCTGATAGCTGTTTCTTCACACTTTTTGAATCAAACGGTTGGAAAAAAAAAACACCCCAAGTATGACGTGTTCGATTGTTTCCTATCTCACGTGTCTCAAGCGTTTGATATTGTGCTAACATAAAACTTCTTTATTTCTGGTTCAATTTGATTTTTCTTACAATTATTTTATACATAAATTAAAATATTTTCATTTATAACTAATATTAATAAATGCAGGGACTAAATAAGTGTGTTGGTAACTCCTAGTAAGAAATATTTCTTATGCAAATTATCATTACACCGAGAGCTCACGAATGCGGTGGCTCTTGGCCTTCTGGTGTACTTTTCTAAGCTTTGTTTTTATGAGGTAGAGAAAGATCGTGGACGTAGAACTTTAGCAGGGTTTTAGAAAAGTCCGAAGTAACTGTGAATGGTGTATAACTTGTACGAAAACATCTACTAGTAAATCGCTCTGAAAGATACAATAGTGTTGAATTTTATCTGTGTAGGGAAGCGCTTTATGATTGGCATCACATGTGTACAGAGATATACTGAACTCCGTGCCGGAACTCTGTTGAACGATAACTTACATAGAAGGGGAAAATATAGGCCTACTCTACTACAAGTAAATACTAAGAAACGAACGCGCCCATGAATACAGAGAATATGAAATTACATTTAAAAGTAAATACCTAGTTATTGCGTGAGATGAAACAACAATTGATGGCATAGATTTCTTGAATTTGAATCTGTCATTTGAGGAAATTTGATGGGTAGTATTTTATTAAGAATAATTGGAGTGCGAGAAACAGTAGTATTTAAGATTCTGTAGCTTCTTCTCGTAAGCCGTTTGCCTGAAACTTTCTATTTATTTTTTTTTCTTATTTAAGGCGATAGCTCATACAGATCATAAAAAATTTTATCACAGCTCAGGATTTCAAAAATTTGTGCAATAATTGTTAAGCACTCACAATTTTCCCACTAGAGTTTTGCAGAATTTAGGTTTCAGTTAAGAAAACACAATTCAGGAATTTGTAGTGCTAACTCAAGAATTTTCTGGTTTTTAAACATAAATTAATTTGAAATCTTACTCTGAATCCTTTTGGTTATAAATCATACTAAGTATTCTATTTCGTTATAAACAAGGAATCGTCTGTATTTTAGTCGGATTTCGAAATGGGTATAACTTTGTATATGTGTGTGTGTCTATATTACAGATAGCATTCCTATTTTAAAAGTAGTCACCTACTGTATTTATTTCTGCTACTGCCTAGTTACTTCTGCCAACTTTAGTTTCGAATGTTATTTCCGGGAAATTTCTTAGTGACATTGGGTACCGCTTGAAGGTTAATTGCTTTCCCCCTTCCACCGTAATTTTAGCGATCTATTTGTCCTGTTGTCTTCTTTGAAACTTGAAAGCGTTCGCTTACCTGAGACTCGAACTATTTTTGTGGCTAGTTTGAAATCAACTTTTTTTTAAATACTGAACCACAGCCAAACTTTTTCTTGGTGTGTTTGCTCTACGAAAATAACACACATTCCAGACGACTAAACAATGGAAATGGTTGAACGGAGATAAAAGAATAAAACTAGTTTTTTTTTACTGCTGTATCTCGAAATAAGGCCTATACTAGCCGGATACGTACAAAACTATAGACAGCTGGCTCATAATTGAGCACTTTTGATAGCTTTCCGTACAATCTACTTGTTCGCCATTTTGTATCCGTTCATCTTATGTAAAATTGACATTGCAGTGGACCGTGTCACTTAACTCAAGCGCCGCTTAAGGCTCGGGCACAATTGCTATAAGCACGTCAATAACTGTTACTATCGCTGTGCGTCAGTATTCAGCCAACCAGAAGCTCGGACACTTGTACTGCGTTATCAAATGAAGAACTTATTTACAACTCAAGAAAGTGTCTATTTTGACTTCAATCCTATGGCAGATATTTTCTTTTGTTTATTGCTGAATAATCGAAACCACGGAAATTTTGAAAAGTTTTTAGGTAACATTAATAGTGAAAATCGAAATGAAAATAATTTCTCATTTTAAAAACGACTCAGCGATCGGAAATATTTATTATTGACAAAAAACCGCTACCAACTATACAAAACTTAATTTCTTCGGTACTAAATGTAGCAGCATAAACAAATTATTATTATTATTGTTGTTATTATTATATCAGTTGTAACCAGGCTACTGTGATTGTGTTGTGTTTTGTATGTACTTATCGCTATAACTGTGAGTGTTAGTTGTATGTTAATTGTAGCCCGGCCCTTAGAATAACACCAAAATGATCATATAAGTAAATATGTTATTAATACATTAAGCTGGTTCAACAATACTGCGATGCGTTGCGATGCGATGAGCTGCAGCCAATCAGGATGAAGCAGCAGTGCATCGCGCGCAATTCTGGCGTTGCGTTGTGGGCGACAGCCCGCGACTGAGAAGAAGAAGAAGAATAAATGTTTGTTTACAAGGAGACTATAAGCAATTTGTTTACATTTTGTAAACGGCGCACGCGTTTACGCCGACGTGTTTGTATTTGCAAGTTCATCGTCGCCCACCGCAACGCATCGCTGCATTGCGGAACCAGCTTTACGGCATATTTCTCACTCGTACGTTTAAAGGCCGTTCACAAGAAAGTGAACACTTTCTAAACCAACCTTTGAAAAAAGTCACTGCCCCTGTCTGCATGTATTATAACGGGCGCACTTGGTGACACACGCCTAGTAAAGTTGGTAACGATGGATGGAAAATAGTTCCATATCTTAACGTCGAATGAAATGTGTTAGGTAACCATTTATAAGAAATTAAATTATTTCTTTCGCTTTTTACTTTTTTTTAATGCGTTGAAGTGTAAAAATTAGCAGATTTGAAAAGTATTTACTCTATTAACAATTTCACAGTTTCATTTGACAGAAGCATGAATAAACTAATGAGGCCCATGGCAATGTTAATTTTACATAAGGCGGATCGCGGAAGAATACGCAACGTGCATACGAGTAGATGTTGAGCAGAGTTTTCAAAATTGCTCATGTCACCGTGAAACCGTCTATAATTAATCGCGAACAGCCATTTTGTTCACATGCGCATTAAATGCAGCAACAAGTTTTCCATCAATGAAACTGTACGGCCACTTGCCAAGGGCACCACAGCTCCACGGCGGAAACACTAGCACCCAAGTCCAGTGGTCTCCACGTAGGCCCTATGTAGAAGAGATACTGCTTTTGAAGCAACGATAGTTATTGCCTTCAACGCCCACCTTACCTTGGGGGCCTCTCACACAAACTAACCCCCACATTATCCCGATATTTCAAAAGCGTCGAAGAGTCGGGAACTTATTTTAGGAACTTACACTTTGTATCTTTTATTCATACGATCTTTGTATTTGAACAAAATCAAAACGTTAGGCTCGAGCTCATGATATCTTTTTTTTCGTCACCAGGATGGCGGGAAGAAAATTTTCTTGAAAATTTGTTAAGTGGTGCGCTCCCGGGATTCTCGCATGCGGGAATCGTGCCGGACGATTCCGCTGGTCGGCGGGTTTTCCCGGGGACCTCCCGTTTCTCGCGCCGTTGCATTCCGGCGCTGTTCCATACGCCCCTCGTTCCACCTTCATCGGCTCTCAGTACATCGATGTCAAGAGCGGTCGAAATCTCTCCACTTCCAACTCCTGTGATAAGATTGGAAGCCACTATACATGGCCAAATGAATGAAGTGTCGGATTCCAAACGCACTGCCACATGCTCCGCCTGGAGTTCAAGAAACAATTTGGCTGAAATCAAATTATGTGGTGATGTAACTTTTTTTTTGATATGCTCGAATCAAATTTTTAAGTTGAATTTCTTCTGTTTACGCAAATATTATAATTATTATTATTTATAATACGGGGTTGTGTTTTTGTTAAGTTACTATTGATATGTCACGAAACCATCAGATGGCCTCAAAATTCTAGAAGGAAACGACGCCGAACATGGGAGAGAATTAATACTAGCAGTGACGCGTGTTTCATGAAACAGTAGATTATAAGGCAGGGGAAATTTTCGACTGCCTCACGGATACTTAGATGCATAGGCTGTTCGTGGCACACAGACCACATCTGAAAGCCCTGCTTGAGATCCATTTTCACGTACGCCTACTTCCAGTATTAGTAAAGTAAAAAAATTTTATGGGCTACGATGGCCCAGTAAAACTTTGTAACTGTTACGAAAGTAAATGCATATTCTGAAGATTTGCGAACTATTACACTAACACGCATTAAAAAAAAACATCAAACATAATAAATTAGCATAGTATTCACAAATGTTTACATAATATTTTTAATTCGACGTCAAGAGATGGGCCTACTTCGCTTCAGCCGTTACCAACTTTCCTAGGCGCACGTTAGTCAGCGTGCCCGTTAAAATACACGCAGATAGTGACAGTGACATTTTTCAAAGGTTGGTTTCGAAAGTGTTGAATTGACCGTGAACAGCCTATACATAGTAGTTCCGCCACTATAAAGAAAGTACAATGAATCAGCAAACACCAAGCTTACTGATGTTAAAACAACACATACATCGGCTCTTGAGAAAGTGGGATGGACCCTGAGGTTTTTTGTGAAATAGTTGTTTGCGGGAATACGCGTATCTCGATATTAAATGTTCTGCAAATACGAATTTTTGTCAAAAAAAATTGTCTGTGCCCCTATTTTTTTTATTACTTTCGTCATATTAAGTGTATTCTTGGAGAAAAAAAATTCGTGAAAATGGTCAAATGTCGCATTTGTAAAGCTTGCCAATGCGGTTTCCTTAAGCGGCAAGGGAAAAGTACAAACATACGGGCGTAGTTTTATCTGCGGGATTTCATTGCGTGTAATAAAAGTCCCACTGTCAGAGATCATCGTAACCACGTAAACACTGCACGTCTTGCGCGTAGGGGCGATGAGGCGCTAGAAGTAAGTGTTAGTGTCGCCCGTATCGCTCCCTCGTGTTTCTTGACCCTGGGTAGGGGTTTCATCCCACTCATTTAAGAGCGGCCCCAAATCTCTCAACTCAACAACACATACACTGAGTATTTCCTCTGGTACAAACATTAGCATAATGTTTGAAGGTATGCATGACTAAAGCAAATTTAAAATGCCAAATAAAATTCAATGACATGTTCTCTTCTGGTTGGATTTCTTCGTATGTAGCCTATTCATTGTGTTTCATTCTTTTTTCAGATGACGTGCTGAAGATTTTGGAACATGGCATATTCTTCAGTTTGAATTAGCGTGGGAAATGCAGGTACCTAATAATAACAACAATATTAATAATCATAATATTTATTTAATTTATACGCAGGTGGTGAATCAGGGACTTTTAGCTGATGTGTGTAGGGTTGGGAAGCACATATAGGAGAAATAAACCATCGTTTATTAGTAATGTGGATATTAAACCATGTGACATAAACATTCAAATGCATACCGTTGGGAACAAACCAAAGTCCCGTATGTGGTTCAGTTGTGCAGCTAAATCACTGTAAAAGCTGTTCACTATAAAGTGAGCACTTTTGAAATCAACTTTAGAAAAAAGTCAATGCACCTACCTGCATATATTTTAACGGCCGCCCTGAGTGACATGCGCCCAGTAAAGTTGGTAACGAGGGACGGAAGTAGTTCCGTATCTTAACGTCGAATAAAAAGTGTTATGTAACCATTTCTGATAGTTTAAATTATTCCATTCGCTTTCTGTTTATATATATATATATATATATATATATATATATATATATATATATATATATATATATATATTTGTATTCCATCGAAGTGAGCAGATTTGAAAATATTTACTTTTCTAATAATTCCGCAGTTTCACTTGAGACTTGACTGACGCATGACTAAAGTGATGAGGCCCATGACAATGTTAATCTTACATAAGGCGGAAGAATACACAGAATGCATATAAGTAGATCTTAAACAGGGCGTTCAAAAGTGCTCGCTTTACTGTGAACAACCTATTGTCTGGGGTGCCGTGTGTATTGCAAATATTTTCGGGAAACATGATGACTTGAATTCCTAATATAACCCCAGAAAAGTACATCTATTTTTGCGATATTTGTTATAATTTGAATGTGCATTTTTCACATTTTATATCGCTTTAGCTGAATATTATGTGACGACATGTGGGCCGTAATTATAACTACATTACTATACACGTAATTTCCGGCTGAAAATTAATCGCATACGAACATATTTTACTGTTTTATATGTGCGCGGTTGGTATTAT
The DNA here is from genome assembly GCA_029891345.1 of Dryococelus australis. Classification (NCBI taxonomy): domain Eukaryota; kingdom Metazoa; phylum Arthropoda; class Insecta; order Phasmatodea; family Phasmatidae; genus Dryococelus; species Dryococelus australis. Next base: position 68,327,006 of record CM057006.1, on the reverse strand, counting down.
AAGTTCTGGTGATATATTTAGGCTACTTACCGCCTGGTTGGCTGAGCTGAGCCAGCTTCAGCCAATCACGAAATCCCTCCATCAACAGTCAACAGTAGGCATATATAAAGGCAGGAAGGTCCCATAGAGCCTTATTGGCAACAACTCGTTGACTTACTTCTATGATCTCAGTATGTAGTCCGTTTAAGGAATTGGTACACGAGAGCAAAATAAATTTGAAGAGGGAAAAACACTGGGTTTCATAACTTTTAAATTATTGCAACTTGATGCAGAGTCAGTTTTTGCCTTAACTTTAAACACATTGAATTCTGAGTTTCCCATTTCCGATTCGAGAAACAGTGTTTTCGTAACTCCCGCACTGTACACGCATAGTGCTACTGTCTAATATTTATTTCCACAAAGGGGAGCAACTAGCGATGAATCGAACTCGCAAGCAACAACGCGCCACACGCTCGAGCGTAAGCAGTCGTTCTGTTTGCGTCCTCCAGTCCTACATTTTTCCTTGGAAAGTGGATGAAAGTGTTCGAAAAAAAAAACCAGATGATATCTTATCATTTGTAATATGCTTTCTAAATAATATTTAGCTGAATTATTATTACATTCATTTCGTTTCCGTTTCTATAACTAATGTTGGGTATTATAAAACGGCAAATACACGTGGAGGGTAAGCAAAGTTGGAAGTTGCGTTTGTTAGTAGAAATTTAAAATGGTACCGCAGCCCGGCATTAGCAATACTGAGTGTAAAATAGGTTTATTTGAATGATTTTTAATGTTTGAGTTGCCTCAGTAGTGATTTAAAACTATTGTTAGAAAAGTATCATTGAATTAATATTTTGGGTTGAATTATTGAGCTTAGATCAACCATTTATTGTATTGTGAAGTGTGTAATGTATCATATTTTAATGGCATTTAACTAAATGTGATCTGAAACATTCAAATATGTGAGGCTATTATATTGCTTACATTGAAAGAAAAAAAAAACCCACTACACGCCACTATACATAGTATGTTTTACCAGTAGACGCGCACTGAAAATACACAAGAATTTCACCCGGATTAGAACATTAAGGAAAAATTGTATGTACGTATGAGATTTTGAAATGTAAACTGAGAATCTATTTCTGAAACTTCGCCCTGAAATATGGAGACAGAGGGAGGGACTTACAAAGTCACTTACACGGCTATGGCCGTGAAAGCCTGCGAGTTTCATACATTTGCAGCGCGACTGCATTTTCCAACGATGGCCGTGGATCTTTTCCAGCGTGATTGTAGCAAGTACCACGATAGACGATAGCGCAAACCAGTTTTATTGACATTCTCAGTTTTGAAAATACATTATGAAGTTTTTTTTATAGCCGCTCGTGTTGTCTCTGTGGGGATGTACACTCTTTGATATTAAAAAAAATAAAAGTCTCTCGTGAAAAGGTAAGAGTAACCTAATGAATTATTCATGACGTCATTCCAGTCTGTCTTCCACGAAGGTGTGATAGGTCGTCAACTGTACAGCACGCTCGCGTTGCCCATATCTCTATTTTCGAGATCAGTATCGACTGACGTAGGGAAAGGTCAAGGCTCATCGCAGAGAGCCGGGCACTTAACGTGCAAGGTCTGTGGAAGCCGACTCCGCAATAAAAGCCGTAGCGGCCGTGAGATACCGCCCACTTGTATTTATCGTCGATAAATTGGCAGGTTACGTCCTCGCGGCCGTACCTCTACGAAGTAAACTGTTGTCAGTTTTCCTTTAGTGACGAGCGAGTGAAGAGATTTGGATGGTTCTTAAGGTAACTCAGTCCCATAAGTTCCATTTAAGAACATTTTAATGAAATTTTTCTCACGACATGACATAAATAATAAGCCCCATAAGCTCCATCATCAACATATTACATTTCTATATAATATTTTTTCACTAGTGATCAAAGGCAAGAAGTTGATAATTTTTTTTCCTTGCTTTCGGTTACAGAAATGGACCTGTCAACAATAGTCCAGCAATACATGTTTTATAACATGTGCAATGTAATGCCCTACGCTTTGTCGAAGCCCAAAATAAAATGCAAAATCTGTGATGTAATTACGACGAAAATTCCAAAAATCCAAGATGGCGTGGACTGACCCACCTCAAGGCCACGATCCTTCATTTCTACAGCTTTTGCGAGAATTAATTTTTTTGCACCCAAACGGGAGCCGATATTGTAATATCTTCTTACAATTTTGCTACAAATTATTTTTATTGTGGAGTCTAATTTTTCTGACACAAAAAAAAAAACTTTATGATTTTAACTAATAGTTAAATAAACAAGATTTTCGTTAATTAATTAATTGGATAAAATCATACACTTTATTGTGTCAATATCAGCTTCCGTTTGGGTACAAAAAATTAATTCTCGCCTTAACAGCGAGGTCTTGAGAGCCGATGAGTGTGATCGAGATTAGTATGGAGCAGCGCCGGAATGAACGGGCGGGGGAAACGGGAGATACCCGAGAAAACCCTCCGACCAGCGACTTCGTCCGGCACGATTCCCATATGCGAAGATCCGGAGTGACCCGGCCGGGTATTGAGCCCGGATCTCCTTGGTGGGAGGCGAGTAGGCTAACCGCTCAGCCACCGTGGGCCCTTATTTAGCGAAGGTTGCCTCTGTTCAGTGGCGCGGGGAAAGTTGTTCTAGAATAAACGGAATGACATTCGAACGCCAGAGGAGTACGGAAACTGGATTTTTTTTTTTTTACCGGATCGTTTTTTTCTTTATAGTTCTACAACATAGGTCGTAATAATTTAAATTTGTAGACAATACTCCTGGAATATGGGAAATCAGTTATTTTATTCCCTGCAACGGCTTTTATAAAAGGAAGTTAATATAGGCATATTCTTATTTTACTACTGAGTAAAATAACTCTTTTCAAGCATTACTGTTATGTTTGAGTTATTGTAAATTTCCATAGCAGTGCAACATTTTCGAGCGAATTAGAAAATACGTTTCTGCCATGCTTAATATCAGCCATCTAATGTGAGCAAATTGCTCACCACGGCATGTGCGCGTATTAGATATTTCTAATCGGTAAAGTTTCGTCTTTATAGGTGCAGTAAACTGTGAATTAAAGTATGGAGAGATAGACCGTACAGTAGTTCATCCACCTAGCTCAGGTCGTCAGCCCAACAGCTGATTGTAATACTGTTTCTCCATACAGCTGCGCTGAGATATGTGTTGAGCTACAGGCTACTCTAGAATGAATTTGACTTCTGCTGCTTCTGATACCAAAACTTTAATTCTGTATGGCAAATTGAGGCATTTGGTTTTAGCAAGCTATTTGGAAACATCTTTCATATGTGCAAATTTCTCGTATAATTATATTTTTAATACAGTCAAAAACTTACGGTTTACTAGTTAAATGTTTGAGAATATATATTTTTTGAATGTTGATTACATGCTATTAAAGTAAGAACTGGACTAACAGTTTTTGAATTAATGTGTGTTAAAATAATGACCAATGTTATTTATCTCTGGCAATCATATTACGAAAAAGGTTGCTAAGTAAGTAGAAAGATGTAAACCTTTATCGCACATCGAAGCAATGAAATCGTATATGTTACGATGCGGCGTTTATTACTCGCACAATGGGAGAAAAACATTTTCAGCACTAGTGAATCTCCACTGCATAGTTTAAGGCTTATGCCTTGCATTAAAATAGAAACATGGTTTTATAGTAGCCTTGGAAGCTATAATTAGATGAAACTGCAGACATCTCAAGTAGTCGTTAATAAATCTACAGTCATCTTTGTGGATATGTCACTTGCCTTGGAACAAGTTTTAGTTGATGCAGGAAAATTCTTAACTGATTACAATACTGGATGAAATTATGTTAACTTCTCTATGTTGAGATGTTACAGGAGGCTTACATGTTGGGTTTCAGATTTATTGTTATAAAATTTTTATTCAATGTATTTTTGATGCGATTTGAATTCATCCGAAAGGATTTGAAGCGGATATGCAACCCAGTATAACCGTAACCACCCATTAAAACGCAGTACCTTAAAATATTTTTTTTTCGTAATTATTCTAAATTTGCATTTCCCATTTCTAGAGACCTGAACAATTCGCGGTTTCATTTCGGGACAACCTAGAATTCAAAACCCCGTATGTTTGTATCGCTTACACTATTGGTACACCCATTATTCCACACCTCCTGGACAGCTCTGAGCCAATAATCAACAGACAATGAAATGCAGACCCACTCGTTGTCTTCCACTGACAATAAGCAACCAATGCGCAGTGATATTTGCATGATTTAACATACGACTGTGGAGTCTAGCCTACAGGTCATTGAACTCGCGAATTCTTCAAGTCTCTACCCATTAGGGGCTACCTATCACTTTAGCTAAAGAAACAGAAAAAAACAAAACACTGTAATTACGGTGTACAATTCGAAATTCAGTGATGACATGAAAAAGTCAAGTGGTCCAGCGGAATAATAAGTGGTTTAGTGCAACATTAAAATCTTTCAATATCCACTGCGCAATAACTTTAAAATGCATTATTCGGCACACAAAAAGACTGCGAATAAAGTACGTTGCAGTCTGATTCTTCAGAAACAAGTGTGTGAGAACCAAGAAACGTCAGCACTATAAAATACACGTCGAAAATATAGGAGCGAAAATTAATTACTTAAAAGTGGGCTAACGATTGTGTGCCATTTGATGTCTGCGGCATATTGAAATATCCTCCTGTGACGTACGTTTCTTTGCAACTCGTCTATTTACAGATTCATAAAATAACCATGCGACCTACGAAACTTTTCTTATTTGCCAAAGTTGACAAGCCTCGTCTTGATGGAATAACTGAAACTGAAATAAGTTAGGTTTGTGAAAATGCTGTTTAAGTCGAGACTGCTGATTGATCGCCTTCTGTAGTTCATAAAATTGATACGAGCTTTAAATAAACTAGTATTTTATAGTAACCCAGTAAAATACTTCTTCATAACTCCTAATTCAGTACCATGTGTACGGATGCCATGGCAGCTTTATGTCGTCAGCGAAAAAAACTCTCAGGTTTACCATCCAAGAAATGATGGATACGAACTTCGCTTTCTTAAAGAAGTATCTTCTGGATGCGCTCTAAAATTACGTCATTATCGCCACTTTTGAAAGTTTTCAAATGCGATCCGCGTTTTTTTCCCACGCTAAATCTTTGTGGGCTGTTATGCTGAAGCACTCTCTCTTTAGGAGTAATAAAATACTTGTATCCGTATAATATACACTACTCTGAAGAAGTTTTGCACCACCTGTAATTGGTCGCTCATGAAGAATGTTCGTTGAGACAGTCCGGCGCATTACAAAAGGACATTTGTAAAGTCTAGCGTGGTATTCTGTACAGACCGTGGAATCCACCCCATACTTTCTCTTGGGCTATGATGAATCAGCTAACTCAGAAATCATAAATCCCGCTGGTTCAAAACTTTGGTGAGTAGAAGTACTGTGCGCGCGCGCGTGTGTGTGTGTGTGTGTGTATATATATATATATATATATATATATATATATATATATATATATATATATATATATATATATATATATATATATATATATATATATATATATATATATATATATACACACACACACACGCGCGCGCACGCACGCACACACCACGTATTTCTAAAACATGGGGACAAACTTCGGAATGCAATTCCTTACGAAAATATAAGACGAAAATGTATGCACAACTTATCTCCAAAATTTGGTTATCTCCAAAATTTGGTTAGCCCCAAAATGTGAGTATGAAAATGCGTTTAGTTGAAAATGCGATAATCCACTTATGAATACGCAACAAATGGGTGAATGGTGCTTTGTATAAAGGAAATCTTCGACCTTTAAAAACACAGTACGTAATATAATCCCCCTTCCTTTTGGAAATGGCTGTTGGCACAATATGTTTGCATCAAACTTTGTAACACGAAGTACTAAGCTGCATTTAAAGACAACCTGTGAATCAGCACGTCTGAGTTAGCAAAAATGTTTGTCTTGTCTGAACACTCTCAGGTGAACAGTCTGTGAGCTAATTCATGTTGAACATTCGAATCAGAATGTGTGTTGCATACCAGGTAGGCAAATCACAGTACAGAGTAAGGAAATTTAAATGAGGATTTTTCAGAGGCGCACAGCTCCCTTAATAATCACTTGACGAGGAAAGTGATACCTACATTGTATAGGCTGTTTACGTTAAAGTGAGCACTTTTGAAAGCCCTCTTATTTGGAGTAATAGTCAATAAATATATTTTATTGTAGCCTTAGACGGTAACACACACACTGTGGAACACAGTGGAACACACACACTGTGTTTATTACTCAGATGGCAATATTTTTTTTTAAAAGGTGGTTTGAGGATAACAAATGACTGAAAGGAAAATGTAACTAGGGCTCCAAAAGTGCTTATTTTATCGTGGACAGACTACAGTCATATATTTTCGTCAGGAATACGCTGCTGAAGTTTGTCCCCTGTTTTAGAAAAACGTTGTCGTGTGTGTGCGTGTGTGCACTTTATTAATCAAACCTTTGAAAAACCACACCATGTATGACGTATTTTGTTGTTTCCTAATTATGTTATATATAACAAGCGTTTTATACTTGTGTTAACGCAAATGTACCTTATTTTTGGTTAAAGTGAAATCTTATTTACGTTGTATCTATAAATGATAATTTTTCGTTAATATGTTATATCAGTAAAACAGTTCGAAAACAGGCGTGTTGGTAATGCCTAGTAAGAGATTTTTCTTGTGCAAAGTATTATCACACTGAGTGCGCACGAATACGGCGCGTTGGCATTTTGGTGCAGTTTTCTCGAGTCGAATCAGTTTTGTTTGCACGAGGGGGGCCCTGACGTCTCAGGCCTTGTCCCAATTCGCTGAGAGAGTACTCTCTCGCCCACTCTTGACGTCACAGAGAGTCCTCTCTGCTGTCCCAACTCGGAGGAGAGAGCGCGGGAGTGAGAGTGAACGACGATGTACACTCGGTGCTCACTCTCGCACCCTGTCTGACAGCCATGTTGTTTTTCAAGTCTCACCTCAAGTATCAAGGTATATATTTTGTTGTTTCTAAAGCAGTGTTAGGAATATTTTATCGATTTAACTTAATAATTGCGATTGCGAAATGTGTAATATCGATATTCCGTTTGATACAGAACGTAACAAATTATGTTATTATGTTAACATTTCATTTAGGTTAATTTAGTACATGTTATTAAATACTGTGATTTGCAGATAACTTCTATGTTCTTACTCATACAAAAATTTAGTAAATTAAAATAAGCTGCTGTTTCATAAAATACTGTGCATTTATTCGAGGAAAGTGATAGACAGTAATATTTTATTTTTCACAATTGATTACCTTTTTCTGCCAGAGAAATAATGCCGAAGGCTTGTAGAGGGAACAAGTGTTAATTCGCTCAAGTGAGCCAGAGTGAGAGTGGCGAGTGAGAGTGAGCACACTTGTCGAGTTGAGACACGGCCTCGGGCGAACGGACGCCTTCTCCGCGGCCTCGGCACCTGCCGACGCCACAGGCAGCTACGAGTACTCGCGCCGCAAGTAAACGAGGCGCGCCCGGCGCTAGAGCGACGTCCGGGAGATGGCTAGCGGGACGCCCCTCCCCCCTCCCCCCTTCGACGTCCCGCGCCGGGGGACAGAAGGGAAAAAAAGGACGCGGAGATGAAACCGTTAGGCGGCGAGAAGCGGCAAGTAACGGAGCTCTCGAAACTGGAGCTCGGGTTGAATGCAGGCGCCACATCGATCACGCCCGCTCGTTAATCTCCAGTCCACCTACGCCGACGTCCTAATGACCTTCTCCAGGCGCGGCCCAGCTTGCCGTTTGTCCGTGGCCGCCGCGGCGCTCAACAAGACAGTCTTCCCGTCTATAGGCTATTCACGGTGACATGGGCATTTTTCAAATCAACCTTAGAAAAAAAGTCACTGTTCCTACCTGCATATATTTCAATGGGCGTACTTGGTGACATGCGCCCACTGTAAAGTTCGTAACAATGTATGTTCCATATCTTAACGTCGAATAAAAAGTGTTAGGTAACAATTTGTTATAACTTATATTATTTCTTTCGCGTTATGTTTTTTAAGCGTCAAAGTGTAAAAAAAGGAGCAAATTCGTAAAATATTTACTTCTCTAATAATTTCACAGTTTCTTGAATACAGCGATGAGGCATGGCAATGTTAATTTCATATAAGGCGGAAGAACACACAGCATGTATACAAGTAGATCTTAAGCAGGGATTTCAAAAGTGCTCATTTTACCGTGAACAGCCTATATAGTTTATTCGCATTATCTTAACACTTTCTGAATCAAACCTATGAAGAATTACTCCATGTATGACGTGCCTGTTTGTTTCCTAAACATGCCATGTATCGCAAGCGTTTTATACTTCTGCCAACCTAAAAGTGCATTGTATTAGGTTAAATTCAACATTTACTTTCATTTTATATATAAATTATAACTTTGTACTTATAGCGAATTATGAATAAGCACAGGTAGAAAATAGGTGCGTTGGTAATACCTGGTAAGAAATAATTGTTATACAAAATATTATTACACTGAGTTGAGTAATTTGGTGTAATTTTCTAGCCTTGGTTAGGATTTGTTTGCACAAGGTGGAGGAATATCCTGCAAGTAGAACTTCAGCAGGGCTTCAGGGGAATTAGAAGTAACGGTGAACGGACTATATCTATGATCCTGGGCTGGGTGCACGCGATCCGCAGTTCTAGACTTAATTATATGCTTATGAGGTCTTGGGATATGCCATGTCGCAGCTAGTATATCGCAGAATGAGTCTAGAGATCTTTGTCTGCGCTGAAGGGTACTGCATACCAGTTTAAGTAGAGAATCAATGTTTAAGACGTTACTTCTCAATCCGTCAATATTTAACATAACCGTTTTAAACAAAAATATTATGCGTGTCATTTCTTAAGAAATATTGCCAATTATTGTGTCTATTTTTTTGTTTTTAATTTGACATTAAAATCTATATTTTACAAAAAAAAAATTAATAAATATTTTCTTTTTTAAATTTACGAACGTGGGTGCGTTTCCCGCAAAGAAGCGGCGTTGAATATTTATTTTGTTTGAAACAGCCTAACTTTCAAGACGATATATTGACGAGAAGGGAATTTCGTTAACCATTGATACCTCATTTAAACCCTTAACATCGAGTTACTGAGCGCCCGAGACTGTGAAATACATACATATAGGTCTTCCATTACGCCCATTTATTCTACACATTCTATTCCTTCACGACATTTTGGGAATCTGAAATGATATTAACTTTTGATTAGGTTAGGTTAAGTTATGGTGGGTTAGGTTAGGTTTCCTTAGATTAAGCTAGGTTAAGTTAGGTTAGGTCAGTTTGGTTAGATAACCTTAAACATTGTAGTTGGGGTTAGGTGACTTAAACATTGTAGTTGGGGTTAGGTGACTTAAACATTGTAGTTGGGGTTAGGTGACTTAAACATTGTAGTTGGGGTTAGGTGACTTAAACATTGTAGTTGGGGTTAGGTGACTTAAACATTGTAGTTGGGGGTTAGGTGACTTAAACATTGTAGTTGGGGGTTAGGTGACTTAAACATTGTAGTTGGGGTTAGGTGACTTACATCACCATATCACATTACACACTATAAATTATAATTTTACTAGTCTAAAGTTTGTAGCGAAGTTCAATGCTGTGTCCTATACTAGTTTCGGAGGCATTTACCCTGTTTTTTTATATAACTATAACCCTCTGAAAATATTGTTTTTGGCCGTGTTGAAGAGATTCAAAATAGTGTAGATATGCTGGAAGTTGTATTTTGTCCTAGTCCGAAGTAGTATTTCTTTTCGTGTGAAAACAGTTTGTCCGTGGGATAGTTAGTTTCATAAACGTGTATTGCAAACACACTGCAGTCTAGTTTGTGAGCCAAGTAGACGGGCCCCTTAATTTCAGTAAAAAAAACCTGAACGAGGATGGCATGGAGCCACATTAAAAATAAACGCAGCATTTATAAGTTTTTAAAAATAAAAGAAAAGGACGGCGAAGTTATCAACCAGACGAAAGCGCTATAAACAAGGGTCATTTCTTTATCGCAAATAAAAAAAAAATCTAGGCTGTTTTGTTTACAGTAACAAAATCTTGCTTCAGTTCGAAAGAAAGGTTAAAGAAACTTAGTTTCGCTGTTATTTATAGGCAAGGAAAATGTTATTTGAGCAACAATTCATGTGCTGTATACATTAAAGAAAGCGTTTTTAGAGTGGAAATGAGTCACTGGCAGACATGCAGTTACGAAGTAATCTATAGTTTGTTTGTACACAAATCGGAAGTCCAGTGTTCTTATCAAGTATTTTCATTCTGTATATACCGCTTCTCCCACCCAGAAATGCGGAATGGCCTAGCCAAATACTGCTGACCATAAGGATTCGTGAAATTCAAGTCACTCGATTTTACAACCCAAATCGCGCCCAGAAGTTTTCTGGTGTTCATAGTTGCCGAGTAGCACGAATGAACAGAATGCACTTTTTTGACTATTACAATTAGGCCTATACATGTTACTGTTGTAATCTCAAAGTTCAAGAATTCGTTTCCCCGTTTATCAGTGTTTGGTTTTGATAGTGAAACTTCGTATCTGAATGTGTGTATAATTACAGAAGAGATTTTTTTTTTTTAAATGTGAGATGTAGTTTCCTTATGTATAAAAAATATATATATATATATTTAAAAATAATAATTCGGCGTTTTGTGATAGGTTCGCGCATTTTTTCCATTGTGGGATTGAACGTTTTGGCTTCGTCGCAAGTAGTCATAAATTCCTGATCGAGGGTGGAAGATGAAGTTGGACCGTGGAAGTAGGAACAAGAGACTCGACGAGTTCCACACTTTAGTTTGCTCTACATCTACAGGCCAAACACGCTTCAAGTCCGAATTGTGCTCTGCGTGTACAGCACCCGCATGAACTTTCGCCCTTATCTCCTTTTATTCTTGTCCCGCAGTTCATGAACCCGTTAACGCATGGCTGCGGGCGCAGTTCGAATCACTCAGCTGTTTGGTCGTCGCTGAAGGTCCAGACAACGAATTACGGTTAGGTTTGTTTTCAAAATATCTTTAATCAGATTTTTGATACCTCCGCTTCTTCTGGAGTTACAAAGCTCCGACGAGCGCGGCATAACACGACAAATACGCCGACAAAGGCACGACAAAAAGTAGCGATGCCAATTTAAAATAGAGCTCGTGAAAATCGCTTGAATCGGTTTAAAAAAAAAAAGGATGTTTATCTTTTTTTAATCGATATACTTCTTTTCTAAAAATTTTAGATTCAGCGGCACTTTTGTGTGTCATTTAAAGTTATGGATTTTCTTGAGATTTGTACGGTCGTATTTTTTGCGTTGTTTTACTTTCATGGAATTTCATATTTTGGTCTTTGATATTTTTGTAAGTTTTCCGTTAATAGTATGTCTGGTTATGTGAGTTTTTTCCCCAAGGCCGTGGCACATCGTAGCACACATAATTGACATTATGTTCGCACAACTGACCCGAAAAACGGTGGAAAATTGATTTGTTGTAATATATATTTTTTTCGTCCGATTTTCTATACGCATCGATATTTTGTACCTCGATCTAGATGGATCCCAGAAATCGATTATTAATAAGGTAAAGATTGAGTTGCCTAACATAAATATTTTCAATGTGTCAGCAAGCATTTACAACATAGCTGTTTACATTTATGAAAAACAAATTGTAACATGCTATTTTCTGAGTAATGCTAGTGGTTGTTTTACTATAATATTTCCGTTCTTGGTAAAACAAGATTTCTTTATAAAATGTAGGCATGTAAAAAAGTAGCATTTTAAAAGCTTTTATTTAGTAAACAGTTAGGTTTTGGACAAAAAATGACTTAACGTAATTTAAAAATTGCAGTAAAAAGTTTATTTTGGCGTGGAAACCATATATTTCAGGTATTAAACTCTTTAAAAATGGCGAATGAAATGTTTGCGGAATGTTAAAAAATTGTGTGTGATTTCTTTCATTGCTGTGTCTCTATAAAAAAAAGTACAGTTCTCCTGAAAAAAAAGTTTTCTTTCTGATGAAATTTTTTTTTGTATCACAATTTTTCGTAATTGTAAAGGAACCTATACAAAAAAAAAGAGCACATTTACATTAAATGGGACACGCTGTCCTAAAATCACGTAAGGTAAAGAACGTATAAACTCAAAGATATCCTTACGATTAGAACTAGTCTGCGATTTCAATAAGATCATTTATTAGTGATATATGTAAATTATACATATTATGAGTAATTAATAAAGACAAATTGTTGGTAATTTTCAAGTAACCGGTGTGTGTTGAAAAGTCTACACTCTGTGTACATATTTTTTTAACATGCTTTCAAGAAGAGGAGAGCTATCAAACCCACAGCTTTTTGCGTGGAAACACTTGTCAGAATGTTTTAATAGGCACGAGAAATTCTCATTATTTTTTGACAAATTTCCATTTTCATTTATTTTTGTCGTATTTACCAGTGCGTTCAGGAAAATTTGGTTGATAAAAAAATTAAACTTCATCTTAGAAATAACAGCAGTGCCTAAGGACAATTTTACTTGAGCTGAAATTATATGTCAGAAATATTGGATGACCTCTGCAAGTGGCTAGTCGTAAATGATTTAAGTACCAAGATAATTGAAAACTCTTTCATTTACGAGTTTTGTTGGAACTGTTTTGGTCTACAAAATGTTTGAATATTGTTCGACTGGTTTTTTTTATGTTATTGTTTTAAGAGTTAAGTTGAGAGATTAAGGTGGCTCTAAACAACGAGATCTTGAGAGCCGATGAGGGTGAAATGATTTGAGAATGGAGCGGCACCAGAATGCAAGGTCGGGGGAAACAGGAGAGCCCAGAGAAAACCCACCGATCAGCGTGGTCGTCCGGCACGATTCCCACTTGCGAAAATCCGACCCGGTTCTCCCTGGCGGGAGGCGAGCAGGCTAACCGTTCAGCGACCGCGGCCCCGTTGGCTTAATAAGAACCTTTCTGGTTGAATTTTCGTGGGTAGTCTCCGTCCAGTCAAATGATTTGTTTGGAACAACTATTTCGATGACGTGGGGACTTACGAGCACTTGCGGTCGCAGTTCCAGTTCCCCGCACACGACATCCTGTAGCGCACTGGGCTACATAGTGCTCGCGAGTGTGATCACAACGCCGTGTTGTTGCGCGCACTATGCACGCTTCCGCCCTCCAGATCGTCATACAGGCCGCGCTCACAAACAAGCTTCCTGCGGTTAAGACAGTGCTCGCGAGTATGATCACAACGCCGTGTTGTTGCGTGCACTACGCACGCTTCCGCCCTCCAGATCGTCATACAGGCCGCGCTCACAAACAAGCTTCCTGCGGTTAAGATAGTGCTCGCGAGTGTGATCACAACGCCGTGTTGTTGCGCGCACTATGCACGCTTCCGCCCTCCAGATCGTCATACAGGCCGCGCTCACAAACAAGCTTCCTGCGGTTAAGACAGTGCTCGCGAGTGTGATCACAACGCCGTGTTGTTGCGCGCACTACGCACGCTTCCGCCCTCCAGATCGTCATGCAGGCCGCGCTCACAAACAAGCTTCCTGCGGTTAAGACAGTGCTCGCGAGTGTGATCACAACGCCGTGTTGTTGCGCGCACTATGCACGCTTCCGCCCTCCAGATCGTCATGCAGGCCGCGCTCACAAACAGGCTTCCTGCGGTTAAGAAAGTGCTCGCGAGTGTGATCACAACGCCGTGTTGTTGCGCGCACTACGCACGCTTCCGCCCTCCAGATCGTCATGCAGGCCGCGCTCACAAACAAGCTTCCTGCGGTTAAGACAGTGCTCGCGAGTGTGATCACAACGCCGTGTTGTTGCGCGCACTATGCACGCTTCCGCCCTCCAGATCGTCATGCAGGCCGCGCTCACAAACAGGCTTCCTGCGGTTAAGAAAGTGCTCGCGAGTGTGATCACAACGCCGTGTTGTTGCGCGCACTACGCACTCTTCCGCCCTCCAGATCGTCATGCAGGCCGCGCTCACAAACAAGCTTCCTGCGGTTAAGATAGTGCTCGCGAGTATGATCACAACGCCGTGTTGTTGCGTGCACTACGCACGCTTCCGCCCTCCAGATCGTCATACAGGCCGCGCTCACAAACAAGCTTCCTGCGGTTAAGATAGTGCTCGCGAGTGTGATCACAACGCCGTGTTGTTGCGCGCACTACGCACGCTTCCGCCCTCCAGATCGTCCTGCAGGCCGCGCTCACAAACAAGCTTCCTGCGGTTAAGACGGTGCTCGCGAGTGTGATCACAACGCCGTGTTGTTGCGCGCACTACGCACGCTTCCGCCCTCCAGATCGTCCTGCAGGCCGCGCTCACAAACAAGCTTCCTGCGGTTAAGACGGTGCTCGCGAGTGTGATCACAACGCCGTGTTGTTGCGCGCACTACGCACGCTTCCGCCCTCCCGATCGTCATGCAGGCCGCGCTCACAAACAAGCTTCCTGCGGTTAAGACAGTGCTCGCGAGTGTGATCACAACGCCGTGTTGTTGCGCGCACTACGCACGCTTCCGCCCTCGAGATCGTCATGTAGGCCGCGCTCACAAACAAGCTTCCCGCGGTTAAGACAGTAACCACATACCAGCTTAATAAGGGCATCATTTAAAGGCTATTCAAAAAGTCTCACACTGCACGAATTCCTGAAAAATTAGATCCAGAACATAATTAAATGCTTAAAAACCTAAATTAGATTAACTTACATTTAAAAATGATAAACTTTTTGCAGACAATCAGGGATAGAAACCACGAAATCAATAAGTATGCCAAGATTATTATATTTACATTAACAAAATAATATTACCTGCAACTCTTTGGCACTGAATTTTACATATTGCTAAGGAAAAAAATACTTTTTTAATATAACTTTTTAACATTAGTTTTGAAGAAAATGAAATTCAGTTAAAGTTGAGGAGTTTTTTTTAAATTTAGTTAATATTGATTTTTACGTGGTAAAGTTGTATAAATTTAAAGCAACTGTTTTTTCCATATCTACCGTTTTTGTTGTTTCTATATGTTAATAACCGAAAAAACTATCGACAAATTTTCATACGTAAACTATACGTTATATGAACTATTGATATGTGATCATTTTTGTTAATTCAAATATATAGTGATTAATATAAGCCACATAAAAATGTATAAAGTAATTCAAATTCTTTTCTTGGTTTCATTTTCAGTACTCTCTGGCAGCAGTCTCATAAGTAGTATCTATCGAACCAAATTGTTTAATGATCGGTTCGTGGTTAAAGAACCTTTGCTTATTTTATTCTTTTAGCCCATAATGTATTTTTCTGCCTCATGTAAAATTACCCTGTCAACTGCGTTTATCCACGGTATCTTAACGCTTTATTAATAGAACCTTTCAAAAATCTCTCCCTGTGTGAAGTGTTTAGTAAGTTTCCTAAATGTGTCATGTATCACAAGCTTTATATACTTCCGTTTACGTATAAGTGTTATAGTTTTGGTGAAATTAAACTTTAACTTATATTTCATCTATATATATTAATACAAATAGAGAGAAAATGTGTGTGTGTTTTAATGCCTATAGTCAGTCTCACTCTTAGATTGCAGTGGAATGTCCATGACACGCGCTGTTTCCAGATGGCTAGCTATTATAAACAGGCAAAAAGTTATGCAGTGTTGAGAGAATAGTTCATACGTACAAAATTACATAACAAAAATTGTCGAAATGTATAGTAGTGTATAAATCTAAGAGAGACGCACTATAGTAAGGAATAGTTCTTATGATAATTATTAAACTGAGCACGGGCTAAATGTGGTGCGTTGTCTTTTTGATCCAGTTTTCTTGACTTGACTAAGCTTTGTTTGCTTGAATCGGGGGAGTAGCAAGGCTTCAGAAAATTTGGAAGTGGCCATGTATCGACTATAGCATCTTTTCTTGCGCTGATCTGGTAGGTCAGTTTTTTTTTATAAACAAATCACTCTATGTTTCTGCACACTAGTTATCACTCTAGTTTGAATGAAACTCAACGAAACCCATTAGTCCCCATTAGTCCCATTAGTTACAAATTTCGAACATTGCACTTTTAATAAGCAGTTCAGAAATCGAACTACTTGCCTTTAATTCGCTGCCAATATCACAGCGTTAACGTCAAAATAAGTGCAGGTAATAGCAAGGTTATTATTATTATTTTTTTTAACGTTGGTTCCAGAAGTGCTCGTTAAACGCTAATCAGTGCATCTTCGTTCCTCTCTCCGTTTTTTTTCCTTTGTCTTCCATGTCGTCTGAAATTTTTTTTGCTTGATTTTTTTATCTGCCTCCTTGAAGTTCCTTCCCGCTTTGTCGTTGAAGGAGATCGTCGCTCGGAAGATTACTGAAAGGCAGGTTGAATGTTCCTTCCTGCTATTTCACGATGTTTTTTGGCGTGCCCGCGGAGATGGCGTGTTTGACAACTGTAAAACATCTTCCTGTTCAATTTTTTTTTTTTTTTTTCACCCCGCCAACCAACGCTTTATTTTCGTAGCATTTGCTCATTTCATGACACCTGACACAAATTAAATCTGGGTTTGCAATTTAAAAAAAAGCATTATGCTTTAAGATTTATGCGGCAACCGCTTTTTTCGAACGGGGAACTACGTCTTGTGGATTTACTGTTTCCAATTCACGTGATAATTCTTAAGTCCAGCCAATTAAAAGTTACGACGATTCTATCCGTTAACTTTCGGTCCTAACCTAACCTCACATAACAAAACCATATTTCAGGTGAGAATATTTCAAAGCAGACATCTTCTAGCTGAGGAGCTTATATTTGTGAACAAATATAATCGTAAACATTTGCATCAAAATAAAGTGTTTTAAAATTAAAATTAAAATCTATCAATGATAAGCCCTGAAAGTGATTGCAAATAATAACGGAAGCGTATTTTTTGAGGCCAGGACTTTCTTTTGCCTGCATTCATTTATGTCGGCGTAGCCGTGTGATACTTTGGTAACAATTTAACTGAACTGTTTAAACATGGCTGCCGTGACATGATTGCGCTAACGAGTCCAGCCTATAGCATGACAACATCATTACACGCCGACAAATTGTGCGTTTAACTGCACAGTGTTCCTTGAACAAAAACAAACTGTGGGATCTGTTTACGGTTAACTGAGCACACTTAGGATCTATTTTTACTTTTCACTTTGTATCCTTCTGCCGTAGCCCAGAGCTCTTTATTCTTGCGCCGTCACAGTGAGTGTAATTTTAGGAATTTGATATGCAGATTGGTTCTGTGATATGTATGAAACTAATAAATTAAGTGTAAAATACCGTTTAAAACCAAGCTATTATTTGTAAATGAACTAAAAAGATAAAAATAATTATAAGAGTAGTTACAGAATTTGTAGAACTTGTAAGACGTGATCGAACAGCCTTAATAAACTTTACCACAAAATAATATTTTTGTATCAATTTGTATTTAGTATATAAAAGCTTGGCGCAATATAGAACGTATACCTCATTTGTGTAAGCGTAGTAAGCACAAATCTTGCATAAGGCTCTTAACTATTCGCAATATAAAACGTATACCTTATTTTCGTAAGCGTAGTAAGCATATATTTTGCGCATGGCTGATAACTATTCAGGCCAAGCTTTTATGTACTAAATATAAATTGATACAAAAACATTAATTTGTAGTAAAGTTTATTACGGCTGTTCGACCACATCTTACAAGTTATACAAAAACTTCTCCTATAACATTTTTTTGTTCATTTATTAATAAAATATTTTTTTTTCAAAAGGATTTTTAGAGTTAATTTATTTTTCACTTTATAGTTTAACCTATTTTTCTTATTATTATGTAGGTAGACTATTTATACATTCACCGACTCATCCGTCATCGGTATCGCTTGCGATCAGGCGAGTTACAGTGCACTCTTTTCGCGGGAAGTTGAACCGCCATGCTGAATATTCATTATTCATCTTACACGTGTGTGCATGTCGATGTATCTGACATTTCAATACGAGCTCACGCAGATCGGAATATTCAAATGGTATTTCACATACACACACGCGGTCGATCATTTGAAATCCTTCTTGTGTTTCAATGTTTGGATGGTCTTATACCCACGCAACCGTGTGTAAATGAGGACTTTCCCTGCACTGAAACTCCACACGCCACCAGTAATCGACAACTGGTCTACCAAATATATCGTGATTGCTAGTGATTCGGTGGGCGCTGGACAGACGCCTCACAGACACCTACCGTACGCACAAACAAGTGAAGTTACATAAAAGCTTGTAAAAACACTAGCTTCAAAGGCCATAAATTTAAAAATTACGCTCGCAAACAACGTCAAAAATGAAAACTATTTTTATCAATTCGCTGCCAGTGCGTGTGCCTGCACGCAAGTGTGTAGGGTGCTGAAGCATGTATGTAATCACGAGGAGTGATTTATTTCTCACAGGTTGATTACACAAGAGCTCACTTTACCGTGAAGGGCCTTTAACAGCCAATCAAGACAAAATATTTCGATCAACCAGGCCTACTCCAGCGAAAAGAATTTAGGAATTTTTTGGAAGCCATTTTTTTTTTCGCCACGTCATTTTTATTTCCCTGGATTGATTAAATATTAATTTTTACATCCTCTGATTGGTGACTCAGCTGTGTAGATGCTGGCTTGCTACCTCTGGTTCGCAGTCAAGTGATTTTTGGTGTAGTCTATTTGCGGTTTCTTCAAACTTTTTGAATCAAAACTTGGAAAAAACACCCCATGTTTGACGTGCTTGGTTGTTTCCTAAATATTCATATATCAGAAGTGTTTTGTACTTTTGTTCAGCTAAAATCACTTTATTTTCAGTTAAATTTAAATACTAGCTATAATAGCTAATATTAATCAAGACGGTGAGAAAATGCATGTGTTGATAATGCATATACGCTCGCTGTTCACAGTCAAATGAGCGATTTTGAAGGCCCTGCTTAAGATCTACTTGTATACACGTTGTGTATTCCTCCGCCTTATATAAAATTAACATTTCTGTGGGCCTCTTCACTTTATTCGTGCGTCGGTCAAATAGAACTGTAAAATTATTAATAAATTACATACTTCACAAATCTGCTCAAATTTTACCCTTCGATGCATTAAAAAAAATGGAAAGCGAAAGAATTAATTTTAAGTTATTACAAATGTTTACCTAACACTTTATATTCAACATTAATATATGGAACTAGTTTCCATCCATCGTGACCAACATTACTGGGCGAATGACACTGATGGCGCATGACCGAGGTGCGTTGGCCCTCTAATGTAAAAATCGAAGCTTTGTTTGTATGAGCCCGGAGTAAAATCCTGGAAGGTTATTTTTAACAGGGCTTCAGGAAAGTTGTCTAACCTTGAATGGACAATAGTACCCGATTGTAATACAAATTGGTTGTGTGGCAAGAGTGTTTGTGTAAGAGTGCAAACGGAACTGGTTTCGTTCGAGCCTGGGTGCCCGAAAGGCGATGGTTCTTTCTTTCTTTATACATCTCGAAAATCTCCTCTCCCCCCCCTTTTTTTTTTTCATCCACCATTTCTCATATTGACCTGCCACAGTAGTTTTTGAAGCACATCAAATTTTCCCTCTACATTAGTCAATAATAAAAGTCGAAATACCAGCGTATCATTTGGAAATAATAACGAAGATATGCAATGCGTTTTATACAACAAAAAAAAAACTTTTTGGTAGTTCTTCAAAATATTTTTTTGGTGTCAGGGTTTCCAAGTATTTTTCTTTTAAAAGTACAAAATAAATTTTACGGTGCGCCTGAAGGCGGGGCTCCGGACTTACAAATTACGTACTCCGACTAGACATGTCTTGCACTATTTTTTTTTCTTAGGAGAGTTATTGTGATAGTAATAAAGAGTTATCTGCTCATATTTGAGTGACGTTGCAGAAACGAGAGATCTTTGAGAAGCACGATGATTGCGAAGGCTTATCGAACGAGAAACGGGATGTGACTGATGCAGCTGATTGATGACCATGCGAGCAAGAGGAGAAGAAGGTTTGCGCGGGTGGGGGGGGGGACAGGGGAGAAAGATATATATTTATGCGTGTGTGTGTGTGTGTGTATAGCCACACCTTCGAGCCGAATCACAAGTTTCGTGGCCCGTCCCCATGAACGTTTGTCTCCAAACCGCGCGTGAAGCAGTTCACGATCCTTCTCCTCGTAGCTTCGTTCTCCCGACGTTTTTAGCGCTAATTAGCTATTGATTAGTACACTGCACGTAATGAATCTCGCCGGTTAACTTCAGTTGAACCGTTCGTATTTTCCGCAGCGCCTAGAGGTGTTCCGCAACTTGATATTACTTTAAAGTTTTCGTACGACATATTATAAATTATCTTCCAAAACCATCTGGCATATAGAATCATTTGTTACTCTCGGCGCAATAAGTACAACAACAATTTTTTTGTATTACAATTAATACCAAAGACTGTCAGCAGCCAATAATAATAATAATGATAATAGTAATAATTTCAACTACGTATTTTAATTTTTTTTTTTTTTTTTGCTCCGCAGAACGTTTTTTTATGTATCGTTTAGCTCTAGGCATTTTCTATCTAGCATTTTTACAGCAAAGTTTGATTAGGCGAATACGTGCCAAGTTCGGTTGGAATCTGTTTATCCGTTTGAAAGTTTTAAAAGCGAGAGTGAGTTGGACAGACAGAAGGGAAAACAAAACTTTGAATACTTTTTGATGAGGAGAACATTTTTGTTCTCGTAGCAGAAATGTTAGACATCACGTGGGCTAACGGTATAGATGTCTAAATTCAAGGCATATTCAAGGACAATTTTTCTGATTTTAAGGTTTCACTTGCAAGATGCCATAGACAACACCGCAAATTACCCAGCTGTTAAAAAAAAAATTGTAATCATCCGTAACAACATTACAGACCGCGTCAACAGCCGTTGAATAAGTTTTCTCGTTACAGGGACTGTATAAGTATATACAAGAACATCAAATTTCATGAGTTTATTTTGTAAAATATCTGTATATTATTATTGCTTTTCTATGCTACTTCAATAAACAGGTCAGTTTTAAAGGAAACGAAATGTAAAATAATTCAACTGAAAGAAAAGCGGCTGTACTGTGACTTTTATTTCTTTGAAAACGTGCCAATAAAATAACCTTGATTTTCCGTTCCTTAGCCGTACCACCATATCTACAATCATTACAGTAAGTTGTTTGAACTTATTGGTTTTACTATTATCTGATATCAACTGAACGTGTAATTTCGACGAGCGTGCAGGGATTTGAACACCGGATAATTCATATTAATTGATTCTATGTTAGAACTGTAGGTACATTAATGACAAACGAAAGACAAAAATTTTAAACGTGTAAAACTTTTTCTAACGTACATATTCTGTAGTTGATCGTTTGTCAGTTTGTCACAACGCAGCTGTAAAAAAGAAAAGGCTCTTAATTGTGTGTCACCAGGGAGAGTAACCATAGAAAAGAACTGCTCAACTTGTTAACAAACAACAATAATTATCAGAATGATGTTTCAAGGCGGCGTGACGAAAAGTTACATCTATTGAATCCGATGGGCAGTGAGATTGTTCCAAGGTTGTAATCATGCGTCGAGCAGCGACGACGAATTAGACATCCGAGTAGGTGCTCAGTGACGTCCCCTTGATCTGGCAGTGGTGACGATTTAAATTGTAAATGAACACTTTTTTTTTTTCTGTGCAGTTTTTTATTTTCCACGCACTTTCGCAGTTTTGTGTCTCTCTCGCGCTGTGCACGCCAGGATATGACTGCGCAAAAACGCACAAGTCTTACGAATTCGGCACAGTAGTTCGGGGATGAGTTCCTATACTTGAGCATCGTATACGTCAAACTGCAGGCTGCTCCCGGTTCAGGACTTTTGAAAGCTCTGCTAACGATCTAGTTTTTGCATCCTTACACCATTTGTCAACTTAACATTGCCTGCCAGATACCGACTCCTTTATTCACGCATCAGCCAAGTGTTGTGTGTAGGGGCGCCTGTTTTTTTTTTTTGCGAAAAGATTTAGATGACAAGTTGTGTTGCAACGCACTTTAGTTCAGAACCACTTTCATGATTGGATCATTTGAATTGTTACGCGTCTTTTGTGTCTGACGGCGAATCACAGACGGTCAGAAACGGAGGAAATAAATCCTGATCAGCTCACTCGTGAAACAGTCAAGTCTTCACACAAAGACAAGCGGCCAGTAGTCAAATGAAGACTACAAGTGTGTACATAGGATATTGAAGTCTAACCTACGCGTGAATCTTTTCGCAAAAAACAGGCGGCGTTAGTTGTGTGTAGTTGTGAAATTCTTTTTAACGTAACTATACCGATAATTTGCTCATTTTTACACTTATTGCTATGCTCTGACTCGTACCAGAGTAGCAAGTGGAAAGGGCTACATGTTAGTACTACGGATATATCAAACTGGAGGATGATTTCGTATCAACAGGTGATTAAAGACTTCATCAACTAACTGTATACCATAGGCTATCCACGGTAAAGTGAGCACTTTTGAAAGCCGTCTCATTTGTAATAATAGTCAATAAATTTATTTTGTTTTAGCCCTAGACGCTAACTTCCGAGTGCGGTGGAATACACACACTAGTTTTATTACTTGCATGGCAAAATTTATTTTATAAGGTGCTCAAAGGATAAACAATGGCTGAATGAAAAAATTAACCAGGGTCCTTAAAAGTGCTCACTTTACCGTGAACAGGCAAAATATACATATTAATTCAATATGTTCTGCTATGGGGCCAACGGAAGTAAAGAATAAAGAAAGGATGTGTTACTGGGGCCACCGCCTACCTACGTCGTTTCTCTCTCTCTCTCTCTCTTCTCTCTCTCTCTCTCTCTCTCTCTCTTTTTTGGCGGAGTAGCGTTACAATGTAACGCACTACAAGAGCGCCATCGCCGCTACACGCAGGACTCTGATTTGGCGCACAGTGTTCTCGCAGTGCTGCGTGCACCTATAGGACTCTAAGCGGTAAACCTATCATTCCATTCATGAACTGTCTGTAGCAAAGTTCAATACAGGCTCCTATCGCAATTCGTCTCGTGTCCGGCTAGTATGTTTTAATGCGCGGCAGTCTGAATAAAGCCATTTTTAACTGTACTGGTGGGCTCCAAAATAATATTTACAGCACGCCTGGTAACTTTAAAATACCACTCCTTCCTCGTCTGGGGTATGATGTCTTTTCGTAGGTGAACGTATTTCAAACAACCTGTATAGCAGTTCAAGCACCAGACAGGCGGAACTCTTTAAGTTCGAGGCAGCATGTCGACGAAAGGAGCTCACCTGGTCTCGCACTCTTAGACTCTTCGGCCAGAAGTACGAACAACGCAGTCTCCGAGTTTGGTCGCCACCCACTCCTGGCCGCCCCTGAACCTCTGCCTCGCGTCCATACCACTCTTCGCGCCCTTCCGCGTGTGTGCTGTCGTAATAATTACTTCTGATTGGCTCCCTCTGCATACTACAGGCGGGCTTTAGCTATAGCCACACTGTTTAAAACGAATGTCGTGATGTCTGCTGGACCCACACTTTGTGGTGTTCTATAAATTTTTTCTACTGGTATTTATGCATTCCAATATGGCTTAAACCATTCAGACGCAGTGTGTATATTAAGCATGTGTAGGTATTTTTTGGTATGTACTGCACACTGCGAAGCTCAGTGACCAATGATCTTAACTTTAGGTAAACGATTCACAAACCATCTTACTAGTCGAGGTTATAATTGGGTCATCTAATTGTAGCCGAACATATAGTCTACAGCTCATTGTCTGTGACAACGGAACAAGTGTCGTGTCGACTAAAGTACAGTACACATCATAAAATATCTTGTTTGCAACACATAAACCCGTAAATTAATGTGGGTCTAAAACTTGCCTGTCGCCTCCTCCACAGGCATTGTTGTGAAAGAATGCACACAACGGGGCCATGTGTAATATTACGTACACAAAACTAACAGTAAATAAATGAAATTAATTCTGGGGCCAAAAATTCGAATGTCGCACTTTTAATACGATGTTAAAGCCCATATGCCACTATAAAATTTTCCGTACAGGCTCTGGCAAAAGCTTCCACGAGATCTGTTAACCGAGCATGCATGCGATCAGTTATAGAGGGTTTCTTGGAATAACCTGTTCAACGATACTTGCTGCCGCGCAAGTAATGGCGAGTGCATCTTTACAATTTTTTATTTAACCTACCTTGTTTGTATGTACGGTAGGCGTCTGTCCGGCGCCCACCGAATCACTAGCAATCGTCGCGTCTGCCTGCAGCGCATCGCTGTTTGTCAGGTTGCAGCCCGAAGTGTGGAAGGGGCCACCAGTGTTTAACTTGAACTTTTTAGTCCTTTTAGTCTCACCTATGTATTATTATTATTATTATTACATAGGTAAACTATTTATACATTCACAGACTCGTCCGGCATCGGGATCGCAAGCGATACCTATGACGCTGGGTATATGAACGTGTAAATAGTTTATCTTTATAATAATAAAATAATTAGGCGAGACTTAAAATTGAAAAATAAATAAACTGTAAAAAATATTTGAAAATCAAGATATTATTTATAAATGAACTAAAACGATAAAAATAATTATAGAAGTAGTTACAGAATTTGTGTAACTTGTAAGACGTGGCCGAACAGCCTTAATAAACTTTAGAAATTAATATTTTTGTATCAATTTGTATTCAGTTTATAAAGGTTTGACGCGAATAGTTAAGAGCCTTACGCGATATATGTGCTTACTACGCTTACGCAAATGAGGCATACGTTCTATATTGCGCCAAGCTTTTATATACTAAATATAAATTGATACAAAAATATTAATTTGTAATAAAGTTTATTACGGCATTTCGTCCACGTTTCACAAGATCTACAAATTCTGTAACTACTCCTTTAATTATTTTTATCTTTTTAGTTCATTTATAAATAAAAGCTTGGTTTTAAAAGTTTTTTTTACAGTTTATTAATTTGCGATTTGTTTGTGCAACTGTGGCCCAGTAACAACTTTCACCCACGATTTCAGCATCATGTGCTCATGCACAGAGTTTTGTTGTAATAAACACGAATGTTTACCTTAATTTTCGCACAATAGAATCAGTAGATATATTCGTGGTTTTTTAATTACTATTTATTCGTTTCTAATAGTTTTACGCCCTTTCTCAAAACAAAGAAACAAAATGATTTTACCACCCTCTCTCCGATTGTCTAAAAATTTCAACCTTGTAGGAAACCTTCCATCGAACAATGCACACGAGTGATTAAGAAAAGTCCATAAAAACGGCCAGCATATGACCAAATATTCTATAGAACCATCCATGAAAGCGGCCATGCAGGCGTCCATGGAATCGTCCCAAGAAATCTTCCATCGTGGCACACGGACTTTAGTAAACTACTTTTCTTACATCACTGCCATCTTTACAGGGCTCATATCAGTGTCTGTGTTGAAATGCAGTCCAGGCAGTGATTTTTTTTATTGCTGTGTTTGACAGCGCTTCGCCAATCGCGAACAAACAATAACAGCCTTTGTGCGAATGAAGTGATTTTTATTATTTATACACGTGGAAATAAAAATATGAATTATTACGTGTATGGTGTGTAATTTGCGTGATTGCACTGCGTTATGATTCATCCCCTAAATTTCCGGATTATCCGAGTCCTAATTACGTTTGGTCCTACAAGTCCGGACAGACGAGTTCCTACTGTAGATAATTCGACGGATGGAACACATTCTGTTTTTCCAACGCGGTTTCCGAAATGGCGCAGAGCTGCCACTACTGTTTCGCTAAGGTTTATTCCACTCGAGTTGGGAAATTTAGTGCTGATAGTTTGGCAACTAAAAACTTCCGCCGACAGGTACCACTAGTGTCGTATGTGTACCAGATTTTTCCGTTTTGTATGTAAGTAATTAGAACAGTTGCAATCTTCGTAAAACAAACCCAATTGTGTGAAATCTTCTGATTTGTATAATGTTAGAACGCCCGTAAAGAATAACCTTTGTTCTTCGCATCTGGAAATACTGCGAAATACCTCTTCATGCTTAATATTTAGTCGTACAACTGAATTTTGGAAAAATTTGTAATACACAATTACATTAATTAAATGTGACAGCATAATTGAAAGTACCTATTGATGACAACTATATTTATTTCATCCTAAAGTAGTAACATTTTTACACTAAAATAAGGCTTGATTATGAACGCTCAACCCCAAACACATTTGTTTGTTTACCGTGTGTTGCTGTAAACACCATTCGAAGGCGTGAATAATAGCTAAGAAATAAATTTGATATAATCTATTCATGACTTTTTTTGCACCATTTGAATCAAACCATTGAAAAATTACCCCATGTATGACGTACTTGCTTGTTCCTTATATATGGCATGTATTACAGATTGTTATACTTCCGTTAGCATAAAAGTTCTTTATATTTCGTTAGTTTGAAAAAAAGTTCAATTATATTTTATAAATAAATGGCAAAATTTTATTTACAAACAGCGTGAATGAAATAGGGAGAAAATAGGTGTGTTGGCAATGCCTAGTAAGATATAGTTCTTATGGAAAGTATTATTAAAGTTTGTGACCACGAATACGGTTCACAGTCCCTTTGGTGTAGTTTTCTAGACTTGATAAAGCTTTGTTTGCACGAGTCGGAGGAATATCCTGAACATATAACTTCAGCAGGGCTTCAGAAAAATGGGAAATAACCGTGAATGGACTACAATTAAAATTTAGGCTGGGGCAAGTCTTTATCATAATACGAGCCCGGCAAAAATTTTTACACACAAAATCCTTGCCAATATTTGTGTTTAATATATTCTTTTCGTCATTTAACATCTAAACTATATATTACAAAAATTATGATTGATGAACATTTTTAAAACTTCCTTAATGTGGGCATATCTTCTGAAGAAGTCACGTTGAATATTTTTCATTAAAATTTTTAAATTTTGATTCCCCATTTAAACACAGGCAGGGCCCTTAACTACTTCATTATAAAAAGGGATTAAGTAATAATGATGGTAATAATATGTCATCGGCTGTTCGCGGTCAAATGAGCACTTTTGAGGCCCTAGTTACTTTTTCCTTTCTGCCATTTTTTAACCTTTAGCCACATATTTAAATAAATATTGCCATACAAGTAATAAACACAGTGTGTATATTCCATCGTACTCGGAAGTTAACATCTAAGACTAAAATAAAATATACTTATTGACTATTATTCCAAATGAGAAAGATTCCAAAAGTGCTCACTTTCCGCGAATAGCCTATAGGAGAGATGCGCCGAAGTTCAAGAGTAACATACATGGCGTGGCGAATTTGGAGAGATCTAGCATGAGTTGGCGGGGAAATGAAATTTTTTGGAGAAACGGGAGTGTCCTGAAAAAAAAACCCCACCGACGAGTGGCAACGTCAGCCACGTCTCGCACCTTTGAAAATCCGAGCCAGACCGCGCCGGAAAGGATACCGGATCTCCGTGGTAGTGGATACGCCGGTAGCACAATTGGCATGTCAAACTTGAATGAAGCTTGTCATGACAAGCCTGTAAGCTTGCGTCAAGCTTACTGTGCATGCAAATAAGCTTGAACCAAGCTAACTAGTCTCCATAGCCAAATCTCGCAGCAAGCTTTATTAGTGAGGTGATCTTTGACTGAATAATGCAATGGGGGTGAATGACTAGATGGAGATTTCTGGACATACGCCATTGCGATGCAGATGTCTGTCATGGAAAGCAGGAATGAGCACAAAAAAATACTTAAATGAGACAAGTATCCTATGGACGAGAAAATAAATAAAAATACTTAAATGAGACAAGTATCCTATGGACGAGAAAATAAATAAAAATACTTAAATGAGACAAGTATCCTATGGACGAGAAAACAAATAAAAATACTTAAATGAGACAAGTATCCTATGGACGAGAAAATAAATAAAAATACTTAAATGAGACAAGTACCCTATGGACAAGAAAATAAATAAAACTACTTGTCTTATTTAAGTATTTTTTTTGCTCAGTCCTGTTTTCCCGGACAGACATCTGCATCGAATTGGTGTATGTCCAGAAATCTCCATCTTGATTGGTGAGACTTGCCGCAAAATTGTCTTTCCAAGTTGCAGGCCTAATTCAAGTAATCTGCACGTTTACCATCAGCAAGTGTACGGCATTCTTGAGGAATTTGTCTTGAATTAAGCTTGATTCGCACTTGATACGACAACATTGTTCAGTAAGGCGAATTCAAGTCAAATGGCATAGCTTACGTGCTATCTGGTTCGCCGTGCTACGAAAGCGACCCCCTGGAGATTAAGTAGGGACTCATGCATACTGAACGTCGGGATTAATTGAAGGCCTGCTTGTTATGCCTTCCCCTCCAAGTTTCTCGCAGTTCGGAGTTCGACTCAAGACCGCCGCCTGCCGCAGACGTCCATTGTTCCCGTCGTCCTCAGTTACTTCCGCAGCCGGAAGTTCTCCAACTTCCGCTGTCGGAGGCGGACGGCGCAGGGGCCTGAGAACAGCTCCGCCCCGTGCAAACTTCTCCGCGTGAATTAAATATCCCGCACACTTTAACTGCGGGCCGCCGCGTCAAACCAGTGCCGCTGCACGTCTCATTTAGGTTCACGACAAAGAACACAGGCTATTCACGGCTAAATGTGCACTTTTCAAAGCCCTGCTTATGATCTACTTACATGCACGTTGTGTATTCTTCCGCCTTATGTAAAAAAATTACATTGTGATGGGCCTCATCGCTTTGTTGATGCGTCGGTCAAGTGAAACTGTAAAATATTTTAAAGTAAATATTTGACAAATCAGCTCATTTTTAAATTCCGATGCACTAAAAAAAGCAGGAAGTGAAGGAAATAATATAAGTAGTCACAAATGGTTACCTAACACTCCTTTATATTCGACATTAAATATGGAATTACTTTCCCTCCATAGTTACCAACTAGGCGCATGTCACTCAGTGCGCCCGTTAAAATATAATGCAGGTAGGAGCAGTGACTTTAACAACTCGTACACTGTAAAAAAATACTTTGTGATTTTTACTGAAATATTGTTTGTAATTTTAAAAATATTTGTAACAGTACAAACATTTCTCTTGTATAGGAGTGAGTGAAGAGATTTGGGCGGCTCCTAACATAGAGTTCTTGAGAACCGATAAGGGTGACGTGAGGTGAGTCTGGAGCAGCGCCGGAATGCAAGGACAGGGGAAACGGAAGATCCCCGAGAAAACCCGCCGACCAGCGGCATCGTCCATCACGATTCCCACGTGTGAAAATCCGTGAGTGACATTGCCGAAAATCGAACCCCGTTCACTCAGGTGGGAGGCGAGTAGTCTGACTACTACACTACCGCGGCTTCGAAAATGAAGTATGTGGTACGTTGGGAGAAGGTGTTTTTCTTATTATGCAAAGTGCTCACATAAGAAATCGAGCCTCAGCCCCTCGGAAAATAAAGTCGTTTGTACACAACTGACTCATAAATAATTTTAGTTGTAGAACATCAAATAATTTACTATGTAAAAAAAAAGCATTGTAGAAACCATATTTCTGTACCTACAACACGTCTAGACTTAATACAGAGACAGCAATCAGATCGACTATTGGTATGGTACCAAAGCAAATACTGTTAACGTAGATTGTAGTAGTATATTGTTGTAGAAACCCAATTTATGTACCCATAACACGTACAGACTCTCAATACAGGGACAGCAATGAGATCGGCTATTGGTACTAAAGCAAATATAGCTAACGTAGATTTTAATTTTAATAGAGCTGTTAGTTGTGTTCCTGTCGGTGATTGTATCTGCAGCTGGAAGCAGAACAGATAAACACTTCAACAAAACAACTCCAGCAATATTTTTATTGTACTGGCAACAAACTGAACTGTAGTAAACTAGAGCGTTTTGTTTGTACAGAAGTTTGTCTGCTTCTACCATGAAACCAGATTACAAAACTGTATGTTGTCACTTCTCTGGTAATTTTATTTTCAATAATATGATTTACACTGAAAAAAATCTTTTAAGTGATTTTCTTAAACTCTATTGGAAGCGTATAACAATGTAGAACTACTGCGAACAAAGTTGGACCCCTCAATACAAATGTTATTCTTTCCCTAAGAAAATAACGTAAGCTACTATAGATGTATGAAAAAAATTACCATTCGTGCTTTCTCCTTACGCCTGTGCTATGTGCTGGTGTAGTGGTTATGCTACTCGCCTCTTTGCCTTTCTTATGTAAATAACTGTTACTGTAAATATTATTGTAAATATGAATGCAAAATGTTTGTAAATATGATTCTAAATATAGTTTCTGTTGAAATTAATCAATATTTAAATTTTTGCCTGTACGTAGCGAAAATATTTTACATAGAACCTTACATTTTTTAAGATGTTCCTCTAAACTTAGCTGGTCAACAGGTTTTTCATGTTTTTTCTGTTAATTTCATTCTTATCATTTTATCTTTAATTCATTAGCTGATAAATCAATTAAAAATTATTGCAAGTGCTAAAAATCAATTTTGGATGGTGAGATTTTAATAAGTTAGACCAATAAAGTTGTTCATAAATCCGTCCTAGTCGACGGATATCATCTTTGCTTCGGAAATTATTTCGGATGATAAGAGTGTCAGAAAACGAAGAAACTAACAGTACCAAAATATATATGTTTGTAAAAATGCCATCCCTTAAATCCTTCAGTGTGTTGAGGATATCTGAATATGACCTACGAAGCTTAAAATAACATGGGTAATGCATTTTTATCAGCAGTAATGTTATTATTGTGTTGTGATCTGCTTGTGCTGATTCCAGGTGCCAATGAATATTTCGTCAGATTTTGTTTATAATATTGAAGGTTCTCATCAAAATTCTTATAGGCGTATGATTTTCTGCGGGTCCTTAATTTAAAAACAAAGTTCGGGGTTTGCAATATTTTCGAAGGCAGTGGTTATCATTTCTTTGTTTGCTTTCCCGACGTCCATTTTCTTGAACTGTTTTGATGCGAATGTCATTGTAAGATCAACTCTCATTATTACATGACATTTACCACTGCTGCATTACAACCAGTGTGCTCATAGTCACACTCAAATTCCGGGTATCCGAAGCCGCGGATAAAAGTCTTGCTTAGTTCCAATATGCTACAAAAAATATTCAATGACAAATTCTAATTCCGAGCGGGCAAAGCCACTGGATCCAACTAGTAGGTGTGTGTGTGTGTGTGTGTGTGTGTGTGTGTGTGTGTGTGTGTATATATATATATATATATATATATATATATATATATATATATATATATATATATACACATATATATACATATGTATATATTATTGACTTGTTCCTGTTCCATAATGTTTGTAAAGTGACATTTGCTAAGCACATTTTAAGGTGAATTAATAGAATGGCATCCAGCTTCCCTTGTAAATTTTTTTATAAATTGTTTATTGGTGTGTTTCAAAACACAATTGTGAATTTTGACAAGTGCGATTGCCAAAATCTGAGTATTTTAATCGTTCGATGTGTAAAAGCGTAACGTAACTGTACTCGGCGCAAACATCAAATAATAATAATTTTTTTTTGTACTAATCACCTCTTTTCCGAAATTTTATATATTTTCTGCTTGCTCAAACTTTTGCAGTTAAAACATTCTTAAGGGATCAACGGAATGGTTGTATTGGGCACCGGGTTTAAAATTCAAGGGCATCCTCCTTAAATCTATCACGCGTTGACGCATAAAGATTTTAAGGCATTAATCTGAGCACCAGAGTTTTGAACTATCAGTGCTGCCACATGAAGCTGCGATGATACACACAGGAGGAAATACCCTGACGACCACGCAAGATGTCTGTGTTCAGGCAAGTTGTTTGGAACGCCAATCGAAGGTTCGTTACTCTTGGTTGCCACCATGGAGCAGCTCGTGACGGTTCCAACCAAACGAATTACCATGCGCAGGCGTGCCCAGGCCACAACCAGCGCAACAACTCTTCGTGACTGCAGCGACTCGCGCTCGCCCTAACAAGCTACTTGAAATTTTAACGATTGATGTGTCCACAAAATACTATCGAAGGGTTTGTAACGGCTAATCACGGTCAAGTAAGCCGTTTAAAAAAAAAAAAAAAAAAAAAAAACCTTTAGTTGGCAGCTATTTAATTACAATAGTTATTACACTTAACAAGTGTTTAAATTTGGAGCTGCTGAAGTAAATAATTCTTGTTTTAAATGAATTCTCGTATTATAATCCATTCCCGGTTTCTAGACTTTATAAATCTTTTTTACACTCGAGATGCTGAACATAGAAGACATTGAAGCAGCATATGCCGAATAATGTATTGCAGTGTACAATCACAGCTAATTGTACCTTCATTAATCGCATGAAGTTGGCCTTGACTCTTGCTGTTCCTCATCTCAGTCTTCTTCAAGGACCTTGCTATCATACATCGTACATCGGGACTAGGTGGTCATGGTGCTGCTGACCAAAGAATCTGTTATTACTTGTAGAAGTTACTTGCAAGTCATCTTTCGTAGCATTAAAAACTCTTAGATTGCATTTTTTTTGCAACATGGAATACCAAAATCACAATTTTAGAGATATTAGAGCGTAAAAATAAACGTTGCAAAAACTTGGCAAGGATGACTGAAAGGCCACGTTATAATTCATCTGAGGAGTGGTCAAAAAATGTATATATATATATATATATATATATATATATATATATATATATATATATATATATATATATATATATATATATATATATATATATATATATATATATATATAGCGTTGTTTGGAAGATTTCTTGAATTAACTTAAGGTTAATGTTGATTGATATAGTTTCCAATAATTTTATTGGAAACTATCTCATTTCGTTAAGTGACTTGGTTTTTATTATTTTTGCGTCCCGAAAATACTAAAATAGTGTTTTCTACATGCCAATATGCATAAAAAAGTACCGTCTAAACATTTTTATAGGCTACTAGGAATTTGTACTTGCAACTATGTTTTACATACAAAAGATGTAGCAAATGAATGTTTACACTCTTAGAACGTGAATAACAGAGACAACTTAAAAAGACAAATTCGATGGGACTGCTTGTATTTGACGCTATGAGGACAACAGTGGAAATGTGCGAATGTTAATAACAGTTGCAAAGGTTCAAAATGTCCGCCATCAGCAGCCAGTACGTATGTTGCAACACTGCAGAACTGAACGACAAACAGTATAGCTTCGGTTTCCGTGGGAGTGGATTCATAGACGGACAAAATCTCATCTCTCCTGACGTACAGTGTCCGTAGCTTTTCGACGTATACAGTGTTCTCAAGTTACCCACAGATATAAATATAACAGCGTTACATCTGGACATATTATGGATACTCAAATCTTTCTCGTCAGCCTATCTACCTCCCTACAAATATTGCATACAGGAGCGACCGTACACTGTAAAATAATCTGAGGTAAAATTCCCTTACATATAAGGGAAGTTTACCTTTACATGTAAGGTAAATTTACTTTTTAAATGTGAGTAAATTTACATAACAAGTCAAGTACTATTCCCTAATCGTACGGAAAAAGTACCTGCCAAAAAAAAGGGGGGGAGGGATCCCATACGAGTAAGGGAAAATCCCATTCAAATAAGGGAATATTAACTATATTGTATAATAATATTATATTAAAAATTACCCCTAAGTACTAATACTGTTTATTTATTTATTGTTTATACACTCTGACGAATAATAACTGAACCTCAACTCTAAAATCCTCGTCATTTGCTGGTGGGTGGGCGCGAACCATGGCCCTCTATCACGATAGGCCGATGCTCTATCCGTTATACCACGACGACAGCGTGACATCGTCTGTAAAAATTAGTGTGTGTTACATAATTGTTTCTTCCGTCCGTCCTCCCACTTAGCTGTTGAGACAATGCTGAAGAGATGCACGCGTCATAACGTAATTCTTCCATCCATTAATGGGATCTTCCACTAACATGTACGTGAATTTTACTCCACACTCTAAATTCGAATCAGTGCGAAACCACTCATTCGCAGTGAACTTGAACTACTCCAATCAGTGAAAATGGCTCCACTTAGAATTTGTGGAAAAACACTGATTGTTTCAGTGAAAGTATTTCACTAATTGAATTAGTGACGTGAAACATTCTTCGCTGATAGAATGAGTGCAAACCGGTTGCAGTGGAGAATTAAATATTACTTTTATTAAATGTAGGCAAATAATTACGTGAAACAAACATATTTACGATAGTTTACTATTTATGTTGTGCAATTTACAGTGATTTCAAAAGGAAAATAATTTGCGCAGTTGGCCGGGATTGGGCTCGCGCACCCTTCGACGATAGGCCATTGCCTTGCAGTTTTTTTTTTTTTTTAAATCCTCATTTGACTTTGACGAAGCTCTAGTGAGACCGACTTGTTGACGAACTCCCAGTGCGACAATCGAGCTGAGCATCTGCCGCGTCGGGAGCGCCGGGGCGCGAGCCCGCGGCCCTCCGAATACAGGCCGGCCACCCTGCCCCTGAGCTATGAGGGCAGGGCTCTTAGCCACCACGCCAAGATGGAATTAAAAGAGAAAAATGGATGTCTTATAGTTCGGCTGCAAAATCTTGTGGTTTGAAGACTTAAAAACGGAATGAAAGGCTGTGTGTTCATATTACCTCGTAAAAAGGTTTTTTTTTTCTTTCGAAAGACGAAACACATTTAAGAAAGCATTTTGTTTTAGTTTTCTTCGTTTATTCGTTGTTACTTCGCTTGTTACACGTTGTTTAGCGGCCATTTTTAAACGATGTTCGACGGCCATTTTTACACGCAGTTTCACTGATACACCAGTCAAAAATAATTAGAGACGGAGCAAGTTGCTCAGATGTTTCACTGGTCCATCAGTCAAAAAATAAACCACTGAGAAAAGTGGAAAAAAATACTGACGAATCAGTGGGAAATGTCACTGAATCAATCAGTGAAGGAAATATGGCATTTTTTTCACTGGTTCATCAGTTAAATTCACTGAAGTGACTGTTGTATCAGTTAGATAAGTTTGTCTGGTTGAAGTAGTAAATTTCTGAATGATTCAGATTTAGAGTGCAGAGAGCGGCAATTTTACCTTACTCGCAAGGTAAACTATGTTTCCCACACAAGTTTGTCAATATTACCTTACACTTGCCAGGTAATTTTCCCATTAGTTTTTCCAGTGTACATCTGGATGGTAGTATGGCGGTGCACCATCCAGCTGGAAAAAATTGGGGAGGGCTGTGTCGTCTACACGGCCATAGGTTTTTTTTTTTACGTGACGTCTATGGCTGGTGAGAGGAAACGAAATGAAAGACGGTATGCTCTGGATCGTTCTGCGGGAGTCATCGGGTGTTTCTTCATCGTTTCAGATGTAGATTCCTGCTCGCAGCTGAGATGTGTCTGGCTAAAATATAATCTATGTCTGGTATCGCTGAGTCGTGTCTGAGTGAGAGGTCATTAATGCATATCCTGCAGACGTGTCTGTTGATTTCTTCCTTCATTTTGCATTTAATTCTTTAAGCTGTTTGCTATATATATCTTGGTGCTTTTTGCATTTGCGCTGATCGTGTCGTTGTTGTTTAGTTTTAGTCTCGTCACGTGATGTGGCATGTGATGATGACGTAATCGCCACGTCCACATTTCGCTGCTGCGTAGAATTGTCATCTTATTCTTCATATAACTCCGGAGTGGATTGAGGTATTACTATTGTCTTGTCGAGCACTGTTCATGTTGTTAGTATCATTCTTTTCCTTTTCGCCTAACTCATAATTTTTAACTATTTGGTTTGTAATCTGCAAGGAAAATGATTACTGGTTAGAAAGTCACCAGGTGTGTGTGCGTGTGTATTATTTATGAATTCGTGGATATGTTTTTTGACTCCTTTATTTTTAACGCACAAACTGACACCATAATCTCTTCGATCGGATGAGCCGTTCGACCGCTACAGCGGTCTTGAGCATACTAAACCGCTCTAAATCATAGGTTCGCAGCGCGTATCCCACCGCATCATGATGACGTCAGAACTATAAGTTTGTATGTGAAGCATGAAGCCAAAGGACCGACCTATACTATCGTACATTTACATTTAACGTACTGCTCATTCTCAACGAGTAATTACCACGGACCCGAGAGCAACATTTCGTGACGCTCACTTTCTGAACATGAGGGGCTGAGTTGTAAAACGCTGTAAAAAAAAATCGTAATTTGGGTAGAGTTGGGGAACAGCTGGCACAATGTTTGCCTGTGGCATGGTACGGTAACTCTCGCCTGTTGCCATTCCATCGAAGAAGATTGGCCCACAAATCCTCTGGTTGTTAACTTAAGAAATATTGACTGCTTGCTCCGCCGCAATGTGGGGATTTTCATCGTTCCAGTACAGACAGTTGAGGCAGTTGACAGTTCCATTAAATTTAAAGGTTGCATCATCGGACCAATTAAACCCGTAAGTATGATATTTGTTATCGCGCATGTTCACAACTCGCTCACGAAATTCGAGATGCCTCTCTGTGTCGTCTTCATTGATATAGGCAGTTCGCGATAAAGTGAGCACTTTTGAAATATCAACTTTAGAAAAAAGTCACTGAACCTACCCGCATATACTTTATCAGGCGCACTGAGTGACATGCGCCCAGTTAAGTTGGTAATTATGGAGGGAAGGTAGTTTCACATCTTATCGTCGAATAAAAACTATTAGGTATGAGATGCTCACGGTAAAATGAGCAGTTTTGAAAGCCCTGCTTAATATCTACTCGTATACACGTTCTGTAGTCTTCCGCCTTATGTAAAACTAACAATGCCATGGGCCTCATCACTTTATCCATGCGCCGCGTCGGTCAGGTGCAACACTGAAGTTGTTAGAAAAGTAAATATTGTTAAATACGCTCATTTTTACGCTTCGGTGGGTTACAAAATACAGGAAGCGAGAGAAATTATTTAAGTTATCACAAATGGTCACCTAACACTTTTTGTTTGACGTTAATATATGGAACTACTTTCCTCCCCATCGTGATCAACTTTACTGGATTCATGACACCCAGTGCGCCCGTTAAAACATAAGCAGGTAGTGGCATTGAGTTTTTTCTAAGGTTGATTTCGAAAGTGCTCACTTTATTGTAAACGGCCTTTAACCATTTGTGAATTAAATTATTCCTTTCGCTTTTTTTTTTTTAACACACCGAAGCGTAAAAATGAGCAAATTTGTAACACATTTGCTTTTCGAATAATTTCACAGTTTCACTTCGTGGAAGCTCTGACAAAGTGAGGCCCATGGCAATATTAATTTTACGTAAGACGGAAGAATACACTGCGTGCATACAAGTAGACCTTAAGTAAGGCTTTCAAAAGTGCTCAGTTTACCGTGAACAGTCTTTAGCGTGAAGTAACGTAGGGTTAGGTCCTTCACTCAACTTGCTTTAAAACGCGATGGGCACTTGATTAACTGACAACCGACTCACGCGCAGCTTGCCGTATAGACTTCGACGGGCGAAGGTGTGAATGTGCGCAACATAACCCCCACGTTCCCTTAGCCCTTTTCCGTTCGCTTCCTGCCGCACCGTCCTTTCTTCACATCGCACGCAGTTCCTTTCCTTCCAAACTTGGCTCGTAATAGTGACGTTGTTACACGCGACGGTGGCGTGGTGTAGACTTCCACCCCACCATCGTCTCTGTAGCATTTCGAATAACACTTTGTTTAAAATTTACTTAAGTTTCTCGAAAGAAAACCTCGCCACCTCCGCCATTTCCTCTGCAATAATTGTAGTTCTGCCGCTCGTGGCTGCAAATGGAAATGATAACAGCAGAATGACTACACGATACAACGTTGTCTTTATGGCGTCTTATACACGCAGTCCCATCGGCTTTGCTTAAATAGTTCATCACTGTTAATAAATCACAAAGCGTGTAAACATTAATCTTGGACATCCAGTATAAAATAAGGAATTTCTTGGTGACGAGCAATCTTAAGGTTGAAGTAAAGAAACTGCCTGTGGAGCACTGCACCTGATCGTACAATATGAAGAACTCATAAAAAAAAAGTAGTACAGACACCATGAAAATTGTCATAACAGTGCGATTTATATTGTAGGCCTATATGAAAGAAGAATGTATAAAATTTGCAATATTATAAAATATTTTACTAAAATACACTTTTTAAATGTAAAACAAATCGATTACAATAGTCTGTATTTTCAACAAAATTTAATAATATTTCCATTATGGGTGCTTCAGAAAGCAGAATTTACAAGAAAATCTTCAAGAAAAATCATCATAATATTTGCTGTGATCATATGTAATAACATCATAGTAATAGTGTATTATATCAATATTATAAGTAACTTTATGTACGTAAGTGTGAGCCATAAAGGTTTGTGGCAAATGGACGCACATAAAATCAATCATGAAAATTATTTCCTACAATATTATTAACATTTTTCTACACACAAGTATAGTAAATATTATAACGATAATCCATGACAAAGATTTTCTTGCAAATTCTGCTTTCTGAAGCACCCATAATGGAAATATTATTAAATTTTGTTATAAATACAGACTCTTTAAATCGATTTTTTTTTCACACTTAGAAAGTATATTTTAGTAAAATATTCTATAATGTTGGAAAATGTAAATATTCTTCTTGCATATACAGCATAAATCGTATTTTTCTGGCAATTTTCATGATGTCTGTGATACTTTTTTTTAAAAATGAGATCTTCATGTTGTATATAGTCGGGTGTAGTGCTCCATAGGCAGTTGAACTTTAACAGTGGCTCGTGCTAGAGGAACAACAGCCTGTCGGTGTTTTCGCGAAACTGGCCGCCTTTGCCCGCCTTCTGCTCTCTCTCTCTCGCTCTCTCTCTCTCGGAGACGTAATGAGAAACAGTCGCGGGGAGTCCACATTTAGAATTCCATCCGGCGCGCACGGAGTTCTTGCTTGACCTCGCGCGCGGAGATCGCGAGCAGCGAGACATCGATCTGTCGCTTGTAGGGAAGGGCGTGTGGCAAGAGATACGCCATCCTTGGAGGAGGCACGCTGCTCCGGAAAGGCCGTAGTCGCGTGCGACGTTCGCGTGACGTCAGCACGAGAGCATCGCCGGAGCGAGCAGGAAGTGTTGATCTCATACACTAAAGATTAGGTTACAGTAGATCGATATTCCGTCTTCTGCGCATCTACCCAACTATTGTTAATTCTACTCTGGTTAGGAGCAAAATGAGTTTTCTTGCGGGAGTGTTCGGGATCGGGAAAATTTCCGCCCCTCTATGCACATTGTTCCAAAGAGCTCACTTTAAAATATCATTTTAATCTACGAGAATAATAAAGGAGAAGGATTTTACTTAGTTACGAGGTTATTCTAATTTTATTTATGTTTATTGCACTTATCCTGTTTTCTAACGTAGCAAAATAGAACAAAATCCAGTACACATGCGACACTAGCGCTAACCTAGTGGCGAAAATTTATGGTTGCCAAACTTTTAACATTGGTCTTCCCAACCCGGGTAGAAGTAACGTTAATCAAGCACTGACCTAAACCTAGGGGCCGCGCTGGCTGAGCGGTTAGCCTGCTCGCCTCTCACCATGGCGAACGGAGTTCAGTCCCCGGCCGCGTCATTCCAGATTTTCGCAAGAGGGAATCGTTCCGGACTATGCCGCTTGTAGGCAGGTTTCCTCGGGGATCTCCTGCCCCCTTCCCCTTTTTTTTTCATTCTGACGCTGCTCCTCAATGTTAAGAGCCGCCCAAATCTTTTCACTCACACCCTTCACATTGACTTACCCTCAAACCAACACGACTGTCAAAATCACGTGGTCAATAGTGATGAAAATGTTTGGTTACATCTAAATTTAAAAAATACAAGCTCTCTTATACCAATAAAATAGTCTCATCAATTTCAATTTAATAAAACTGCATTACAAATTTGTTAGAGGACGTATACCAACATCTAAAAGTACTTATTTACTAAAAGGTCTCATAACCTCAAATCCAATCCGCGTCGTTTATGCGAGTCGAATTGGCAGAGAAGCATTTCAATGTTGGGACGCGGAGACTGATTCTGCGCAGCCAGTGAGTTCGCTCTACTCCGCATTCACTCAACGGTTGATATCTGCTTCATTCGTATGTCACCTTACCGCTACGGCTGATGCTTATTTTTCATACAGTGTAACAATATCGATACCAATGCGATATATAGAAGCCTGAATGCCTGCTTCATTCGTATACGTCACCTTACCGCTACGACTGATCCTTATTCTTCATACAGTGTAACAATATCGATACCCATGCGATATATAGAAGCCTGAATGCCTGCTTCATTCATATGTCACCTTACCGCTACGGCTGATCCGTATTCTTCATACAGTGTAACAATATCGATACCCATGCGATATATAGAAGCCTGAATGCCTGCTTCATTTGTATACGTCACCTTACCGCTACGGCTGATCCGTATTCTTCATACAGTGTAACAATATCGATACCCATGCGATATATAGAAGCCTGAATGCCTGCTTCATTCGTATACGTCACCTTACCGCTACGGCTGATCCGTATTCTTCATACAGTGTAACAATATCGATACCCATGCGATATATAGAAGCCTGAATGCATGACTCCCGTAACTCACAAAATCGAGTTTCCGCAATAATTGTGCTTGAAGGAGAAGCACTTCGCAGCATTCTATTTACCTTTACTGGAAGCACTACAAATAAATGGTTGCTGCACTTCGGAAAGCATTTATTATGTAAATGTTTACATATTATATTTTCATATACGGGTGCTTTAAAAAGATATGATGCATTCATTGTATGTTATCTATTATTACAGTTGTGATACTTCATATTCCCTCGTGGTGTGACAGGTTATTCCATAGACCACTTCGTGCTTGCTTACATGCATGCATGCTCGGATAGCAGGTCTTGTAGTCTTGTAGAAGCTTCCGTCTGAGCTTGCACGGAACTTTGCATCGTGACGCACGTACTTTATTTACGCCTTGCCTGGTTTTGCGCTAGTGGATAGGATGCCGGGTACGGAAATTGACGAATGTCCTGAACGCTCTCGAATGTTCCGTGCTTTTTTTTTAAGGGGAGTGGTTGGCGGGTTTGTGACACTTGCGCCAAGTGAGATCCATACAGAGAGGAAATTCAGTGACAATTGCTCTGAACGGCGTGTCTTCTTGGGCGTTCTATAATTAATACGTTTGTAAACAGTGATATAGGCTGTTAACGGCAAAATGAGCACTTCTGAAGGCCCTGCTTAAGATCTACTTGTATGCACTCTGTGTATTCTTCAGCCTTACGTGAAATTAACATTACCACGGGCCTCAGCACTTTATTCATGCGTCGGTCAAGTGAAACTGTAAAATTATTAGGAAAGGAAATATTTTGAAAATCTGCTCATTTTTACACTTATATGCAACGAAAAGCAGAAAGGGAAAATAAATAATTTAAGTTATCACAAATGGTTACGTGGCACTTTATATTCGATGTTACTCAATGCGCCCGTTTAAATATATGCAGGTAGGGACAGATACATTTTTTCTGGGTTCGATTTCGAAAGTGCTCACTTTATCGTGAACAGGCTTTAAGCAGAGGATATGGGTAAACTGGCAAAGGCTGGGGAGGGAAGAGAGCAAAGAAAAACGTAACGCATCCCGGTATGCCGTGAAAAAGAAATCCCGGCTGTGAGTCTCTAAAAATAAGGAACAAATCATTCATGCGTACTTAATTTTCCATGTGACAAAGACTGGGTGTTTCGAAATTTCTGTTACACCCTCCAAGAGCTGGCAAAGGTGTCATGTGTTTATACCGTTTTGAATAAGGAATGCCAGGAAACGCACTGTGCTACTAACATAATCAAATAAAGGTATAAAAATTTAAAAAAATTGAGATTTTTACTTCTACTGTGTTATAAACGATTATACGTGTGCATAAGAAAGGCATATAATGTTTACCTGACTAATAGAAACCACAAGTTGACAAACGGTAGGATGCCTCCATCATATAAATATGATCACCTACTTCATGACATTACAGGACAGCCGGAAAAATTTAGTGCTGGATTTGGAATTCACTTAACTAACGCTCTAGGACCCAGAATAAGTATGAATCTTTAACCTTATTTTTTATAATCATTTTATTTTATTTTACGAATAGTGCGATAAGTTTCCAGTCATTGATTCCTATTCAGAACATCACGTCATCTAGCCAGGCCACTTTACAAGTTTCAGTTTCGGAAAATATTTGCATATTCCATCCACGCTAGACCTTAAATCATCAAGTTACTCATATGCCCTGTTCGTGCAATCAGGGCGTTAGAACTGAGATCGATGTTTAGGTTGATGGTTCTGCGCAAATATCCAACCGCACAGTTGAGTCCCGAACGCAATCGTATTTCGCGCAGCCAATCAGGAATCTCTTCAGTACAATGAAAATTCAGGAGTACCACGGTCTGGTCCCTGCCGCGGTTCGTGTCATGCCTGTCAGTAAGGGTTGAACTCGCGTGCCTTGCCCAGAGCATAGCAGAAACTTAACACTGGACCCAACTTGGACTAAACATGGAATTATTTCACTTGTTTTCTGTAAAATTTAAAACGTGAACTGGAATTTAAATAATAGTAAAAATAGAGTGACGCATTGTAACATTGCTCGTGTAGACATTAGTGTTTTATATTATTACTAAAGAGTACTTGCTTATGTTGTCACTTTCTTTAATACCATTTTCAAATTTTGCTTTATTATATGAGTTAACATTATCATCTTTGGTGTATTTTGATAGTTATTTGCATAGAGGTTAATTTGTTTCTAGACGAGGTTCAGCATAAATGTTAGTAATTTATCATTTCTTCCTAGAGGGTATAAAGTAATTAAATGTTTACTAAACATAAGACTATCCTGGTTGTCTCTCATCTCGTGATTGCTGATTGAGGGAGATATGTGTAAGGGTCAGACGACAACCAATCAGAGGAAATAAGACAACATAAGTAAGGCTGATGAAAATTAGAACAAACGTTTTCTTTAGAATCATCTCTCACCACGTACAGGATGGACGTGGGTGTAATAAAATGAATATTTTAATGATTTAATATAACAAGATTGCAGCAGGAGATTTTTGTATTATGAATAAAAGATAATTGCGTAGTAAGAAATATTACTTTTATCATGTCTGAGAAGATTGTGTAAATAATTATCCATTTTGTTTAAGAAGAAGTAATTTGTCAAATGTTATTTGGGAAGATGAAAGAATAACTATATAAATATTTTATGTTTAAGAAGATGAGAAAGTAATTGCATTTATGTGTTAGAG
Organism: Dryococelus australis; assembly: GCA_029891345.1. NCBI lineage: Eukaryota > Metazoa > Arthropoda > Insecta > Phasmatodea > Phasmatidae > Dryococelus > Dryococelus australis. The sequence continues at coordinate 68,283,639 of CM057006.1, read as the reverse complement.
ACGAAGGAAGATTTAAATAAAAAAAAGTTTTCCAGAAGCTGAGAATATCGGCATTTATGATTTAATTGAAAACGGGGCCTAACAAGTGGTTTTCGGCGTCCCTAAGTTATATGTAGTCGCCTCAACACCATAGTTTTGTGAACAGTAGTAATTTAGTATGGTAACCATTTTTTCGTCTTGTGTGTTTTCATTTCCTTCCAGTTAGACGCCGTGGAGAGTAAACTTTCGCTCCGGATTTCACATTCCAGTTAACCTTGCAAACTGAACTGGATTACCTCACTCCTGTCTTATTTGACCGCTCCAGAGAGTGTTCAGGGCGAGGTTACATTCGGAATTTTACACTCCAGTTAACCTTGCAAACTGAACTGGATTACCTCACTCCTGTTTTATTTGACCGCTCCAGAGAGTGTTCAGGGCGAAGTTACATTCGGGATTTTACATTCCAGTTAACCTTGCGAACTGAACTGGATTACCTCACTCCTGTCATATTTGACCGCTCCAGAGAGTGTTCAGGGCGAAGTTACATTCGGGATTTTACATTCCAGTTAACCTTGCAAACTGAACTGGATTACCTCACTCCTGTCTTATTTGACCGCTCCGAGAGTGTTCAGGGCGAAGTTACATTCAGGATTTTACATTCCAGTTAACCTTGCAAACTGAACTGGATTACCTCACTCCTGTCTTATTTGACCGCTCCGAGAGTGTTCAGGGCGAAGTTATATTCGGGATTTTTCTGCCCACTTCCACTTATGGAGGGAGATTTTGTTCTAAACGGGACAGCGATGGCCACGGTTAAAGTTGCTTCCTAATTTAAATCTTCAAGAAAATATTTTGAAAAATCAACTGTACAGTTTTTTTACTAAGGGAATTTAAGTGGATGGTCTCCTTTGCCAAAGATAAGTATGTACCAACATAACGAACAAAATTAAAAGCAATAGCAACTTTTTTGTTCGATTTATTGACTTACATTCGTGATATCCTATAGTAGACTGTACTACGTTATTTTCATTAAGATTTAAGGATAATATAGAGGTTTAGTTTCTTCACTTACCCTGAAGCACAGCTGTAGTGCCAGAACTATTAATGTACAAATATACCATCTTAGTAAAACACTTAAGTACTTTTTTCCAATTTTTTTTTGCCATAGCGGAATATCTAACAGTATGAACCGCACCAAAATGTTATAAGTCCCTGCCACACTGTAAATTTTTTTCTTCAAATTGCTTCAAACAAAGTTGGTCAAAGAATGTTTGAATATTGTGTGACGTGACCGAAGAGTCATAAGCACCGACATGTTTGTAAAAGTTGGCTGGCTCAAGTTTCCTTCACACATTTTGCATATTGGACCAGTTATAGAACGTATTTGACTTTTGGTGAATTGAGCCAATCGGAATCGTGCACAAAGAAATCTGTTATTTCCAAGACCACACAACTCTGAAGTGACATAAAATAACTGGATACGAAAAAAGTACTTGAAATAATTAATGGAAATATGAATTCTGTTTGGACACGGATGTTGTAGACCAGCGGTTCCCAAACTTTTTCTCTCGTGGAACCCTTCATATGCTGTTCTATTTCCACGGACCTCCCCCCCCCCCCCAAATTCACCAACGAGTTTTTTTTTTACAGTAATAACAGACATCATCTCCCTTCTTGGTGTTATGCAGGTGTTGACATAAAGTTTCTTTTAGGATTGGAACAAAAAATATTTTGAGATGATCACAAACTTTTAATTTGGCATGTGATTATTTCGCACAATGTGATGATTGAAAATGTTAGTTTTTTGTACTCAAAATTGTTTTGAAATTGGGTTTTGTGTTTCATAGCTGAATACGTAAATCTGAGGCGGCATCCAACCTGTTCCTAAGTTTGTTTTTGGTGTGCATAAGATGAAAAGCCTGATTCGCATCGGTACGTGTATAGAAAAGGGAGCATAACTAATGTAGGTGTTTCGGCTGCTGACGGCTGTTCTTCCTTCACTCCTACCCAAAATTCGTTCAGTGGCGCAGACTCGAATTTTGTTTTTAAAGCAGAGCTACACTGAATTTCAATCAGCTCTTCATACTCTGGCACGGACAGCGCGGTAGGCTTGATTCGATTGGCAAATGGGTTTTACACCCAGTCGATATCCTTGTTGACGACTGGAAAGTACTCCTGAGAGGGGTTTCATTAAGTCCATTAAATGCTCACCGATGTTTTTTCTGCACATTTTCTTCGATTTGCAGATCGTTTTCACTCAGAAACTGAGCCAAGAGAGGAAAGCACTCAAACGTTTCACCATTCGCACATCCAAGCCAAAAGTTGAATTACATTTTCAACGATGTTATTTTGTCTCTCACGGTCGTCGCCTTTCCCTGCAGAGGCAAAGAAACTCCACTAAGTTTTCCAAATATGTCTGCGAGGTGCGCACAACGCACGCGCCACTTCTCGTTGCGTAGAAATTCTGCGGTTTCGCCAGGAACTGAAAGGTCTTCGCCCATATCCCTGCAGAGGCAAAGAAACTCCACTAAGTTTTCCAAATATGTCTGCGAGGTGCGCACAACGCACGCGCCACTTCTCGTTGCGTAGAAATTCTGCGGATTCGCCAGGAACTGAAAGGTCTTCGCCCATATCCCTGCAGAGGCAAAGAAACTCCACTAAGTTTTCCAAATATGTCTGCGAGGTGCGCACAACGCACGCGCCACTTCTCGTTGCGTAGAAATTCTGCGGATTCGCCAGGAACTGAAAGGTCTTCGCCCATATCCCTGCAGAGGCAAAGAAACTCCACTAAGTTTTCCAAATATGTCTGCGAGGTGCGCACAACGCACGCGCCACTTCTCGTTGCGTAGAAATTCTGCGGTTTCGCCAGGAACTGAAAGGTCTCCGCCCATAAGAAAAATCTGAAGCTCGCCACGAAGTTCAAAAAGCCTTGCAAGGACTTCACCTCTCGAAAGCTATCTGAATTCTGTGTGGATGAGGAGTGATCGGTGCCGACTTCCAATTTCTTCGCGTGCATTTTTGAAGAGACGTGATCTCAAAGGGCGAGACTTGATGTAAATGATCATTTCTACAGCCTCGCTAAGAACATTTTGTAAGTCGGGTGGAATTTTCCTGGTCTCGGGAGCATGCCGATGCAATTCGCAGTGGCTGCTAGTACAGTTTGGTGCTGCGTTTTTTTTATCCTCGATATTGTTCCTTTAATTTTCCCCGCCACGGCTGCAGCCCCATCATAGCACACAACTGTTCCAACCGAGGTCGTGTTTGAGCATGCAACAATCAACAATTTTAAACATTTCTTCTCCAGTTGCATTGGCGCCCAAAGGTGTGCGCAGAAGCAAGTCCTCTTCGATAGATTCTTCAGAAACGTACCTCACAATTACAATCGATACTGCTAGCCCAGCGACATCTGTGCTCTCATCAAGCTGCAATCAAAAAGCATTACAATTTTTAAGTCTCTTACTTAATCAGTTCGTCTGCGATGGTTTGAAATAAAACGAGGTTGTACTAACAAGTACAAATTATACAATACATTTCAGTTTCAGCATCCATTTATTAACAAGCTGTGATATTCAACCTTTAGCATTTCATGTACAAATACAATATTATAAAATAACGTCGCCTATAAATATATAAAAACATTCATAAATAGTGCCTTGCATCTAACGCAACGTAGGATTATTAAAATAATCTAGCAGGCAAAGGCAACATGATATGACTGCATATAGCTCATACATTGACTAGATTATGCATATATAAGAAACGCTGTTTCAAATAAGCAAATTGGGTAGCTATTTCAAATGTTAATATACCATGAATTAACACCGTACTCATACAGGCACGTAATAAAATAACAATAGAATTATAATTAATGTTGGTATGGTATTATTAACACCATGCCCTCAACGGCACGCAACAAGGTAAAAAAATCTGTTTCATATTCACAACTCGCAATGACTTTAACGTCGTACCAAAAATCATTATAAAGAGAAATTACCAGTTTAATTGACAATTCCTCGCCAGATCGTACTGACGTAATAAATTGTACGACAATATTATACCTATAAACGAGAACTGCTGGCTTAGATAATTATTCAACACGTTTCTGAAAACAGTTGATGAACTCAGCAACTTATTTATAATCAGCACGACCGAATAACCCAATTTGATTTCACGTCTCAGTTAGGTAAATTTTTTTGTATTCCAATATAAGGCACCTTCACATTTAATTTAAAGTTCAGCGTTGCGTAAAACACGCTTTAGATATATTAAAATGTTTCACAGCTTGATATTTGCTCATGACACTCCCTTGGCAAGAAAACGTGTAATTTAAAAAGAAGGGACAAAATACTGTAACAGATGCTCCTTCAGGGCGCACGCCAACATTGAAATTAATTACAATAAAACCTTTGGCTTTTTAAAACGGTAAGTGGCCCTTCACACACCTTTAATTAAAAACAAGGAATAATACATTATCTACGTTTCGCAGAGAACGGGGCGTGGCGGGCGTATAAGGTCCCCCCCAAGGCACGACTGGTAATAAAATGCCAATAACTTGACCATATTAAAACCTTTCTTGAAATGCGTGAAAATCAGCAACACGGCTACTATTGATTGAAATTAATCACCAGCCCACTCACGGCGTGAAATAATAGACGACCACGTAATTGAAAGCAAACTGGCAGGCAATTAGTTGGAAGGCGTTACGACGCAAGAACAGCTCGGCCTGGGCAAGGCCAAATGGTGCTGCTGTGATCATACACAAAACTCGTCATGCGCAAACTAACCAGCAACATCTAACATGCTTGAGGGGACTGTGTAGCTGCGCGTCCAAAGTCGAGAAGCGAGGGAGCGATACGGGCGACAGTTGACACGCACGCCTAGTGTCTCGTCGCTCCTACGCGCAAGGCGTGCAGTGTTTCCGTCGTGAAGCTGTACTGTGCAAATTAGGTCTGTAACGTAGGAGTTTTATTACACGCGACGAAAGAACACAGATTAAACTACGTCCGTATCTTTGTACTTTTCTCTTCCCGCTTGTGGACACTGCATAGGCAAGTTTTAATAATGGGATATTTGGCCATTTCCACGATTTCTTTTCTCCACGAATAGACAAATATCACAAAAGATAAAAAAATAGGACCATAGGTAATTGTTTTTTTTTTTTTTAATTTTTACATTTTATGACAAAAAGTCGTATCACCAGAAGTTTTATTTACCGAGATACGCGTTTACGCGCAAGCAACGATTTCACAGAAAACGTTTCAGTACATAGGACTTTTAAAGGCTGTTCACGGTAAAGTTAGCACTTTAAAAATGAACCTTAAAAAAATCACTGCTTCGGCATGCACATATTTTAATGGGCGCACTGAGTGACATGTACCCAGTAAAGTTGGTAACGATGGATGGAAATTAGTTCCATATCTTAACGTAGAATAAAAAGAGTTAGGTAACCATTTTTGAAAATTTAAATTATTCATTTTGTTTTATGTTCTTTTTTTATGCACTGAAGTGCAAAACTGAGGATGTCAGCAAAATATTTACTTTTCTAATCATTTTACGGTTTCACTTGACCAACGCGTGAATAAAGTGACGAGGCCCTCGCAAGTGCTAATTTTACATAAGGCGGAAGAATACGCAACGTGCATACAAGTAGATCTTAAGCAGTGCTTTCAAAAGTGCTCATTTTACCGTAAACAGCCTATATTCAAAATCACTACAACACTAAATGCCCTAAAATGAAATAAACGCAATTTTCCACCACTTACTGCTTGGTTTCCCTCTGTTGCCGGCTCACTTAGTTGACGTTAGTTAATAGCTGCTGAAACGAATCTAACAATTTCTGATCCCATGGTGTGCTTTGCCTCGACAAGGTTATAAGTCGTCGAATATGATGAAGAATTCTGGTAGGCCGCGTTCTACAATGACACGCACACGGATACGGATCACGGAAGCAGACGCACAAGCTACAATGACATGCATGCGGATACAGATTACGGAAGCGGACGCACAAGCTACGATGACATGCATGCGGATACGGATCATGGAAGCGGACGCACAAGCTACGATGACACGCGCGCGGATACGGATCACGGAAGCGGACGTACAAGCTACAATGACATGCATGCGGATACAGATTACGGAAGCGGACGCACAAGCTACAATGACACGCACGCGGATACGGATCACGGAAGCGGACGCACAAGCTACGATGACATGCATGCGGACACGGATCATGGAAGCGGACGCACAAGCTACGATGACACGCACGCGGATACGGATCACGGAAGCGGACGCACAAGCTACAATGACACGCATGCGGATACGGATCACGGAAGCGGACGCACAAGCTACAATGACACGCACGCGGATACGGATCACGAAAGCGGACTCACAAGCTGCAATGACACGCACGTGGACGCGGATAACGTACGGATACACGTAAGAAAGCTTGGCAAATTCTAACCAATAGGAATCGGGTATTTACTGGGTTGATATTGGTTTTGTGGCCATTGTGTAATACACAGCAACAAGTGCTTCCATTTGCCATGGCGCTTATCATTTCTGTTTTAATAAATAAGTGCTCACGGTTAGGCAGTAGTATTTACGTATTTTTAAACACTGTAAAAAATATACAAAATGAGATGTGTATGTTGTGAAACCTGTATCAGTAATGTGCAACAGCTGAGGATTTTTTACTTTGTAAGTTTTAAAATTCATCCCGAGTCGTTGGCTTGATCCACTTGCCTTTCTGCATCCGTTTTCTTAAGACTAATACACAGGGTCATCTTTCTTGTACAAGAAAGTGAAAATAAAGGTGAACAATAAATGGAACACTTAAGTGCCTATAGGCTGTTCACGAAAAAGTGAGCACTTTTGAAATCAACCTTAGAAAAAAGTTACTGCCCCTACCTGCATATATTTTAACAGGCGCCCTGACTGACATGCTGCGCCCAGTAAAGTTGGTAACGATGGATGGGAAGTAGTTCTGTTTCTTAACTTTGAATAGCATGTGATAGGTAACCATTCATCATAATTTAAATTATTTCTTCCGCCTTCTGTTTTTGTTAAGAACCATAGTGTAATAATGAGCATATTTGTAAAACATTTACTTTTCTAATATTTGCACAATTTCACTTGACCAGCGCGTGAATAAAGTGATGAGGTACATAACAATGTTAATCTTACATAAGGCGGAAGAATACACAGCGTGCATACAAGTAGATCTTACGCAGGGCTTTCAAAAATGCTCATTTTACCGTGAACAGCCTTTACTAGCTATTATGCACGAAATTGTGTGATTCGTACACACGACACTAGCTGGTGAGCAAGAAATTGGATGGTCGATGACAACTATGCATGATTTGGAAGAAGTTTTTTTTTTTATTTGTGGGGGGTAATTTGTGAATTATCAATATCATCTGCCATAAAAAACGAATAAACGATTTAGTCTAATCAGACATATTTCAAGCACTAAATATATACAAATCTAGAAAATGTAAAATCGGCCACAGAAAAAAAAAGACAAATCTCTCAATTATTCAAAATTGATACACATAATTATTTACGATAGTGGGGCTATTAAGCATTTGTATTGTGTTAAAATCATTAACATATCTGGTTATTCCCAGCATCAACCAGATGTATGTTTTGTTTACATTCTACTTGCACAAGAAAGATGGTGATAAATAGGATCGTCCCTATACGGCTACTGCTAGTAACTAGCATACTCGGCGGCCGTTCACACGATGCAATTCGCGGTGTACAAGAACGTGCTCTCTTTCTTGTACAAGAAAGATGCCCGTGTGTGCTAGGCTTCACGTATCCGTGCATTGTGGAACGGGCCTAGATGATGTAGCTCCAACTCCGCGGCCAGAGAGAAGAGACCCTCGGGTCCGTCACCGCAGTCGAATCACAATTCGGTCCCCTCTAATTCAAATTTTATGACGTCGCACGGGCGGGGAAGCGGAGCGGGGAAAAGAAAGGCGATGGGGATAGGCGGACAAGTATCCAAGGAGGTTTTCTCTGGGCGCTGCGCAACGGTGTTCGTTATCGGAACCAATCGAGACGACGCGGCAGCAGTATCTCAAGGTCTTGGATTTCGCGTGGCTGTTATAGTTTATTCACAGTTACTTCCGACTATTCTGAATCCCTGCTTAAGTTCTACTTACAGGATATTCTTCCGCCTCGTGCGAACAAAGCCTAACTAGGTCTAGTAAACTACACCAAAGGGACAATTCACCTCATTCGTGTTCACTCAGTGTAATCATATTTTAAGTAAGAATTATTTCTCACTAGGCATTATCAACACACTAATTTTCTCCCTTTTTTTAATTATATTAATTACACACGAAATATTATAATTTATAAGAACAATATAAGTAAACATTGAATTTAAGCAAAAACAAGGCATTTCTATGTTAACACACGTACAAAACTCTTGTGGTTCAACCAAATATGTCGTACGTGGTGTGATTTTTCAAAGGTTTGTTTAAAAAAGTGCGAAGAAATCGCAAATAGACTATATAATTTTTGTTTTAATAACCACAGTTGCACGGCTTAGCAGTACCGTTTATGAAGTATAAATATTGAAACTGAAGCGTGTTTGTTACAATACTTGTGTCAGTCTTTTGCAACAGATTTTATTTTTGCAAGTTGCAGATCATCACGTGCGTGTTTATAGCAGAACAGCCTGAATCTTGGTCCGTGCGCTCGTCCCGTGCGCGCGTGTCCCGCGTCCGTTTCCTTATGCATCCGTGCATTGTAGGGCGGGCCTAAGTGAGGAGATACGCCCTTGATCGCGTACGCTGGAGTGCGGCCCGGAGGGGATCCCCCCGTACCTTCAGTGGGGAAGTGATTGAGGCGGCCGCCTGTCGGAAGAAGGAATTTTGCACGCGTCAGGCCTACAAGCGTGGGGGCGCTAGGGGCGACCGAGTGAAGGGATTTGGGGCGGCTCTTTAACAGCGAGGTCTTGAGACCCTATGAGGGTGACTGAGGTGAGAATGGAGCAGGGCTGGAATGAAAGGGCGGGGTGAACGGGAAGTCCCCGAGAAAACCCCGCCGACCAGCGGCATCGTCCGGCACGATTCCCACATGCGAAAATCCGGGAGTGACCCGGCCGGGGATTGAACCCAGCTCGCCTCGGTGGGGGGGGGGGGGAAGCTTAAATTATCAGTAGAGAAAACAGTTGCCATACTTTTAAAAGGAACATTAGATAAAAGACCGCCAGTGATAAAGTATGACAAACAAACAATAAAAGTTAGAAAGGAAATAGTATACTTGGGCATTATTTTGGATAATAGATTAAGTTTTGTCCCACATGTTAAATATATAACCGAACAAGTTAAGAATATATTTTTAAAATTAAAACAAACGGTATGGAATATCAAACATTTTAATAATAATAATAAGAAAATAATATATCAGGTATTATACCTTAATATTATACAATATTGTAGCACTTGTTACAAAAAAAATTGAAAATACACACATTAAAAGAATACAACGAGCATTACAAAGATATGTATTGATAAAAATAATCAATTTAACACCAACAATATCATATGTATCCGCGATAACTGTTAGTAAAGAAATACCAATAGACTATAGTATAAAAGATAGAAATATGATATATAAAATTAAAAATGAAGTAGACGAAGTAGAATACCACGGTTAATACATATAATAAGATAGTAGAGCACAATAATATTTGGATTGAAAAAAATATGAATAATCAGCCTATTAGTTTCAAAGAATTAAAGAAAGAAATCTATAAAATAAATGTTATAAATTGGCAAACAGAGTACGATATAACAGAAATCGGCCTAAATACTAGAAATTACATATTAAAAAAAAACAACAATGGCACGAAAGTAAAAGCGATATAAACAATAGAGTTTTGAAAGTAATAACGGGACACTGTCAAATTAAATAATATTTAGCTAAAATAAATAAAATAGAAGACGACAGTTGTCAGTGTGAAAAGGGAGCTCGGACGGTATACCATATTATGTACTTGTGTGACATGTTTAAAAAAGAAAGGAAAGAATTAGAACAGAAATTAAAACCTTTTAATGTCAAATGGCCGTTACAAAAATATAATATCTATGACAAGGAAATTGTAGAAATAATAAATGAAAGTATTAGTAAAACATATGATTTTGTAAAAATTGTGAATTATGATTTAACTGAGTAAGCTAGGGAGCGGATGAGAGTGTGCTGGAACTAAGGGAATTATTGAATGAGTGTTTGCCTAGTGTTTTATAGTTAAATAAAAATTATAAATAACTTTCTCTTTTATATAAGAAACAGAATTTTCAGAAAATATTGAAGCCTTGCAGAATAACAGTGGGGAAGAAAAATTGAAAAGCTACAAACACGAAAAAGTTATAACGAAGAACACAAGATCTGAAATAAATGCAAGAAGAATTGAAGGAAATATGGAGAAAAATAGAAGAACAAGAAGGAGGAAGAGAGGAAAAAAAGAGAAAGAAGGGGAAAAATGGGGAGAACAACAGAGAAGAAAAGTAGAAGAACAACAGAAGAGGGACTAAGAGGATGAGAAGCAGCAAGAAAGAGAAGAAGAAAGATAAGATCTGAAACGGATGAAAGAAGAACGGAAGGAACTGCGGAGAAGAAAATCTAAATGAGGGAAAGATGTGATTTATGATTATATGTTGGTTGATGTCTGTGTATGTGTCTGTGTAAAAAATAAGGAGGGGCGCCCGTAGGAGCGGAGCTCCATTCCCTCGTCAGCCGGGAAACAAAGGCCTGGGTGTCCAGAAGGGGTACTTCGATGTCCTGGACGATGCTTAGGTTGGAGCGGAACGATGAGCGAGGGAAAAATTAAAATAAAAAGAACAAAATAGAATAGTACAGATATGTAGGGGGCTGGGGGCCTTCAGGTTCGTGGGCGGGGCCATTCGACCGTTGGGTGCTATGGCGGACCGACCGAAAGGCTAGTTAGCTGTGTGCGGACCCGACGGCGTCTGGTCGCGCGGGCGGATTCGTGGGAATCCCGGTCCCTGATCTGTTCCGGCGGAGGCGGCGAAACGGAGGGCGGCCGAAAGGATACCCATCGGGGAGCTGTCTCGGTCGGGGCAGAATAGCTCACCACCTTCCTAGGAGGTGTGAATGATGATGATGTTTTCGAATAGAAATATATTTTGTAGATTAAATTACGGGTTCCCAGACGAACAGCCGCCGCCCTCCCCCAAAAAAATATATATAACATATATACCTTTTGTTAAATTGTAGTAGACATAATAGAATTGAACACCCTGGATGGCTGTACTGCTAAGTAGGGTTAATGATATAAATTTAACAAAAAAAGTATTCCCGCTCAGCCACTGTGTCTTCCGTTATGTTGATTTTGGGTCAAATTCTCGCATGGAAAATTTAGCTTTTCGTCGCTATTAATGCAATGTAAATGCACCGCTGCCTGAACATAATCACAACATAAAGTTAACGCAAGGGGCGTCTGCGTGAATCGCCCTTCATTCATTTGTTCGCTGAAGTAGGTTCTACTGTACTACCAACATTAGATCACAAAGGAAACTATATATTTTCACTTTATGTTGGCACACGGTTCGCATTAAATCGGCAGCCTGTACTTTATTTTAAAGTCTGTATGCCACGAAAAAAATTTAACATTGAAAATTGTGCTTGGAATGTGATAACATATGCCTTAATTTTGATCAAAGTACAGTGATATTATCGTTCATATTGCAATTCAAGGATATCACGTTACTAACTCGCAAAATGAGATGAAATAAAGTGAACGCCACTTCAAATAAGACCAGGAAAATCGTAATAGCTCAAAACACTTGTACCACCAATTCACTGAGTACAGTATAAAAACACTGGAAAACGCCGACACCAGAAATATACAGTCCGTTGAATTTGTGATAGGAATGAATAAAAAATCTTTTGGATTAACACGTCACGATGATATTCCACGATAAAGCAAAACTTGTTTCCTACAGACTCCGCTAAACAGCACACTACACAACTCGAGAAAGTTTTGCAGGTCGGGTTTTCCGATTTGCTAGGTTGGTAAGGGGGCCGCGGTGGTGATGGAAGATTCGTAGCACGGCTCCATGCAAGCTTGCGTGGCCGCTTGTATGACAGCTTCCATGGCCGTTTTCACGGACAGCTTGCCTGGACTTACTTCTTGAAGTGCCGTTCACTTTATTTTGTTTCATTTCGCGAGTTAGTTACGTGGTGTCCTTGAATTTAAATATAAACTTCAATATTACTGTACTTTGATCTACATTATGGCAAATTTTATCGCATTCCAAGCACAACTCTCAATATTAGATTGTTTTTCTAAACTATTAAGTCACAATATAAAAAACGTTGTTGAAGGGACGAAGACGTAAGATATTTTTCTCCGGAATTTTGCAGCTGGATTCTTGGCTCCACATACAAGGTTTATTTTAAACTCTTTTCGAATTTGGTTTCCGCGAACTGTTCGTGTTGAATACGAAGGTTACACATGTACTGAGAGGAAAATCGAACAAAATATTTGTTTGCGTCGGGCAAAATATATATTTAGTTGCCCTAACAAAATATATCGTTGAGCAAACAAAATTTGAAAAGCAACAAAATCACTTTTGTTCGTCTAGCAAAATATATGTTTGATTAATCAAAATCTCTGTGTTGGGCCAAAAAAAAAAAAAGTCAACTAAATATTTTGTTTAATCAAATTATATATATGTTTGGCCACTCATTTGACTGCCTTCGTTCGAAAATACAGCTTGAGAGTTTGTTTGTATTTTTGTTACAATTAGGATTAGTAACCGTGTTTGTTAGTGCATCTATTGATGCTTAACAATCGTATAAACACATTAATAAAACAATGCAACAAGAAACTGGCAAGTAAAGCTGTAAAACTTGAAATATTTGTTTGCATATGTTGCCCAATATTTGCAGTATATCTATTTAAAAGCTTCCCGGCTCTATCAGTTGTCACACTAGCTGAGATTTCTAAGGCGTATCTCTCGGATGCAGTTGACCCAGGGTCAAAACGCGGTCGAACTGGTAGATTTTTTTATATCCGCCCAAACTGTTTAATGTACGTGTAGCCGAACAAATTTTCAGTTGCACCAACCAAATCTTACAGTTTGGGCAACCAAATGAGACCAACGAAATATTTCGGTTTCAGCAACGAAATATTTCACTGGCCTTATACAAACAAATAATTTGGTTGCACCAAAGAAATCTTGTTTGATCCGACAAAACTTTTTTTCCTCAGTGTGTGGCGGATACTGCACGCAGTAATTCTCTGCGCTCGCTGCTCTCAGTGCATTTTTTTACCCAACGGATAACTGATTCGCGAGCCCTTCCGTTCCACGTCCATGAATCGTCGTGTCGCAATTACAGGTCATCACACTGACACATCACCTGCGACGACTAAGCAAGAATACAGCACAACTACAGAGCAAGCGAAAATTATTCTTGCTTGTAATACCTGAAGCCAGGTCGGTACAGTCTGTTAACTGAGCGTTTTGAAATCAACCTTTAAAAACTGTCACTGCCGCTACCTGCATATATTTCAACAGACACACTAACCGCCATTTTTTCCAGTAAGTTGACAGACGGAAATTTCTTCCAGGTCTTGACTTTCAATTTAAAGTGTTGGCTAAACATTCGTGAATCCTGAAATGTTTTTTTTTTTTTTTTTTTGCTTTCTGTTTTTCTAATGCTTATTAGTAGAGACCTGAACAATTCGCGGTTTCTTTCCCGGGGCAAGCTAGAAGTCAAAACCTCGTACGTTTGTATCGCTTACACTATTGGTCCACCCGTTATTTTACACCTCCTGGATATCTCTGAGCCAATAGTAAACAGACAATGAAATTCATACCCAATCGTCTCCTACTGGGAAAATAAGCAACCAATGCGCAGTGATATTTGCATTATTTCACACAAGGCTGTGGAGTCTAGTCATTGACTTCGCGAATCTTTCACGTCTCTACTTGTGTAAGAATGAGCAAATTTGTAAAATAATTACTTGTGAAATACTATCACAGATTTACTCGGAGAAAAATATCTTACAGTTTCATCCCTTCAAAAGGGTTATTTATATTATGACTTAAAAGTTCGGTAAAGAAAATGGATTCGATTTCCGGCGGGGTCGCTCCCGGAATTTCACATGTGGCAGCTATTAACTGCATTTGCTTCAACTTTTGCTGTGACAAATTTTCTGATATTGTTCAAATTTATTCAACATTTGCATTGCAATATGGTCATGCGTAAAAACCACACCCCTCCCGCTTGTTATCAATGTACGCTGTGGTTAACTATAACGCCATTAATAATTATTGTTTTCGCTTTCCGAGACCGACAAATTGCTTCCTACAGAATTGGAAAATATTTAATAGTAATAAAACTATATCTGCTTGAATATCAGGTGTTCAGAAAGTCGAGCCGCCATCTTTGAACACCGTGTTAAGAAAGACAGCTGCCGATTTAGATATCTGCGTTTGCAATATTCATGATCAGCGATAACGAAAAAAACTAAATCTGAAAATCTCATCTTTATGTTCAAGTTAAGCCCCTAAAGGTGTCTGGCTCGTAGACTTGTCTCAAAACTATTATTTTTTCTCTTCAAAATGACGGCGTTGTAAATATTATCCGTTCTACCGAATCATTGGATTGGTTAGGAGTCTACGACGGAAGTCGATGCCCTGAATCCTACTTCCCTATAGTGAAGTTAGTTGTACTCCAGGTTACATCACGAGGGTTTCTGGTTATAGTTCCGGGTAAGGCAGGTGCGTATTATTGATTGGTTCGTTAGTTCCTGGCTCCGTCTGTAATGGCACAGCTGTCAACGAGAAGTCAAGGTGTACCTGCCATCTAAGCTTTTACACATGATATCATTTTTACGGTAAATATGTATGTAAGTTACCTACAAAATATTACGGAAGTTATTTGATTAAGAAGAATGCATTTGTTTCATTTTTAAGAGTTCTGTTATTCAGGCGAGCGATTTAGACGGCTCTTAAGAACGAGGTCTTGAGCGCCGATTTAAGAGTTCTATGTAGCTAAAAATCATCAACTGTTAAAGATTAATACGACCACGTTCTATCGAAATTGTCGTTTTATTGTGATTATTTGAATTTTTTAAAAGTGTTTTGCGTCATTCAAACTCGCAATACATCACTCATAGTTTTTGCACGAAGAGCTGTTTACGGTTTTACGTTGTTGAATGTCCGCCATTTTACTGAAGTTCGTGGATACGGGCCAATATAGTAAAGGCTGTTCACGATAAGGTGAGCACTTTTGAAATCAACCTTAGAAAAACGTCACTGCACCTGTCTGCATATATTAAACGGGCGCACAGAGTGGCATGCGCCCAGTAAAGTTGGTAACAATGGACGGAAAGTAGTTCCATATCTTAACGTCGAATAAAAAGTCTTATGTACCATTTGTGTTAACGTAAATTTTTTCTTTCGCTTTCTGTATTTTTTTTAATGCATCTAAGTGTGGTAATGAGCAGATTTGTAAAATATTTAGTTTCTAATAATTTCACAGTTTCACTTGACCGACGCATGAATAAAGTGATGAGGCCCATGGCAATGTTAATTTTACATATGGCGGAAGAATACACAACGTGTATACAAGTAGATCTTAAGCAGGGCTTTCAAAAGTGTTCTTTTTACCGTGAACAGCATATACAAGCGTTTCTTGAGGTCTATTACGATCACGGCCCTCGTAGTTTTACAAACGAGTGGTTTTACAAGAGAAATGTTTGTACTGTAACAAGCATTTGTAAAATTCCAAACAATCTCTCAGTAAAAATTACAAAACATTTTTTAACATCAATGTAGAGGGACGTAGGCCCATTAGTTATATAGGCGCCTTATTGTTTTATGTTCCCCGCCCATGAAATCACACAACGCACTTACGAGGTGATCTTTTATAACTGTAAGACTTCCGTTGATGCTGATTAACCGTGTTTGAACCATAGACTAAAGATGAGGTAGACCGATCTCGCTGGCTGCGCACAACCAATCTCCGTTTCCGAACATAGAACTGCTATTCTGCCAACACGTCTAGCGAAAACGGCGTGGTTTGGATTTTAGGTTAGAAAACTAATTTGTAAACAAGTGTTTAGAGATGTTTTTATACTGCCTCTAACCAGTTTGTAACTCTTTTTAATTAAAGTCAAAATGGTAAAGGCATTTGATTAATATGTAACAGTGCGTGTCATTTAAAAATTTAGATGTAAACGAACACGTTCATCACTGTTGACCATGCGACATTGACAGTTGTGTAGGATCGGGGTAGGTCAATGTTGGGCACATGCGCAGAAGACGAATAAGCGGTCCAATTCATCTATAGTCTCCGGTTTGATCAGCTGTTTCGAACCGCCCAGGAATGACAATGCGACTCCTCGCTATCGCCCCGTTGTCGTCCGAAGGCTCTCTCTCTCCTCGGCAAGTGCACGTTACGCGGCGTTGAATGGATGAAAATTACGTGTTACGTGGCGCGTATTTCCGAGATGGCCGCGGTGCGTGAATTTCCTGCCCACTGTTCGCCGACTCTTGCCGTAATACGTATGCCTCCAACTAACATTTCCTGCGGGAACTACACACTTCCGCAGGTTCTCCAGCTCACAGTATATGTTTACTCGCAAGGATGGCACTTGTGTGAACGATTAAACATGCTTGTCTGTTATAGGCTGTTCGCGGTAAAAATGAGCACTTTTGAAAGCTCCGCTTACGATCTACTTATTTGCGCGGTGTGTATTCTTCCGCCTTATGTGAAATTAGCATTTTCATGTGCCTCATTATTTTATTCATACGTCGGTAAAGTAAAATTGTGAAATTGTTATGAAAGTAAATATTTTACAAATCTGCTTATTTTTACACTTCAATGCATTAGAAAAAACAAAAAGGGAAATAAATAATTTAAGTTATCACAAATGGTTACCTAACACTTTTTTTTTTCGACTTTGCCTTACGGAACTACATTCTTTACCAACTTTACCGGGCGCATGTCACTAGTGCGCCCGTTTATTATATATATATATATATATATATATATATATATATATATATATATATATATATATGCAAGGGCAGTTACGTTTTTGTAAGGTTGATTTCAAAAGTGCTCACTTTATCGTGAACAGCCTTTACCTCATGTTTAATGTACTAGCAGGGCAGCCGACCAGTCATCGCCTTATTTATGCCGGCACTGGCTCTGGTGAGAACTACAGCATATCTGCATATAGGCCATTCACAGTAAAGTAAGCACTTTGGAAATCAGACTCGGAAAAATAATCACTCTAATCAAAACACTTTTCCACTCGACTGATACATCAATAAAGTCATTAGGTCCACGGGAATGTTCGATTTAAATATGGTGGAAAGGTACAAAACGAGGAGAAAAGTCGAGCCCAAGCAGCACTTTCGAAAGTGCTCGCTTTACCGTGAACAGCCTATACGTGGTCGTACGTTTGAAACCACCGACAGTTGACGGCCTTGGGTACGCGAAGTGGCGTCTCGTGAGACTTCAATTGCCGGTATAAATAAATGCCTGACCTTTCTCACGTCGCTGTTGGTCGTCCATCTTCCGTGTCTCGTCGACGAGGAGGAGTTGTAACAGCGAAGGATCCTTCGTTTGTTTTTTTTGTCGTTCTACCGTCTGCGGAACTTCCAACTAATCATTCAAATACTAGCATAAAGCCGCGATGAGCAGAATTTCGTATCCCTGAGGAAGTGCTCGCTTCCTTGGATTGTTAAACGTTTCTGAACGAACAAGATGTGTGACTTTAGCGGCGAGGTTTCGATGCAACGCGCGGAAACGTGTTTCTGGATTTTATGTGGTATCTTATATATATATATATATATCAGATTACATAAATAAGCCAGCAAGATGTCAAACCGGTGTTGTGACAAATCAGTGATGGACCAACAGAGTAGCTTACGCCATACACCGTTACGTAAAACAATGTTTAAGTGGTATTTGCACGAACTCGAGGGTTGCAGGGCAGCTAGTTGGAAACATTTTTTTTTTTTTGTTTTTACCATTACACCCCCGAGGGTTAGCAAGAAATGTTGGTGCCAGTGTGTTCTCGAAGCTCATGGCCCTGGTAAGTTTTGTGAATTTGATTAAAATTACATGTAAAATGACTGTTTGGTAAAATGGAACGTACTCGCATTAACATATTAGTTTATGTCCTCTTGTCATTAGCTGTTAGCCAGGAACCTCGCGCCTTAACAGTGCACTTTACTTTGAGTGTTCAATTATTGTATATGTTACTGTATTCATCAGATAGTTTCTTACACATTTTGTCTTCAATAGTTATCTCTCTATTCCAGTGCCAGTAGTTCACAGTTTTTTTATTTTTATTCTTTTGAGTTACTGAGTTTTGTTTGCTTCCGACTGCGTATGAAAGTACTAGGATTGTTGATTTGAAAAGAAAAAAGGGGTGGAGGGGGGGGGGAACTATACCTTTAACTTTGTCGATTTACTGAAAATGGTAACAAATGTACAAGAACAATTTATCTATCCCCTACAAATATAGCGTGAGTGAGTGAAGAGGTTTGGTCTGCTCCTAACACCGAGGTCTTGAGAACCGAAGTGGGGTGAATTGAGGTTAGACTGGAGCAGCGCCGGAACGAAACGGCGGAGGGAACGGAAGACTACCGAGAAAACCCCGCTGACCAGCAAGCATCGCCCGGCACGAGATTCCCACGTGCGAAAACCCGGGAGCGACTCCGCCGGGAATCGAGCCAGGTTCACCTATGTGGGAGGCGAGTAGTCTAACCACTACGTCACCACGGTACCTCCAAATATAACGATCGCAGTTTACTTTAAGGACATGACTTACGAAGTAATCTACTGTGATATAAAGCGGCGAATTTTTAGGTAAAGGCTGTTCACGGTAAAATGAGCTCATTTGAAAGCCCTGCTTGATATTTACTTGTATGTAGGTACATTGTGTGTTCTTCCGCCTTATGTAAAATTAACATTGCCGTGGACCCCATCACTTTGTTCATGCGTCGGTCAAGTGAAACTGTGAAAAATCTGGTTATTTTTACACTTCCGATACGTTAAAAAAAAAAAAAAACAGAAAGCGAAAATAATAATTTAAGTTATCACAAATGATTACCTAACACTTTTTATACGACGTTGAATATGGAACTACTTTCCATCCACCGGTACCAGCTTTGCTAGGCGCACGTCACCCATGGAACTATGTTGAAATATACGCAGGCAGGGTCAGTGACATTTTTTCTAAGGTTGATTTCAAAAGTACTCACTTTATCGTGAACAGCCTTTAAATGCGCGTATTCATCATTCGCTGATGAACACAGTAAAATCTGTGGGAGCCTCCTCCCCTCCAGGGAGAACATTCGACGTGCAGCGCATTGTGTGCGGGAAATATTTAATTAAACGCAGACGGCTTAATACCTGCGGCGCATAAATCCGGAATCCGCGCGCAGTTTCCTTAATTGGAAACGTTATCTCATCTGGCGCGCACCGTATTTGCGGATTTGGCTCTGAATGCGGGCGTTTCGTAAACGCGCCTCGCTTGCTCTCCTCCTTCGCTAATCCCCCCCCCCCCGGGCAGTAATGGAACTGGAGAATATGTGCAGCCCGTACCATGTGACACCCGACGATATTTTCGCACAGAAAACTATTTCACGCTAGAATTTTTTTTTTCCGCACAGAGAGTTCGTGCTCTTATGCCCGTTTGCAACAACATCTTCCCAGATCCGAGATCGAATGATCCTAGTCCCGAATCAGGATCCAGTTTGATCTTGGCTCCAATGTAAAAGTGTTGCACCAACAAAATTTCGTGATTCTGGATCTCCGATTCGTCGATCTTGGTTCCAAAGTGAGAGATCGATGTTAAGTACGAGACAAATTTTGCTATTAGTTCTTAATATATGACGTCATGGAAGTAGGTGTATTTCTCACTATAGATAGGACTAGATGTGCGATGTTTTATCTGTTTTAAGTGAATTATTGTATGAATTTTACTGAATATTATTCAAGTGCGTATAATGTTGTTTTAATTTCCCAAGAAAACAATCGAACGCAGTTTTATCTGTTGGCGTATTTTCAAACAACATTTGTCGACGATGGCTGTTGATCTCGAATCGAGATTTCGAACCACTAGTTTCGGCAGCTCGAAATGAACTTCATCTCGATCTCCAGTCCAGCTCTGAACACGAATGGTGCAGCAGTTTTCTGTGTCGATCTTAAATCCGATCTTGGATCGAGTTTCGAACCACGATGGTGCAACCGGGTATTAGCCTATGGTCAGATGTCTATATTGGTGTCAAATAAGACATGTCTCTAAATAAATACATATTTGGGGATGTACTATAGGGTCGGCTAACGCCCAACTGGGGAAGGGTTTTTGAGGTGTTAGTTGTCCCTGAATTATGACACGAAATGTACGGTACACTGTAAAAAATTTGTATTTTTTACTGACAAATTATTTGTAATTTTACAAATTCTTGTAACAGTACAAAGATTTCTCTTGTAAAGTGCTCGATTGTAAAACTACAAGGGCCGTGTTTGTAGTAGAACTCAAGAAATGTTTGTGCTATACTGAACCGTTTTCACGAGCTTCAGTAAAATGGCGGACACTCAACAACGTAAAATCGTATATAGCCGTTTCTGCAAAAACTATGGGTGACGTAATGTGTAGCTGCGTGCGAAAAGAAATGCATTGCAAGTTTGAATAACTTACAACATTTAAAACAACTCAAATAATTATAATTAAACGACTATTTCTATAAAACGTGACCGTATTGTTAATTGAACTGTTACTGTTTCCTAGATACAAAGAACTCTTAAATCGCCTTTCAATACCTGGTTGTCAAGAGCCGTCCAAATCTCTTAACTCAAAAACAGAATTTTTTAAATAAATGTACCTGTTATTCCTAACAAAATAACATCTTTAATATTTTATAGATACCTGCAGCTATATTTGCTTTAAAATAAATTATAAGCTCGTAAGTCAATTTGGTCTTGTGGTTAAGGGTGCCGGCTAATAGTACAAGGGGCAGAGCTTATAGCTCTCGTGCTGGCAAAGAGAATTTTTTTTTCGTAAATTATATTTTGAAATGTTTTCTTTTTAGTTATTCTCTGTTATTAATTTATCACATTTGTTTTCTAGAAGAAACGAAAATGGTATGCACGTTTATCAATAATGTAATTTGTAATACAAGGCTATAATATGTAATATTACAAATATATGTTTTGGAAATTTTACAAGAAAACTCTTTGTAGTTTTACAAAGGATATCTTTGGCAACTGGGTTTCCAAAATTTTTTCTTGTAAAAGTAGAACATTTTTTTTAGCGTACAGTAGAAACGGGAGTACCATGAGAAAACCCGCAGGCCAATGGCAACTTCGGACACTAAACCAGGGAGTGACTCCACCAGGCATCGCACCATTAGAACATCTCTGCAGAGACAGTTGATGGTGTGTCCAAGTATTCAGAAATTTCTCGAAGATTATACAAACTTGCTTGCCACAATAGCATGAACCTTGCGTGACGTGACAGCATGGCTATGGGGACCTCAAATCGACGATGCTTTAATTATAAAAGTGCGTACGGGTTTTTCCGGAGTCAGAGGTGTTGGCCACCAGCTGGATAGGGCGAACATGTCTCTGATTGTTCGAATATGACCATCAGCTATGAAACGCCATAGGACATAATGCAGCAAAGTGGCCTCTTCGTGGTAGGAAGCGTTACTTACAGTCTCAAGTTTGAGGCACTGTATTTTTTGGTCCAGAAATGATCATATTTGCTTGTACTAGAGCTTAGAGCATAATACGTCATATAGGCATGTTTGGAGTTCGGCGTGTTACCTGCAGCATATTTTTGGTGGCTCTGTTTCCATCGGATCGGAAATGATTGATAGTTATGCATATACTACGGTTTAAAGCATACATATATTTGTTCATGCTTGTATAGGCTGTTCACGGTAAAGCGAGCACTTCTTAAGACCCTTCTAAACTTTTACTTTCGTCCAATTTCCATCTTCCTGCTGCTTTTTAATATAAGTATTGCAATGTGGCCAATAAACACAGTGTATACGTTTCATCTCTCTCAAAAGTTAACGTCTAAGGCTACAATAAGATATATTTATTAGTGGTTAATGTCTGTTGGGAGGGCCTTAGAAAGTGCTCACTTTACCTTGAATAGCCTATGGTGACCTTGTTGTTTCAATTTAAAGTACCCATACTCCAATGATCGCTGAACGGCGGACAAAGGCGTGTGCCAAAGGAACCATACATACATTGCTTATGATGTGCGTCAAGACTACGTTGGTCGCTAACCATAGTCAGGTTTGAGTTGATCGTATACACGTGCCATCATTTTTTTTTTTTTTTTTTTTTTTTTTAGAAATTTGAGTAGCACAATTATGCTTATAGGATCCGACATATCGCTCAAGGGCTATAGAGCAATGAGTGGGTGGTGACATCATTTATGAAATAGTCTCGAAAATACGCGTCCAATAATACCAATAATACACCGTATGTTATAACTATATGTCGAAGTTTGCCATGTAGTGCAACAAAATCATAACTTCTGTTCGTAAACATATATTATTGGTTTCTTGGACCCGTGGAAAAAAAGGGGGGAGGGGGGGGGGGAGCTTTGCGTTGTTTTTGAGGACCTTTGATTTAAAGTAATTTGTTGAACTCTTGTCAGTTTTGGCTTTTTCAAACAAAATACATCGATTTATTGACACAGCGATCGAAAGAAAGTTTTATGCAGTTCCGCAACCTTTCATACAATTTCACTCATTTATTTTTAGAATCAGGTGACTTCCACTTTTAAAATAAAAAAATTTGATTCAATAATAAATCACACACATATGCGGTAAACATTACTTTATATCCTTTCGCGGTACTCTACACGTGACATCGTCATTTGTAAAAATCCCTTCTTTTTTTAAATTTACCTATTATATATTTAAGAAATAATATTAATTTAATAAATTTAATGACTATGTCACGCATGTTTGGCATGTAAGTACACCGCTGACTAGTTTTAATTTTTTTGAAATCGGATGAAATGTACAGATTTTTAGAAGTTTTGTACACCAAGTTCACAGAGATCATGGCCGCTGGCTTGCGGGAAACCATCAGCATGACTGCCACCGTACTTAACATGTCCGACGTCCAACTGGAATGAAGAGAGCATTTAAGATCCGTACAGCCCGAATATACTGAATTATTCTGTACCATTCCCGTATATGCACTCTCCGATGTGTTGCGCTTGCAAAAGGGGAGTCCAATAGTTGGCTTGTCTTCCGACGATGAGACGTAGCGAGAAGGTAGAGTTTGACGTTTCGTCATACTTTTCATGAGACGTTATCTCGGTGATCTCGAGAGAATACTTGGAGATAAGTCTACCTGTAGTTTACAGTTCTACTTTTGGCACGCGCGTATTGCAGCACGGCGATCAATGCGGTTGCAAAACAGCGTTGACCGGCCATATTCCTCACAGTTTCGACACGATTATGGAACACTGAAGGTTGTTCACGGTAAACTGAGCACTTTTGAAAGCCCTGCTAAAGATCTACTTGTATGCACGTTGTGTATTCTTCCGCCTTATGTGAAATCAACATTTGCCATTAGCCTCGCCACGTTATTCGTGCGTCGTTCAAGTGAAACTGTGAAATTATTAAGAAAGTAAATAGGGCCTTAATGTACAAATATGCTCATTTTTACACTTGGATGCATTAAAAAGAATTAATCGAAGGAAATAATTTAAGTTATCACTAATGGTTACTTGACACTTTTTGTTCGACGATATGGTATGGAACTACTTTCCAATCATCGTCACCAACGTTACTGGACGCATGTCACTCAGGGCGCCCTAAGTTTGATTTCAAAAATGCTCACTTTATCGTGAACAGTCTTTAGTAATCCAGGTACGTGTTTAAGGTTTAAGGTTTCTGCCTGGTTGGCGCCTAAATTGCCTTAAAGAGGTTTGTAGAAAACATTTAATTCATAAATTCTGGGTATTTTGCAGTGGTGTCTTCACACAACGAAAAGTGTTTAAGAAAGGTTTATCCCAAAATACAAGTTTCAGTTCTGCATTTCAACTCCGATAATTTATTCTTTCGCTTGAAAATGACTACAGTTGATGCCTTTAGAATCTGTTGTAGCTACTACATTTTTATACACACACTCTAAAAATTTTTTTGTACTTTTACAAGAAAAATCTTTGGAAACCCAGTTACCTAGAAAATCCTTTGATAAACTACAAAGATTTCTTGTAAAATCTGCAAAACATTTCTTTGTAATATTACAAATGGTTGCCTTGTATTACAACTGACATTATTGAGAAGTGTAAACAAAATGACTTATTTTTATTCTAAAAACAAATGTAATGAACTTGTAACAGAGAACAACTAAAAAAAAAAATATATTCAAAATATAATTTACAAAAAAAAATGATATCTCGTCGGCACGGGATATAATTATATATTATATATTACTAACCCGTACCTTTACCTGCAAGACCAACTTAACCTACAATATTAATATTTGTTTTTAGTCTAAGTATAGGCGCAAGTACATACAAAACAATATTGTGCTTATACGGTCGAGAAGAATAGGCACATTCATTTCTTTTTAAGAGTTTAGTTATTGAGTTACACTTTAAATTCAGATCAGTGAAAAATCACTGATTCACAGTGAAAATGGCTCCACTTAGAATCAGTGAAAATTTTCACACCACTAATTCAATCAGCTACCAGCGTAATTTTTTCACTGAAAGAATCAGTGATTTATTTTCACAGATTCTAAGTGGAGCCATTTTCATTGCGAATCAGTGGTTTTCGACTGATTCGAATTAAGAGTGTGACAGATTTGGACGTGCAGAAACTTTAGAGTTGTGTCTAGAAACGGATAACAATTTCATCTTAATTAGCGTGACAACGATTAAGTGACACTCGGGCAAGTCGCCGATGAAAAAGAAGACGGGACGCAAAGAGTTGAGCACTTTGAGCGCAGAGGCGATGAAACAAGTGCAGGGTGGGCAAGAGTCGGCCTTAAGAGTGGAAACGTTTGCTGTAGACGGGCGGAAACTTTAATTAACTTGCTAAACTCATAGAAGCTACGACGGGAATCAAAATAACATTTACTTCTTAAGGGCGCCGTCTGCCAGGCACTCGAAAAGCGTTGCAGAGTTTTGGGAAATCCGGTTCTCATACGAAAATATTTTACATCTGTCAAAGCTGATATTTTACGAATAGAAAACACGCTTCAGACAAGTACGGAGTGTCACTTTGAAGACGTTACGCACACTATAAATATTATTTATAAGCCCTCTGATATGGCTAGAAACATACGTTTTAAACTGCTGTGTCTCGAAATACGCTAACCGGGCACAGGCAAAACTTACATATAATATTGCAATTGAATTTTGCTACGAACTTTTCACCAATAAAATTATATTGTCACCGCTTGAATTCCAATCGAAAAAACGGCTGGCTGGAAAGGCTACACGCCGGTTAGGTGCCTTGCTCCCAGTGGCGATGCGGCACTTGATGCGAGTGCCAGTGTGGCCCTTATCGCTCCCTTTCTTCTGTAGCAACTAGCTCGGGCCAGGCGGCGCCCTTAAGGTGCCCGTCTACCTGGCTCTTGAAGTGCGCTGCAGAGTGTTCGAAATACACGTTTTTCTTCGAAACTATTAAACGTGCGTCCAGTGTACTGAACTACGAATAGAACACACATTTCACACGAGGACTGTTCAGTGTTTTCAAGACCTCACGCTAGTTAGAAACACCATTTCAGAATACGCAACGGCTTTTTCAAAGCGCTGTATCTCTAAATATACGTGTCAGATCCATACAAAACTAGTCAAGGTGCATGCATTGAACCTTCCCACACACTTTCCACCAATAAAATAATAGTGTCGCCGCTGAAAGTCCCATAGGTACATGCAGCACGACGAGAACACTGCACGCCAGTTCAGAGCCTTGCGCTTAGCGGCGATGGGGGACTTGATGCGCGTGGCAATGTCGCCTTTAAAGTTACCTCGCCTCTCGGCTTCAAACGCGGAAAAAAGCTCTAGGTAGACGGGCGCCTTAAGGTTGAAGTAAAGCAACTGCCAATGAAGCACTGCACCCGACTGTACAACGTGAAGAACTCATTAAAAAAAAGTAGTACAGACACCATAAAAACTATCACTAAAGTGCGATCTATGCTGTTTATGATAGAAGAATGTATATATTTTGCAACATTATAAAATATTTTACTATAATATAACTTTTAAATGTAAAAATTAATCGATTGATAGAGTTCGCAGTTTTAACCAAATTTAAACGCATTTCCATTCTGGATACTTCAGAAAGCAGAATTTACAATGGAATCTTCTTTAAGAATGATCGTCATAATATTTATGATTGTGTGTAAGA
This sequence comes from Dryococelus australis, assembly GCA_029891345.1. Taxonomy (NCBI): domain Eukaryota; kingdom Metazoa; phylum Arthropoda; class Insecta; order Phasmatodea; family Phasmatidae; genus Dryococelus; species Dryococelus australis. The sequence goes on along the minus strand of CM057006.1, from coordinate 68,257,255 downwards.
AAATTGTGTAATAATAATGTAGGAAATAATATTTGTAATTGAATTTTTGTGCGTCCATTTGTTGAAAACATTTGTTGCTGAAACTGACATAAATAAATTTAACTATAAAATTGATACGATACATTATTATTGCAGTTTTCTTACACGCAATCATAGTAAATATTATGACGATCTTTCTTAAAGAAGATTTAATTGTAAATGATGCTTTCTGAAGTATCCAGAATGGAAATGCGCTTAAATTTGGTTAAAAATGCGGACTCTGTCATCCGATTATTTTGTTTACATTTAAAACGTATATTTTAGTTAAATATTTTATAATGTTGCAAAATATATACATTATTCTTTCATAAACAGCATAAATCGAACTTTTCTGACAATTTGCATGGTGTCTGTACTATTTTTTTTTATGAGTTCTTCACGCGGTACAGTCGGGTGCAGTGCTCCATAGGCAGTTGCTTTATTTCAACCTTAAACGTTTCCGTTAGGGTACATCGAGAATACATTTTGCAGCGCCTACTTCCAAGCAACCATCGTCAAGGTCGAGACATGCTGGTTGTATATCCTGCAGGCGGTACAATGTCTTACAAATATACGTGGCCACAGACTAGGTAAGTTCTCAGAGGCGAAATACTGAGGCGGTTCCTTTGATGCGCGGGTACTCATTCTCTGATTGGCTGGGGAAGGCTTCGTGAACGGGCCGTATGTCTGATTGGTTACTACGTACTGCGAGATTCTTCTCATAGGCTGGCAAGTACGTTACCAGGAGCTGATTGGAGAACGGCGTCCCAACTTATTGCTGACCAATAAAGCCATTTTGATAGCGTGTGCAGTTTTAGTTCATTTAATAAGAGGCTGTTTCACGTCAGTGTTCGTAAATATAGGCAATTCACGGTAAAATGAACACTTTTGAAAGCCCTGCTTAAGATCTACTTGTATCCTTCCACCTTATCTATAATGGAAATTGTCATGGGCCTCATCACTTTATTCGTGCGTCGGTCATGTGAAACTGTGAAATTATTAGAAAAGGAAATATTTAACAAATCTGCTGATTTTTACACTTTGATGCATAAAAAACCAACAGAAAGCGAAATAAATAATTTCAGTTTTCAGAAATGGTTTCCTAACACTTTTTATTCGACGGTAAGATATGGAACTACTTCCCATACATAGATGCCAAATTTACTGTGTGTATGTCACTCAGGGCGCCCGTTAAAATATATGCAGGTAGGGGCAGTGACATTTTCCTTGGGTTGATTTCAAAATTGTCCACTTTATCGCGAACAGCCTTTATTCTGTGATGTTGCTGTGCTGCTAGAGAGCGTTACAAGATACAGGATGTACTGATTGCTATTTATTCTTGACTTCTGGGTTCAAGTCACGTCAGAGTCGATCTTCCCGAAGTTTCGGTAGACATTGCAGCCTCCTTCCTCATGGATAAGTAGCATCAGCAACTGATTACCTACTTCATCCAACCTCAGCCAATCTTAGTAATTGGCCGAACAACCCAGCCACTCAGAACAGGACATATTAAAATGGCATCAGTGCCCAGCCGAAGGCCATAACTGGTCTCAGTTACTTGAATTTAAAATAAATTTATAAAATAGTTAAAACATAAAATTTGTCGCTTTATAAAATTTATAAAAAAAATTAAATTTTAAAACCGAGGCTTAACATTATTTTGTTAAGTTTTAAAAGAAAAGGTTACGTTATAATTTAAAAATAAAGAAAGTTGAAATTCCTCTGCCTCCACACTTGAACCCTCATCCCGCCATCCTCTCCGGAGACCCAGCCACTCACTCAGAAGGAAAGCAGGTGGGGATTGACCGCCAGCTCCAGCCGATCAGGAATCATCCCCGCACAACCCAAGTTACATAAGGGCAGAAAGGCCGCACAAAGCTTCAGTAGGTTATCAGTTACTCCTGCTGCTTAGCCCTGAAGACGTAGGCTGCGATGTCTGCCGAAACCTCGGGATAAACAACTGTCCTGGCGTGGCGAACGGGAGTCAAAAGTGCTCACTTTACGAATACGAATAGAGTAAACCGTACTTCTTGGTTTTTGTAGTGGCCGTACAAAGATACAAAGGTGCCGCCTCTAAGTAGGTGGTAAATGGAAACATCACTTTAATACTAGGTTTATTAAAAAATGTGAGTCGTCAAAAGTACAACTTTAGTTTTGGAGCATGTTTGTAACTATAGCTACCTTTAATGCTTAAAGGCGAGCGAAACCTGATTTAACTCTAAACACGTTAATTAAAGTATGGGCCTGTACAGTTTTCGGAAGCCAGTATAGAATAGTCAGTAAAAGCAAGTGCTAGATAATGGTTTATTAGGCTTCGGGTTGGGAATCTTTCAAGGAACCTCATTTGCTTCCCAGCTTAATTGTAATAAACCTGATAAAAGGCAATATCTTGCCAGTGTGTTCCATTTATTTATTTTTCCATATCGTGCACTGCAGTGAATGATACTCTTTTGCAGTGTAATATATACCCCGTCAGAAATGCCTTGCTATGGCAAAACGTTAACTCACTAAACTTATGTACCTATAGGCTATTCCTTCGTAAGGATAGGCTGTTCACGGTAAAGTCAGCAATTTTAAGACCCTAGTTACTTTTTTATTTTCAGCCATTTTTTTTTATCCTTCCTTCATTTCAAAGATAAATATTGCCATGTAAGAAATAAACACAGTGTTTATATTCCACCGTGCTCGGGAGTTAACGTCAATGGCTACAATAAAATATGTTTATTAACCGTTATTCCAAGTAAGAGGGCTTTCAAAAGTGATCACTTTACCGTGAATAGTCTATAAGGCTGCTAGACCAGGCTAGTATGACTCGAACTACCTCAAAGCGCGAATGGGCCATTCGTGGCAGCTCCCATTCACAAGTCGCCTGCAGTTCGCAATAATTCCTGCTCTTTTTTTTTTTTGTGTGACGTACATATACTTCTTTTACAAAAAAGAAATACGCGAACAAACACACCTTCGTATTTTCCCCCATTGTTTTCGTCCGATAAAGTACAATAGGATTTGTTGTGAAGAGTGACGTATTTGTTCAGGGCAATGGGATAGTCAAGGAATTAACGCGATAATTACGTAGATAAGTTTTATGACGACGTTCGGAAACAACGTTGAGTCGTTACCTGCCGTTATGTCAATTTCGGTGTTATGTTCCCTCGAGACAATGGGATTTCTCTTTATTTTTTTATTATGCTTTCACTATCATGTTTACCTGTCCCGAGTATTCATTCCTTTGCAAGCCACAACTGCTTTCCTCAGTTCAAGCACCCACTTACCTGCGCTCGAACTACGAGTGTTTGAAATACGGGTTTTTGTACGTAGGTATATCACACTGTCAAAAATAGTCTTAAGATCATGAAACTTTTTCCCCCGAAGTGTACAGTTAAGAGGTTTCCCTGTTGAAGATTGTATGTAAATTCAGTGATGTTTGCATGTAAAGATTGTTCACGATAAAGTGAGCACTTTTGAAATCAACCATAGAAAAAATCATTGCTCCTACCTGCATATATTTTAACGGGCACACTGAGGGACATGCGCCCAGTAAAGTATTTTTTACGATGAAGGGAAAGTAGTTCCATATAAATACGTCGAATAAAAAGTGTCGGGTAACTGTTTGCACCGACTTAAACTATTTATTTCGCTTTCTCTTTATTTTAATGCATAAAAGTGTAAAAATTGGCGGATTTTTAAAATACTTACTTTTCCAATAATTTCACAATTCCACTGGACCGTTGTATGGATAAAGTGATGAGGCCCATGACAATGTTAATTCATCCACTGGACCGTTGCATGAATAAAGTGATACGGCCCATGACAATGTTAATTTAACATAAAGCGTAAAACTACACAAAGTGCATACAAGTAGATATTAAGCAGGGCTTTCAAAAGTGGTCATTTTACATGCATGTCTCGGAAGATAAAAAACTAGTATCTACAGCTGGCACATTTTAATGTTATATTAGTAAATATATTAAAAGAATAAAATAGTGAAAATGGTCGAAAATTGCCTTATAAAGGCCTTCCCTCCGCAGTTTCTTTAAGCTAAAGGAGACCAGTACAAAGTAGCATTTGTAGTTTAATTCACTGAATTAAATCGCGCGTAATGCTGGATTTACATGGGCGCGACGGAATTAATTCATCACCCAATCACAGACGAGTATTGTGTGACGTCAACGCGACAGAAATCTCGGGCGCGACGGACTACGGACTTTCTGAATAGAAACAATTTCTAGTTTCGTTGCGTCAATGAACGAGTGTATTTTCTTGCTGCAAGAGTGGTGGCCATGTTCAGTTGGTAACATTTATAATAACATGCGAAAATAGTAAATACAATCGAGACAATTTTTAATTTGAGAGGATTGACGTCGTTTGTAAATTATATAATTACATATGTAGTCCCCAATCATTTTTCCAAAACTACAAAAACATAAACATTCATGTGGTTGTTTGTGTTGTAATTATTATTCTTCTTTCGTTCACGTAAACACACAGATGGCCTTAGCCAACATTTTCGTATCTTCAGCCATGAGTGGTCATGTAAATACAGTTTAATGCATGCAATGACAATACCTTTACAAATATAATTCGCCAGCAAATTTCATTCTCCCGCAAACGCACATCGCAGCCTTGGGCGGTCCAGTCGCAACGCTTCATTGTAACCAGGCATGACCTGGAGGGATTAAAAAAAAAAATTACCAGAGATTGCCCTCTTAATACACGGAAACGTGTTTCGTAAAGACTAAAAACTGAAACGAGCCCCGCGAATACAGAATACGGAACGTTCCCGTATTTTCCATGGCCTCGGTTTTCGGAAATGAATCACGCCGAGTCCACACGAAGCGTTCTCAGCCGTTGCAAGCAGAAAATTTCAGCTTCTGTTGCAGTTAAGGCGTCTACGTAGCTCAGGTCCAGCCTTTCAGACATCGATCAGTACGAACGTGTAAAAATTAATAACACTTAAAGACACTTGAACATTACTGGAAACAAAAAAAAAATGCTAAGTTTGTCGCATTCCCAGAAATAACAAACACGTAAACGTATTTAAACATCTATCATTTCCATGTACAACACCTTACATTGTTACTAAAGCGCTCAAAAAATTTCAAAATTTTAAAAATATTTTTATACACAGTGAGACACCTGCATAACGAGAAGTGACGAACGCGAAAATACGACAGACGACTACAGACTTATTGGTTAATAACTCCGATACTGTTAACGTACTGCAGTTTTAGTCTGCACGACGTAAACACGACACGAAAAATTCACTGTCCTGCGCGTAGGAACGATACCACACTAAGACTCTCAAAAGAGTCTTAACATTTTTTTTTCTCCAGATTTCAAGGAAATTTTATGGTTTTGTGACATGATATCAATGTCGAATTCATTTAAATGTTATATCATTTGTACAACAGCATTGTGTTGTTATCGTAAAACCAAGAATTATAACTTACAGTTTAAATACGTACAAATTTTGAAAAGTAATTTTCACACAAGGTTTGGTTTCAGGTTAAGTGCTACTTGAAGACACAGAAGTAGCATGTTGTATTTGTTTTAATCTTCCATATTATTCACCCGCAGTAAAGGCTTTACAAACTACTTATTTTGACATTATTGAATTTTATCTCATAAATTAAAATTAAATACCGGCAAACTGTGTAACTAATTTCCAATGCACGTTCTTCATAACATTCTAATAACACGAACCATTGTTTTGAATTGTATTCTAATATCCAGTCAGGTGCAGCCGTTAATTTTCAGTAACCATTTTTTCTTTCCCTTCCTTTCCTCTTCTAAAAATATGTTAAGGGCTATTCACGATCAAGTGAGCACTTCTGAAATGAACCTTAGAAAAATATCACTGCACCTGCCTGACATATATTTTAACGGGCGCAGTGAGTGACATGCGCCCAGTAAATATGGCAACGATGGAGGGAAAGTAGTTCCATAACTTAACGTAGAATAAAAAAGTGTTAAAAATAACGCAACTAAAATTGTTTTTTTCTCTTTCTATTTTTTTTAACCCGTCAAAGTGTAAAGATGAGCAGATTCGCAAAATATTTACTTTTATAATAATTTCACAGTTCCACATGACTGACGTATTAATAAAGTGGTGAGGCCCATGGCAGTGTTAATTTTACATAAGGCGGAGGAATACACAACGTGCATACAAGTAGATCTTAAGCAGGGCTTTCAAAAGTGCTCATTTTATCGTGAACAGCCTATACCTTTATGGCATAGACAACGAATAATAACAGTGGAAATTATAATTTGTAGTGTTTTTTTTTTTTTTCGCACAAGTAAGCGGGGTGGATGAGAGAGAATAAGTATCGAAGTAAGGGATATCGCAGTAATTTTCTCGGAATAGAGACGTAAAACAGCTCTGTATTTGCCGCCCATATCCGGATAAGCCGTCTCTGTTGTGGTAGATTGGGACCAAATTTAGGACCTCCCGAATGAGAGTCGAGTACGCTGTTCTACCACCAAGCACGCAGGTAAACCAATAACTATGCTGGCATAATTAGAAGTTTACAGAAACTCCATTAAAAGTAATGTGCCATTTTTCTTGTGTTACTGCTCCGAATGTTTCACGTGCGTTGCATGTAGATATTTATGTGGGTTTTGTTACAGAAGATCCGATACTTGATGGTAATATATCGACTAGTTCTTAAAAATAATTTAGGCACGCAAAAAAAAAATTTTGGGGTATAAATTCCAAAAATATCGGGTCAGAGAAGCTTTTACTTATGGAATGAATTTCGCACACGTAATAGGTTATGTAGTCCATCGAAATCGATTTTAATAACATTAGTGGCACTCAAACAAATGACATACAACAAAAAAGTCTTTGAAAAGAACTGAGTACTTTCTAGGTATCTTAGGAGATCTTACATAAACTACTTTTACCCGTAAAATGGGGTGACTCGATTGAGAAGTTATTGAGGTACGAAATATAGGTTACGTTATCTTTCGGTAGGACACATAAAATGTTAATGAGTGAATTAATTACTCACAACACTTGCAAGAGCGCCTAATTATGTTCAAACTATTTTGATTGTTCCATGGATATATGTAACCCAAAGTACAGCGAGTGAACGATTTTGGAATACACACCTTTTCAATTTAAAGTGATACATTCCAGTATGTCTGTGAAACCTTCACTGGTATGCCGAATGTACTGAGATTCGTTTATATAGCTCCTAAATTGTAATAACAAAATTAATTCATACTTTTCAATTTAAAGTGATACATTCCAGTATGTCTGTGAAACCTTCACTGGTATGCCGAATGTACTGAGATTCGTTTCTATAGCTCCTAAATTGTAATAACAAAATTAATTCCAGTATGTCTGTGAAACCTTCACTGGTATGCCGAATGTACTGAGATTCGTTTCTATAGCTCCTAAATTGTAATAACAAAATTAATTCCAGTATGTCTGTGAGACCTTCACTGGTATGCCGAATGTACTGAGATTCGTTTCTATAGCTCCTAAATTGTAATAACAAAATTAATTCCAGTATGTCTGTGAGACCTTCACTGGTATGCCGAATGTACTGAGAGTCGTTTCTATAGCTCCTAAATTGTAATAACAAAATTAATTCATACTTTTTTATGCGTCGTGCCGATAGATAACGTAACTTATATTTCGTACCTCAATAACTTCTCAACCGAGTCACCACATTTTACGGGCAAAAGTAGTTGTATGGAAGATCTTATACGATATTTAGAAAGTAGTCAAGTTATTTTCAAAGTGCTTTATTGCTATATGTCATATTTCGAGTACAATTAATTCGATTAAAATTAATTTTGGTGGACTGAAGATCCTATTACATGTGCGAAATTCACTACCCTTTCCAGAGATTTTTGGAAGTTTTTGCTACCAAAAAAAAATTTTTTTTGGATGTCTAAATTCTATGTTCAGAATCAGAACTAATCGACATATTACCATCAAGTTTGAGATGTTCTGTAACGAAACTCACATACATATCTATATATAACGCACACAGAACTTTCGGCCGCAGTGACACAGTTCCAGGTGCGTAGGCAAAACGAACTCTGGCTGTCGCTAGCAACAAGCAGTAAGCTTCAGTAGTGCAAGCTTATTATTAACGTGGGGAAATTGCTGTTTATCACGAGCTTTGAAAATGTCCTCCTCCATCGCCTATGCAGTGAGCATAGCAGCATGGCACACACGCCTGCAGGTAGTATTGCCGAAGTGCTAGGCGTTGTGTGACTGCAACCGAATTTTTGTGTGCGTTTTACACGTAAACAATGGGCACTGGGCAGTTGTTAGTTAAATTTATTGCTAAAAAAAAACAAGCATCAAAAATGCATAATTTCTGACGGTAAAAACGTCACCTGCAGAAAGAGATTGGCCAACCCTGTTATTTTTTGTTGGATGGGAAGTATTAATGATAGTTTTCTCTATGTTTGAAGTCCCCGATGATATAAAACGATGTTTGGAGAATTGTATTTTAAATCCACTTCGCTTCCGCCATTCAAAAAATTCATTTTAAGGTATTAATTTTCACTGGATTGTATTCGCATTTTATGTATTAAGTGTCCTGTGATTTCCCTCTTGATTTTGCATATGGAATCGCCTCACCAATATTTAAGGTCGGGTTCCGGCTTATCCTGCATAAAGTGAACATTATTGTGTGTGTGTGTATACGCACATACATTTATAAGTGTAAATAAAATGTTTGCCTTGGACATTCTGACTCCGTGATACGTAATAATTTCCCTTTATAAAATGTAAACAATACATTCATGCTTAAGTTTGTATAAACAGATAAAAAAAATGCAATGGAAATTTTGTAAAACTTAGTGGCTGTCATAGTTATTTGTGCATCGATACAAAAGAAGATTAAATGCCCATATAAATATTGTAATTGGAATACCATAAAAAATATCTTAAAATTAGATATAACTGCTTCAAGAGGACATTGTCACTTATCCCAGTTTTATCTGTGTCATGAGGTCTGAATGCATTTATATTCCATAGCAAACTAACATTTTAACTGGTTTTCCACACTTGTGTGTAAGTACAGTTTTGAAAAGTTCGACTGAGGTCATTAAGTAAACCGTACAGTAGAAGCGTGTCATTTAACACACCTAAGTTGCTTGTTCGCGTTATTTTTTTCCATATGCAAAAAAACAGAATAATTTAAATAGGTCGAACATGAGAAATTATTATGACATTCAAGGTTTTTACTTAAGTAAGCGTCTGTGAAGATTTCTTTCTAGCCCTAATATTATATTTTAAATGTCAACCTGTTTATAAACGGTTCTGAATAAAACAGTGTGAGGCATGCAGATTTCATTTTTCGGTAACCCTTTGTACAGTTGTCTACTTTTTGCTTCGCTGCTTTTCTCCAAACGTTTCTTTTTAGCTGTGCCCTTCTGTTAGTATGGGAAGGGGTCTTTTTAGCTGTGCTCTTCTGTTAGTATGGGAAGGGGTCTTTTTAGCTGTGCCCTTCTGTTAGTATGGGAAGGGGTCTTTTTAGCTGTGCCCTTCTGTTATTATGGGAAGGGGTCTTTTTAGCTGTTTTCTTCTGCTAATATGGGAAGGGGTCTTTTTAGCTGTGCCCTTCTGTTATTATGGGATGGGGTCTTTTAGCTGTGCTCTTCTGTTAGTATGGGAAGGGGTCTTTTTAGCTGTGCCCTTCTGTTAGTATTGGAAGGGGTCTTTTTAGCGGTTCTCTTCTGTTAATATGGGAAGGGGTCTTTTTAGCTGTGCCCTTCTGTTAGTATGGGAAGAGGTCTTTTTAGCTGTGCCCTTCTGTTATTATGGGAAGGGGTCTTTTTAGCGGTGCCCTTCTGTTATTATGGGAAGGGGTCTTTTTAGCTGTGCCCTTATGTTATTATGGGATGGCGTCTTTTTACGAGTGAAGAAGTGTTTGCTGAATTGCCATTTTACAAATAAGTAGTGTCGTTAAGATTTTAAGGCTGCCATGTACTTAGGCTGCCATATTCTTAGGCCACCGAGCAATGAACAGTGGTTTGGTAAAAAAAAAAATTATTTAGAAGTTACGCCATATTCACGAACGATATTTTCTTACAAGTAGCAGTTTAGAGGTTTGTCACTTCCGAATGTTGGTTTCCGTGATCTGCTCCCATGTCAAGCATAAATTCTTCTTAGTTGGATGCGGCTGAAACGGGCATTTTCACAGTCATTGTCAGGTGTTAAAAACTCCAGTACAGGATGCTTACAGTAGTTTAAGACGTGAATCAAGCCCATATATTTCACTTTACGCCATAAAACGGCAAGGTCGCCGCTTAAAGTCTTAGAGAGGTGAGGTGACGCGAAGACTTGCACACTAGTTCAGTGGCTTAGTGTGTAGAAGCGATGAGTGAGTGAGTGTGCGAAGAGATTTGGGCGGCTCTTAACAGTGACATCTCGAGAGCCGATAGATGCGATGAGGAATGTGAAACGTGTGCCTGGGTCGACCTGAGCGTTCCTGCGCTTCTATGACTTAAGAATCTCCTGGTAACAACACAGACCACTCGCAGTGCAAAGCGTCAAGCTTTTTTTTTTTTTTTTTTCTCAATCAGCGTGGCCTCAACATTTGCTACTGCACTGTTTATTAGCGTTAGCCAAGGACTGATGTTGGTGAGTAATTTCAAAGTCCTCTTCCGAATGCAGGCATCTTGTTGGAAATTGAATAGATGATTAAAATATTTGGCCATAATTTTTTTATTTTGTTTTATCGTTTCATGTTCTATGCGGCAATTAAAATTTAAATTGATGTGCAACTAAAGGTTGTAACACAGGGCCTTAAAGGCATTAAAGACTGTTCACGATAAAGTGAGCTCTTTAGAAATGAACATTAGAAAAAAGTCGCTGCCCTTGCCTGCATATATTATAACGGGCGCACTGAGTGACATTCGCCCAGTAAAGTTGGTAACGATGGCTGGATAGTAGTTCCATATTTTAAAGTCGAAGAAAAAGTGCTAGGTAAACATTTACGATAACTTAAAATTATTCCCTTCACTTTCTGTTTTTTTAATGCATCGAAGTGTAAAAATAAGCAGATTTAAAAATTATGTACTTTCTTTATAATTTCACAATTTTAACTTGACCGACGAATGAATGACGTAATGAGGCCCATGGCAATGATAATTTTACATAAGGCGGGGGAACACACAGCATGCATACAATTAGATCATAAGCGGGGCTTTTAAAATTGCTCTTTTTACCGTGAACAGCCTATAGTAATTATACCAACTCGTCAGTTACCTATTACCTACACGCGAACATATTTCACCCAGTAGACTCAAAATAACTTAGAGGTGTGCTGTTTAAAAATGGTACACTATTCACAAGCAAACAATCTCTAAGTAATATACCCATTAGATTCGTTTATAGTGTTTGTTAAACGCAATTCATATTAATCCACAGAACTGTCCTGTGGTAAGCCCTCTTCTCGCTCATTCGGGCTCGAGTCTTACTCATGTCCTTTTGTAAACAAACGACCACTTCGTAATGCTTAAAAAAAAAAAAAATGTTTTCCCTCCATACTGTGTGGAAGTCAGTATATGCTGTCTACAGTTAAGCGAGCATTTCTGAGAACCCTGCTTGAGATCTACTTTTTTTTTTACGTTCTGTATCCTTCCTCCTTACGTAAAACTTAAACTTGCCGTGGGCCTCACCTCTTTATTCTTACGCCATCCAAGTGAACACCTAGAATTGTTATGAATATCAAAATGTTTCTGATTTACGAAAATACGTACTGTGCATCAAACAAGCAACACTTACTTAAGTGGTTATAAATTTATCCATTACACCCGTAATACGTCAAGTCTTAGAACTTTTTTTTTTTTTAATTCGTTGCCAACCTAACAGGACGTCTGCAAGCCAGTGTGTACTTCTGATATCAAGCGGGCTTTCCGGAGATTAAATAATTTTTTTTTCCGTGTATATGACAAATCAATATTTTTACCAGGGAGAAATGAACTGCATTATTTTATTTACTTTCACCTAGGTTTTCATACTGTAATTGTCTTATTTTAATATGCAGTGTGTAACGTTGTATATGTTTAATTTGACTATATTGTTATCATATTTCCCGATATCCGGATTTTCAGTGATCCTGACCAGCTGACGTCAAATTAGTCCGGATATCAAGAGGTATTACTGTGCGTAGTTATGTGCAGTGACTTTCTGTCTTTTCTGAAGTTGGATTTCAAAAGTGCATGCATTACCCAGAACGGCATTTAACTGCACTGTTGCTGCGTAGTACGAACGTCCGTATCCTTCGCACGTAATATTTCGCAGATGCGCGATCCTTTTGTTTGCCGCTGCACAAACTGAGTTCTAGCGGTTCTGTAACTACGTTGCGTTTTTCGCGTCCAACAGGAGTATCGAGGTTCGTATCTCACCCATTGTGCAGAAGTTCTTCGTTTCCGTGCCATAAATTCAGATTGAGAGGTTTTATTGGCATGTTTGATTATAGAAGATTTACAATTTACTAGTTCTTACTACTTTCGTGTCTAATTTTGGCTGTGTGTTGTTTCTTGCTTCTAAAAAAAGCAGAAACTCATTGATATAGGCTGTTCGCGGTAAAATGAGTACTTTTGAAAGCCCTACTTAAGATCTACTTGTATACACGTTGTGTGTTCTTCCGCCTTATGTAAAATTAACATTTCCAAGGGCCTCATCACTTTATTTGTGCGTCGGTTAAGTGAAACTGTGAAATTATTAGAAAAGTAAATATTGTATAAATCTGCTCATTTTTACATTTCAATGATTTGAAAAATAGAGAAAGCGAGAGAAATAATTTAAGTTATCACAAATGATTACCTAACACTTTTAATTCGACGTTAATATACGGAACTACTTTCCCCTCCATCGTTACCAACTTTACTGGACTCGTGTCACTCATTGCGCCCGCTAAAACATATACAGGTAGAGGCAGTGACTTTAATTGCTCATTTTATCGTCGACAGCCTTTAAAATATAAATATGTTCCTGACTTTCGCAGCTAGAAGATAACACATAATGAAAATTAAGCAGAAAAATTTCGAAGCACTCGTAAAATGTAAAATTTCTGTAATCGCACAGTGGCAGTAATTACTCTGAATCCGAAAATATCGCACGAAAACGAAGCATTTCTGAAAAAAGCAGCGATGCCGAGACTTTAGAGCCCTGTGTACCCGCTGGCAGCTGCGATATTTAAACAGGAAATCCCTTGTTAAGGAAATGTTGCCTCAGTGCGTTAACTTCAAAGATAGGCGTTTCAAACGCAGTGTATTCTTCACTATTTTTTTTTTTTTTTAGGAGGAGATCCCTACAATGTATGTAGGCAGTATGTACTTTTTTTTTTGTAATACAACAATCTTAAATATTCCTTGCAAACAGGCCATACATGTCATGGAAACATCTCCTCTGTAGGAAATTTTTCCTAAAAAAAATTCGCGAAGAACGCATTTTGTTTCAAACGTATATCTTCAAATATTAACGCACTGAGGCGAAATTTCGTTAACATGGGGTTTCCTATTTAAACTTCGCAGCTTCCAGCACGTAGGCAGTGACCTTGATGGTGTCCGCCATAAATTCGATTTCAGGAGAGGAATAACCGACAAAGCATCAATAACACCTTCCTTAATGCTCTTGAACTGTTACAGGTTCTATCGATTTGATATTTTCTAACTTACGACAGCTGAGGTAAGATAATTGATTAATTTGTGGGAGTGACTGCAGAGGCCATAACAACTATGGCAATCGAGCAGAACAGATTTCAGAACGCGCATTAAGCTATACCCTACGTCATGTCGTCCGAAAAAAAAAAAATCCATACAGAATCCATATTAGCGGGTAGTAGTCGAAAATAAAGAAATCCAATATGGCGGACACCGATCCTTCTTAACGCGCTGCAGCTTGTTTCGAGGCCGATTAATTGGGGGGGGGGGGGCGTGTCGTGGGTCACTGGGGCGAGAATCACCGGACGGTGATTCCGTGTCCCCTGTCAGTGAAAAGCTTCTCTGAACCGCGTGCCGGAGTTTCTCTGCTCTGGTGGCCTCTTTGTCGAGACCCCCTGATGCCGCCGATCAATAGTCAGCATCCCCATCTCGCTCTACCCGCCTACACCTACCCTCTGCCCAGCCTTCTCCCAACCCCTCGCCTCATGGTGGTTGCCTTCCGGCCGTGGTGCGACGCGGGATGCAGCACCGCCCCTGCCGCGTCGGCTACCCGCAAAACAACCGTCACTTCACTTTAAAGGAGATGAGCCAGCCATAGTCCGTTCATGATAACTTCCTACTTTTCTGAAGTCCTGCTAAAGTTCTACTTCCAGGGTATTCCTCCGCCCCGTGCAAATAAAGCTTAATGCCACGATCCTTCATTTCTACAGCTTTTGCGAGAATTTATTCTTTGTACCCAAACGGGAGCCGATATTATAAAATCCTCTCACAATTTTGTTTCAAATTGTTTTTATTATGTAGTTTAATTTTTCCAACACAAAAAAGTGTATACTTTTTCCCAATTAATAAATTAACAAAAATATTATTTATTTAATAATTAGTTAAAATTATACAGTTAAGCGGAGAGAGAAAAGTACAAATATACATGTGTATTGTAGTCTAATCTGTGGGCTTTCATCGCGTGTATGTTACAGATCTAATTTGCACAATACAGCGTTACGACGGAAACACTGCACGCCTTGCACGTAGGAGCGATGAAGCGAGAGGCGTGCGTGTTAATGTCGCCCTTATCGCTCCCTCGCTCCTTGACCTTAGACGCGGGGGCCCATTCCACTCTTAAGCTTTTTTTGCATGAGATAGAGGAATATCCTGAAAGTAGAACTTCAGTAGGACTTCAGAACAGTTGGAAGTAACTACGAATGTGCTATACATGTCTCTTACCACCTGCTTTAAGGCTGTTCAGGTTTTAAAAAACATTAGCAATCGTTTCTGCAGTATGTACACTTTTGTAATGTTAAAAACACAAAGAAGGTAAGTTAATTTTCAAAATAATAATTCGTACGAATTTTAAATTCATCGGTTTTGCTAAGCTATTTTCAAAATGGTAGACCAGCGCTACTTTTGGCTACAGTTCAAAAACTTTTTTGATGTCAAATGAATATTGTATATTTTTGGAAATTAATTTTTTTGCCGTTACATATGTAGTTTATTTAATTTTAAGTTTTCTGATTAAATTAAATGTTAACTTGTCAGAATTTAAACTTTAGCACATACAAATCAAGTAACTTATTCTTATTAAAAAGATACTTTATGGAATTTTTTTATACGAAACTTACTGCCTTAATCCATATTTTTATGCTAAAAAGAAAAGCGTTGATAATTCTTTAAAATGATTGGTATTTCACCAAAATACTATTGGTATTGTGTCAGAAAATTGTTAAAAATATTATTTTAGACAGTGAAATGCCTGTAAGGTATTCGAATGGCAAAAAATTAACCTTCCATCAAATTTTGTTGATTTAATTTTCAGACTTTACATGTTATGTCGTTTCCAACCAAATAACCTTAGAATTAATAGGTTTTGTATAATTATATCTTTCGATGTAAATAAATTGTTGCATTTCAAATTCCATTATTTAATAATGTAACGGGGAAACGCATGGGAAAATGGCGTAAGCGATCACTGTCCTGTGTGCGTTTGTGTGTGTGTGTGTTTCACCATCAACTCACCAGCTGCCGCTGAAATGATTCTGGTGAAATTTCCATGTTTAAGAATTTCACAATATTTGATTTCAATATTTTATTTGCGAAAAATGTTACCGAACCTTGCACTTTCTTTGCGCCTTAAATCACGTAATTCGCGAAACGTGAAACGGATTATAAGTTTAGTTTTTGATTCTTAATGTAAGTACAATGAAACGTCTATAGATGACTAAAACATCTTGGAAATATTATTTGGCAGTCAGAAATGAATTTACGACCGAGGAAAAATTTTATTCTATTAAATAAAATTTTCAAAGACCGGAACCCTACGCCCTGAATCACCGAGAACCTCAATAAAAATGAAAATGCGTCGTAGAAAGCAGACTGATTAGTTGTAACATAAACCTAACGTTTTTATTAAGTACAGACTACTCAGGTTTTTACAGTGATGATAACTGAAAACAGTGATAGCAAATCGTATATTAAGTTTAATATAACGATACCTAGAGCCAAAATTAAACTTGTTTAGCTGCCATGTGGAAATATCTGAGCATTGTTTTAAAATAAAGACTGCTGTTTAGAGTTTCTACACAAAATGGTTTTTATTCTGTTATATTGTGGCTCTACATACGAAGTTTCGTTAATGTTCCTCGCCGTAGGGCATAAGAAATTCATGGAGACCTTGAAGATCAATTTCTTAGGACGCTATTATGCTTGACATATACGGAACTAATAAATAATTGTGCTTGATTGTAGTTGTGGGTTGGTGAATGTATTTCCTAACTATAAATGAATAAAAATTATCCAGTGGGAAACACATTTACACTTGTAAATATTAGAAAATTGAATTAATGTTATTCTGGAAAATTGGAAAGTTATGTTTCAAATACATGGATAGTAAGGTATCATATTTTTCTTAAACCAGCTGTATACGCTGCGACGCCCAGGCAAAGGGGCATAACACTGCCCAAAATTCAAGCAAGAGCAAAACTTTATATTTGAAAAACTTTCTCAATGCAAACTGTATGGGAGTGTAAACCTGCAATCCGTCCAGAGTAATCTACAATTACTGAAAGAAGGGGAAAAAACATTTGACTTGAATTTATTTACTTTGTTCAAAATATGTTCACAATAACAAAAATACAAAGCATGTCAAATATATTTTGAACTATAATTCATTATCACAACACGTGGGCAACTTTAAGCTAAAATGCATCTGACCAAACTACCGTTCATAAATGCATACGCATTGCAACTTAGCCATCTCTGAAAAATTACAAATTTCATACCATCCCAAAATTACAACGGGAAAAACAGATATACATATGTGCCGCGACATGTGGCTGAATGCACGTATTCTCCAATTTTAAGTGGACTATCTATGAATTACAGAAAAGTCAATGCCTTTTTAGGTGAGCGCCAGCGCACCTGGCAACTTTGAAAATCTTTAGAAAATTTTTATTAAGTCCACAGGGTCACAATTTTTTTTTACAAGTACACATGACACGTGGCTAACTTTAAAAGCCTCATATTTTAACAGAGATTATTTTGAGAATTTCTAATGTCAAAATTTATATGCACGTCAGGGTGCGATGCAACTTTCAAATCTTTTAAATTTAACGCCAGCCAACCCATGGACAATAATACTTGGCAAATTTTACTACCGGCGTAAAATACCGTAAATATAATTTTCCCCTAAGTAACTTGACATTCATTTAGCACAATGTCCAATATGGACACAATGAACCATAAAATAGTCAAAACTGGACCCAATCTAAAACCACTTGGGTAAAACCTTTTATCCTTTGCATGATTATTTCCGGCAAATACTAAATATTAACAATTATTAAAATGCCGATTTATAGGCAACGCATAAATTTGCAATACATCTGCGCCATGATCTAAAGCGCCTACAATTATTAAGTATATGTTATTTTTCCGGCCAGAAGAGCCATGACTCTGTTAATTACAACATTACTAGTGCAAATACTTAGCTTCTAGTCGGGAACCCAGGCTGTTCATATCTGGTCTGCCGAGGCCGGTTCCCAACTATTTATTCAAATTTTTCCACAATAACCCCTAGCGGGGTGCTGCTAATGTCTTGTCCAATCAGAATCCGTGGAAGATTCCACCAGTTTTTAATTTTTGAAATAAAACTGTCACTTATCGGAAATGGCTTCACCTTGCGCATGCTCTGTGTTTGCAAACTACCGTTCCGCGATGACAGCGCCACACGGCGACATCTGCGTGAAACACCAGTGACACTCGTCTTCAGAGACGGCCAGTCCACGAACCAAGATGGACGCGTGGTATCTATGCTAGCCGTGAATAGCCGTATTGTGTTTTTCCTGCAGTCGACAAGAAACTTTTTCTACACGGTACCAACGATGGACATGGACAATAGGTTAGTCGTATTGTATATACAGGTATCATGTGTGTTGTTGTAGATACAGGAATATTTCTCCGTACTATCGTATACATCACAAACGGTAAACTTTTGCAGTCTTCAATGTAGGTGTCTTGGTCAAACAGGTACGTGAAGTTGGGCGAATTTTGCAGTAAATTGAGACAGGTTTCTCAACGTATAAGTTTCTACTGTATTTTAGATTTTGTAGAATTTACTGCTAAAGACTCGATATTTGCTACTTCACGTCACTAAGAAATGTATTTGGCTGCAGTGAGTTTCCAATTATAAACAATTCGCTATTTAAACTTGTCGCACGCATAAATTCGGCACAGGTTAGTTCAACAACGCTTACAAATGCAAGTTATTTAACGAATGGTGTAAACTGGTGTACAGAAATAACGCTGCGTAACGACATAAGGCCGTGTACAGAAGTTAATTGTTACGTTGAAAACAAGAAGGCTATTGATAGCTATCGAATAGCCGCTTCTGTCTTTGATGCCATAAGAATATCACCTGGGATATAATTATATTAAATAAATAAACACTTGCGATACAATTTTCTTCACTGTAAATATATTTCTTGGCCCTATGCGGTTTTGTGTTTCCTAATCGAGTATTCAGTTATAGAAGTAATATTGTTTGTGTTTTTTTTTTCTGGGGAAAAAATCAGTGATCTATTTTACTATAGTTACAGCCGAGAACATCGCGCAGATGTTTCTTTTCGGGTGCAAATGTAAAGTGATAAAAGTCTGAACGTCTGTTTACATTTGATCAGGAATAAGAATTTGCTCTTATTCTAGGTCCTTTCGAGCTGCATTCAAAATGCGAACTGCTAGTAATTTTATTGGGCACCTCCTCGTTATCCAGTTCCGTGTCGTTTTTTTTTTTTTGTCACACTCGATTTTGCTCGATGGACAACATCTCAACAAGATTGGTTTTGTGACACGCATTTCTTTTTGTTCCGATATCGCGCTTCTCCATTGTGGGAGTTTTTCAAAATGCAATGTTTCTTAGAACTATATTGAACACATTTTTCAGCGTCTTGCGGTTAGGGGCTGCAATCGTTTTGTTGACCTTGTTACTGTGTTACATTACATTTCCGGTGATGAGCTTTGTGTCACAGATGCCAGGATTCTTCCGCTTTACTATCATAAAATAAAGAAACTGGTATATTATAATCCTTTTTGTTACAGAATTTTAATTTTACACTTATACGAGTGACCTTTGAAATCGCCTTTTAAACAAATATATTGTGTATCTCTTAACCGATGATCGCTGATAACAGTAATGCCCAAACTAATATTAAGTTAACTTAATGACCTATCATTAAAAAAGTTAAAAGAGTTTATCGCATACCAACATAACAAATCCCAACTAAATTTTTGTGTTGTGCGTCGTGCGGTTAAGCTCGGAGACGAAAGGTGATGGGATCTTCTCAAGCGTTATAGTGAGCTCTAAACCGCACATGTTGGCAATGAATGATAATACATTACCTTGATTTCATAATGGTTAGTTGGTATATCTCGCTTGGAATTATGTGCCTTTACATTACATAATTATTAAACTTATCTATGTTATGTTCATCTTGTTTATTCAATTTTCAATATATGTATGTCTATAAAATTTATCAAGTATTTAATTAATCTATCATCGTATTTGCATTTAGTCCAATAGGAAATATTACAAGTATGCAGTAAAAGACTTGTCGTTAAAATGTTAGACTCCCCTATTGGTTTAGCTCCAATTTTTAGCAATTGGTTAATTGCAGTATTAAATTTTTTTTTTGGTGGTGGATTCACTGGGTAAAATTTAATATTTTATAAATTTATTTTATATAGGTACCATGTTTTTACGTCTTTTTAAAAGTATTTTTAATTTTTCTTTGCTGGCAGCCAAAATAGTTTCTTTGTGTTTCATGAACACTCAAGTGGTCCAATAATAACATAGTTTTATTTTTGTCCATTTCATTCTGTTACTTTGTCGACTCATGTATCGTAACCACCGTAATTGTTACGATACTTGACGATAATTTCGACACTTTTACTGACGGGTACAGTCCATTCACAGTTACGTCCAAGATTTTCTGAAGCGCTGATGAAGTTCTGCTTCGACGATATTCCTCCGCGTCGTACAAGCAAAGCCTAACCTCGTGTAGAAAACCGCACCAAAGGGACAACGCGCAGCATTCGTGCGCAACCAGTTCAATAACATTTTGCACAAGAACTATTTCTTACTAGGCGCTACAAACATACATATTTTCTCTCTGTTTTAAACCATATTCATTAGAAATTAAATGTTATAGTTTATAGTTAAAATATAAGTACGATTTTAAGTTAACCAACAATAAGGCACTTTTATGTTAAGAGAAGTATAAAACGCTCGTGACACATGGCATATTTAGGAAATAATTAAACACGTCATACATGGAGTGATATTTCAAAGGTTCGATTCAGAGTGTGAAGAAACCGCGAATAGTCAATACGGAGAACCGTCTGTATATAGGCCGTTCACGGTAAAGTGAGCACTTTTTGAAGCAGTTTCATCATGAATAATAATCAATAAATACATGTCGTTGTGGCCTCAGACTTTTGGTTTTGGGTGTGGTGACTGTATACACTGTGTTTATTACTCGCATTGCAGGATTTACATTAACAAGTGGTGGAAGGATATAAATTGGTTGAAAGAAAAAAGTAACTAGGGATTCAAAAGTGCTCACTTCACCGTGAACGGCCTGTAGTCATATTCACGGCATGTCTCGTGTAGTTAGCGCCGAGGTCTTGTTGAAATTATTCGAAGCCCCTAAAATCAGGAGATCCCTTAAACAAGCCGTATTTTACATACATTTGAAATGTCTGAAACCTTACCGTTATTATGAGTGGCTCTGTGCCATGCTTGAAATGAAGGTATCTTAACCCAATAATTTTATTTGTCATTATTTTAACATCGCACTTATTCGGTTGATAACGTAAATTTAATTTTTGAAAGTAGTAGTTTACTTGTGTTGTGCGAGTAAACACGTTTGGATTTAGCGAATTCAAACTGTTGCCTTCCCTGTGGGAGGTACAGTAATTCTAATTTAAGGGGGTCTGTAGGACTCAGTACGCCAAACGCTCATATAAAACACTAAACCTTTACTTTTCTTAACACACAGCTATACGACGTTTAACTCTTTACATTTACCAATAATATTTGATATTTAATACTTCTACTCTCAAACACATCTAACGCCTCGACTACACAATACAGAAACTATTCCTTTCTTGTACATTGAATTATTTGCAACCGTGCAGAAGTTATGCTCAGTTGTCTCTACAGTGACTCGGTCTCTACGACACTAATTGCGTAAGAGCCCCGCCTCACGTCTGAATGGGTTTGCACTCACCATAGAATAATCTGAAGACGTTCCGCGGACTCACAGGGCAGCGCCGAACCTCGTTGTCCTGGCCTGCGTCACGGCGGCCTGGTCACGTCTGGAGGGCATGACAGTTTTTTTTCTTTCTGGTGAGCCCCCAAAGCCCGCTACGCCAGCGTGAGTACCGTCTCAATTCTGTTTGCCCTCCAGCATGCTTGTTAGTAGCTAAGACAGTTGGAGAATGGGATGATTCTCAGGGCAAGTCCTTTACGCCTTAGGTCGGGTTTAATCGACAAAATGGGCGCATGCATCGCGGCTGAGCAGGTTTGTCTGGTGCCATGGCTGCAATTGTAGCCATGGACACACCTCGAAAGACGAAGGGTCTAGTAAGGGGCGTCGAAAACCAGGCAAAGCGGAGAGGGCCTGGGAAAAAAAAACTATGCGACAGTCGCGGAGGATAAAAATAATTCCTTTTATTGTATTAGGGCTGGAGGAAGTAGGGTTATTGTTAGTTCGCTAAGATAGACTTTGAGAGGTCAATAAGGGTGATATGAAATGTGTCGATCCGCTGCTGGAATGTATCCAGGATCGTACCGCAGTAGCACGGCCCTGGAGGCGGGGGGGACAGGACTGCGCCACCCGCCCACAGATGCCAGTCATCTCTCTGGAAGCAGGAAAAAATGTTAAGTTTCCAGAGGAGGGGGTCGTGACCTTGCAACACCCTCCTTTTATCCGCACCCGCTGGCCTCTTTTCTTCCCGCCGACCCTTGTGTTTAATTGTCATCATCCAAACACCGCACCTTGGCTGCTTCCACGAGGCATCCACGCTGCTTCGTTGCCGCGCCCGTAACAAAACGTCAAAAATAACCAGACGAAACTCTCTCGGTGGCGAACAACGCCACGCGTTCGACAGAAGTTTCAATCGTCAGATTAATAGGTTTCTACTTCGGAGTTTAGTTTCTGTGCTCGTTTCGCGTGTCTGGTGAGTTGTCAACGCAGAGAGCTCTCGATGCTATCAACGCCTGAATTATCTGCAACCGTGCCGTCCAATTTACTGGCCACATCACGCTACGCGAGTGCAGTTATTTGACTGGACAATACTATTAGCAAACTTATGCCTTCACATTTTAAAACCATGTATGTTTTTAACTCAATGACTATAAAAATAATAATTTTAGGCCTAACATTGTGTTTAGGTCATTCCAACTTTGAAAATCGGGGCATTTATCATGATGAACGTAAGTTTGTAAATGTAAAAACACTTAAACCACAATAAATTTGCTTAACCTACAAAAATATATCTATAATTTTATAATGGAAAACGTATTTCTAATCTTTCTGTGTTTATACTTATCTCACTTCGTTATAGGAAGTTCAGTTTTAGAAATACACAAACAAGAAAAGTGTACGGGGCCCCTGCCTGAGATTAAGTTTAACCGTGTTAGCGCTTAACAAGTCAGCCGATAGGTAAACTTAACTAATTTGCGTTGAGAAACTTGCCGTAACGTGCTGCACGATTTGGCATCACGGAGTATCACACAACCTCATCTCCGTTTCTTTCTTAAGTTGACAATTTTTAATACTTGAACACTTTAATACAAATGTTGAGAAGTAGACATGCAAAGGTAATACATTATCCTTGATGATATTTCCTAGCCTGACTATTGGTGCAGTCTGTGAATCACTGCCATCGGTTATGTTTTCGAAATGAAAGTTTCGTTAAACAGGTAAAGTAAGAGTCGATACGGTAATGATTTACCGAATACTTGTAAAGGACATGATATAAATACCGATAACATTGCATAATGTTGCATTGAAATTACCTACACGTGCTGATAATGTGCTCTGTAGTATTGGCGACATTGAAGATTTTATTTACCAATGTTGCAATAATTAATGTAATCGGAGACATGCAAGTTAAATCAGCATTAGATTAGGCATGAACCAGTACAGCAAACTTTATAACCCAACGAAGATAACTGGTGTTAACATTCATTTACTGAGCTTTCAGAACGTGCACAACTAATCAAGTTATCTCTAGATTGTTAGCTGTTGGCTACAGTGAAAGGTCTAACTAGATTTCTTTTCTGTTGTTGTGTATTCCTCTGTCGCACGTACAGTGGCTATCCTTGCCTATGGTTATCTATGGGGAAACGACGAAGCCTATTTTCTATTCATCGCCATGTTGTGACGCCTTAACATTGAAGTACCACGTAAAGGTTATTCACGATAAACTGAGCACTTTTGAAATCAACCTCAGAAAATGCCACTGCTCTCACCTGCGTATATTTGTCGGGCGCACTGAGTGACATTCGCCCAGTAAAGTTAGTAACGGTGGAGAGAAAGTAGTTCCATATCATAATGTCATATAAAACGTGTTAGATAACCACTTGCGATAACTTAAATTATTTCTTTCGCTTCCTGTTTTACATCGAAGTGTGAAAATGAGCAGATTTTAAAATATTTACTTATCCGATGATTTTCACAGTTTCACTTGACGCCTGACGCACGCATGAATGGAGTGGTGAGGCCAATGGCAGTGTTAATTTTACATAATGTGGAATCATATACAACGTGCATACAAGTAGAATTTAAGCAGGGCTTTCAAAAGTGCTCATTTTACCATGAACAGCCTATATCAGGGTTATTTTGAAACTTTCAATATTAATAGCGAACTTCTTTTATTTGCCAAAAAAGCCTGAATCATCATGCATTTGACGTTAGCAAGCAACCTTATCGTCAAATTTCTGGGTGTCACAAAAATTGCGATGGTTAACTAAACGAGCTTCAGTTATATCCTGAATATTCCTTATCCTATTGTCCACGCAACATTTAATATTACTAGGACTTTGTTGCTCATCTATTTTAACCATGAAATTTACCACTTTACGACTGAAATGAATGTACATAAAATTAATTATTTAAATTTTTTTAAACATTACTACCAATTTTTTCTAACGTACAAGAGTGTTTATTATTTTGGTTTCCGTGCGTGACGGAAGGTTTTTTTTTTTTTTTTTCTCCAAAATGTGCTTTCTATGGCATGCAGAATGGAAATGCGCTTAAATGTCGATTCAAAATAATTATCTTAATAAGTTTTTGAAAACATTTATATAAGTAAAGTTTAGCAAAATAATTTACAGTGTAAAAATATATGGGCATTCTTCTTTCATATGCAACAGAAACTAGTATTTTTCCAAAAAAATTTGGTTATGAGTAAGTAAGTTGTAAGTTGGGTGCAGTGTCACTCTCCTGCTACGTTAAGTTATAAAACTTCTTTATTTTTTAATAATTCGTTGTTAACATTACGGTAAAAACCTTAGTTTATAGTCCATTCACGGATACTTCAAAATCTCCGAAGCCCTACTAATATTCTACTTTTAGGCCATATTCCTCCGCCTCATACAAACAAAACTTACCAGGTCTAGGAAATTACTCCAAAGAGAAAACGCACCGCATTCGTGCGCACTTAGAATAGTAACATTTTTCATGAGAACTACTTCTTTCTAAGCTTTACCAACACACACATTTTCTCACTTATTATATATATATATATATATATATATATATATATATATATATATTCACATATATGTATATATATACATATATATGTGTATATATAATGCGTGTGTGTTAATTACGAATGTACTTGTATAATTTAAAAATAAAATGTAAATAAAAGTTCAATTCAACTAGAAATAAGTCACTTTTAAATTAACAGAATTGTAAAACGCTTGTAATGTATGACAAATTTAGGAAACAACCAAACACGTCTTACATGGGGTGATTTTTCAAAAGTTTGATTAAAAAATGTGACGAAACTGTGAACAGACTAGTGAGTAGGCGCACATATGCGGGGATTATTTTTCAAATTTGATTTCAAAAGTTCTTGGTTAAAATCTCACGCTACATGCCACTTCTAGATATATAATCTTAGTTAAACTATTCAAGTACCTAATATATTATCTGTGTATAATATTTACTGTACGCTACATAGGTTGAGAATTAATTATAGCTAAATGAAATAATTTAAAAAAATCTCTTAAAAGTCTAGAAACCTATTAACCAAGATAAGTTTATGTAAAATGAACCCAGGGGTCTTCTTAGGCAAGTTCCCCGCTGAACGTAGGCTGCATTCAGAGGTATGAAGCCAGGATTGAAAATGTACCTCTTCTCTCCCCCTCTCCCTAAGCCTCAAAGGTGCTAAGGTTGTGTCTGTCTTTTTTGCGGGTGTTTTTCGCCGTTTCGCGGGCAAGCCGCTCGGGATCGAGCTGGGACTGCTTGTGTGTCTGCCACAATGTGCCAGCGAGTGTTGAACGTCATGACTATATTATAATAATAAATAATATTTCCCTTCTTTTTAAATTTATAACCCCTCTACATAAAGTTATTACTCACCCCGGATTCCGTCTTTTCAGGCTCATATATTTCGTCAAGTTCATTAATTTATACGCATATGGGAAGCGCAGAGGCTATGCCTAAGCGTATTGGCCCCCGAATTATAATGAAATTAATTTGTTCAGGGAGTGGGCCTCTTAAATTACGCGACGCTATTTCGAACAATGTAGAGTCGATAGTTCTGTTCAATCAATAGTTCTGTACAATCGACAGTTCTGTACAGTCGATAGTTCTGAACAATCGATAGTTCTGTACGATCGACAGTTCTGTACAATCCATATTTCTGTAACATCGAATTGTATTTTATTCGTACTGCCGTAGAGTGTATCTCAATCGCTCGCCTACAAGGTCGAAGCGGGGCTAGGATTATCGCTATAGGTGCGCTGCGTGATAGCACAAAACCTGGGACGTAAGCCGCAGTGAACAAAGTAATTAAGTAATTATCTAATAACTCCGGACGACCCGTCATTACTTTCCTGCACCCTCTTTCGTCACTCGAAGCGGGCAATCGATACTCCTGTTGCAGCCTGGTATACAGAAACAGATAAGGGGTACCGAGACGTGTTATTTTGTGGATAGCTCAGAAGGGTTGTCCGTGCATTGAAAAATAATCTTCGACTAATAGAATTTTTATTTTCTATTGGTTTTGATTTTTAAAATGTTTTTGCACGCTATTTTTTTTAATTTTTTTAAAATTAAATTCGCACGTCTCATAAATACATGAAAAAAATGTGGTTCATTGCATATTCAGGTTAGCAATGTTTTTTTAAAGTGGGATTTACACAACCATGCTTCTACTCGTACTTTGAAACATAGACATTTGCCATCACTGCCCGTTGCATAATATGTTATTTCAGTGTAAAAAAAACTACAATAATGATTTAAAAGCAGATGATTTTTGTTTATACAAAGAGTATTTCTAAAACAAAATAAATTCGCGTTATTCACATTTATGAACGTCGTAATTCTTCAATCGCGATGCTTAGAATGTTTAAGTTTATGCTGCATTTTATTTTTCGGCAAAGTAATTAATTTTTTCGTGTTTGATTTCAAGATTTTTGAAATCTCTTGTTATTTGTTGACATACTAGGAAATGGATCATCATCTGAAACCATGTCATAGAACCTAAGATGTGAACTACTTAAAAATAGCAAGAAATAACTCGTTCTAGGGAAAAAAAAACCCCATGAACCAAAATAGGTTATAATACAGTTGATTATTTCAAAAATAAAGGTACCTATAGTGAGTACGAAACATTTGAATTGCATATATCAGCTATACGTGGCAAACGGTTGCGATTCATACACGCAGAAAAGAAACCTTTACTATTCGGTGATGTTTCCAACTCTAATGGTAAATTTTGCTAAACATGTATGAAAACCACTTCATCTTTTACAAGATAAGTTACTGGTGCCCTCTCCATGGCAGGCTGGGAAATAGAAATTTCTCAGGAAATTTTGGCTCTTGGTCTACATTTCTTTGGAGAGAAAGTTTTTACAAATCTATAACAAAGAGTTACTTCTGTGTGTGTGTGTATGTATGTATGTGTGCGCGCGCGCGTAAGTACTCATGTGTCCAGTAAGTATGCTTTTTCGCCTAATTAAATTGCATTTTGTGTACAATAGTGTGGCAGAATGTCAACAAATGTTGATTTTTTGTCCAAAAGTGGCTCGAATGTCAGCACGTAAACATTTCTCGGGAAAACGATGATTTTTGCGAATACGCGTATTTCGGTAAATAAATGTTTTGGAAATACGCCTTCTTGCCAGAAAAGGTAAACGAACAATTCCCTAAGCCTCTATTATTTTCTACTTCTATCATATTAAGTGTATTCCTGAAGGAAGAAATTCGTATGGTTAAATATCGCATATTTAAGCTTACTTATGCAGTGTCCGTAAGTGGTAGGCGTAAAGTACGACCATACAGGCGTAGTTTAGTCTGTGGGTTTTCATCGCTTGTAATAAAGTCCCATCGTTACAGACCCAGTTTGCGCAGTACAGCGTCACGACGGAAACACTGCACGCCTTGCGCGTAGGAGCGATGAGGCACTAGGCGTGCGTGTTAGTGTCGCCCGTATCGCTCCCTCGCTTCTTGAAACCTTGGACGCGCAGCTGCCTGCTACTCTTAATTGAACTCTAAATGGCAGTCCTCGCTACATCTGAAAACATATTAAGGATTAGGAATACATATTCGACAGAGTAGGAAAGTAACGTTTTGTTGAGTAATAATCAGTGTCGTCTGTTCCGGGATACAGACCATGAAATTACAAGTCGATAAGGTTTGAGATAATCCACTTGTAATTGGTATAAAAGTTAGCAGTTTTGTAAAGCTTAAAAACAACACAAGTATAGTTAAAAGTGAAATCTATACGATTTAAAATTGGTTTCTATTTCTGTAGTTCAACTTACTAAATGCTGTTCACGATAAAGTGAGCTTTTTTTGAAATCAACTTTATAAAAAGTCACATCTCCTACCTGCAAGTATTTTAACGGGCGCACTGAGCGAGATGCGCCCAGTAAAGTTGGCAACGATGGAGGGAAAGTATTTTCATAATTTAACATCGAGGAAAAACTGTTAGGTAACCATTTGTGTTAACTTAAAATTATTTCTCCAGCTTTGTGTTTTTCTGAATGCATCGAAGTGTAAAAATGAGCAGATTTGTAGAATACTTACTTTTCTAATATTTTCACAGCTTCACTTGACCGACGCATGATTAAAGGGCTGAGGACCATGTCTATGTTAATTTTACGTAAGGCGGAAGAAAACACAACGAGCATTCAAGTAGATCTTAAGCAAAATTAACATTAATATGGGTCTCGTCCCTTTAGTCATGCCTCGGTGAAGGGAAACTTTGAAAATATTAGAAAAGTAAATATGATACAAATCTGCTCAATTTTGCACTTCGATCCGTTAAGAGTAGGAAGCGGGTAGTTTTTGGAACCAGTGATGCGGGAGATAGGACAGGCCTATCACGTGTCTGGTTGGAGGGATGAGTGGTACGCCCTCCCGTATTCCAGCAAATACCTGAAAACAGAACGAAGGCAGAACACACAACACGTTTATACATATGCAAACACAACTGTATCTGTGTACCTGTCGCAGTAACATGTCATCACGGCGGAAAATTCAACCACAACTGTATCGATTGCGGCGAACATAGAGCTCGCATTGCGGCCTTAATCTGCACCGAGACTGGAATAATAATTTTAACGCACCTCAAACACGCCTGCCACGCATAAATCTCGCCCCCAGACTGGCGATTGAGAAATTGGGCCGAATGCAGGCCATAAATTAACAACTAATTCTTACTGATATAACAACTCGGATTTTCTGTTTGCCGGAAGGGACTTTTATATTGTACATCTTCCCCATTAAGTTGTTTACTTCTCCTGCTATTTCAATGTATCGTTATTTATCCTTCGTTCCCTAAACTACTATTTATTTTATTATAAATCAATTTTATTTTTAATTGTTTATCTATGTCTAGCCTGTATATTACTTACTAGCGGTTTCGTGTGGTTAAGTGGACAAAGGCTCGGTTTCCTCAAATCTGAAAACTGAACGAGAAGTTAAAACTGAACGAGACATTTCAAGTTAATTTACAATGAGTTGTCGGTTCTGTTAAGTTAAATTTGGTTTCCTACAAAACTGAAAACGGTGAGTGTCAAAATGGCGGAACATAGGTTGAGCAGGTTGCATGGCAGTGTAGAAATTGAGCTAGAAGAGGATATATTGAATTTTATTTTGGTGGATGAAGTAACAGATTATCGAAACCATGGCTGAAGACCAGCAAAAAGTCGTAAAATATTTGCACTGTTTGACAATCGCTGTTTGGAATTGTTAGTAAAGAATAACGCGAATGACATTGACACAACATTTGTATAGTATTGTAGGTTCACACCTTTGCTGTTTCATTACAACCTAGAGCGGATAAAATCAGACATAGGCTATTCACGGTAAAGTGAGTACTTTTGAAAGCCCTCTAATTTGTAATAATAGTCAATAAATATATTTTATTTTAGCCACAGGCGTTAACTTCCGAGGGCAGTGGAATGTATACAGGGTATTTAATATGTATATGGTAATATTTGTTTTAAAAAGGTGGCTAAAGGAAAAAAAATTGGCCAAAAGTAAAAAGTAACTAGAACCTCAAAAATGCTCACTTTATCTTGAATAGCTGATATAGATGTCTTACTTTGCAACAGGAATAAACATTTTATAACAGCAGAAGAAACGCTGCGTATAACACTAAGGTGAGTCAAATAAAACATCACATTCATTTTGATGGAATTTCTTAACACTGAATTTGATGTTCGAATAGCTACATTTATTTATACCCAGGATGTTACATAAACACTGGCTTCTTTCTTATTGTCCGCATATTGCCATATAAGAATACAATACACAAAAATGTATGTAACATCAACACAATATGTAAATGTCATTATTAATATATATAATCTGGCACTTTGTTACCTGACTTGCACTTTCCTTTTCTGCGAGCTAAACTCGACATCCCCTACTAGCAGAGAAACTGCCAGCTTAATTTGGGCAATTTCCGATGTCGGTAATTTCCGGACTGTAACACAGATAGAATTAAATAATAACTCGATAATGTCTGGTTTTTCCACCGGGCGTTCATATCGAGTGCAATTTTTTTTAGATGCTCCGCCGTCTGTTGGCTAGTATTGTCTTTTGGGCATGGATTGGAGAGCCATGTACTATTCTTTGGGGAACAGTGTCCGCTTTGACAAGCTGCGGAGAACTTCAAGAATACTCTTCAAGAACGCTTATCTGCTCGTCCTCATTGTTCAGATCCGCCTCTAGTTCTTTCTGCACTATAGGTTTGCTCGAAGCTGTCCCGTGGGAGAGAGTAAAATTAAATGGCACATATAAACAATGCAGTGAGTTTCTCTTTAATTTCAATATAACACAATTTAATTTCTTACGGTCTTTGCACACGTGACTTGTCCAGAAACGATAGCCTTTGGTCTCTTTCTGTTTTCCATCCCTCCTGGTGCTCCATAACTATGCTTTGTTTCCTTGGATATATATACCTAGTAGCCCCTCACATTTCGCCACTTCTTGTACAGTTCTTCACCTGAAAACAAAAAAAAAAAATTTTTTGCAGTAATTTATACACTTCATACCTAATAGCACGGGAAGTTATTTACGATAAGTCTACATGTTGGAATTGTATCGAAATTTAACTATTCATTACAACCGTATGTTTAGTCCTGCATCTAGAGAAATACGAACACAAAAGATGAAAAAAAAAAAAACGGAAATTAATTACCACATCGTATATTACCTAACCTAATATGTCTGCATAAAGAGATACGTGTCTTATAATAAATATATTGTGATTTTTATAACACAATGACAACGTTATCGTTATTCCTATCATCTCTTTAACCTACATTTACATTTCTCCTGAAAAAGGAAAGCATAGCCTACAACATATTTTCTAACCTGGTCTTTCCAATTATTCTTCATGCTCCTTCCAGTCACGCTGTTTATTTTCAGTGTTTCTGTATTCTTTATGCCGTGAGATGTATAAAAATTGATTTTGGAAAACAAAATCAACTATCTTTTCTTCTTCTGCTGCACTAAACTTGCCTTTAACACTCATTGTTTATATTTGATGCACTAGGAAGAAGAATGTAGCCTACGTATCTCAATACACAGTTCATTTGCAAATTACAGCGAGAGAACAACTGAACTGAACTTAACTGAAAACAAAATAACCATTCGCGCCGATATTTTCGCCACCTAGGATTCTAGTGCAAAACTTAAAATGTTAGTGACAAACTGAAAATATTTTAATTCAGTTCTCAGTTTCCTTTAATGGAGTCTTCTAGTACAGTTAGGTTTTCAGTTGGAGGAAACCACTGCCATAAGTAATTATACATCTATTCATGGTCACGTGAGGCTTTATTTACAAATGTTAAGTTATGATTTTAATTACGTTCAGTTCATTTTTCAGCTTGGCGGAAACCAATCCGTAAGGTGGTTTTGCTTAAACTTCGGAAAAATATATATAAAACCTGTAACAATTTAATAAAAATCTAAGCATAAGTTATTTTAACATCATGGAAGTTTCCGAACACTTCAGCACGTTTATGATGCTAACCCGGATGCATATAGTCTACTAGGGGGCCCAGCCTGTGACCTTTTTTTTTTGTACTGTCACGGGGCTAGAACTGTTACCATGTTAAAAAATTTGGTTATCATACAAAGACTGAAAAAAATATTGCATAGATATATGTAGGTGAAATGATGTGAAATTAACTCAACATTGAAGCGAGACTAAAGTAAACAAAAATGATATTCTATTACCTTCATGTCTCTATGCAATATTCTCTATGCTTTAATACAAAACTTTTCACAGGGAAAAGTAATTAGAAAATGAGTTTCTAGGGTAAAAGGTAATGATTGCATAATCTTATCTTGTTGAAATTCGAACTTGACTTGTATTTTACAGTGAGGATTCGCTCTGCAAAATTTGAAGAACTTCTGTTGAGTTTCAAGGGACTTAGAGGTATTAAAGACGGACGGACAGACAGACAAATAGACAGAGATCGTCTACTTATTATATAGGGTTCTCGGTTTCTTCACACTTTTTGAATCAAACCTTTGAAAAAATACCCCGTGTATGACGTGTTTGGATATTTCCTAAACGTGCCTTGTATCACAAGCGTTTTATACTCCAGTTGACATAAAAAGAAAACCTCATGATTAATAAAATTGAACTTTTGTTGCTCTTTTATCTATAAATTATAATATTTCCTTTATACTTATTTTGAATAAAAACAGGCAGAAAATAGGTGTGTTGGTAATGCCTATTACGAAAGAAGTTCATATTTTAAAATATTGTCACCCTGAATTCGCACGAATGCGGTGAGCTGTCCGTTTGGTGTAATTTTATAGTTTGGAGTTTGGTTAAGCTTCGTTTACGCGGGACGGAGGAATATCCTGGAAGTATAACTTTGGCAGGGCTTCAGAAAAGTTAGAATAAACCGCGAGTGGACTACAGGAACTTTCGCGTGTGGTTCGTGGGCTGTGCGATGACGTCATGCGAGTACGTGCAAATTTGTTGAGTGGCGTAGTGAGTCAGTCAGTTCCAGGCAAGCCGGAAGAAAGGGGTGAAGAGGTGAAAAGGGGTTAGGTTGGTGCGTGCGGGGGCGGATGATTCATCCCCAGATAAATGTCCACCCTGCTACAAAGAGTCTATAGGCTGTTCACGGTAAATTGAGCACTTTTTAAGGTCCTTATAAATTTTTCCTTTCATCCAATTTCCATCTCCCTGATGCTTTTTAATATAAACATTGCAATGTGACCAATAAACACAGTGTATACATTTAACCACCCTCAACATTTAATGCCTGAGGCTGCAGTAAGATACATTTATTTGTGGTTAATGCCTGTTGGGAGGACTTTAAAAAGTGCTCACTTTATCGTGAATAGCCTATAGTTATAGGCTGTGCACGTTAACCCTTTGAGGAGTATGCACGTATATAAACGGGGTTACGTATTTAAGGAAATTTTTTTTTCTCTTGAAGACAAAACTAACAATTTTATATTTTTACTGTTCCTCTGGACTTTTTTTTTTTTTTAACTAAGTGAAATATCGTAACTTG
Source organism: Dryococelus australis (assembly GCA_029891345.1). NCBI lineage: Eukaryota > Metazoa > Arthropoda > Insecta > Phasmatodea > Phasmatidae > Dryococelus > Dryococelus australis. The sequence continues at coordinate 68,223,816 of CM057006.1, read as the reverse complement.
TTAATATTTAAGTTCGTAAGGGTAAAACTTTTCTTTTCAATAATTTCTCAAATGAGCACGGTTGATTGTAAAACTTGTTATAGGCTGTTCACGGTAAAATGAGCACTTTTGAAAGCCCTCGTAGGATCTGCTTCTCTGAATACACAGCATCCTTCCACCACGTGGCAATTGCCACGGGCTCCATCACTTTATTCACGTTAGGCTTGTAGATGTGTTACTAATGTAAAGTATGTTCACGGCAAAGTGAGCACTTTTGAAATGAACCTTTGAAAAATGTCACTGCCCGAACTGCGCATATCTCAACGGTCACAATGACTGTCACACGCCCAGTAAAGTTGGCAGTGGCGGAAGGAAAGTAGTTCCACGTGTCAACATTAAACTACACGTGTTAGGTAAACATTAGTTAGCAACAAAATATTTTATTTTACATTTTGTTTATTTTTAATGCGTACAAGTGTAAAATAACATTTGTAAAATATTTGCTTTTCTAAAAAAAATTCCTATAGAGTTGTCCTTGACCGACGCGCAAATAAAGTGATCAGGCCCATGGCGAGTGAGTGAAGAGATTTGAGCGGATCTTAACAGCGAGGTATTGAGAGCCGATAGGCCCAAGGTGAAGTCAATTGTACATATGGTGGGGAAATACAGAATTAGATCTTAATCAGAGCTTTCAAAAGTGCTCATTTGACCGTGAACAACCTATACAAATTCTTTCTATAATGTGAATAAAACAAGAAACGCCAGTCTCGTTGGTTTCAAAAATTACGCGCACATTACAACGCCCCGAGTCTTTAGAAGTATTTTTATTTCTTCGCTGCTAACTTAATCGCGAACACGCACACAGTCCATTTACTGTTACTACCAACTTTTATAAAGCCTTGCTAAAATTCTGCTTCCAGGACATTCCTCCGCCTCGCATGCAAACCACGCTTAAACTGAGTCTAGAGAATTACACCAAGTTACAACGCACCGCATTCGTGCACACTCAATTGAATAATATTTTGCACGAGAACTATTTCTTCCCAGTCATTGCCTACACGCCAATTTTCTATTTTAAATTAAATTCTGTAATTTATCGTATAGGTAGGGATAGGAAATATTCGCGAGTTCATTTCAGGACAAGATAGACGTCCAGCACATGTACACCGAAGTTACCTTTTCAGTTGGATCGCATTTCATTAGACACGCCCTGGGCGGCTCTAAGCAAATAGCAGAGTGGGAAGGAAACAAGTGGCTTGTGCCATACTGCCAGGTGTGTGCTAACACTGGCTACTCTCTGGGGCAGCAGCCAATGAACAAACATCAGAGGCTCGCGTGTACACAGGACTGCGGAGTCTAGCATACAGGTCATTGAACTCGCGAAATTTCCCTATCCCAACGTATAGGTAGAATAAAAGTATAAATCGAATTTAACCAATAATAAGGTACTTTTGCGTCAATAGGAGTAAAAGAGGCTTGGGATTCATGGCATATTTAGTAAACAACCACTCGCGTCATAAAAGGGGTGATTTTTCAAATATTCGATTTAAATGTGCGAAGAAACCGTGAATAGGGTATACCAATGTGAACTGTAACATTGTATGTAGTTACCGGTAATGATTTTTGTCGTAAGTTGATTTCAAAAGAGCTCACTTTACTGTGAAAAGCGTCAAAATAAATAAAGGGGTGTTACGGCTGTAAGTAGGGAGAAATACAAGTCTTCTTCACATTTGGTGTAAAATTAAAATATGCGTCGCACACTGTATATTTTAATAGTTGAGAACAAACTAGGCCATTTAAATTTTGGCCAGTTGATAACCGCAAAAGACTGAGATTACTTAAGAGGCGATGGGGTATATTTTGTTGCAAACAGTTTACTCTTTTTAATTGTCACTATCAGAATGAAATTTTGAGATATCATCAACTGGCAAGCAAGCGTCAGTTGGCACTGGCGGTTGTTGAGTTACAATTCTCTCCAATTATCTCTTGTGTAGCTCTAGAACCTAACAATTTACGGCGTAAGAAATAACTTCTAAAAATATTCAACTCCAAAAACGTTTCTTTTACGAAGTTTTTAATACGTGGACCAATTTTTTTTTTCCTAGGCCAGCCTCAAGATGCCTATAAGTTTCATGTATATGCTTGAGGTATTGTCTTCTCTCTTGCGATTTTTAACAAAAGCAGTTTTATACCGTAGGTTTGTCAACAAGTTATGCCGATCTACTGTGAATCCGACTTCAATAAATTACCAACTGTTGTGCACATCGCAAGTTTGCATACAAGGAAATTCTGAAACGGTTGGTTTAAGAATAAAATTCTGTAATTAACATAATTGTTTCAAGTAGGTATGTGGAGTTTAAAGTTCCGTCGACAGCGAGGTCATTAGAGGAGTTAGGGAGGTTATTACTGAACGGCAGCTTGCTTAGTTCGTAATGCTGGAATGCAATGGCGGGGAAAACGGAAGAACCCCGAGAAAACCAGCGGCATCGTCCGGCACGATTCCCACATGGGAGATCTGGGGGGCGACTCCCCTACCCCCCGGGTAATCGACAATTCATACATTTAAAACTGGGGCGCAGCTGGGATTGGGGGTAATATGTTGTGACATATACACCCCCTCCCACCCATAAACGAAATGAAAATAAAAAATGAAAACAAAACGACACGTATTATTATACGTTAATTCAAGGAATATGTGATCTGCCATGGACATGCAGAATGTTTATAGCATTGTGTGGTTCAATACCTGTATATGAAGCTATTGATTATAATATTGTTTTCAATAATACGGGTTATGCATTTTGTTCAAAAAGAGACATAAGAAATTTCCCCACCCCTCCTTAAAACTAGAGTACATTCCTAGCTACACCCTTGTTTAAATAATATGCCAATATTTTAATAAGTGACATAAATGTCCGTCGTATGTTTGAGATACAAAACACTCATAGTTTTGACTCAAAATCGATCTGTTCCATAAAATAATTAATTCTAGTGGTAATGTCTACGTTGGTATTTCCACAGGCACTTACTTCAAATAACGCGATTGTAAGCCATGTCTACTATCTACTGTCACCCCCCCCCCCTGCATATACTGACACCGCTCTTCCGTAAACAATATTCCATTAACTTACGTAAATTCGCAAGCGTGATCACCAGGATGTCTCCGACGTAAATCTGAGTGACGCAAAACCCGCGAAACTTTAGATTGGATAAGGAGCGCGAGAAAAACATCATGTAATTATTACGTTGGTTTTGTGAGCGGCGCGGCTGTTAGACGAGGGCCGGGGTCCATTCCTCACACTCGGCTGGATGCAATTAACCAGCCGTGATTGCGGAGTCTGGACGAAGTTTTGTGGGAAAACAGCGCGCCAGGGGGAGAAGAGAATGGCCAAACAAGGCCGACGTAGGCTGCGCCCCCCGGGGCCCGGGTTTCTCTGTTCCCAGCAAGCGAGTCTCCGCATTTATCTCGCGGTAATATCTCGCGAGGGAGTAGCGGCGCGGGAGTAGCGTGGTAGGCAACTCTCCAGTTACTCCCGCGGCTCGCATGTATCTATCCGCGGACGTCCGGCTCGTGTAGTTCGTAAGCTAGAAATGCCGACTGTGTTAATGGGAGGCGGGCCCATAAAGTGTGCTCCGAGGAGGCGATGTAAAACACTTTCAGGATAATCAACGAATAAAATAATGTCCGCCATGGCATTTTTGTACCCAGTAATATGGTCTGAATAACACACGAAAGCTTATTTTCCCTGCCAATAAACAAATAACTACAGTTATTATTTAATGCATTTGTTATTATTTTAACTAGAACGGGACGAGCAGACTGTTTTCAGTTGGTAAAGGAGGGGACCGACATGTTATGAATAAATGTAGTATTGATTTATATTTCAATCCTGATACTTCACAGTTTCAATCGATACAGGAAGCATTTTGTAAGTTAAAAATTGTTTTGGTAGAGCCCTGGAAACTTCTGCTGGAAAAACAGTTAATTATAATAAAACGAAGCAACAAGAAACCAATATTCGCAAAAAAAAATAATTTTTTTTTAATTTTTTTATTAACATGCTACTAAGCAAATATCCACGTGCTTGCGCCGCGGTGGTGTAGTGGTTAGACTACTCCCCTCCCTCTTGGTGAACGGGGTTCGATTTCCGGCGGGGTCGCTCCCGGATTTTCGCAGGTGGGAATCATGTCGGACAATGCCACTGGTCGGCGAGTTTTCTCGGGGATCTCCCGTTTCCCCCCGCCCTTACGTTCCGGCACCGCTCCGTACTCACCTCTCTTCGCCCTCGTCGGTTCTCAAGGCCTCGATATTAAGAGCCGCTCAAATATCTTCAGTGACTCCTTCACGGGCTTGGCACGGGATATTACATTTCAAATGCTCGTCGAAACAAATTAAATGAAAATTCGTACATGATTCCTGCAACGTGGATGAGAGGAGGCGGATCTCACTCGCAATTCTCGAGGAACAAGGGCAAGGAATGGATGGTGTGGCGTGGCGCGAGAAGAGTCTTGTGTGACGAACTTGCAGCAGTGAGTTGTCGCTTTTATTTATTTTTACCCTCTTCATATACGGTTTTCTAAGCATTTTTTTGTAACCAACAAAGATATCACACAATTTTAAGCACTTCCTTTTTTTTTTTTTAAGCAAGTTGTTTCAACGGAGTCTCTATTTCGCGTAGTCACGGGTCGGCGTCACTGCACGAGGTAGGCAGGCAGGCGCCTCCTTAAACAGGAACAGCCCACGAGGTAGGAGACACCTCTGTTAGAGCAGGGTTTATTACCTCCGATAATACATTTGTCTAGAGCTTATCCTCAGGTTAGCGAACTGTGTTGTTTTGTTACTGAAGAATAGCTCATAACTACGACTTTAACTTCCGGTTGTGGGAGAGATGTAAAAGCTATCCTGGGTTTGCCAGTTTTAAAATTGTAAGTGGTATCTGGATATTATTATTAAAATTTTAACCTTGTCAGAGAAAGGTGTAATGGTGGTATGGTTTGTGTGAAGTTAATTCTGATTGGATGATTTTTATTAGTTTACTATTGTATGGGATCAATGGAATTGAGCTAACGATCACTTTCAAAAAATCGCTACAGCCGGCAAGCCACTTACCCACAACAGACTTTGAAAGTATACTAATCTGCGTTTTAAGTTTAAAAAAAATCTTAAATGAAAGGTATGTAAAAAAAAAGTTTAAAATGACCACTTGGATGAACAGGCGACCAGCTGATTAACTACGAGGCTGGATGAAAAATATGACGTCATGCTTTATACGATTCCGTTTATTTATCAAATTATATGTATAGTGTGCAGTAAAAAATGTATTGTGAATTTTATAATTTTTTCGCTGTTAAATATTAAAACTAAGTATAATTCTGTGATGTGACACTGGAGACTTATAAGTTTCGGTCTTGTATGTCCGTTTCGGGTTGGATGTGTGCTGCTACCTGCTCCGGAAATTCACAGGAATATTACTAGACGTTGCTTCGTGGATGTGTGCTGCTACCTGCTCCGGAAATTCACAGGAATATTACTAGACGTTACTTCGTGGATGTGTGCTGCTACCTGCTCCGGAAATTCACAGGAATATTACTAGACGTTGCTTCGTGGATGTGTGCTGCTACCTGCTCCGGAAATTCACAGGAATATTACTAGACGTTGCTTCGTGGATGTGTGCTGCTACCTGCTCCGGAAATTCACAGGAATATTACTAGACGTTGCTTCGTGGATGTGTGCTGCTACCTGCTCCGGAAATTCACAGGAATATTACTAGACGTTGCTTCGTGGATGTGTGCTGCTACCTGCTCCGGAAATTCACAGGAATATTACTAGACGTTGCTTCGTGGATGTGTGCTGCTACCTGCTCCGGAAATTCACAGGAATATTACTAGACGTTGCTTCGTGGATGTGTGCTGCTACCTGTTCCGGAAATTCACAGGAATATTACTAGACGTTGCTTCGTGGATGTGTGCTGCTACCTGCTCCGGAAATTCACAGGAATATTACTAGACGTTGCTTCGTGGATGCACGCAACGAAAATGCAGGAGGTGCTAAAAACGTGCGGCCATGTTTCATGTTGCTGTTCAACTCATTACGTTGGCGAATATTCGGAAAATATTATTTACGGTATAAAAAATTGACTCCGTGATGGTAGTGTGGTCAGATTCTAATAAGCGCGCAACTGTGAAAGATTTCGTGATTTGTCATTGCGTGATAGTCTCTTCCTAGATCGTAATGCATTTCGGGAGGCGTCTGTGTGTGGCATTATTCATTTTGTAAACATAGTTACAAAATGCAGCCTGGATGCAGCCTCGTTCGTACTATTGGCTGGAGGTCTCAAGTCAAATAAAACTATCTAGTTTCCTACTTTATTTGCAGTATTCTGTTAAAAAAAAAAGCTTCGAGATGTAATTTTTTAAGGTTGTTCAATGAAGACTAAGATTTAATTTAGAACATACCGGGAACATGATTGATCGGCTATTCATTAGGTACAGGTTTGGATGTCACAAGGCGTTATGTTTGCTTGAGTCCAACCGTTATCCGTCAGTAGCGATTTGAACGCAGTTATTACTCGTGGAGTCTATGGAAGGCACGATGTCGAAAACACGAGAACACAACGTTGCACAATGAAATTTTGCGTTCTATTTAACAAGACTGTTTTAGAAACGCTTGAAGATCTGCGGAGAGCTTGTGGGGACTACGATATCTCGTGCTGCCTGTGTCAGTTGGTGACACCTTTTGCGATGTGTTTGGTTAAGAAAGGCATCTATACGTCCCCCTTTCCCACAGTCCACATATTACTAAGACATTTCTTCCAGCAAACTTCTCAATTAACACACAGTCACTGTTTCGTCACTTAAGATAGGGACTGATTTACGTGCTGTAAACAAGAAAGTGCAGTAAATAGTTCTTGCTCCAACACCTCAAACATTAAAACTTAAATAAAACATTCATTCGCTAAGCTGTTCTCGCGTCAAACCTGTCTCTTTCTGGTGTATTGCAGTCTTCGGCGTTAGGCTGAGAGCAGTTCGGCGCATTCGAAGCTCGCAGATTCCACGCCACGAACGTTGACTCTGTCCCCCCGAAGTCTGCGCGCGCACACGCACGATATCTCCGCGCACTCGGCGTCTTACTGGCAAAGTCACATCTCTAGAAAATTGTTTTCCGCTTCCGGGATCTGGTACAGTCGGCCCTCGACTTCCTGATCCACTCACTCACCACGCAAAAACTGGCCACAACCGAACTGACTCGGTCTACCAGTCCTCTCCAGGCTATTCGGCATATTTCCTCGCGTTCGTGATCTCACGCCGTTTCCATGTTGCTCTCGGGATCCACAAATTCCATGACATTTCCGTGAGATGTTGTGCGATGTCGCTGGGCCACTTTACACGTGTATGCTTATCTGCGAGATAATGTATAAGGGAAGTACACTCACATTTCTGGATACGAGGTTGTGTCGTCTAGAGACCTATTCTGTAACGTCCGCTTGTTTAAGATACTAACTCTTAGTGCATTTATGGTGAAAGACAATAAGTACTTTACTATTTATTTGTGTATTAATTCCTTTATCGATTTTCTTGTGATGGGGAATAGGTTTGACAATACTGCTGGACCCGTTCTGAGATGCCAGATCTACTCGCTGTTTAAGAGTGCCTGCATCTGACTTTAAAGTAGTAAATCATCATTTACACATGGTATTTTTTTTCTCCACGTTACAGTTCCGTGTCACAATATGAAATTCGTTTTGTTGTTTCTATTACACACACATAATTTATCTAAAGTAACGGTAGGTGATTCCTGGGTTCAAAACAAGCAAAAATGTTCTACAAATCGTTGTTATTGAGTTACAGGCGTATCACATAGTGGTAACATGTATCATTACGTCGGGCTAATCTCGTTCGACATGCTCCAGGTTTCCCTGAGCGTCTTCGCCGGTCCATTGCTGACACTTGGATCATTGCCTGGGATGCGGCCAATTGTAACAGTCTCATAAGGGGACTGTTCAGATTAAGTGGGGGAACATAACTCAGAGGCAGGATGCGTTATAATGGTTAGACGTCACTGTATTAAAACATGTCAAATGTACAACGGTTACACTACGTTTTACGTTATCTTTTACATTACGTTACTTTAATACCTCGGGGGAGCTTAACCTTTTCAAACCCACAGTCATTTACTGTTTCAGGTGTTGCAAACCAAAAATTGTATGACGTGTGCTGTGCTTAAATTGACAAAACACCTGTTTTGTTGTCACAGCCAATGAGCTGTAGGCTATACGTTCGGCTACAGTTATATGAACCTACTATGGCGTTGGTCAGTAAGGCTACTTGCGAATCATTTAACTACAGGTAAGATATCATTGATCAGCTTCGCAGTGAGCTGTACAGACCAAAAATTACCTACACGTGCGTAATGTACACAATTGTGTACACTGGGTCCGAGTGGGTTAAGGCGGAGTACGTGATCTACTATTTAGATGCAATCTGTTTAGTATTTAGTTAATCAAGCCACGTACAAGTCTACACGAAGGCTGTATGGAACTCAGTGTCTATGTGGAACGTCGTCATCTTTCTCGGCTACGGCGATCGGGAACATACGTCGCGTCACTCCATCTTGACCCGACGGCGTCTCGGTGAAGTGAGACCTTGCTCGTTGTTCCGCCGGCCTTGAAGTATGTCCCGTGTCGACCGAACACGGCACCCGATATTAAAACGCCCGCGGCCTGATTCACCGCGGCGCTCCGCTGATCCGTTACACGATGTACGTTCTGCAACCCTGTAACAACGTGTCGTGGGGAATGTTCATGGGAACATTTTTGCTTGTTTTGATCCCAGGAAACACCCCCCAGAAGTTTGTTAGAATGACTTACGTGCACCCTGTATTTTAGAAGCACGTGGTTAATTTCAAGCATCTCGAGATTGCAGCTCTAAGACCATTGTCAACATAATATTTTTTATAATGGTTATGTTAGAGGTTAACTGTTGCGAAAAATAATAGTTATGAGACGACCATGGTACGAAATAGGTAAACATACAGAAGCGAAAAGGTGAATATTACTTGTATTTCACGGGGCCACGGTAGCCTACTCGCCTCCCACCAAGGCGAATCGGATTCAATCCCCAGCCGGGTCACCAGATTTTCGCAAGTGGGAATCGTGCCGGACGATGCCGTTGGTCGGCGGATTTTTTTCGGGGATCTCCCGTTTCCCCCGCCCTTTCATTCCAGCGCCGCGCCATACCTACATTGATCACCCTCATCGGCTCTCAAGACCTCGCTGTTAAGAGCCACCCAAATCTCTTCACTCACTCACTTTTATTTCACCGCACATATTCTCCAATTGGACTGCGGGAGTCTCTGGGAACGGGCCTTGTGTGCTGCTACGTATTACAAACATTCCATATTGGCTGGGCTGCGAGCCGACAAGTAAGCTACGAGGCGCTGATTGGCGAATGGCTTTCGAACGTGTTGCTGGCGTATTTCACTGGCGCGTGCGACTGCGGACTTCGCGGTGCAAGCGACTGTTATTCTACGACTTAGCTCATTCGAAGGTGCAGAAGATGTTTACAGGTCTGCCATTCCTCTTCAGTTTATTCAGAATATTATCTCGCCCCCGATGTTGACGTTCCTTCTCTTGCATTGCAAACCAAGAGAAAAAAGTTGTCATTGCAGCTCGTTCGGTTAGTTACAAAAATAAATAACTGGTCAGCTGTAGTTAATACACGTAACAGAATTATCGTATCGGCTTTGAAAGTAAAGTAAATAGGCAATGAAGTATTTGACACTCGAAAGAACGTTAAAAGAGAACATTTTCCCCCAATTCAATGTTTGTTATTCAACAGCATGTAATTCGTAAACACGTTAATTATTTTTAAGTGAAGTAAGTATCACAGAATGTATAGGCTGTACATTCTGAGGTCCCAGTTACTTTTTACTTTTGGCCGTACTTTATCCTCTAACAACCTTTTTTTAAAATAAATATTGCCATGTAAGTAATAAACTTAGGGCGTATATTACACCCCACTCGAAAGTTAACGTCTAAGGCTAAAATAAATTAAATTTATTGAATATTATTGCAAATAAGAGGGCCTTTAAAAGTTCTCACTTCATCGTGAATAGTCTATAATTGTTTGTATCTTTGACTTCATGACTCGAAGTACCTAATTCGTGGTCGTTGCAAAATAATTTCTTGTTGTACTAGTACTGTAATTGTAACGTTTTAAATACGCTTTACAAAGAATACTACCGTATTTTTACAAAGTGTTGTAAAAGTACAATAAATGTGAAAAACTTTATTTACAGCGTAGAGTTACTTTGCAATTCCCCCCCTCACCCCGGTTCAGTATATAACGGCAGGGGAAAGTTACGGAAATTGTCCCTTGTCTAGTCTGTCCCACCAGTCGCTTCTGCCTCCCCCTACAGTGCCCATGAGACCACCCCTATTAGTTGAGTCACCAAAGTGGCGGTGTGTGTGTGTGTGTGTGTGGGGGGGGGCGGTAGGGAGAATGAATTAATATGATGGGGGGAGCATTTGACACGCAACATTACGAATCGCTGTACAGTTGATTCATGGTTTCTTCACACTTTCTGAATCTAACCTTTGAAAAATAAACCCATGTGTGATGTTTTTTTATATTTCATAAATATACCATGCTTCACAAACCTTTTATACTTATGTTAATAAAAGTAACATTTTTTTTAATTGAAATGTTATTTATATTCTCTATTAAAATTATAATATTTTTTATTTATAATTAATATGAATTTGAAACAGTGAGAAAACATGTGTGTTGGTAACGCCTAGTAAGAAATAGTTCCCATGTGAAATATTGTTACAGTTGAGTGCGCAGGAATGCGGTGGGTTATCCTTTGGTGTAATTTTTCAGGCATAGTTAAGCTTACTTTGCATGAGGCGGAGGAATATCCTGGAAGTAGAACTTTAGCTGGGCTTCACAAAATTGCGAAATAATCGTGAATGGATTATATTTCACTGGAAAACTTCAAATGTAATGCTCGAGTCACCATTTGAGCACCTCGCCTAGCCAGAGCTGTTGTCCACATGCGGGGGCGATAAGGTCAATACTCGCGCGCATAAAGTGCGTCATTGTCGCTACACGCGACGCTCTGAACTGGCGTGCTGCGAGCGGTAAGACTGCTTGCCTCCCATCAAATGTTCACCGGGCTCGATCCCCAGCTGGGCCACTCCCTGATCTTCGCAAGTGGGAATCGTTGCTGGACGATGCCGCTGGTCGGCGGGTTTTTCTTGGGGATCTCCCCCCCCCCCCCCGGCCATCGAATTCCGGCGCTGCTCCATTCTCATGTCATTTCACCCTCATCGGCTCTCAACGCGTCGTTGTTAAGAGCCGCCCAGATCTCTCAACTCAGCTCAATGACTGGCGTGCTGAATGTACCTACGGGGCCTTTTATTGGTGGAAAGCCCATTGCAAAGTTCAGTGTAGCAGCCTGTATTATTATATTGGTGGAAAACCCGTTGCAAAGTTCAGTGCAGCAGCCTGTATTATTTTATTAGTGGAAAGCCCGTTGCAAAGTTCAGTGCAGCAGCCTGTATTATTTTATTGGCGGAAAGCCCGTTGCAAAGTTCAGTGCAACAGCCTGTATTATTTTATTGGCGGAAAGCCCGTTGCAAAGTTCAGTGCAACAGCTTTATTATTCTATTGGTGGAAAGCCCGTTGCAAAGTTCAGTGCAGCAGCCTGTATTATTATATTGGTGGAAAGCCCGTTGCAAAGTTCAGTGCAGCAGCCTGTATTATTTTATTGGCGGAAATCCCGTTGCAAAGTTCAGTGCAACAGCTTTATTATTCTATTGGTGGAAAGCCCGTTGCAAAGTTCAGTGCAGCAGCCTGTATTATTATATTGGTGGAAAGCCCGTTGCAAAGTTCAGTGCAGCAGCCTGTATTATTTTATTGGCGGAAAGCCCGTTGCAAAGTTCAGTGCAACAGCTTTATTATTCTATTGGTGGAAAGCCCGTTGCAAAGTTCAGTGCAGCAGCCTGTATTATTATATTGGTGGAAAGCCCGTTGCAAAGTTCAGTGCAGCAGCCTGTATTATTTTATTGGCGGAAATCCCTTTGCAAAGTTCAGTGCAACAGCTTAATTATTCTATTGGTGGAAAGCCCGTTGCAAAGTTCAGTGCAGCAGCTTTTATTATTATATTGGTGGAAAGCCCGTTGCAAATTTCAGTACAACAGCCTGTAATATTTTATTAGTGGAAAGCCCGTTGCAAAGTTCAGTGCAGCAGCCTGTATTATTTTATTGGTGGAAAGTCCGTTACACAGTTCAGTGCAGCAGCCTGTATTATTATATTGGTGTAAAGCCCGTTGCAAAGTTCAGTGCAGCAGCCTGTATTATTTTATTGGTGGAAAGTCCATTACAAAGTTCAGTGAAGCAGCTTTTATTATTATATTGGTGGAAAGCCTGTTGCAAAGTTCAGTGCAGCAGCCTGTATTATTCTATTGGTGGAAAGCCCGTTGCAAAATTCAGTGCAGCAGCCTGTATTATTTTCGCAAGAATTCGACAAGAATATTTTAAGCGATGGCAGTCTTAAAATATCAGTTCTGGCCATGTCGAAGAGCTTTAAAATAGTGGTTTCAATAAGAATGACTTGTTGAAAGTTGTATTCCACCCTATTTTGAAGTGTTGTTTATTTTTGTGTACAAACAGATTGTGCATACGAGAAGTAGTTTTAAAAAAATTAAAAAGAGTATTGCAAACACACTGCAACTCACTTCGCGTGCCAGGTAAGCGGGCGCCTTAACACGTAATCATCGCCAAAGGCTGTTCACGGTAAAATGAGCAATTTCAAAAGCCCTGCTTAAGATCTCTATGTATACACGATATGTATTTTTCCGCATTATGTAAAATTAACATTGTCATGGGTCTCATCACTTTATTCATGTGCTGGTCAAATTAAGCTCTGAAGTTATTAAGAAAGTAAATACTTTACAAATCTGCTAACTTTTACACTTCGATGTATTAAAAAAAATTAAGCAAAAGAAATAATTTTGAGTTATCACAAATTGTTACCTAAAACTTTTTATTCGATTTTAAGATATGGAACTACTTTCCGTTTATCGTTACCAACTTTACTGGGCGAACGTCACTCAGTGCGCCCATTAAAATATATGCATGCAGGGCAGTGACTTTTTCCTAAGGTTCATTTCTAAAGTGCTCACTTTATCGTGAACAGACTTTAAGTTCTTTTGAAAATCGTGCTCTAGATATGCTTCTCTGCATATTGTGTTTCATTCAGCCATTTGCAATATTTACTCTGTAATGAACAATATCCTTCATTTCGCACGTTAAGGACGTTGGCTAAGAAAAAATTTATTTTATATTTCCTTGGAAAAGAAAAAAAATAGTTTTCGCATCAATACATCTTAAAAATACAATTTTACTGTTTAGAGATGTAAAAATTATGAAAACTAAGTTACGTACGGATATGAGGTGATTCACACTGAAGAAAGATGATAAGGCTTAATTCAGGACGTCTATAAAATCTTAAAAAGAATTAATTACGTAATAAAAAAAACTCCTGGAAATAAGGACATTTTTGCATTATATTGATTCGTGGCTGCCCCTGAATTGTTGTAAAATAAGTTTTGCTAAGCATGCCTTAAAATTTGTCCAGACAAGACTTTCAGTTGGCCTAGCTAAATTTCCTGCAAGTAGTTTGGTTTATTTTATTCCCACGTTACAAAAACTGCAGAAGGTTGACTCTAACATTTAACTGGGCAAAAACCATGCAATGTAGAAAATTTTCATCTTAGGAAATAATAGCCACCGGCAATGTCTAAAAGTTGAACATTGCGTGGCCGCAAATTTAAATACGATGTTAAGGCGTTTAACTATTTTCCCCTACATTGCTGCCAACGTTTACTGGAAGAATGCCGCCAGCGTGTCCGTTAAATGTACAGTTTATGCATAGTGGGTTGACATCACATTTCAGTAGAGTTCCCGTAGCCATTCTGGACGAACGATTCCCGCACGAGTGTAGGTATGGGTCGCGAAGGACAAAATTGCTTGGCCCGCGCGTTCCCCTGACCTTAATACAGAGGATTATTACCTGTGGTGATATTTCGCGACTACCCTTTACGCAGCTCCTGTTCAAGCACATCTTTTAAGAATGAATATACGTCGGTACACACGCAGGACTACAGCCACGCGAACAGGAGCGTATCAAGCACGGCTATTAACTATTCCAGCAGAACCTTGGAAGATCTTACCCGGGAGCCATCGAAGTTTGGACGTAAGTACACATGAATTTCTTTTATGTACAGTCCACACCCCATTTACTTCCCACATAAATTGATACGTAATGTATATGCAGTTGTTAGGGATCATCCCTGAGCAGGCACAGAAACAAGGTATTTGCTGTTCATGATAAAATGAGCACTTTATAAAGACCTGCTTAAGATCTGCTTGTATGCACGTTGTGTCTTCTTCCGCCTTATGTAGAATTAACATTGCCACGGGCCCCATCACTTTATCCATACGTCGGTCAAGAGAAACTGTGAAATTGTTAGAAAAGTAAATATTTTACAAATCTGTTCATTTTTATACTTTGATACATTAACAAAAACAGAAAGCGAAATAAATAATTTAAGTTATCACAAATGATTATCTAACAATTTTTATTCGACGTGAAGATATGGATCTACTTCCAATCCATCGTTACCAACTTTACTGGGCACATGTCACTCAGTGCGCCCATTAAAGTATATGCAGATAGGGGCAGTGACTTTTTCTAAGATTGGCTTCAAAAGTGCTCACTTTATCGTGAACAGCCTTTAACTGCAAGGACTGCCGTACATGTTTTACGTCGTACTACGTTACTATGAGACTTTAAACGATGATCGTATAATTTTATCGGTGGGAGATCTATAGCAAAGCTCAATGCGGGTTTCTATCCTAGTCTCGCACTTGTTCGGATAGTAGGTGTCCTCTAGACCCCAATCAGTGATATCAGTAGGTGAAATAGACCCGAATCAGTGATATCAGTCAGTGAAATACTAGTCACTGAAAGTCAGTTTGGAGGCTGTAGCAGACATAGACTAAATATAAGGTAGACCGATCTCGTTGGCTGCGCGCAACCAATCTCCATGCCTCAACATTGAACTGCTTTTATGCCAACACCAACACGTCTTGCGAAATCGGCATGGTTTGGATTTTAGATTAGAAAACTGATCTGTAAAAAAATTATTTGAGATGTGTGTATACTTCATTTAATGAATTTGTAATGTAGTTTGATTAAACTGAAAATGGTAAAATTATTCGATTCTTATAATAGCGCTTGCCTCAAGTTGTAAATCAACACGTTCATCACCGTTGACCGCGTGACTTCGACAGTTGCGTATAATTGGGGTAGGTCAATGTTGGGCACATGCACAGAAGAGGAATAAGTGGTCTACCTCGTGGTTGCAGACTGGCCAATCAGTCGAATGAACGGGGAATCTGTGCCGCGGTGTAGTATAAAAAAACTTGTTTTTATTTTTTATTATTTTTTTTTCGTTCACTCGTGCTTCATATAGAGACTTTACTTTGTACTCAATAAGTTATACAGGTGTAAGTAAACTATTGCAACAAACTTCTGCAGGTGATTCCTGGTATCGAAACAAGCCAAAACGTTCCCACGAACCTACGTCCTACAGCGTGTTGTTATTGAGTTAGATGACGTACACTGGTCACATCACAGGCGATGCTTGAAGTGTCCGCCATGGGCAGCAATGCATACCTGGCAACGCCTCATCAAGGACTGGCGGGAGTCTCTCGGAGATACCTGGGTCGTGTCGAACAGCTGCACAGGCGTTATTGATACGCTGTTCCAAGTCATTGGTGTCGTTAACCGACGTAGCATACATCTCATTTTCCATGTGTCCCCACACCTAGAGGCTGTTCACGATAATGTGAGCACTTTTTATATCAACCTTAGAAAAAAGTTACTACCCTTACCTGCATATATTTCAACGGGCGCATTGAGTGACATGCGCCCAGTAAAGTTGGTAACTATGGATGGGAAGTAGTTCCGTATCTTCACGTAGAATAAAAATTGTTAGATAATCATTTGTGATAACTTAAATTATTTCTTTCGCTTTCTGTTTTTTTATTGAACCGAACAGTAAAAATTAGAATATTTGTAAAAATTTTTAATTTTCTAATAATTTCACGGTTTCACTTGACCGACGCATGAATAAAGTGATGAGGCCCATTACAACGTTAATCTTACATAAGGCGGATGAATATTCGACGTATATGCAAGTAGATCTTAAGCAGGGCTTTCAAAAGTGCTCGTTTTACCGTGAATAGCCTATAACAGTCTAGTGGATTGAGGTCAGGAGACTGGGCAGGCCAAAGCACTGTACCGCGACGCCTGATCCAACGTAACAACACAGAAACACCAATATTACACGATGCCTGCAGCCGTGCTTGGTTTGTACAAGGCCTGGGGCACGAGCCGGTATACCAGCACTATATGAGCTGCCATGGAAGATTTATATTTCACGACACCAGTTGGCATACTAGCATTTGGCACCCTCGGTGGGTGCGCAGTGTGTGGTTTGTAGTGCATATGAACCCCATTCGTAGAACTGCTCCCAGTTAGTAACTTGCGTACGCCTATGAAAAACTAACTAGCACATCTTGACATTGCTATATTACAGCTCGCCTTTTACATAAATTGGTTGCTCACTAGTATAGTTTTTATTCATTTTCTTGGAAATGACTTGAAGTCGCTAGAGTACGAGAGTGTTATTTTTAATGTTGACGAAAATTATTGACCTGTTGCAAATTATAGTTTTTTTTCTTTACGTACCGGGATATTATAAGCATGTAAAATTTAATGATAAATAAATTAGGGTCAACGGAGTTTTGAACTCACGCCCAGAAAACACGTTTTTGGTTATAGACGCTGTAGCTTTACCACTGTACTACCAGTCCACAGAGCTGATGTGTTTATGTGTAGTATATACTTTTACGAGTTCGAATTAATGTTTTCATGGAGTAGGTAATGTTTTAGGTATTCAGAACGGCTTTAGACAGTAATTAAAAATGTTTTCATAGCCAATTTTATTCGTCGTAGTATTCTAAATTTATTTCAAAAAGTTTCAACCTCACGGATGTGTAATCAAGATGGAGGCGTTCTTTTCGGTTTCTTCATCAACTCGTTCGAAGGAGTATCCATGGGGAGCGCCCGACGCTCTGAAACTGCAATGTGATTGGCCAGGTACGAGAGCCGGTATGGAACCTGCCGCGAAAGATAGGACGTGTCCATTTACCAAACTTGGTACGAAACCTGGCCGTGCAAGGCGGGAAATGCCATGACGGGTGCCGCACTAGCTCGTATACCGACCGCTATGGCGGAACTTGCACAAGCTTTTCGATACATTATGCAGATATTATTTTTTAATTCGTACATATTGCGGAAATGAGTGGAAATGTGTGCATGAGTGGAAATAGAGTTACAAGCTTTTTATAAGGGTAACGATATGCATAACCAGTTTAATAAGAAAAAAAATCGCGAAAGGAAGTGTACGAACACGTAACATGTATTTATGTACACGGTGAGCAAAACTTTGTCAAAGCTACATGTTTTTGACAATTCTAATGGCAAGAAAGCAGTTCAGTTGTGAAATTCGGAATTTTCACTAACGTGTAGTTGACATGCACACTCTACACCATATCCACCATGCGGTGGGACTGCAAGAAGCGGGGGCGTAACTAGACGTTTATTTCTGAAAGTGGCGAGGGTGGGACGTACTGTTATACTGACTTACGTTTGCATAAAACACTGGATTAAAGCACTATAATTATTGAACGGTGAAAAAAAAACAGTGCAATTTTACAACAATTAGCCTATATTAAGAAATGAAACACTTGATTTCCACAATATGGTAGCAAATCTGCTATAGTCCGCACGCATTAACTTCCTTTGTTAGTTTAAACTAATTCTTCAATTCTCTAATTTTCTGTAATACAGTTCGTTAAATTTTATTTATTGGTTTTCAAATATCAAAATTAGTTTTCCAATTTTTTTTTTTTTTTTTTAACATTGGAGGGAAGGGGATCTGTCCCTAATAAACCCCACCCCCTCCCCACGACCCTGCAAGGAGCATACAAAGAAGGATAGGCACGTGTGTACCGTCAGCTGGAAGATGACTTTTGGTTACTTGGTTTTCTGAAAGTTTACTTCAGTGCGGTGCGAAAGTGAAGTTAATTTGCACTTCAGAACCCAAGTTCGTAAATTGAGTTTCATGTCGAGGGCTGAGTTGAGAGTGCGGTATAAACTATTGAACTGCACTTACCGTTGGAATGCGGGACGGAATGTGCCATTGTGGCCGCATGTAGAACGAACTGAAGACCATTAATTAGTGTTTGTAAAAGTTGAGGAAACATTACGTTTCGAATATGCTTATAAAGTAGCGTATACCACTTTAAATAACTTCGAAACAGTATTCAAATTTATTTGTCACATTCTGTTTGGTTCTCGCGTTAAAACATTCGTAAACAAAGTAATTTCTTTAAGTATGTTGTCTACAAATGTTTCCGGTAATAAGCAAACAAACGTAATGCAAATTCTTCTAAAACTGGATTTTACATCCCAGTGCCAAAATTCCAGCAGATCTCGCTGACGACAGTAGAGTTTCCGAAACTCAAGTCTCGGCGACAAGCCACGATTTACAAGAGGGCAACAGGCGTTGAAGTCCTGGGACCTCCTTAACACCCATGCCTTACCCGGGATTCGAACCCAGAGCCTCCCGCACCCCAGATTGGGGGCGCACCAATCGACTGCGCCACGGGTGGTCGACTCCTTTAATGAAAATACAACATTTTTGATGAAGAAAAAAAAAAAGATAAAAATTCAACTTGATAGCAAAATCACGGTTTTTCGAATAATAAATATTACTTTTTTCATAATAGTTGTGCAGTCTACGTTCGACAGTATAGTTCTTATAATTTTAGAAAAAATATCTGCTGTAAACTGCACTCAAACGAGCGATGGTGCTTTGTGGTATGTAATGTGTATAAACAAACCGTTTAATCTTGATTTAAAAATAAGTATGGATCTCCACCTCTTCGTTTTCCCAGGGCCTCCACTCCTTTAAATCTGGCCTTGCTCAGCCACAGCATTAACGATCTGAAATTTGGCGATTTTACTTCGAATTCAAGGGAAATAGCGATTATACTACGTGTTTCGAAAACATGGGGACAAATTTCGACAGATGATTCCTTACGGAAGTATAAAACGAAAATATATTTGTAACTTATGCCCTTAAGTGATTATCAAGGGAGCTACGCGAACCCAAGAATTGAGTTTTAAAATTCTTTTAGTTGAAAATATCAGAAACCATTTGTGATTAAGTAACAAATCGGTCAATGGTGTTTTTTTTTTTTTTTTTATAAATGAGATCTTACAACTCTAAAAACGAGGTCGGTTTTATCATCCACTTTCCTTTTGGAAATGGCAGTTGTCATCCTATGTTTGCATCAACCTTTGTAGTACTACGTTTGAGCAATCTTTAAAAACAACCTGTGAATCACTTGTTGAATGAAGCAATAACAATTTGCACAAACACGTTTTCAGTGTCTTTGAATGTAACACAGTTTTTTTCAATTAAAAAACCTTTACTTAAGTAATTTACAAACGAGCTGGTTTTGTCCCTGCAGAACGGCATATTTAATTGCATTTTACTGTCAAATCGATTGAAAATAATTATAAGTTACGAGAGTTCTCGCGAATAGAGACGGGACTATTTTCTTGGGCATTCTGGAGCGGGGAACACGCGAACAGCCTATATAATAGTATAGAACAGTTGTATAGGCTGTTCACGGTGAAATGAGCGTTTTTGAAAGCCCTGCTTAAGATCTATTTGTATACACGTTGTTGTAGTCTTCCGCCTTATGTAAAATTAGCACTGCCATGGGTCTCATCACTTTATTCGTGCGTCGTTAGGGCGAAACTATGAAACTATTATAAAAATAAATGTTTTACAAATCTGTTCATTCTTACACTTTGATAAGTAAAATAAAAAAAAAACAGAAAGCAATATAAATAAATTTAAGTTGTCACTTATGGTTACCTAACACTGTTTATTCGACGTTAAGATATTAAACTATTTACCCTCCATCGTTACCAACTTTACTGGACGCATGTTAGTCAGTGCGCCCGTTATAATATATGCAAGTAGGAACAGTGACTTTTTTCTAAGGTTGATTTCAAAAGTGCTCACTTTATCATGAACATCCTTTGTAAGGTGTGCCGAGGGAGTTTATCGTGCATGTAAATGCCTATCAAACATTTTCCTGAATTCAGACTCTTTTTATGCATCATGATTTATTTTGGATAGTATTACATTTATAGTTACTGTAAGCTTAGTATCCGAGACTGTCAGACATATCTAACTTTTAGAGATCTGGTGTAATGTCAGTGTCAGTTGCAGCTGTATCATCGATACTACCTAGAATAAGTCGTTATAAAACGTATAAAATAATTTTTTTCTGTCTTATAGTCGATATATTCTTGAATTATGTCCATGCTTACATAAGACATTGCTGCAAAGACGATACGGGACAGTTTTCAGGCTCACGTTAAAGTCACTGTCACTTTTGGGTTAAGCAGGAGTGCTAGTTGTATATTCCCCGTTCGATGTTTAAAAATAAGCTGTACGTAAATGCTTTAGATTTTTTTTGTCACTAGTACCGAACTTTATTATTATTATTGCTGTAACTTTCCAGTCGAGATAGCCATGAACTCTTCTAATTTATGCGATTCTAGTAAAAAGAGCCAGGGGAGTGCACGTGGTTGAGATATTTAAAAAATGCACGCATACAAACTTCTTCAGCACCACGACGAAGTTTATATCACAAACATGAATAATTAAAATTTAATTGTCTGCGTGGTAGCGTAAAGGGTTCTGAAAGATTATTTACCCTACAGCGTATAACAACGTACAACTTGACCAGAGATAATTGGCCATCACACGAACAAAACAATGCGAGATCATTTTACGGCTAATGCACATTGGCTGCAAATCTGGGAAGCGAAATTAATGACACGAAACAGCATCGGATTCACACTGGCGATGAGCGTAGGCCCCTGGAAAATTACTTCCCACGCCGTGCACGAGAAAAAAAAAATTACAAAAAAATGCTCACTTGTTTGATTGTCGATGTACATTAGTACGACGACTGTGGACGCTGATTATCA
Source organism: Dryococelus australis (assembly GCA_029891345.1). NCBI lineage: Eukaryota > Metazoa > Arthropoda > Insecta > Phasmatodea > Phasmatidae > Dryococelus > Dryococelus australis. The sequence goes on along the minus strand of CM057006.1, from coordinate 68,202,623 downwards.
GACAAAATGACGCGTCAAATTTTGGGAAGCTGTACAAATTGGTCATTTCGTCTTTGTAAAATTTACGCAATTTAATGTTTCACTAGAGATACTTCAGGCAGTCACTTGTTTAGCACTTTTTACAACACGTCGATTTTACAGTACATAATATAAGAAAAGGAACTTCATTGCCTAAAAACGAATGCAATTTTTAAACAATCATCCCCGAAATTTCTAGACTGTTATTATTTTCAAAAATGTACATTTTACAGGATAAACCAATATGTCTATTAATTTCTATTACATTTCAATTAAGTTCCTGTTGTTCAGTAAGTTTCGTTACATACAGAAAAGGAAACGCCTAACTACGAAATGTGTCGAAATTTTTATATACAAAATCATGCTGGTAACAAAAATATGGTAACTGGGATACGTCCCGATATCCTTCCACCCCCCCCCCTCCATCCTCAACTCTCGACGATCAAAATGGCGCTGCCAAGGATTGTGTTAGTAATCATCAGTGAAAATCATTAGTCAAGAACTTTAACCTCGGCCTGCAGAAAATAATATATAAAAAAGAGGAAAGGCAGATTGGGATGGAGATAGCGCTCAACTCACAGTCAACTATCTCTTCGTCTTATCGGGTCACTGTATGGAGAATGAATGGTTTCAATTTCTACCTTCTTGCTGGCCTCGTGGTTAGGCAGTGGTGAACAAGGGAAGATTTCGCGCAGCTTTTGCTTGCCATAACGCTAGTCCACAAGCTTATGCGCCTCGGAATCGAAGCGATGACATTGCGTGTCTACAAAATAAAAACAGCCAACGTAAGATTTCGCTGAGTTGTTGAATTAAATAATATTTCATACAAATATCTTTGCAGTGGCTGTCTCTTCTTCAGTGAACAGCGAATAAAATATATTCCTTTCGCAAAATTTCGTTTCAAAATGTTATTCCACCAAATGTTTATAGATCTATTTTCTCGCATTTTGCTTCGCTTGTGTATACGAAAAAAAAAAAAAAAAAAACAACCAGGATAAAAATATCCTAACGAGCATACTTCCTATGATTGTGTTTACGAGTGACATGCCTGCTTATTTCAATAAATGGTAAAAACACATTCTCTTCTGTTTACGAATTAAGTTAATACCAAATACCAGGGGACTGGCCCGCGGATTCCGCGGGCTGAGTCACCATACGTGAATCAGGTAACCGTACGAATTAGTGTTTATGGCACAATGTCGTCTGGGAACTTTGGTACGTGCTCGCTCACACATCCCGACACGCAATTTAAAAATTTAAGAATTAAGACTCAAGACTTAAGACCCAATACTTAAGACTTAAAACTTAACACTTAATACTTAGGATTTAGACTTACGAAGGGCCTGGCTGCCAATGGGAGGGGGGGGGGCGAGGCACGGAAAGGCACCCCTCCCCAAAATTTGAAGGAAATCGGTCAAAAAATGCGCCTTCCAGGCCGATTCGAAGGCGAAAAACACACTCCCCAATCCCACAAAATGGGAAATATACCCTCCTTGTCCCTCCAACTTCTCCCTGGTGGGAGGGGAGCACTTGGGGGGGGGGGGCGGTCAAAGAGAAAGGATGGGGGATCAGTGAGGGGGGTCGGCTCCCCCCCTTTTTTTCCGTTTGCCCACAGCGACCCTCCAAAAAAAAAAACAGCGTTTTTGTGTGAAAAAATTTCGTTCTTGATTAATTAATGTGATACACTCATGAGTAGTTGAACTGGACACTTGCCGATTTGGCGAATGGCGCTGCGTAAGTTCGAGTATATAATGGTAAAGAGACGAGATCTCAGCGTGTTTGATCGTGGTCTCATCTCCGAAGTCGTGCAAGCACTGGGGTTTACACGGGCCATCTTGTCAAGATGGTACCTTGAGTTCACGAATTCGGATAAAACCAATGCCATCTGGGCTAACTGCCGCGGCATACGCTGTGTCGATAACAAGGATCACCATCGGCTAGCTTGGTAACAGCTTATATAGTCCATTCGCGGTTACTTCACACTGTAATGAGGCCTGCTAAAGTTATATTTACAGGATATTCCTCCGTCTCATTGAGACTTAGCTTAACCGTGTCTAGAAAATTACACAAAAGAACAACGCACCGAATTCATGCGCACTCACTTGTAATAATAGTTTGCATTAGAACTATTTCTTACTAGGCGCTTACAAGACATATGTTTTATTACTTTTTTATACGTATATATTGTAAATTATAATTTTAAATAAAATGTAGGTAAAAGTTCAATTTAATGAAAAATGAGATAATTTTATATCAACAGAGTTATAAAAAGGCTTGTGATAAATACCATACTTAAGAAATAACTAAACACGTCATACATGGGGTGATTTTTCAAAGGTTTTATTTCAAAAGTGTGAAAAAACCGTGAATGGACTATACTGGTTGTCTCAGACCTACCGTACCAGTCCTTTTTCTCGAAAACGTTTGTCGTCGGAAAAGTCTTTTGGTACGTGCCGCCGCTTCGATGATATCAAAAATCTTCCTAGGGCTGAAGAGATAATGTACATAACAATACCATTGTAATGTTGTAAGCTTGAATTGCACCATCACTCTCACGATTGTCACTGTTAAACACGCTGACCTTACAAGCTTGGTTAGCACGTGTAAGGTGGAAACGTGATTTTATCATTTCCTTCGCACACAATAAATAAATTCACACCGCCGCTATAACAACTGAACGTGGTTAACTTGGCTCATTTCTAAACCTGAAGGGTAGTTATTTTATTCTGCTTTGCAACGAAAGGTTTAATCAAATCGGCGCCTCCGCCAGTGTTAACGCATGGAGTCGACGTTACAGAAACCTTTGTCTAGAAACAGGGGTTACGTAACTCAATAATTTAACCAACCCTTTCATCAACACAAGATCGATACGTTCACTAACAATCAGCTATACGAAAGGTTACTTCATTTTACATTTAAGAACAAAGCCTGGAACACATTATTACTCAAAACGAATATTTCATTTATCAGCTCGAATACAAACTAGGGACTAAAAGGACTTTTCACATGATTGAATTTCTCCAGAAAATACTAACTTTGTTTGCAACCGTCAAACCTATAATTAATCTGACTTTAAAATACAGTGGCCTCTTTTATATTTAATTTCCTAGTCCCGTTTCACGCTCACTTGGGTTTTGCACTCATAACTGAATCTGGTAGTTGAAGTCGTTCGACAGACACACGGTGCTCCGCCAAACCTCGCTGTCCTGGACCCGCGGCTCGACGTCGCGGCGACCTGGTGACTTCTTGCAACACCCTCCTTATAAACGCACAAGCTTGCATCCTTTCTTCCTGCCGGCCCCCTGTTTAAATAATACTCCCAAACATCGCACCTCGGCTGCTCCCCTTGAGGTCTCAGCACCGCCGTCACACCCCGTTCAAATATTTGCAGTTAGGGGTAGCGACATTTTTCAAAGATTGACTCAAAACTGCCCAAATAACCATGAACAACCACTGCAATGTATAGTTAGCAACCAGTATAGCAGATGGCTGCTGTTGGATCATTTATGACCAACGTGAGGATTGACCCAGTTTTGCGCACATATCCTCAATGGTTCTAAGATGACTAATGCAGATAGTCCACACTGTAACACAGGTTAAGTTTCAGGAGCTGATCCAGAACTTGTTGTTTTGGGGAAGGGGAGAGGGATGTGTCATTTTTCCATTGTGCAGAAGGACTTCAGATTCGCGGCATGGTAAGAGAGGGGGAAATTGTCAAGTTATAATTTTAGAAAACAATATCTACAAATAAAGTCATTACTATAAACAATTCTGATATAGTTTTATTTCAGTTTTAAAATATTCGCAGAACAGTTTCATGTTGATGCGAAGGTTTTGGGAGGCGGAGGTCATAATTCTCAGTGAACCCCCCTCTGGATCCGCCCCAAGTAACTTTACACGGCGTTCCACAGTAACATGTGGATTATAGGGAGCTCAGTAAGTGCAATTGTGTCTATTAACTGAGCCTTTTATCTTAAAAATAGCCTCGGAAACACTACATCTGTCTCACATTTTTCCAGGTACCATTATCAAAACTGAACTCTTCCGATCAGGGTCCTTCCCATTAAAGAGCGTGGATTATGCCAGATTGTAACTTTTCCAATGAACTCGCTTCAAAATGCAATGCACTCTCGAGTTTGGGATTCCTGTCTTACGAGCTGCTTTCTTCGTGGATCGAAGGAGGTTTTCCAGCAGTTGTTCTGTTGCGGGGCGTGTGGATGTCCGTGTTCTTCCATAATGTTCCTTATAGAAATCGTGAACATTTCCTTCAGTTTCAAACTTATCTGTGATGTTAGAAATGCTATGTCGCGTCCGTGGATTTCTTTGAAACTTCCTCCTGAATTGTCTTCATTCTAAATTCCGCGACGTTTTCATACTTCTAGTAGCACATGGCAAATTTTCATCCTTCAAAGCTTAGTCGTATGTGTGACATTCTTTTACGTCAGAAGCAGGGCACTCAAATTAAGAGTTTATTGGAATGTTATATATAGTCAAATCACTTTATTATGACCACCTGCTAGAAGTGCCATCTGCAGCATGTTGCCCATGACGTATGGTCCGTGACGTGGGCTGGTGAAGCAGGTATATAATGCGACCGACAGATTGGCTACATGGTGAGCTTCCTGCTATGATGGACAATGGAAGCGATTTAACCGAGTTGTAAAAAGGGATGATCATCGGATTTCGGGCCAACGGGGGCAACATTTCGGAAACACCGACGTTTGTGAACTACGCACGTGCCTCTGTGGTAAAGGTGTACCGTGAGTGAACGATTGGCACCATTGGAAATAACCAGCGTGGAAACTGCAGATCTCCACCCGCCATTGATGTCCGAGGTGACTGTCGACTACGACGGTGCGTGAAGGCCAACCGACAGGCGGCAGTGGAGCAGCTCAACTGTCCAAATGAACCAGGGGGCATCCAGACATGTGTCTAGCACAACAGTTCAGCGAACCCTTCTACGAATGGGGCTGCGGAATAGACGGAGGGTGACTGCACCCAGGCTAACACAGGTGCATCGATGAAAACGACTGGAATTTGCTCGACAGTATGGTGATTGGACCACTGCTGATTGGCAATGAGTAGCCTTCTTCGACGAGTCACGTTTTCACCTGCATAGAACGGATGGACGTCAGCGTATCTGGCGAGAAACGTCGGAGAACCGACACCCTGCATCCATTACTGGACGAACACAAGATGGTAAGGGCTGTGTTATGGTCTGGGAAATGTTCTCGTGGTTTTCTCTAGGTCCCATCATCCGTGTCGAAGGCACTCTTGATGGATTTGGTTATTAATCCATCCTCGGCGATCACGTCCACCCGTACGCGATGATTGTCTTTCTTCGAGAGGATGGGGATCTTCCAGCAAGATAATGCGCCTTGCCACACGGCTAGAAGTGTCCGCAGGTTGTTGGAATAGCACGATCAAGACTTCAAAGTCCTTCCTTGGCGCTAAACAGTCCCGATCTCAATCCAATTGAACATCTGTGGGACCACCTCGATCGTCGTGTTGGCTGTCTGTCTCCTCCACCACGCACCCTTCAACAGTTGTGGGACGCACTGCAGACAACATGGCTCCAGATACTCGTGGAGAACTGTCAGCACCTGACTGAGTCACTTCCAACTCGTCTAGCTGCTGTCCGTGCTGCGAAATGCGGTTACTCTGGATACTAACAGGTGGTCACAATAATGTGATTGGACCGTGGGTATATATATACATATATATAACACTAGGTTATGGAATACATATTCTACATCGTAGAATGGTGCTGCAATATTTCATTAGTCTTTGTCCATATTTTTGCTTGCCATATATTGAAGCGCAGAGGAAATATACAGCAGAGTAAGCATTCTACCGGCGCAGTAACCAATTTCTGAAACCCAAACCCTTTTTTTTTTTTTGGCAATAGTACTGTCAACAGAGTGTGGATTTACTTCCTGGTTAGGAATACTGTTCTTAAACTGTAAGTGCATGTTTTGAAATGTTGGAACATTTCCTCTAGTTTAGTTCTGATGCAGTTGGATCATTGGCTTGGTGGTTATAATACTGTTTACATAAATATATGCTTTGAAATATTAGTACAATTCCTCTAGCTGAGTTTTGATGCAATTGCAACAGTTACAAGCAATGAAAAATATACTTCATCAAAGCATGGACATATTGGAAAAACTACATGTAAGGAAGTCCATATCACTGTTAGCCATGAGCAAGTGATTCTTTATTCCTTCAGTTTTTCTTGCAGTGTTTGCAAGTGTAGAAGACGGAAAGTTGTCTACTTAATCTTTATTTTTTCAACTTAGAAGCTACACCTCAATAATTTGTGTAAAAACGTGTGGTTTATAAGAACACACAAGCACGTGCACAAAGTACACGGGATTTAATTGAATAACACCAACAGCCTGCGTCTGCAGGTTTATTCCAAAGAAACTTTAATTCAAGTTTGAGTTGAAACACCATTTTCTCACGAATAGTATATGAAGTTTTTAAATGCTGTTCTCGGTAAAATGAGCACTTTTGAAATCTCTGCTCAGGATCTATTTGTATGCGGGTTGTGTATTATTTCGCCTTATGTAAAATTTACATTGCCATGTATCTCATTGCTTTATTGATGCGTCGGTCAAGCGAAACTGTGGAATTATTTAAAAAAGTAGGTATTTGGCAAATCTGCTCATTTTTCCACTGCGATGTATTATAAAAACCGAAAGCGGGGGAAATAATTTAAGTTATCACTAATGGTTCCCTAATACGTTTTTTTTTTTTCGACGTTAAGATTTGGAACTACTTTCCCTCCAACGTTACAAACTTTACTGGGCTCATGCCACTCAGTGTGGCCGTTATAATTTATGCATGTAGGAGCAGTGATATTTTTCTAATGTCCATTACAAAAGTGCTCACTTTATCGTAAACGGCCTTTAATGTGCAGCGCTGTCAGGATAGTGTGCGAGAAACGAGGATCTGCGACTCAAGAAGAATTATTCGCTCGAACTAAGTTATTGGAGGAGTGAGGAAGGGGGGGGGGGGGCATTTACTCTTATTTTCCGTTGCATTTTATGACGCCTTAGCATTTTTTTTTTAAACGTTGTCCGTTGATCAGTTTACCAAAATGAATTAATTGAAGTGGTTGCCTCATTTATTCCCGAGACACCGCTGCATTATCGCACGAAGTAATAAACGGTGAAGTAAAATGGCTTAAGTTGGGGAGTCGTGTCACACCCAAAGTCCCCCGTAGGGGGGCGTTCCCCGCACTCTAGCGCCCCATTATTTCAGAGTCAAATGGGATAGTTACACAGATACCACGCTGACGTCACGTTTTAATGCACATTACCTTTCCAAGAAACGTCCGGTTTAATTAAACTTGCACTAAAACTTTCCTCCAATTTCATTAACGCTATGTAAGTAGAAGCCAATTTGGGTTATGAGAAAATTATTGTGCAGTATTATAACAAAAAATTGTAATTTCATTTTTTTTTTTGTAACAGGAACATATTTCTTAAATTACACCCGTCTCTTTACATGCAAACGGAATTAGTGAGGGAATGGAAGGAAAAATCGCATTTATTTTAATGTTTATTTTTACTAACAAATATATACCAAGCTAGATTCAAACTTGTTGTACTTTTTTTTTTTTTTCAAAATAAAATAATAGGCTCATAATAACTGTTGGATTATAGCTATAGCCTTACGTTATTATTCACTAATAAAATTAATTAAATTCGTAGGTTTCGCAAAAAAAAAAAAAAAGTTACACGTTTTCAGTTTTATTTTTTATTTCACACGGTTGTCAGCCCTTGTTGATTGGCATAACGTCATCCTATACCCATACAATCAACTAACAAAATACATTATTTTGGCGTGAATGTGTTAATTATTTCAACACGAACAGTGGCTCTAGTAGTATTATTTTAATGCTGTAATTACCGCTGAATTTATAGCTTGAAAAAATTCTTCAGTACTACACAATCCCCAGCAGCTCCACATATTGTAATGATATGAAACCTTTCACCAGAGAAAGTTGAAAATATAATCACGTTCGTCACGGCGATGTTAAAATTTCACTGGAATTTTTTTCCGCTGGATTACAGAAAAACTGATGTCCGATATTGTGCGGAACAAGTTAACAGAACGTGATTTCAAAGCTAGGTCTTGAAAACTTGGTTAACTAGTATTGAATACTTTTGTTGACCTCACAACTCCCTCTACGGTAGCATAATATTTTGTGCCGTACAAATTCTAACAAGTTATGCGAGCACAATGTTTGACTTCGGCTGAAGTGTTTCTTGAAGTATCGCAAACACCGCAAAGAAATTTCTAGAAATTCTGTAATTTCTTTCGCTTGTAAAATAAGGTTTAACTTCAAACTATTTTAAATTTAAATTTTACTGATAAACTTAAAATAGTATTACGGTCGACCCACTGAAAGAGTTTCCATAACATTTATTTACCCTATTCTAATATAATCTATGTTTAATTTGAACTTTAACCAGATATGCTAATTATGCCAAAATTTGAAATGTTTATGGCAAAACATGTAAATTAGAAATACCCATATCCTCAGCAATTAATTTTTGTAAATTAATTTCCCATGTTTTTTTTTTTTTTCAGCACACTACTATTTGATATAATAATAAAAAATTATAAAATACCTGTAAAATATAAAAAGTCTGTATTCGGAACTGCAACGCCCTTGAGGAACCAAAGTAAGTTCCGAAAACCCTGGAAATCCAAAATAATAATAATAATAATAGTAATAATATACCTAATAATCATAATAAAAGAATGTTGGGTCTGAAAATCACCGTGCGCCCTTTTGTAATAGGTGCCACAGGGACAGTGATTCGGTCCGTGGAAAATCTAGTCAGCCAATTACCAGAAAAGGCAATATCGCTGGAACTACAGAAGGTTGCATAGGAACCGCCCCTATTGCGAAGAAGGTGTGCACTAGAAGGCTACTCGGGATTTGTGTTACCGACCTTGAATACAGCATAATGACCTACCAGCACAGCTGTGAGTTAACAATAGTGTATTTTTATTCACCGTGGCTAACGAGAGAATCAGTCAATTGGACGAGGACTTAGGAAAGTACACGTTCAGTTTGCAAACCTCTGAGGAAAAAATCCCGTCTTCCCCGATACGGTAGGTCGAGATCGAACTCGTGAGACTCGGAATTGCGAGTCAGGCACACTGTAAAAAATTCTCGCTCATTCTACAGAGAAGTGCTGGTAAAAAAATTCTCCAGAAATCTTTGTAAACTTTCCGTAAAATTATGGACGCGTTGTTTTTTCAAAAACGGACTTTTTGTAAATTTAGCAGAACTTTCTGTGAATTCACGGAACATTTCCGTAAATTTTCTCGTTAGTTTTCTGTCCTGTTCTTCTAACCGTTCGCCTGCATCCTTCTTGTACCAATGCAGGCGTAATTGTGGTATTGGATGTAGCTACTTAAGCAACTTTTTTAGTGTCTATTAAAGTTTGTGTAGTTTAAGTGTTGCTAAATGTTACAGGCGCCCTGATGGTATTTGTTATGTTTGAAGAAATGTGTCTTAAGTGGCGTGAATATCGAGACCTCTGCAGAAACTAATTTTCTGGTTACAGTCGCGAAGAAAAGCTTCATGTAGGCTCGACATTGTTCCTTACAGGAACCTGAAGCGAATAGGAAATACGAACACTTTCCGTATATTGTATTTACGGAGCCCATTCACCGTTTTTTCGTCTTTGCGGGCTGCGTTTCCGTATACTTACTGTACATTTCCGTAACAAGAGAATAAAATTGTAATGCTACGCTGTCGGACATTGGTTTGGCTGGGAATTTTGGGCTTCTTGTGAAATAAAATCTGTACATTTTTTATAATACCACGTGAAAAACGTGACGTATGCGTAATATAACTTAACGATTCCCTATAAATATGCCCAACCTACGCGGGAACTGCGATAGTTGTGTAATTACTATCATTTCGGAATATTGTATTGTAATTATTATGAATATTCAATTAATCAGTTGGTGACAGACCTTCTTTTCACATATTATACCAGTACACTTTTTTAAAATTCAATTTGTCCATTTATGAAGCATTTATGCATATGATTATCTGCCAAGTACAGTTATTTTATTTTCTTGTATTTTTCTTTTGTATTTTTCAAGGTAGAAGGAAAGTGCATGGATCCCAATAGATCACTATCACACATGACTACAACATGCAGAACTTGTTAAAAAGTATTTAACATATCGCCAAAATGGTTAGAGATGTGCGCTTTATGTTGTACATGAAATAATGCATACATTTCGTAACACTATAAAATATTTTATTAGAATTTACTTATTTCAAGAAGTATATACAATCAGTACTTAAGCGTAGTTCCCTTCTGTTTCCTTCATAAAACACATTTTGCAAAAAAGAAAAAAAACGCTTTATTGAGCAAGGCCGTCATAATTACTCTAGGTGTATGTATGAAAATAAAATGAGTAATTTTTACAATCATATATTATATTTTATGCACCTTCATTTCAGCCACGAAGGATATCATTTTTATAACTGAATGGGGTGTGCATAAAATAAATGATAAAATATTTGTATATTACTAATTCTTTTACATACAAGTATAGAAATTATTATGATTGTCACTTAACGAAGGTTTTTTTTTTTGCAGAATATGCTTTCTGAAGTATCCATAACTAAATACGTTTAAATCTTCGTTAAAAATGTTGCATTATTAATTGATTTTTTTGTCAACATTTAAACCAGTAAATGACAGAAAAATAAACTTCCATTAGTTGTAAAAACTAACGCTTTCACAGACTTGTGGGTCAATCAAGTGACATTGAGAGACCACTATATACTATACACTCCGTCTGTGCTTACTCTATGTATGAGGAAACAAAAACGATAAGCGCCACGAATTTAAAACATCGCCTATAAAACATAGAGCAGAGATTGGTGAAGCGGAAAAAACTAATCTGTGTCGTACTTATTTACATTTCTTCGTAAGTACTCTTCAAGACTTTATATTTCTAAAAAAATAAAAAAAAGGCCAGTGCTTGTTATGGTAATAAGTCTAATTAGCAGAGTTATTAAATTTGTGCGGTTTCACTCAAACTAGTATTCCCTCAGTAAGACAATCAAGATACGGTATATATATATATATTTGTGCCATGTTCACGATTTACATTTGACAGTGTGTCAATTTTTGTGTTGACATGATAAATATTCACGTACATTAATTTTATTAACAAACTCCCCCCCCCCCCCCCCGGCTCAATATTTGTACCATTTTTAGTACTTACTACGCCGCGGCGTCGTAATGACGTCAGCATACACACATGCCAGACATCATACCAGTTTTTCTTTTTCTAAGTTGATGGCAGCGATATCAGAGAAATTGTATCGACAGTGTTGTATTGTCGGCTATTGCTATTGCTGATAAATACAAGGTTGGGGGACGATAATTTTATTTTCTTGTGTTTCCATGTTGCTTGTCTGCAGATATTGTATTTATGTTCGTGTTTGCTTGAATGTGCTAAATATTAATCATTTCGTACTCATCTCCGGATTGCGCCACACGCTACCACCTCCACACACCTAACTGATTAGACGCAGATCTACGCCACTCTGCTTCCTGGAGCGTCAGGAATAGAGTGCGCAGCGCCACGCTTATTTACCAGATTTGTATGAAGCAGGCGATTGCACTAATTTGCCTTCTTTAAATGAAGCAGTTAAATATTCGTGGCCTTCCGCGCCGGGAAGCAGAGCGGTGCCTATTTGCTTGGCACAGTCCACGGAGGCGGTGTGGCGAAGACATGTTCCTGCTATACAGTGTCACGTGGTGAACTGTTGCGAGGTAAGCTGGCGTTAGCTCTGTGCTGTACCTTGTTTGCTTGCCAGTTTACACTTCCGCCACTAGAGCGTAGCTCGGCAGCTGATACCACAGGACGTGGGTGATGGGCCCCCTCTCTACTCGCTCGCGAGTGGTCGGAATGTATTCGGTTTCCCTAGGCTGCACGATGGTTACTGGCTCCTGCTGCGCGCGCCGAGGATGTGCAGCAGTGAACAAGAACTTGCTCACCTTGCAGCAGTTCACCACACGCCACCGCTTCTGCAGCATGCGTTAATTTTTTCACATGCGACACAAATCGCATTTTTCCGACAGTTTTGACAGTGCGTGTGTATTACTTATTATCCTGTTCAGAGCCGAATTAATTCACGAGCTCTGAGTGTTGCAATCGTTGAATATTTCAATATGCTCCGTACTTGTTCCGAACGTGCTTCCCTCAACCAATGAACAACGTACTACTTGTTCGTTGTTGTCAGCACTGGCCATTCACAAATGAGAGTCGCATAAACTCCAACAAATCACGTTTCTTACAAAAGAGTCGCTCAAAACACCGGCCTTTGATACAGTGCCGGCCATAAGTACCCTTCATGTGGAAATGTTTCTCGGTCTTTGACACAGAACGGTTTAGTGAGTTGTGCATGTTTCATGTACGGTACTCTTCTTCTACCTTGACTTTAGACTTTCTTCCGCGTACGTGTTCTTACGTTAAATTCTGGGTCTTCCCTGGCATGGCCAAGCTCTGCAACCTCGAGAGCATACTCGGGTTGAGTCAGACTTGAATCGAGCTTGTCACGACAAGCACGCAAGCTTGCATCAAGCCTCCTGTGCAAGCGAACAATTTTGAATCGAGTTAACTACTCTCCACAGGTCAAACACTTGTATCAAGCTTGACTAGTATAAATTGCGGCAGGCTCGCCTTGACAAGCTGCAAGCCTAATTCAAGCCGTGTGCAAGCTTGCAATCAGCAAGTATGTGCCAGTCATGGGAAACTTGGCTTGAATCAAGCTTGAATCACACATGATGTGACAAGTTTGCTCGATAAGACAAATTCAAGCCAAAGGGCAAGCTCGCTTGCTATCTGGGAATTTTGGGTTCTGTTACGTATCCAGAGATGGATCTAGCCCCCTCCAACCTCAAATCCACATTTACATTAAACGGTCCTGTGAATGTTCTAAAAGTAAAATTAAACATGTAAGAATTATTAAAATCAGGCTACTGATTTTATTTGTTTAATATTGTTTACCAACGTTATGGCGAGACAATGGCTCATCCCATACCAGGAATAGAAAGTATTGGCCTGTACCACCACAATGGTAAAAATTATCCCACCAAAACCAATGGGGGCCGCGGTGGTTGAGGGGTTAGGCTTTTTTTAAATTTATTTCATTGACCCTACTTAGCAGTACAGCCATCCAGGGTGTTCAATTCTATCATGACTACTCCAATTTAACAAACAGTATATTAGTTATATAGATACACAATTTTTTGAGGGGTTAGACTGCTCACTTCTCATCAAGGCGAACCGGGCTCGAACTCCGGCCAGGTCACTCCGGATCTTCGCAAGTGGGAATCGTGCCGGACGATGCCACTGGTCGGCGGGTTTTCTCGGGGATCTCCCGTTTACCCACCTTTGCATTCCGACGCGGCTCCATTCGTACCTCATTTCACCCTCATCTGCTCTTAACACCTTATGAGCCGCCCAAATCTTTCAATTCAACTCAACCCGTCCTGCTCTTCAACCGCAGGTTGACTTGAAACTGTTCTGTAAATGTTCTGAAACCGAAATTAATACCATAGGAATTATTTTAAATACTGATTTTATTTTATTAGGCCTAATATCGTTGACTGATTACGGTGACGCAGTGACCCCTCCCATGCCAGGAGTCGAAAATCTAAACCTGCACCTCCACAACGGGAAAATGATCGCACCCGAACCGAGTGTATGTATCCGCTCGTATACGTGTCTACGTTATAGCACACCCAAGCTTACTCTAGGCTATACGCGGTAAAGTGAACCCTTCTTAAAGAACACTTCATTTGGGAACATACTCATTAAATATATTGCGGGAGTCTCTGGGTTCGAATCCCGCTAAGGCGTTGGTATTCATTTAAGTTAGGTTATAAGTTGGTCTGTGAGCCGTCCCCTGCTAAGCTTTCCAGCATAAAATTGGGGGACGTTAAAAAGCCCTTTACAAAAAAATATATTTATTTTATTTTAGCATTAGACGTTAACTCCCGAGTGCGGTGGAATACACACACTGTGTTCATTACTTACATGACTTTTTTTTTTTTTTTTTTTTAATGTGGTCAAGTTATAAGAAATGGCTAGAAGGTAGAAGTAATAAGAGCCTCAAAAGTGCTCACTTTATCGTGGACAGCCTGTATAACCCCCGGGCGTGTGCGCGGCTTCAATTCCGCCCACGAGGAAGTATCGATCGTGCGGCTCGCGATGACACGATCGAAACACGCCCGTGTTGCGACCAGAAGGGCGACACGAGACACGACATGCGTGAACTCACGTTCGCCGGGGGCGAGTGTGCGTCGCGATTACCGTGCGGGAGGGCGGGAAAAATCATCACCCCGGGCTCGCCGTTAAGGGGGGCCGCCTACCTGACGCGACGTGGCGCAGGAGCGAGCGAACGCTAAGGGCGACGCTGGCACGTACATCAAGTGCCGCATCGCCACTATGTGTGAAGCACTAAACTAGCACGCAAGCTTTTTGTTGAACCGTTTTTTTTTCTATGGGACTTTAAGCGGTGACCATATTATTTTACTGCTGGAAAGTCTGATCCAAAGTTCAATGCAGGATTGTATCTGAGTTTCATGTAAATACGGTCAGCACATTTTGACATACGGTAGTCTAGAAAGCTGTTTTTAGCGATGTTGGAGGGTTTGAAACTAGTGGTTCTAACATGTGTAGTGCCTTGAAAACGACATCCCGTCATCGCCTGAAGTTTGTTTTCTTTTCTTAAACTTGCGCATTGGGCGCGCGTGGAATATTGTCGTCAAAATAACAGATCTCCCGACAGACTACAACACATTTCAAGCGCCTAGTAGGTGGCCCCCTTAAGCCCCTGTCACGCTGTCAAATATTTCCGTCAAACTGCTTCCAACAAGTTTGGTCAAATAGTTGGACAGTTATGGCGTAATTGAAACGTCATAAACGCCGCCGTATTTGTCTGAGAAAGTTGCATGGCTTCAGTTTTAACCAAACATTTCAAGATTGGACTGGTTCTAGAATTTCTTTGATGTTTGACGGTGTCAGCCAATCAGAATCGTGGTCGGCAAAAACGGACGTCAAGAAACTTTAAAATAGCGAACAATTGCTGGAAACGAAGTAGGTTACGAAGATAATTAATGCATGCAGGGGATGTATAGTGAATATTGCACATAATATTACTAACTCAGAGGCATTGGATATCATTGTGCAGGAAACATCTCTGATAAATAAAATTAGAAGTTAGTAAAGAAGCGAAACTAAATTAGGCTACAACATCCCTTACATTTCTTTATGTAATGGACTGCATGTAAAAACAAAAGGTACATTAACTATGAAAATAATTTTTAAATAATAATTCGCATTAGATACTCCGAGTGAAAAAATTTGACCGTGTGACGCGTTTTCAAACACATACAAGATTGTTTTATAAAATCTATTGGAAGGAAAAATTTGGTGGCCGTATTTTGTCTTAAAATTTTACTGTTGGATATAGTTGAAGGAGAAAAATTTGACAGTGTGACAGGGTCTTTAGGGTTCCTCGCGCTCTCCATCCACAGTTCCCAGCAACTTGTACAGGGGAAAACAAACCAATGGGAAGATGATGCGCCATTGCCTTGAACTTCGATGATAATTTCTTTTGAATATTTAAACGAAATATTTGCTATAGCATATTCATGGTGTCTCCGCACTTTTTAAAACCAACCCTTCGGAAAATCACCCCATTTAGGCCTATGACGTGTTTGGTTGTTTCGTAAACGTGTCACGAATCACAAGCATCTTACACTTCTGTCTACGGGACTTCCTACCAAGCCGGCAGTCGCGAACTTCAAATGGGGAATAAATGTGAAACGAAATTCCTTCTCATGGCGTCAATCTTAATAATAACTGTTACAAACAAAACACACGTTGAAGCGATTTTGTCAGAGAATATTGCTACTTAAAATTGTTTTCGAAAAAAAAAAAAAAAAAAAAAAAAAAAGTTACCTATCCATATTTTTGTATGTAAATTTCAATATTTACATTTAATAAAAAAAATTTATTAAACAAAAAAATTGGCGAGATATTTTAACGTAGCACCATTCCTTAAGAAATTTCACGTAGAATACTTTCTGTTTGAAATAGTTATCTTTAAAATTGACGGGACGAGAAGGAATTTCGTTTAACATTGATTCCCCATTTCAAGTTCGCGACTGCTGGCTTGGTAGGCAGGCCCGTTATCATAAAACAAATTATTTTTGGTTAAATTAAACATTTACTTTTTATCAATAAAGTATAATATTTCACTTGTAGTTAATACAAATAAGCACATATATAAAATAAGTGTGTTGGCAATGCCTAGTAAGAAATAATTCTCATGCATTCCCGTGCAAAATATTATTAAACTAATAGCACGCGAATACGGTAGGGTTACTTCCTGAGCATGTCCCGTTAGACTAGTAAAACGTGTCGATTGGAACCTGCAATAATTTTAACGGGCTCACTGAGTGACATGCGTCCAGTAAAGTTGGTAACGATGGAGGGAAAGTAGTTCCATATCTTAACGTCGAATTAAAAATGTTAGGTAACCATTTATGATGACTTAAATTATTTATTTCGCTTTCTGTTTTTTTTATTGCATCGGAATGTAAAAATCAACAGATTTGTAAAATATTTACGTTTATAATAATTTTAAAGTCTCACTTGATCAACGCATGAATAGAGTGATGAGGCCCATGGCAATGATAATTTTACGTAAGGCGAAAGACTACACAACATGCATATAAGAAGATCTTATGCAAGGCTTTCGAAAGTGCTCAGTTTACCGTGAACAGCCTATACGGAAATTATCATTCCGTTGGCATTATCACTTTAATCATGCGTCGGTCAAGTGAATCCGTGAAATTATTATAAAAGTAAGTAATTTACAAATGCGCTAGTTACATTTAAATGCACTGAGAAAACCGAAAACAAAATAAATAATTTCAGTATTCACAAATGTTTTCCTAACATATTTAATTCTACGTCAAGACACGGAACTACTTTCTCCCCGACGTTACCAACTTAGGCGTATATCAGTCGATGTGCCCGTTAAAATATAATATATTTTATAATATGTTCTGTGTTGGAGTTCCGAGTGATACCTACGAAGTTTGTTTACAAATGTTACCTGTCGGATATCTGTTTTATATATTTAATATATATATAATTTTTATATTATTTTTATATCTTGTATATAATATCAAGCAGTTGTGGGCAGTGACATTTTTCAAAGGTTTGAAATGTGCTGAGTTAACGTGAACAAACTATAATAATGAACCGAAAAAAAAAAAGACAACAGGCCTGTGTTCAAATATTTTGGCTTTACTAAGCAGTGCTGAAGGTTGTGCTCTCTATATTGCTCCCCCCCCCCCCCCTCCATAATTTTTTTCCAACGCTCTTGAGAATAAAGCCCACCGCACATGGAACGATTTTTCTTACGGTACCGCATGCGTGGAGTCTTACTTTATGCTGGCCGTGTTCGTCCACTGGAAATGCTGATGCCTACGTGCAGTTCTGCTGGCCAGTATACTATTTTTCGGCAATTGAAATGGTGCTTCTCTACAGTTTTTTTTTTGCAAGTTTCAGATCTCAGCCAATGAGAGAAAGGAAACGTGTCACGAGACTTTATTTACGTTGAAATACGATAGTTTTGGCGGTATTTTCGTAAGCTATTTACATGAAAAAGTGTTAATAGATGCATAGAAGAAAGATGTTTGTATACAGCTTTCAGGTTATCTGTGTACTTGCACCAATTCTTTGAAAAGCATTACCATTGCACTCCTTTTTTTTCGTTCCTTGCTAACCATTCTCTTGTCCACAGTCGTTTATTTCGTCTATATATATATATATATATATATATATATATATATATATATATATATATATATATAGACACACACACACACACACACACACACGGGATGATTCGCAATTAGACCGACAAACTTTGGGAGGTGGTTCTCCATGAAAAAGTAAAAGGAAATCATATGTGACACTTATTACCTAAACCGAATATTAAGGAAGGCATGAGCCCTTAAAAAACGAGCTTTTAAACCGTATTTGTGCAAAATATTGGTAACGAAGTAAATTACAATGACAACTCTCGGAACATTACTGTATGCTATTGGGACCTTCAACGTAAGAGCCGGTATTTTGCACGAATACGGCTTAAAATCTGGGTTTTTTTAAGGGCTCATACCACCCTTAATATTCGGTTGAGATATAAGGCGTCACATATGTTTTCCTTTTGCTTTTTCATGAAGAATCACCTCCGGAAGTTTGTCGGTCTAATTGAGAACCCTCCTGTATATAAATTTTTTTTAGTGATTCAAAACAGAAAGAAGTGTAATTACAGCTGTCTTTACTCGCCGTACAGAGTACATCGTTTATTATTTTCGCCAGCTGTCAGAATTGTTATGTCTGCCGGTGTTACTAGTTGACAGAACAGTTTGCAAGGAAACTCATACATGTGCGGCAAAACTATTGACGGACTCCGCGAGTAACCAAGTTACATAACTCTCTGTCTAGCTCTCAAATAATATCGTAGCAAAACTCGTAGGAAAAATCGCCCCGAGTGCGCCAGGCTTAATACAACGCTGTGGCCCTGGCTTCGACCTTCATTCATATTTGTTTTGTGTAGGATTTATAGATGGTGCCTGCGAAGTTAGTCTAGTCTGTTCACGTTAAAATGAGCACTAGCCCTGCTTAAGATCTACTTGTATGCACGTTGTGTCTTCTTCCACCTGATGTAAAATTAACATTGCCACGGGTCTCAGCACTTTATTCATGCGTCGGTCGAGTGAAAATGTAAAATTATTAGGAATGCAACTATTTTAAAAATCTGCTTATTTTTACACTTCGATGAATAAAAAAACAGAAAGGGAAATAATTTAAGTCTTCACAAATGGTTACCTAGCACTTTTTATTCGATGTGAACATATGGAACTACTTTCCATCCGTCGTTACCAACTTTACTGGGCACATGTCACTCAGTGCGCCCGTTAAAAATATATGTAGGCAGGGCCAGTGACTTTTTTGTCAGGTTGATTTCAAAAGTGCTCACTTTAACGTGAACAGGCTCTAAGAGTGGCGTGTTTGTTGCAGAGCATGGCGATGGTCTGAGGCGCCCGAGCGAGCCGTGACGTCGGACATGTCCTCGCACTCCAAGGAGAAGATGGCGGCCGCCTTCCGGAAGATCTTCAGGTCGTCGCACAAGATCGGCGACCCGGAGGGCGCGGCGGGCGGCCAGGGCTCCTCCTCGTCGTCGGCGGCGGGCAGCGAGTCTCCCGCCCGGCGCCTGCTGCGGAACCACGGCTACGCGGTGACGCCCGCCGACGCCGAGGTGGTGGGGTCCCCGTCGACGGGGGTGGCGCGCCGGAAGAAGGAGGACAAAGAGGGCGGCACCGCGGCGGCCGCCAGCCACCAGAAGGTGGTGCGGTCGCGCCGCCTCATGAAGGAGCTGCGCGACATCCAGCGACTGCAGCACCGACACGACCCCGTCTTTAGCGTCGAGCTCGTCAACGACAACCTGTACGAGTGGCACGTCCGGCTGCTGCGCGTCGACTCGGAGAGCGAGCTGGCGACCGACATGCGCAACATGGGCGTGCCCTACATCCTGCTGCACCTCGCATTCCCTGAGAACTTCCCCTTCGCGCCGCCCTTCATGCGCGTCGTCTCGCCACGCATCGAGAAGGGCTTCGTCATGGAGGGCGGCGCCATCTGCATGGAGCTGCTGACGCCGCGGGGCTGGGCCAGCGCCTACACCGTCGAGGCCATCGTCATGCAGTTCGCCGCCAGCATCGTCAAGGGCCAGGTGCGTCCGCCACACCACCGCCTCTTACACAGGGCGAGCGGCCCCGTGCCGCGTGTGTGTAACGGAGCGAGGGAATGAGGAAATACAGACCAGCGTGACGACAACATATAGAGTAAGGTGCTTGGCTAATTGTAATGTACTGGACTGTATTTCCTCACTCCCTCACTCCCTCACACACATGTCCCGCGGGGCCTCTTTTAAAGGACTCACTCTGTACAAGACGCGGTGGCACGTCTTGTATAGTGCTGCTACCGGGTTACATTCCCGGCCCGTGGTCGCACGTAGGAATCGTGCCCTATTATGCCGCTGGTCAGCAGGTATTTTTTTTTCGGAAATCTCCCGTTTCCCCCTCCCTTGCATTCCATCGCTACTCCATACTCACCGCGATGTTAAGAGCCGTCCAAAGCTCTCCGCTGTTTCCGTTAAGGGGCCTCGGTGGTTGGGGCGGTTAGACTGCTCGCCTCCCACCCAGGAGAAACGAGTTCAATCCCCGGCCAGGACACTCCCGGATTTTCGCAAGTGGGAATCGTGCTTGACTATGTCGCTGGTCGGTGGGTTTTTCTAGGGGATCTCCCGTTTCCCCCGCCCTTGCATTCCGGCGTTGCTTCATTCTCGCCTCATTTCACCTTCATCGGCTCTCAATTCCTCGTTTTGAAGAGCCGCTCATTCCTCTCAGCTCAACTCAATGAAGTATTCCATAAGCACTAAACACACCGATAAAAATCGACAGGTTTTCGGGACCGAATATAGAAAGCCCTGAGAAACTGCAAGAGTAGAATGAAATAGGGGACTTTGGGGCATCGGCGTCTGGAGCGGAGCGTCGGAGCTGTTCATGCTCTCTCATTCCGGCCGGCCGGCGGCCATGTTGTCTGCTATATTATATGTAGGTGACCGTGACCCGGTGACATTTAACCTTAAAAGCAAAGATTCAAAAAAATTCCAAAAATTTATCAAAATTCTAAAAAGTTATTAAACATTATTTTCAAAATTGTTGACAATATTAAAGAAAATTTATTACAAATTTATTAAAAAATATTATTAAAACATTCGTTATTAAAAGTAATAAAATAAATATAATTATTAACTTACGTTTTCGGAGGTCACCCCAGCACCATGTCCGGCAGACGACTGACCTCCGTGCAATCAATCACATTCTCTTAACATTCTCCTCCCCTACCAATGCTTCTCATTGGATAATCAATCGGCATGCCTCCACCCGCCCTCACCCAAAACCCGCCGACCAGCGGCATCGTCCGGCACGATCACCACTTGCGAAAATCCGGACTGAACCGGCTGGGGATTGAATCCGGCTCGCCTTGGTGGGAGGCGAGCAGTCTAACCGTCCAGCCACCGTGGACCCATGAATGAAATAGTCTTACAGATTTGGCCCGTATCTTTTGCATGTCTACAATAGTCTGACATAATTTCTGAATTGTTTTTTCGGGATAGGTCTAATTAATTATGGTGTAGGCCTAGTGACTACTATTTTGCCATTTAAACGCCCAGTATTATTTTAATATTTTTTAATTCAAGTTTATTGATATATCTTCCGCAATTCAATAAGTAATATAGGAACGTCTATGTCAAACTTTTCTTGAAAGTTTAATATAATTTCAAAGCCACTATTTCGTAATCCTACTTGTGGACAGGTAGTCGAGATTTTTTTTCCATTGCCATTATTGGTGTAATATGACAGTGTGAACTTATTGGTCTGAATGGATGTCTGTATCCGATAGTATCTTAAATTATTCATTGCGGATAAGTTTGTTTATGAGGACCTTTGTAGGATCGAAAAACGTTGGAAACCTTTACAGACATCGTATACGCTATCTAATCAAAAGTATATAGACGCCCCTCTGTAAACGTATACTCGCTTCTAGATGTCACTGCGACTATCGCTGCAATTATAAAAAGAGGCGGAAGGATCGATGTTGGCCAGTACTACGCGATACAGGCAGACTGGGTGGAGCAAGGGAGCTCAGCGAATTTGAACGTGGTGTAATTGTAATTACTGGTTGCCACCACAACAAACAAGAGCCATTTCCGCCCGTATCAACTTGCCCAAGTCGACCTTTAGGGGATGTGATCGTGAAGTGGACACATGAAGGGCACAGCTACAAAAAGAAAAAAAAAGCGACAGCGCGGTAGGCCACATGTTTATCGGCAGTGACCATCGAGGATTGAATTAGGTGGCATGGGAATATCGTATGTCACCGTGTGATACCATCACCCGTGAGCTCCACAGTGCTGCTAACTGTCCAGCCAGCTCCGTGTTACGGGGACCGAGGTTCAATAGCTCAGGTACCTGCCCATGAACCCGCCTGTGAACGCGAGGCGCCGCCGCGCTTCGTCGTGTGAAGAGTGACGCCACTGAGATCTGGACGACTGTAGACGCGTGATTTACGCCCGGTTGCACCAACATCTTCCCCGATCCGAGATATAATGATCCTAGTTCCGAACCAGGATCCAGTTCGATCTTGGTTCCAATGTAAAAGTGTTGCACCAACGAAATTTCATGATTTTTGGTCTCCGATTCGTCGATCTTCGTTTCAAAGTGAGAGATAGAGATTAAGTATGAGACATATTTTGCTATTGGTTCTTAATATATGACGTCATGGAAGTAGGCGTATTTTTCACTATAGATAGAACTAGATGTGCAATGTTTTATCGGTTTTAAGTGAATTATCGTTGTACGAGTTTTACTGAATAACATTCAAGTGCGTATAATGTTGTTTTAATTTCCCAAGAAAACAATTGAACCTAGTTCTATCTGTTGGTGTATTTTCAAACTACAATTGTCGACGATGGCTGCTGATCTCGGATCGAGATTTCGAACCGCCAATTTCGGTGGTTCGAAATGAGCTTCATCTCGATCGACGAATCACGCTTTACCACGTGGCAGTCCGATGGGAGGGTACGGGCGAGGCGAATGCCACGTGGACGCTTCCACGTGTTTCCACGGTGAAATTCGCCGGATATAGGGGCGACAGTGTGGGGGGTGTATTTCATGGGCGGGGCTTGGTCCCCTCGTAATACTACGGGCCACGTTAAGGGCGGAAAGCTATGATAATATTTTGATCGGCTGCATGTTGGCTGTAGTAGAAGACCGGTTCAGAGACCCCAGTTGTGTGTTTCAGCGCGACAATGCGCCGTATAGCACGGCCTGTTCGCGAGTGGTCTGTGGACAGTAGGGTTACCTCAATCTCATCTCGAACACCCCTGGGATGAACTGTAAACTCTGCAAACTGCGATACAAAGCCCAATGACCCCACATCACTTGCCACAGTGCCGCAGGAAGAATGTATACCAGGTGTCGGGACATCCGGGAGAATCCCCTTCCTCCAGTGTTAGAGCTATAATAAATGCCCGCTATTAATGTCCGCTTCTGGCCAGTATAACAGAGGTTCACTTAGGTATAGGCTGTTCACGGTAAAATGAGCACTTTTGAGAGCCCTGCTTAAGATCTACTTGTATACACGTTGTGTGTTCTTCCACCTTGTGTAAAAATAACATTACCGAGGGCCTCATCACTCTGTTCATACTTCGGTCAGGTGAAACGGTGTAATTATTAGAAAAGTATTTATTGTACAAAATGGCTCAGTTTTAAACTTCGATGCATTAAAAAATACAGAAATCGAGGGAAATAATTTAAGTTATCACAAATGGTTGCCTATCGTTTTTTATTCGACGTTTAGATATGGGACTACTTTCCCTCCATCGTTACCAACTTTACTGGGCGCATGTTACTCGTTACGCCCATTAAAATATATGCAGGTAGGGGTAGTTGATTTTTTCCTAGGGTTGTTTTCAAAAGTGCTTACTTTATCATGAACAGCCTTTACATGCAGCTTTGCGTCGGTGACAGATACTTTTGATTAAATAGTGTATTCCGTAATATTTTAATTACGAAAGTATTAATTCCCCTTTCAAGTTGGAGTAAACGTGCAGTTATATATCGTTTCGTTATGTTACCCCGCGTCATCTTTAAGATTAGTAGCTCTTCAGATAAAATAAATATATTAAGAATAAGGTTTTGTGGATAGCAAAGTGCTAGTTTATAATTATCAATTGGCTATGCAGAAAACTACTAGTTTCGGCAATGCTACTTCATGAAGATCTCTGTGTTTGTCATATCGTTATTCTTGATACCAGGGAACTGCACGCAAATGTAATTTATAACGTAGGATTAATATAGTCGATTCACGGTTTCTTCAGCCTTTTGTAATCAAACATTTGAAAAATTTCCCCATACGTGACGTGTTTAGTTATTTCTAACATATACCATAAATTACAAGCATTTTATATCTGTGTTAATAAAATATACTTTTTTTCTGTTAAATTGAAATGTTATTAATATTTTATCTATAAATTATAATGATTCATTTATAAACAATCAGAATAAAAATCAGGGAGTAAATAGGTATATTGGTAATGCCTAGTGAGAAATAGTCCTTATACAAAATACCGTTACAACTGAGTGCGCACGAATGTGGTGCGTTGTCCCCCTGGTGTTATTCTCCAGGATTAGTTAAGCTTGGTTTGTACGAGGCGGAGGAATATCCTGCAAGTAGAACTTTAGCAGGGCTTCAGAAAAGGCTGAAGTAACCGTGAATGGACTATATGGAGGTAACCAGAAGGTTCACCTTGACAGGCAATAAGTTGGTACAATAATAATATTTATTCGTTGGAGTACAGAGTGTAATCACATCCTTAAATACACGAGCGAGGAATAAGACACATTTGCGTTAAAGAGCCCGCCTATTTGGCGATTTAATTGCGTTTGAGTGTTTGAAATCCGCTTTACAGAGCGTTTTACTGTCGTACCTACCGAAATAACACGCACTTCAGAGGATTAAGGAACGGTACTTTCTCAAGACAACATATACACAGTAAGCGTTATTTAAAAATCGCCCAACATAGTCAAAACCGACATTTCCACGCGGTTATACCTCAAAATTTGTTCATCGGGTTTATGCCTAGTCCTACAATTGCATGGTGATTGATGAAACCATGGCGCTTCAGTTCTGTTCCCTTGCGCGTAGAGGCTATAATGCATTATATGCGCCGTCCTACGTCGCACCCTTAAGTGCATCATTGACTTCGTGCCTCCCTCACACAAACAAACTTTTCACAAGGAGTAACCATTAAGTGGTATCAGTTCCCGTCACCTTGAATTTATCAAATTTTCGCCATTTCCATTTCAAAAGATTTATCGAAAATTTTCGCGTGATCGAACAAAAATAATAACTTCTCTAGCTTTGCCAAATCGTTACAGATCCACAGTATATATATATATATATTTTTAATTGTTTAAACTAACAACCTTCAGATAGAAAAAGTTCTATTTCATTGCGGGCGATCACCGAAATACGTAATACTGGCAGCAGTGGCCAAGCAATTCAGACGAAACAGCTCTTAGAGCTCCGTCGATACGTACGACATGTATGCGATGGCGGTTGTGACGGAAATAACACACATCCAATACGGCAGGGGCTCAGCCCTCCTTGAGAAATTGCAATGAAGACGGGAGAAAACACTTGGGGAGCGGTGTGTGGGAGGGGGGGGGGGAGGGCGGTGGAACAATTCCCAATGCTACGGATTGGAATCGAAAACAATATCACGAGAGAGCGAGACGCGCTACTGCGTGTTGAACGAGGCTCGTGGTTAAACAGATCGTAGTTTCGACCGACTTACACCGTTAAAGGTGGATTCACAACCTCTTCGTAACGTACGTTTTCTGTTGGCAGACATTCAAACAGAAACGTAACTTAGCGAATCGCGATCGTTATTTTGTGTTCTGTTTCTGACGCGAGTACGTCTTTAAATTTTGCAACCATAGTGGGAGGCAAAAATCCGATGATAACAAAGTCGGGGGATACAGTTTGGCACTGCAGCTCCGAATCATCGTCTACATTCAAAATTAAATTACACCACTCGATTGACAAAGGATCAAAGAATATGTTACGTTGAGTGAGGACTGCGAAGCACCGCGCGCGGCTTAGGGGAAAAAAAGGGGGGGGGGGGGGAGGGCGCCGTAATTTTGAGTTCGTTTCACCGCGTCTCATAACTTCCCCGTAGTATAACTTTTGACTAGGAGAAGCTATAAGGCTCGTTTAGGTTACAATCGACAGCTCTCGTCAAGATCAATGGATTGCGCGTATAAAAAAAAATTGTGTGGTGTGGTTATGGCGAAATTGTATTCTTTTAATATAAAAATGTAAGAAAACTTAACACAGTGTCTGTCTATACTCGTCAAAAAGCCAAGTCTAAATACAGAAATCATATACGGTTCGAAAGAGCATCTCAAAATCAATCCAGGGATACCACTTAATATAAAAAATAAATATGATCGAGTGATGCGGTGCCGGGAACGTAAAATAAACATCAAGGCGTCCGAGCGCATCAACGTAGACGTATCCACGCAAAACAAACGGCCTTGTCCCCAACAGCCTAACCCAATTTTTTTTGTAGGTTTTGTGCAAAACATTGTACAATTTTATGTCATTAACTAAATAATACAGAATATTGTGTATTCATCTTAACAGTTTTAGTTAGAATAATATATTTATTATTATATCGGACATTCTGATAGGTCGAGAGTTCAGCCGTACGTACGTAGAAGTTGAACGTTGAGCAACTCACACTCTTTTTTTCTACGTACGTACGCTAAGTGTAAATGTGAATGGATGCATGCAAATATATAGTGTTGAACTTTTGTTCGTACGTACGTAAAATACTTGGAGATTGTGAATACATCTCTAGATGTGTCATCATAAACTATTTTCACAAATTAACCTAGGCAAAGAAATTATCGATGAGTCCGAAAACCTCAGTATACTTCATCACGTCTTCTTACTCGTTCCAATCATATTGTGATCATTTACGTTTACGAGGCTACCAAAATGTCTAGTTCTGTACTAATTAATTTCTTACTTCAGTTGAACGTTCGACTCGTATTAAAAATAGCCAGTATTTTGCAGAGCTAAAAATGGCTGGAGTATTTAGTTCACTCGTTATCTCGTTAACATACAAGTAGTAGGGGCGTGATGGTTTCACTTCACTCTTGAATAATCGGATTATCCATTTGATATCAAATTAATTGAAAGGGTTAATAAAAAAGTGTTAATCCATAATCCGATTTCAATCCGATCAAAAAATTCTCAATCCGATCTTAATCCGATTAAAATTACTTTATCCGATCAAAAATTGAAAGGGTTAAATGCATTAAAGGGGTTAATTTTTTCTCTTGTACATATTTTTCTTTTTAGGTGGGGGAGGGGGTAGCAGGAGTTCTGTACGATGTTGACAGTGTGGTCTCCTGGAGGCGATCGACCAGAGTGGTGGGTTGCAATGTCCTATATAGGTGTAGAGTTTAGTACAAGAGTGGGCTAAGGATATTTTTTTTCTAATTTTTGTAATTATGAGGTGTTTGAAGGGATGTTGGTGGTAGATAGGCGATTTTTACTAATACACGTAATAGACAAGATAAATTCAGAGTGTTTAAACAATTTCTAAGTGTAAATTTTGTTTTTCTTTTTTTTTTTTTGTTTTTTTTTTTGGGGGTGGGATATTGCCTGTAGACGGTGGTGGGAGAGAGGTGACTCTGAAAGATGTGATTTACGTGTTAATCGATGTGTTTTCCGAATGCAACTAAATGTTTGAGAAATTCAGAGTGTTTTACATATGAATAAATTACATGCATCGAATCGCAAATTTCAAATGACTACTTGAATAATAAGTGCAATTACATGAGTCTTAAATGTAATGAGTATCGAGCTTAAAAATATAATTTACATGAGATATAATTTTAAGTACATGAATAACATCTGATGTCGACAAGTGCAAACTCGCTAAACGAAATCCAGGTAGTCAGTATGAATAAATATCACATTAACACAATTCAGCCTGGAGAATGTTATCTTACTGCAAAAACACTCTGAGTACTATTTAAACCCGACACAATAGTGTACGTCTATTCTAATAAGTAAAATATATAATGATAGAAAATCTTACCCCAAATGATATTAAAATAAGTCCCTTCGATGTATGAATGAGTAGCACTTACATCGAGCTGTGAGTAGATATGTCTAGCACAGCCTATAGAAAACGGTTTAAATTACAGTAAAAACTTGTAAATGAAGGGGAAAAAGTTAATGTTTATGAAATTCACTGAAATTCTTATCGCAAACTGTATTTTCGTCTACCGAACACAGTAATCAATTATTTATCATAAATGCAATATATCGATCCGAAAAGACAAATAAGTTAACACACGAAAATTTATATTTTCCCGATAAAATACTTTTATATTAAAACACATACATTATAAAACGTTTATCGCGGCTATCACTAGAGATGGAGGTAGGTCCATAGCTGCGATAATCCCCAATCGTATCCTTGTTGGACGCCAATTACCTACCCGCCCTATGAAGACGAGAGAGAGAGAGAGAGAGAGAGAGAGAGATAGAGAGCTGTACACATCTCTCTCCTCCAAGCATTTATGAGCGACTGAAGATGGTGGAGAATGGATAGCTGAGGAGACTTCGCTCCATAGCTCCCTACACCCCCCCCCGCCCCTACCCTCCCGCCCCTCGGCTGACTGCGACCCTAGGTTTCTCGCGTTTTTAATTTTTTCAATACTGAGGCAAGATGGCATCAATTGATTAGCTATGTGCAGATCAGAGGATGAATCCTCCCTGCCACCCCCTACCCTCCCACCCTATCCTGCACCCCTCAGAACCGGCCCGACTCCACGATGCCGACCACCCTCCACCCCCTCCCCTCCTGACTCGCTATGGAGTCAACCTTATGCAACAGGTTGACTATATGACCAGTGAAAAAAAATTTATAAGTCCCTGAAATCAAGTTCCCAATATAAGCCCCAGATTTAAAATTCAAACAACAAATGTATTTTTGAATCAAGCAAACTATGATTTGTAAAATCACACAAAAATACATGACAGATTTTATTCACTCATTAAGAAATGGTATTTACTATCAGTTTGGTGTATATAAGAGAACAAAATATTGGAATATTGGGAGGGATTTGTGCATCTCTTTTAACACTGAGATCTTGAGAGCCGATGAGAAGAAAACGTTCGGAGTTGGGGCAGCACCGGGCCGAACTGGGCCAGACCAGACTGGGTCACGCGTGTAAGACTAGTGGAAATGAGAAAGAGAGAGAGAGATCTCTCCTATAAAACCTGCCAACGAACATCTAACACGACATCCACACATTTCGAAAAAAAATTGTTTTTAATGTGTGACCTTCCCAGGGAGGCAAGCATACTAACTGCTTAACCAATGCGTTCCCTTTCTTTACATCTAACCAAAGCTTTCCAACAGCAAATTGTATTCCATATAACATAAAATGTATATATTTTAACAGTTTCCTACGTAAGTTTAACAAAATAGTATGAATACAGGCTGAAATCATGTTTTTTACTAAAAGGTCCAAATTCTTGTAAACTTATGGGAAAATGGCGGCCATTTTGAATCCTTATAGTATATAAGGAGGGATAAATTAAATTTTTCTCAGTATTAACGCGGCATCTGCTAAGGTCACTATGTGTGCATTGCAGTAGCATAGATAACAATGTCAGGCATCTACTACAGGCATTCGGGAAGTGTAAACATAAACGGCAAGTGTTGATAATGTGAACGACACCAGGTATCCACTACAACAAACAGACGCTCACTACGTCAACTTCAGCTCCATCACGTATATTACAGCTCCATCATGTCTACTACAGCTCCATCACATCTACTACAGCTTCAGGCATCCATTACAACATCAGATGTCTACTACAACTTCGCTACATCTAGATCATCATCAATGCAGAATCTACAAGAGATTACATCTTTGCACCAGGTACAATGCATCAAAATCACTGCTGTAACAATTGCGACTCTGAATGTGATGAAACATTCAATGCTATTTTAGCCTATGCGAAGGCGAAAACCTTGTTAAGTCTAGAGTGTTCCCAACTGCAAGTTTTGCCGAAAGAATTTATAATTTGTTTTGCGGGCCACGAAATAAAATTAGTGTATCTGTTCCTGACTGAACATTAAAAAACCAATGAGGATATCGTATCCTATTTACCTTGTGATAACTGTCCTAATGTCATGCCTGCCTTTGCTAATGATGAGAACTTACAGCATATGTGGAGGGATTGTATGTCGTGCAGACTGGAACAGCTACTAGAAGCTAGAATTATTCCAGATATAGTAATGGACGATTCCGGAGTTGATGAAGTAGATTCCGAGGCAAGCACTGCCATCTTATAAAATCCTATATGAGAGAGAGACCTTTTTTTTTGTAAATAGTGTATAAAAAGAAATAACATAATAATTATATGCTGTGCTAAGGATTGAGACACATGTCTCAGTATACTGCAAAATTCGTCCAACTTCACGTACCAGTTTTGACCAAGACACCTACATTGAAGACTGCAAAATTTTACTGTTTGTAACATTTGTGAACTTTAAAAATGTATACGATAGTACAAAGGAATATTCCTGTATCTACAACAACACACATTACCTGGATTTATAATATTACTAACCTATTGTCCATGTCCATTGTTGATTCCATGTAGGAAATGTTTCTTGTCGACTGCAGGAAAAACACCATATGGCTATTCATGGCTAGCATAATACCACACACCTTCTTGGTTCGTGGACTGGCTGTAGAGATATTAATTTTCGAAAAATGGTTTGTTCCAGGTAGCGTAAGAGTTCGAAAAAGTGGAGAAATTCGACCCAGAGAAGACGTACTCAACTATTTTTCGAGGACACACGAAAGTATGGTTTCAGTCTCTAGGCAACATATACTTTCAAACACAGATGTGTAACGGAAATGAACATTGGAATTTAGCAAAAAGTTTTGGAGGAAGTCTGTTTAAAGAACGAGTGCTGTGTGATGAAGAAGAAGACTATCCTGCTTTTAATATGCAGTCTAACAGCAAACTGCCCTGTTCTTCTAGGGACCTATGTTTTAAAAATCGCAGTACAGAAACAACCAAAGAAACAGGTTTTCATCAAATAAAATATATAGTGATTAGAGGATTTTACGATACCACCACAACCTTATGGACTGAAACATGTAATAATAAGGAACATATGATGCAAATACAAGGCAGTAGCGCACTTTTCAGGGCACCATGCGGAATGTGGGGCTGTGAGGTATGGAACAGTATCGTTTGCGTGTGTAAATTTGATCTAAAAAAGTCGTTGTTGAACTAATTTTAACTGGAAAAATATCTATCTATATAAAGAGAGAGAGAGAGAGAGAGAGAGAGAGAGAGAGAGAGAGAATCGTACAGCAGAGCTTCAGTATGCTAGTGTTACTCCGTGATTCAGGGGAGTGTGGTTTCGAATTGAAAATGAAGATAGTCCACTACAGATAAAGATGTGCAATGGAGATGAACATTGGTGTTTCTCATTAATCAGTCCAACAGAAACTTTTAAAGTGTTCGACGTATATTATGGGCGAAATTATTGTCATTTATATAATTTACGTCCTGACAGCAAGCTACCTTGTTACAAAGGTAAGCTGGAATCTGAAGCTCACAGTGGATACATCACCAAATGCAAATCCTACAATAAAATCAAATACATTATGCAGAATGAGTGTAGTTGTTGTTCTCTTACTATTGTTTGGACAGAAGAATGCAACAACAAGCAACATTATACGTACATATTATGTACATCGAGCAATAAAATTTGAAAAAATAAAATTTTGCCCTAAAACACGTTTCAAATTGCAAATTTAGAGAATGAATTTATCAATATACATGCATTGTTCCTTGATAAATCTTCTCAGTCGAGTGTTGAATGTCATAGTAGCAAAATGGCGTATTTTCATCCTGCAAATCATTATGTCAGTCTCAAACAAGGAAAGTCCGATATAACTTATGCTCTATGGTGCCAAGGACAACATTTTTCTTTTTAAAGTAATTTACTTTCCTATAGGAGACGGAAAGAGCCACAAACTAATTCAGTGCAGTGACAACAAGAAATGTCCAGTGTTTCACATGACTGCAAACACACCTCTTCCATCTACTATTGAAGATGCGTACTCTCATGTTGAATTCTATCCTGATTTGGTTGAAAGAATGGTTTTACACGCCCCTACTTTTAAAGATGTTTGTGGGCAAAAAGGGAGATTAAAACTAGGGTGTAAAAAATGTCCACTCCTTGAAAGCTGAGGCCAAGAAGGGGACCAGGATCCTATTTTAATAAAATGCATGAAAAGTTTGTTCACGGAAGTTGCTAACTGTTTATAAAAAATATTTGTTTTTAAAGAAAAAAAGTTGTATTTGATAGTATTGAAATGTTTTGTGTTAACCTGCAGTTTCGGAGCTAGGTGTAATTGTTGTACATAAAGTTTTGGATCTGCCTGTATTTTTTAAATAATTTGTGTAATGTACTGTATTTGCTAGTTTTTTAAAAAATCTTGTAAATATATTGTGAATTCACTTGTGTTTGTTGAACATGGTAATGTTTGGAGTAGATCGTACTTGATAATATAAAAATGTTTATTGTCGTCCTATACTTGATAGTGTTGAAACAAGTATGTGTAATTTGTACATGTTTTGAAGCAAAATTTTTCTACTTGCTTAAATATGTTTTTGGATGTAGTATACTGCTTCACTGTTAAAATGATTTTTTGGCTCAGCCTGTGTTTGTATATATTTTTGTACATAAAGGTGATGTAAAATGAATCCATTTCTTAAAATTTATTTACCCTATTCCTTATTAAAAGTGCACTTGTATTGCTACGAAATGAAAAATAAATATTTATCAAATTTGTCTCAACACAGAAAGAGAGAGAGAGAGAGAGAGAGAGAGAGAGAGAGAGAGAGAGAGAGAGAGAGAGAGAGAGAGAGGAGAGATCCTAAATTTTATATTAAAAATTTGTTGCATTAACAATATAGAGTCTTGTAAAGAAAAATTAGATATCAAATAACATATTAGTTCGCAAAAAAAAATACCCATCAGATAAAGATATATTTGAATCTGACAAAAAAAGATGTCTGCTGGAAAAAATATATAAATACATAAAATAAGTTGTTGATTGTCGCCAGTCCCTGGGTTCGAATCCTGGGTAAGGCATGGTAAAATTCTAGTATATACTTTGCAGGTTTGATTCCCGGCTAAAACATAGTTGATATAAGCTGGGTTCGACTCCTGCTTAGATCATGTATGAATGTAATCTAGTTTCTCACTTTCAGTGTTGGGTGGATATATAGATTTTGGGTTCGATTCCAGGCTAGATCTTGTATGATAATAGCTCATTTGTAATTCGTTAATCATATTAACTAAAAGGATTAATCAATTAAAATTACAAATAAATACTAGTAAAAACATGAATTTGTTTGTACAAGTAAAAGAGTGATGAATTGTAGCATTAGATTGATTACATGTAGTAATGCAAAATTTTTTAATTGGAATAATAGATTTGTAAGAAATAGTTAAATAATAATGCAATTCAAACGTTATGGCTTAAAAACAGACAAATACATGTTAAATTCAGATATAAAGGCTAAAATACAGCTTATCCACGCTAAATTAAGAAAAATCATGTATAATTCTTTTAAATGCATTAAAATTGCTTAAAAGCGTGTTAAAATATCTTAGAATGTATTAACAGTCTATTTTATATCCATTTAAGGCGAATGACGATATTTTAATTTATGCGACAAGGGAGGCTCGTTAAGGTGTAAATAGCACCACCGGCACACAAGAGCTCATTTGCTCATGTGACTCCATGAGGTCGACATCTCCTACTCTCACGCACGGACACCTGTGAACCGGTCCGCGTTGCCTAGGTCAAGGGCACCTACCGCCCGCTTGTCTTATGCTTGACTCTGTGGAGTTCTTCCGCGATGGTCAAGGGACCCACTCGCTCGTCCACCATCCGCTACCAGAACCTGACATGACAGGGGTTTGCGAGCAAGGGACCCGCTCGCCCGTCCATCGGTTCTGCCACAACGTTGAAACTTTGCTTACCAGAGAAGTTACCCAGGGGGCTCGCTCGACCGTTTGCTAGGCTGCCAGACTAGGCTCTCACGGAGCCCCCGAGGGGATTGTGTGCGCCTGCCTGCCCCGACTCTTACCTGGCAGAGCCGGGTAGCGCTCAGCTCGACTGACCTGGGTTCGGGTCTCCTTCATCAACCACCATCTTCGCTACAGGAGTTTAAGTAAGTGAATAATTTTTAATATAAAAAATAAGTGTTTTGGATATTTTGTTTAAATTTTTTCGCAATTTCCATTTAACTTTCTTAGAATCTTTGAAACTAAAAAAAAACTGTTATAACTGAGCGATTTTTCTTTAAAAATCGTTACACTGGATTGAATTTTCTTTAAAATCGTTACAAATCAATGAAATTTCTTTAAAAAATTGTTATGACTGAATGAAATTAAAAAAAAAATTCGTCATGACTGATTCAATTTTCTTTAAAAAATCATAACAATGGAATGATTTTTCTTTAAAATCAGATGAAATTGTTACAAATAAATGATTTTTCTTGAAAAATTATTACAAATCAATTAAATTTCTTTAAAATCAAATGAAATCATTTCACACTTCAAAATATTTGTTAAGTTAGAATTTTTTAAGATTTTGAGGTTGTTTGAGGCTGTTTAACAATGTTTCAGGGTGGATATTTAAGGGGGGGGGGGTTTGGCTGTAATTAGGTGTGAGTGTATTGCTGTGAGTGTGAGTGTGGGAAAAGTAATGTAAATTTACTTCCAGATGTAAATTTTTCATGTACTTTTGAGTTCATGTAACAGAGTTGAGAGGAGAGGTATACTGCCAGTAGTTGCATCTTGCACTATATCGAATAGGGCCCATATAAATAACATGCACCGACAGTCTGTCTTCACTCTTTAAATATTCACAAAAGTATGTGAAAAGCATTTAGAATGTATGGCCAAGTACTCTGAGAAATTTTGGTTAGGTAGTTGCATGACTGCATATGTGAGTGCAGGGGAAAAGTCATGTAAATTTTAGCTAGTTTTACATAGTTGTAAGAATTGTTTAAGTGAGGGATTTTGTTTGTATAAGGTATGAACTTTGGAATGGCCAAAAGAAGGGAGAACTATGCCCCTCACAAAATGCATTGTGGGGGAGATGCATAATCTCAGCTCCCAAGCTTGTTCAGTGCGAGTTGACTGGAGAAGGATGTATGATGACGATTATATGAGCCTCGACTATTTCTAATGAATGGATGGTTTTTTAAGTGTATGTGATGGGGTGGTTTGGGTAATTAAGTTAATTTTTAAACATTTCCTTTTCAAAGTTGATAAGTAAATGTAAGTGTGAGTGTGTATGTGTGTATGAGAAAGATATATATATATATATATATATATATATATATATATATATATATATATATATATATATATATATATATATATATATATATATATCAAGTATTCTTTCATAAGTTTCAGAAAATTTTACTTCTAAAATTCATGATTGTATAGTTGTAAATGTATTAAATGTGTATGTATATTTAGTTGTATAGTGTAAAATGTTTGCATTTTTAATATTTTTTAAATTAATATTTAATTTATAGCGTAAAATGTTTGAATTTTTTTAGACATGTCTTTTAAATATTTGTGAGTGTAACAGTTTAATTCTCCTTGCTAAAACTTTCGTTATTAAACTTATTTTCGAAAAATTTATAATATGCATAAATTTTTTTAATGGTGTAAAACTACATTATAATTTTTGGCAGTGTAAAACTACTTAAAAGTTTTTGAAGGTGTATCACTACTTAGAAATTTTTTACGGTGTTCCCTAGAATGTAATTTTTGATGGTGTTGAGTAACTCACAGTAGTTTTAACTTGCATATTTAAAATTTAAAGTTTTTTTAAAATAGTAGACTTAAAATTTAAATGCAATATCGTAAACACAGTTTGCGCATTCCAAACATGTAGCTCGGAAAGAAATATGAAGTAGGTCCTGGGATATGGTCAATTCATAACTGGAGATGGGCTGCGGACTGAAAATTGCTGAAGGGGAAGTGACCAGTCTCCCGCTGCCGTGCGTATGAGTCAACAGTGGGTGAGAAGTGGAAGTTGTCAGGTGGGATTTGAGGGGAAGTGCCAAGTTTCTACCTTTCTCCTCCCTAATTACAACACAGAGATTACTGCAGGAATTACATGATGTGTTGTTGGAGGTGAAAGTGAGAGGGCAGGGGAAATTCTCTTTCTGTCACGCATTCTCATCCACAGGCTTTGTGCATCAGCGGGGAGAGGGGGAAGTTGTCGGGCTGGTGCAGGTGGTGTAGAGTTCCTGTACGGTGGCACTAGCGATAGTTTAGTGCACTAGAGTTCCCATTCTCTCGCTAACACAGCTCCGTATGCGGACCGGCTCGGCACTTCTTGACTTGTTTCCCCCTCACCGTGCATGCAGCCGAGACCTTGGCCCTTATATTGTGTTTCTCCTCGCCTGCTAGCTACCTGCCTCTGTAAAAGTATTCGGGCTTTGCTGTCTTGTTCTTTTTCTTGTTGTCTTTTCCCAAAAAATACTAAATTTTTTAAAATTAAGATAATTATTTTGTCTAGGATGATAACAATAAAATTATTTTTGCAATTATATTGTGTACTTGCATGTGTGTGTGTTATTATAAGCTGTTCGCGGTAAAGTGAGCACTTTTTAAGGCCCTTTCAACAGACATTAAGCACAAATAAATGTATTTTATTGCAGCCTCAGGAATTTACTTGTGATAGTGGTAAAATGTACATATGTTGTTTATTAGTCTCATACCAATGTTTATATTAAAAAGTAACAGAAAGATAAAAATCAGCTGAAAGTAAATATTTAGCTGGACCTTAAAAAGTGCTCACTTCACTGTGAATAACATATACAAGTGTGTTTTTTTTTTTTTAAGAATGAGGGGTCACTTCAATTTAATTATTGTGGTGCTGGAATTTTTATATCATGGAAACTAAAGAAACATTTAGTTAGGGGAAATGGGTGAGCGTAAGCTATCCTGTATTGACATCTTGCTTGAAGGTCTTTATATAATCGATTCTGATTCGGAATTGCAGACAGGAAGACAAATAAGCTGTCGAGACAGTGTCCCTTCGCCTAAGCGGACACGAGTTAATCTTTTGCAGGATGATCTCTACTTGCTATTCGAGCACGGATTCGCTTCTGGAAAGTTTGTCAAAACCAAAATGGCAAAATGTGTCTGCTCCCCCCAAACATGAGAAGGTTGATCTTTTGAAAGATGCATTATTTCTATCAGACTCAGAAGATTCTTCTGATTCAGAAAGTGCTCCGACCGTTTCACAACAGACTTTCGAGTCGATTAGAGATATTTCGCCAAGGGAGCTGGAAAATAATGCCTTTTCTGACTCCCAAGCCTCAGTGGAAGCTTTGCCTTACCTGACATACCAGCTAATGGCTATGGTGTTCGCAGGAAGACTAAATGATGTGCAGATACTAAATGATCAATTAGAATCTGATGCAAATTTTTCTCGTTTCTTTGAGAGGTGTAAAGTCCCTTTATTAAGCTTATTAATTTTATCACACCAGCCAGTTAGATTATCCATTTCTGTAGTGGGTAAGTACTTGAAATCCCTCATGGCAGAAGAAGGCAGTACAGAGACTTTTTATTTTCAAAGCAAAGCACTCCCTGTCCTTCATTCATCCAATGTGTGTTCAATATATGATAATGACATCGTTCCTTATCTCACAAACAGACTTGAGGAGTTTAGCATGCGGTTTTCCCATTAGAGTCTACAAATGTTGACATACATGGACGTCCATGTGAGTCAATATCGGCCGTTCACCATCGGTGCTGTGTGCACCAAACTGTCCAAGTTTATTTCCAATCGTCTTGTTTGTATCGATGTAGACTGCCCGGAGGGAATGTGTTTCCACTACCTCATTGTAGCGTCTTTGTTTCCTGCCACACAACACACCTCACCAGGTTTTCAATATCGAAGGACTGTCGACACCTGTAGTCATACAGAATATTCGCAATTTTGAGAAGAACAATTCTATTTCTATTAATATCTATTGTGTGGTAGAGAAAGATAACAATATATTTGACGAAACTTGCGAAAAGGGTGGGGTTGTAGTACCGATGCGTATTTCTCATGTACGCCATGACAAACACGTAAATATTTTGGCGATTTGTGTGAGTGTAAATGCCACTCATTTGCATGTTGTTTGCATTAGAAATTTGTCACGGCTGGTTGGTAGTCAGCTAAGTAAGAGAGCCAATAAGAAATTTGTTTGCGAGCATTGTCTTCAGTATTTCACAACTGAGGAGAAACTCGCAAGTCACAGTGATTTTTGTCAGCAAACAAAGGCTATTCGCAGTAAATTCCCCACTGGGAATGACAAGTACTTGGAATTTAAAAATTGTAGTAAACAGCAGAGATTGGGTTTCGTCGCCTATTGCGATGTAGAATGTTGCCTGAAACCCATGTCCACTTGCTTGCCTAATGATGAAATGAGTAATACAACTACCATTAAACAACATGTTCCATATGCTTGTAGCATTTTGTTGGTTTGTTCAAACAATCCAAGTTTATCTCAGTATTTCGAGTTTGTGGGTGCTGATTGTATGTAAAAATTAGTGGATAAATTAGTGGACCGTACAAAGTGGGTTGCAGGAATTTTCAGCATTATTGTTCCGATGAAGCCAAAAACCCCTGCTGATGAAGCTAATTTGGCGGCTCAGAAAAGTTGTCACATTTGTAAATAAAAACACGGTACAGATGATATTGTGGTTGACCATGACCATCTGATGGGCGAAATCAGAGGCTGTGCACATTTTAAGTGCAACTAAAATTTCAGACTGTCCAAAAAAAACTTGTCTCTTTTTTCCATAACATGCAGAATTGTGATGTTCACTTTCTTATAAAGCCCTTGGCTGAATGTCTCGTAATGTTATGCGACGG
The DNA here is from genome assembly GCA_029891345.1 of Dryococelus australis. Lineage (NCBI taxonomy): Eukaryota > Metazoa > Arthropoda > Insecta > Phasmatodea > Phasmatidae > Dryococelus > Dryococelus australis. The sequence goes on along the minus strand of CM057006.1, from coordinate 68,163,798 downwards.
AACCATGGCAATAGAAAATCCAGGGAAAATTCAATTGATTGGAATTATCCTTGTAAAATACAAATGTATTATAAAACAGATTCCCAATGGGACTGATTGTAATGGAAAGGCACAATTTTTTCAAATTATTATTTATTGTTTCATTCCAATTCACGAGCACTTCTCTGGAAACTTTGGCAGGCAATTTGCTACGTGCACAATTGAGTTTCACCCGCTCGATGTTTCCAGATAACACCCAGTTCGAATTGGCAAAACAGAAGGGAGTTTTCCGTATGATTTTGTTAAGTCGCCAGACAGTCTGATGTGCAAGTCACGCCCACCAAAGGACGCATTTCATAATATGATGAGAGGCGAAGGCATTAGCGATGAGTATTATACTCATGCCCAAGCTGCATGGGATGCGTTGAACTGCATTAACTTGCTGCAGTATGCCAGTCAATACTTACATGTGGTGTTTTCTGGCTGATGTTTTTGAGAGTTTCAGGACTATATGTTTGGCTCATTACGGTCTTGACACCACCATGTACGTCACAGCTCCGTCTCTTTCATGGAACACTTTATTGTCAATGACACGCGTGCTGCTAGAGCTGTTGACTGATCCTGACATTTATCGTTTTGTAGAACGCGAGGTTAGGGACAACATTACCCAGGTTTCAAAAAGACGTGCAGAAGCCAACAATATTTACATGGGTGAGGGCTACAACCTCAGTGTGGCATCGAAGCATATATGCTATTTCGACGTCAATGGGCTGTATAGTCATACAATGCAGTCCAAACTTCCAGTTGGTAATTTCGAGTGGATTGAGGCTGACGTGTTCTCTTCATGGGATTTTGCTATCATGGTGAATGACGGTGACACTTTTTTTTTCACGGAAGTTGATCTGTCATATTCAGAGGAGTGTCATGATAAACTATCTGATACACATTTAGCCCCAGAAAATGGTGTATCCCCGAACATCTCACATGAGAAACTTCTTTTAACACTCGCACCGCAGAAAAATATTTTATACATGGGCAAGCACTGAGGCAGTACTTGATGTATGGGGCCAAACTTGACTCTGCTCATCGTGTTTTGCACTTTAAGAAAAAGGCATGCATGACTCCGTACATCGACTTTAACATTGAGAAACGTGCCCAAGCTGCGAACGTATTCGAAAAATCGTTTTTCAAGTTGATGAATAATTCCGTTTATTAAAAAAATTGCAGAATGTCCGCCGGGAAAGGGACATCAGAGTCTTTTCGAGGTATGACACGATCTATGGGGCTGCAGAGCTGATAGGACAACCGAAATTCCAGGCACGGAAGATTATCGATATAAACTTATGCGCTCGATAATCTGGAATGATTCCCTCACAGGAACAAAGGCAGTACCAGGGTGATGGAAGATTAATGTGCTGGGCGCACAATCACACACTTTGTCGGTTTACATACTAAGCTTTATGCATATGTTGTTGCAAATGAGCAATGTATTGGTAACACAAAGGGTGTAGAACCCAACATGTTGCAAACACTCAGGTACAAAGATTATCGAGATTGCCTCGAAAATTGCTCAAGAGTATTGGGGACCCAATATCAGTTCCGTTTGCGTGCTCATCAAGTCTACACCGGATGTGTAACAGATGTACTGTTGTCAGTTATTGATGATAAGCAGTACATATAGGCAGATGGAATATCAACCTTACCTTGGGGGCACTATAAAATACTTCAGTAATTTTTTTTATTTTCCTCCCTATAACAGTTTCAACACCACAATAAATTTATAAACCTCCCAGCACCACACAATGCCAAGGACATCCATCTGCCGACATCACACGCACCTCCTGTTCCACAGTCATCGCAGCTGACTATAAACATCATCGTAGCTGGCTACAATCATCATCGCAACTGACTACAATCCTCATCGCAGTTGACTACACCAACTCTAGATTGTGTTACCATTCAATGCTGCTGCTCTGTGTTTGCCTAATAAGATTAGTACTATTTTCGAGAAATTGTTCCCTTGTCAAAGAAGAAAATCAAATTCACAGTGGAAACTGCATGTGTGTGAGTGTGTTACACTCTGACTTTGGCGTGTGCGAGTGGGAAATACCCGATGTGACAAATGAACACCCCTCTGTGTGTGTCTATGAACACACCTCTCGAATGTGTCACAAGTATTTAGGAAAGAGACGACCTACACATCGCTATAGTTTGTAAATTTATTTGTAAGTATTTTTAAATCTTGTAATATATGTCAGACACTTTTGTAACATTAGTGATAATGTAACAATAATAATAATTTTAGTAACAGTAGTTGTAGTGCTAAGTTCCAGGTGTAAAAAAAGTATGATGAAATGTTTGTAAGGTTGTAAAATGTCATTGATAAAATGTTATTGATTAACTGTCTTTTAGTTTGCATGTTGGGTGTTGTTAAAATGTTATTAATGAAATATCTGGTTTTTGTAAAAATGACTTGTTTTTGGTAATTAAGTTGTAAGATGATTGGTTTTAAAGAATGTGCAAAATCGTTTGTATATAGTTGTATAAAAATTGTGATTGAAATATGACTAACTATGTGTAGATGTGTGTTGTAAATTCAATTTTTTCTGTGTGATATTGTAAATACTTAGGTTTAAGGATCATTTTGAAAAAAAATAATATTTTATAATAAAGTGTTAAAAATGAATAGTGCGTGTCTTATTATTTATATTTTTAATACCTCATTTCACTAACTTTTTTCACTAATATCTTATGTATAATAAGTGATTGTTTAATAGTAGTGAAGAGAAATGAGTATGTGTATGTCAGTAATGGTGAGCTGATGACTTGTATTTAAAAATTCAGGATTACTTTTTTTTTTTGCATGCTTTCACGTACAAGAAAATGTACATTTCTTGACTTAAAAACTTACAATCAATCAAATTAAAACTAATTTTGAAGGCCTGAGGGGAAATTACAAAATATTATGGAGAATATCAAACATAACTAAATGAATTAAGTTTTCCAAAGAAATGAGACAACAGGTTAGTATCAAGAGAGAACCTTGGTCTGCTCAACTTGAAGTTTGGAGTAGGACACAGTGTTCTGTTGACCAACTATTGTGTCACTCTTGGGGAACGTATTGAAAGTGAGTTCCGAATACCTTTACAGAGACAGGTAACAAAGACCTCTGTCCCTCCTTGCCTACGAGAAAGTTTCTCCAGCTAAAACTTTTATGAGCGCACCCAGCAGAACCAGCTAACAGAATCCAGCTAACAATTGAAATATTTAATTTTATATATACACAGATTACAAAAGTTCCTGTTCAAGATACAACATGACGGTGTCTGGAGAATAAGACAACATCATATATATTCAACTCAAGTTATGTAAAAATAGCAGGATATTTTTCTGTAAATTTGCAAGAGTCTGACCTACCTTCATGTCTAGTGATAGCCACGATTAACGTTTTATAATGTATGTGTTTTAATATAAAAGTATTTTATTGGGAAAATATACATTTTCGTGTGTTAACTTATTTGTCTTTTCGGATCGATATATACGAAAATACCATTTGCGTTAACAATTGCAGTGAATTTCATAAACATTAAAATTCTTTTTTCCTTAATTTATGTTTTTACTGTTATTTCAACTGTTGTCTATCGGCCGCACTAGACATATCTACTCACAGCTCGATGTAAGTGCTACTCATTCATACATCGAAGGGACTTATTTTAATATCATTTGGGGTAAGATTTTCTATCATTATATATTTTACTTATTAGAATAGACGTACACTATTGTGTCGGGTTTAAATAGTACTCAGAGTGTTTTTGCAGTAAGATAACATTCTCCAGGCTGAATTGTGTTAATGTGATATTTATTCATACTGACTACCTGGATTTCGTTTAGCGAGTTTGCACTTGTCGACATCAGATGTTATTCATGTACTTAAAATTATATCTCATGTAAATTATATTTTTAAGCTCGATACTCATTACATTTAAGACTCATGTAATTGCACTTATTATTCAAGTAGTCATTTGAAATTTGCGATTCGATGCATGTAATTTATTCATATGTAAAACACTCTGAATTTCTCAAACATTTAGTTGCATTCGGAAAACACATCGATTAACACGTAAATCACATCTTTCAGAGTCACCTCTCTCCCACCACCGTCTACAGGCAATATCCCACCCAAAAAAAAAAATTACACTTAGAAATTGTTTAAACACTCTGAATTTCTCTCGTCTATTACGTGTATTAGTAAAAATCGCCTATCTACCACCAACATCCCTTCAAACACCTCATAATTACAAAAATTAGAAAAAAAATATCCTTAGCCCACTCTTGTACTAAACTCTACACCTATATAGGACATTGCAACCCACCACTCTGGTCAGTCGCCTCCAGGAGACCACACTGTCAACATCGTACAGAGCTTCTGCTACCGCCTACCCCACCTAAAAAGAAAAATATATACAAGAGAAAAAATTAACCCTTTTAATGCATTTAACCCTTTCAATCCATTTAACCCTTTCAATTTTTGATCGGGTAAAGTAATTTTAATCGGATTATGATCGGATTGATAATTTTTTGATCGGATTATGGATTAACACTTTTTATTAACCCTTTCAATTAATTTGATATCAAATGGATAATCCGATTATTCAAAAGTAAAGTGAAACCATCACACCCCTACTACTCATACACTATCGACCAAAAAGTAATTGGGCACCAGTGAAGGTAGGTAATTCAGTATGTCAGTTGACTTATGGGGCCGCCATGCGCTTCAGGTCGGTGTAGAACCACTTGACAAGGAGATGGCTAGAGGCACAGAGCTATCGGAATTCGATACGGGCGTGATTGTGGGCTGTCGTCTCAGTGGGCTGTCTAGCCGGGCGATTGCACGGAAAGTAAACAGGCCCAAATCAACGGTCGCATTCGTCCTGTGTAAGTGGAAGGTCGATGGGCATTGTTCCAATGCTGCACGTTCTGGGCGACCTCCAATCTTGACCGACAGAAATCGCAGAACCCTGAAACGTGAAGTTGTCAAAAAGTAGGGGACAACCCATGGCTACCATCCGACAGGAGTTTCGTGCAGCAACAGGAGTATCGGTTTCCAATGGAACATTGCGTATATAGGCCCAAATACTTGGATATTTCGGAAGAGCAGCTGCACATAAGCCCCATATAACGACAAGCAATACAGCTCGGCGACTCAGGTGGTGTTTGGACCGTCGCAACTGGACACTGGAGCAGTGGAAATCGGTTCTGTGGAGTGATAAGTGGAGGTTTACATTATGACGGTCCGATGGATGTGGATGGGTGTGGCTTCTAACCAGGGAACGGCTTCTGCCGGAGTGTATAGTGCCAACTAGGAAATTCGGTGGTGGTGGAGTGATGGTGTGGGGCTGTTTCACGGCCTTCGGCGTAGGACCGATGGTGTTTGTCCGTGCTAGCATGAACGTAGGCCTATTGTAACATTCCGGATAATGAGATGCTCCCAACAGTGTGGCGTTTTTACGGAATGTACCCATGTTACTTCTAGGATGACAATGCTAGATGCCATGTTTCAAGGGATTCTATGCAGTGGCACGCCGACAACAATGTTCGCCGATTGGACTGGCCCGCCCTTAGCCCCGACCTCAACCCTATAAAACATATTTCGGACGAATTGGATCGCGGGGTGAGGGCTCGTCAGGCGCGGCCAAAATCCATTGCTCAACTCACGGAATGGTTGCAAGAGGAATGGCGACGAATCTCCGTGGATGTCCTGCAAACACTCGTAGAGATCATGCCATATAGGGTGGCTGCTGTTATAGCCACAAGAGGTGGCCCTATGATATTCTAACGGGGTGAAAACCTCCGAGCAAAGATTGTGGACAGGTGCCCAATTGCTTTTTTGGTAGATAGTGTAGGCCTATTACAAGCATTACGTCGCTCCGAAGTAGATATCGTTTATCCACATCTAAAAGTAGACGCACTGAAACGTTTTCCTCTTTGATTACAGCCTACGAACTGCATCAAATAAACCAACCAAGAGCAGTATAATTAAAGACGTATTATTGAATTTCGTCATAGTTTCCTTTATTTTAAAAGTAATGTTTAAAAAAAAAAAAACTTTACATAATCTAGGATTGTAAATATAAGTACGTTATTTTTTTCCTGTATACTGCGCAGTTCATGCCCGTTATAATTAACCTGTAAACGAGACTAATTATAATTTTGAAACATTCTTCTAAATTTTATAAAGGTTTTTAGAGATTTCATACATATATTTTAATTTATACATAAAATAGTTACAATTAGGGAGGTGTAATGGGTATGCAAGGTTCAGTAAAAGTAACAACATAATATTGAAAAAAAAATATTTGTATTTGGTAACACTAGTTAATTTTTTGTAGAAAATTTTTGTAGGGTTTTTTTTGCAAAATCGTAATATTTTTTATTTAGCCTACTGCGTTTGTACGAATAGTAGACGAATCACCACTTATATTTCCACATCAAAGAGTTAACTGTGCGCTCCGAAGACACTACAGATTTCGTCTTGACGTAGCATGAAGCAGTAAGAAACGGGAACTGCCAATTACCACGTATCTTTTTTATGATTTCACAAATCAAGTTTCTCATATTTTTATCGATTATCGCTGACATATGTTCAGTAATAGGATGCACGTGGAGACAAATTCTTTTAAATCATTTATATTGTATCAGACGGGAAACTTAAAATTTTGATAACTACGTTTAATTTTTTTTTTTTTTTATAAAACTACAGCACGTTTTTTGCTGTTGTGGAAGGTTATTCCATTGTGTTTATCGATTCAGCTGTGCAGGCGTTGGCATTCAGACAACGCGCTGTAGCGATAAGATACTCAGTGAATCAGCTTCGAACATCACACTAAACAGCTCAGAGTGAAAGATTTCTGATACGTTGTAGATTAGTCACGATAAATTACGAGTTTCTTGTAGGCTTGCGTAATACAACACAAACGCTAGAATCAACTTACAGTTCTTGAGTAGCATCTGACTGCAACGTTGAGTGAATATATTCGCTCATGTAGGAATTTTTATTTATGCCTTGAATTCAGTAAGTCGCTTCACCGAGCTATTTTACACACCTGTCTATCAAAATCTTAACATTAACCGTTTTAATTTAATTATTTTAATTTTAAATTGACTTTTTTATTATTTATAAAATGTAACAATTTTATAAAAACTGAAAAAGTGCATCTAAAATTTGAAAATTAGAATGTGGAAGGTTTACAAATCTAGATGCGTTCTTTCTTTAACAAAAAAAAATTTTTAGTGGAAAATACTACCTCAAAAACCACTGAGAGATCTTTGCCCGAATTTAGCATTTAATTCCCTATACGCCCATGCATGGTGAAGCGTGGCCTTAACTCGCGGTTATATAATCATTGGTTATGTAATCATTGCTCTGTTATTTCTGCTTGCTAACGTATCCTTCTCTCAGCTGTGCAAAATTAATATTACCGTGAGCACAGACAACTAGCATCGATGCACCGATTTAAGTTTCGTAATTACATTGACAACTCCCGCTGCGTATTCGTCACAAAAGTACGGCGAAAAAAAAGAATATATATATATATATATATGACCCATGGTCTGAAATACTTCGTAAAGGTACTACATGCCCTTCAAGATGGAGTATAAAGACGAGGTTATTAGACATTTTACAGGTTACTATTTACGACAGTACTGATTTTGCGTACAGTTTATAGATGCCGAACGTTTATTGATTTTCCGATCAAGTGTTATTGATCAACGCGTTCAAATTAAAAAGAAAGGTAACTGGTGTGATCCCCCTGAACTCAATTTTTTTGCGAGGTATCAATTTTGAAATTTCTAAACCCTTGCTAGGATTTAGTTGCCTTTGAACCTTTATGAATGAACTACTCGTGAACGGTCGAGTTAAGAATCACGCAAAACACAATTTTCGTTAACGTGAACGTAATTATTTACAATCCACCATTGGAAGTCGTTAAAATTTTACGCGAAATCAGGTATCGCAACCGTTATTTTTTCTACGAAATTATCTGTTGACAGAAATTACACTCGTTGCGGATCTTTGTCTATTTACACATTGTCCAGGAGTTCATTAACCCTCCATACGTACTTAAAAAAAAAAAAAGTTTAATAACTTTGCTTTTTTGCTCCACCTTTAATGGCGTTTATCGCCTTTGGAAAAGACTTTAGACCATGGGCTGTATATACGGGCGTTTTTTTTTTGCGTTATTTTCTCGAAAAAAATACGCAAGTGGGGTTTGTACATGCAATTACGATAAATCCTGTGAATATTTAAGTTTTACCCCAATTCTTAATATTATACGTAAAATAAAGAAAAATAATAAGTACTGTATATTTTTATTTGAAAATTACAATTTGTTTAAAACATATGTTTTGCCGTCTTCATAATTCGTTAAATTATCATTTTAAAACTTTAATAATAATAATGTAAAATACAATTGTAGTTTGCAAAATGATGTTTGTTGATCGTGAAGAAGGAAGGAAGTAAGGAAAAAAAAAAAATTAGAATGTTTTAGTGATATTTGTAACCTGAAAAAAAAATCAAGAGCAATAATTGATATACAAAAGCTATTGGACACGAGATCACACTCAAGGTTACATCCTGAGGTCAAGGCCAAACTCAAGGCCATGGTTCAATGAACATTCCGGAATCCTGTCCCAGAACCCCCAATTTTTCTTCTACTATGCTTTAGAGGCACATCTTGTTTGGCATTTAATGGTTTGCATGTTACCTGATGTGTTGATGTTTACTTTTCTGTCCAGGGTCGAATAGCCAAGAAACACAAAGGCAGCAAGGACTTCAACAGGAGGTCAGCCGAAGAATCATTCAGAAGTTTAGTGAAGACACATGAAAAGTACGGCTGGGTTACCCCACCGTTAGCTGATGGATAACTGTGCATAGGTACCATCTAAAATGCACATTTCCTCATTACTGTAGTTTTATTTTCATAAGTATAATTTTAATCAATTTAGTACATTTATATTGCAGCACAGCCGATGGTAGCGGACAAGGTTAACACCTACTGCAATCAACGCGTACAGTATATTCACGGTAAAGTGAGCACTTTCTAAGCCCCTCCCAACAGGCATTAACCACTAATAACTGCATCTTGCTGTAGTGCTAGGTGTTACATTCTGAGAGTAGTGAAACGTATACACTGTGTTTATCGGTCACGTTGCAACGTTTATATTAAAAAAGCAGCAGGAAGATAGAGATTGGGCGGAAGGAAAAATTCACAAGGGCCTTAAAAAGTGCTCACTGTATCGTGAACAGTCACATTCACTAATGTAGGGCGTATTGCCTATGTTCGAGTGCTGTATCGCGGCAGCGGAATCTGGCGGGAAATTTGCGTTGCGTTTTAAACGAAAACGGTGGGTCCTGGACAGTTGCAACAAGAGGACCATTTTTGTTTCGTAGGTCATAATACTCAATAAACCAGCATCAAACGTTCATAATTTCCGACGGTAACGGAGTTGCCGGCAATAAGAGGGTGGCCACCCCTGTCATTTTCGTAACCGGGGGGGGGGGGGGGTGTTATTAATGTGACTTTGCTCTGAAGTTGAACATCCGGGTAACATAAAACAATGTCCCGCGAATTGTGTTTTCATATCGCCTGGTTTCCGATATTTCGCAAAAACCACATTCCAAAATCTCAATTTTCAGGGACTTATTTTGTCCTGAATGTTAAGTTTAAGTACAAAGTGTCCTGTTTATTTTCCACTTGATTTTTGCACACGGAATCACTTCACGAAGTTCGTCGGTCGAATTCAGTCCCACCTGTATAATACGAAATTCCTTCGCAAGCTCTGGTGTCGCATCGCGTGCGTTGGGCATTGCAACTCCAGCTTGAAGGGGAAGTAACCTTGCATCTTGAATTTACGCATTTCCCTCCATAACTTAGTTTCCGGAGTCAATATTTAAAAACCAAGCTAGTTAAAGCATAGGTAAGCATCTAAACAGTTACTGTGAATTTCAGCTTTTTTTTTTTTCACGTGATAAGTTTTGCGTCTGTAACCGAAATCAAATATCACCCAATTATTTAATAATGTCAATCCCACGTGGGAAATATAGCTAAAGGCTGTTCACGATAAAAATGAGCACTTTAGAAATGAACCTTAGAAAAAAGTCACTGCCCCTGCATGCATATATTTTAATTGACGCATTCGCCCAGTAAGGTTGGTAACGATGGATGGAAAGTAGTCAAATATCTTAACGTCGAATAAAAAGTGTTAGGTGACCACTTGTGATAACTTAAAATTATTTCTTCCGCTTTCTGGTTTTTAACGCATCGAAGTGTAAAAATGAGCAGATATGTAAAGTGTTCACTTTCTTAATAATTTCACAGTTTCATTTGACCGACGAATGAATAAAGTGATGAGGCCCATGGCAATGTTAATTTTACATAAGACGGAAGAACACATAACGTGTATACAAGTAGATCTTAAGCAGGGCTTCAAAAGTGCTCATTTTACTGTAAACAGCCTATATAATAAGAAACTGTACCAGTTTCAAACAATAATTGAGTAAGGCATAGTCCTCTATATCACGTATAGCTTTGAATTTTCCCGTCTCGTCATAAATTTTCATTACGAATATTTGTAAGAAAATTCGAAGATGGAGTGTAGTGGCGTTTAGACATGAAATAGACATAAACAGGTATTTTTTGCCTCCACGACGTATGTCTGCGCGATGGTATAACTTACGCATTTTTGAAAAAACAGTTTTTCAAATTACGTATGAACATTGCAAATACATTTAAAAAAAACGTGATTAGAAACAAGCAACCTGATACTAATTCGTTGAAGTGTAACGAATTTGCTTTTTTCTTTGAATAGGAAAACTTTGCGGACGAGTGTAATAAATACTGTCAAGAAAAAACTGTATAAGTAATGTGATTTATTTACACGAACAGGCAATAAGTAACTTGGCATATAATCATGAGAATATATTTAGAACTCGAAATAATCAAACCGGAGTGTACAATTATATTGAGAGGGCGAGACCAGAAGTCATGAATGACGGCATCAACAACTTGATATAAAACGAAGACAGGTTATAAACTTGGTATTACGTATTATCTGTGCATAACATAATTATATTTACAAAACTTTTTCTTGTAATTTTGATTTAGCCTAAATTTTATTTATTATTGAATAAAGTATACTGTAAATTATATTTAAAAACAAGTAAAATATTTTTTCGTAAATAAGCAGTACTAAACATATCGCAGTCTAGTTTCTACAGTGTAAATAGTGGTATAGGCTGTTCACGGTAAAGTGAGCACTTTTTAAGGCCCTGCTAAATTTTTCCTCTTAGTCAATTTCTATCTTTCCGCCACTTTTTAATATAAACATTGCTACGTGACTAATAAACAGAGTGTATACATTTCACCTCTCTCAAAAATTAATGCCCGAGGCTACAATAGAATACGTTTATTAATAGTTAATGCCTGTTGGGAGGGCCTTATAAAGTGCTCACTTTATCGTGAACAGCCTATACATAAGATCTACTATACGAATTACGTTAAAAATTAATGGTCCCTGTAGAATTACAGTTCTGTAAATGCTTTCTCAGGGCAGGACAATGTAATTTTTCGCCCACGCGCGTCATTAATCTCAACCTAACACAATTTAAGCTTTGTTGTGGCCATTATGCAGAAATCTTCGCAATTTCGACATGTGTAGTTATCCAATCAGCGTCTGCCTTTTGAAAAAAAAAAAATACTGTCGCAAGTCCCCTCTACAGTGAACTTGCCGAAGACAGGTTTATTTGCCATCTTAAGAAAGAGCTCAAGTACTATGACACGTGATTCGAGATTGAGATATCAAGTATTGACTATGCAACATAAATATTCAGTTCGAGGCTTTGTTTGCGTGTGTCTGAGATAAGCTTAAGCACTGTTCATAAAATTTAAACACGGACTTGAGACAGCTACTTTTTACACTTTGCTATGCCAAAAATTCCAATGCGCATTTTAAATAAAACCTATGGTAAAAAAAAAAAACCTTAAAAATCCAAAATGGCGTCAGATATTTTCCCCTAAGGTCACACTTTATTCTCCACATACAAAAAATATATATTTTCACTTGAAGAAGCTCTGAACTTTCACTGTATGCTAATTGAAACAAAAATTTTACGCAGTTTAATTAAAACTTGCATGTGGTTAGTTATTGTTTAGCATGTGTAATTTTTCTCCTTGTGAGCTATGTTTAAGCAACATTGATTTCAAAAATTCCTACTCGACTATCCTTAGCAATACGAATGACCGATACGTGCAATTAAAAACGTTATACACTGCTGTAAGCCTATATATTTCTGTAAATCCTCCATTCTGAAAATATCCGAAAATTTCGTTGTATTTCCATATTAAAATGCCCCCAAATATTTCGGTCAGTCCCCACTCCAATACTCAATATAATATGAAATAATATATAATATAAAATAAACACATTTATGATGCATTTTAAATAAAATATCTATATCTTTTTTAATATAGAGTTTGTTCAATACAGATTTCTCTTCAGTTTTAAAAAGTTTAAAATGTACAATAATTAAAATGTAATCGATAAAATCGAATAATTGGAAATGTGATAATCGGTTGAAAATGTATTAATTGTAAAGAAATAATTGACGACGCGGTTAATTGAATCGAAATTGAACATAGAGCGTACCTACCTCTTCCCACTCCACTCTACTTTTGAGACTCTTCTACATTTTCTGTTTAAGAAAGGATATGCAAAATTTGTTTTAGTAATGGGATTTTTTTAAATTTCAGGTACAATTTTGATGTGAATTTCAAGACTTTCCACTCCATGTTCTGAATGCCCCGGCTTCGTAGTTCTTACAGAATGTTTGAATACCTAGTGTTTCAAGAATTTCTGCACCAAGAAGCTAGTGGATAAGTACTGATGTGGTTTCAGAACGCCATGAGCATGATTAAGTGTAGAATACTCTGGACAACACCAGACCTCACTACAGGCTTGAGAAAGTAAATACATTCGTAAAACCATCTCCACAGTTTGTTCTACCTTAGCAACAGTTTAGTATAGTAGAATTGTCAACGTTATTTTTTCTAGATTTAATATTGTCGGTTGTGATCTAAGAAACAACATGTGATTAAGAATGTTAAGTAATATTCAAAACACCATAATGAACATTTGCCATAGTTCATATTTTGGCTTGTTAACGGGCAATATATTGATATTTTTTGCATTTTTGTATACGATGTAAACAATAATTTACCAAATTATTTTTGATGTTGCTATGAAAAATTCACGCGTAAAGATATTAAATTTTAAAAGACTGAATGAAGGTAACATTCTTTTGAAATGAAAAATTTTGATCACTGCATTTAAACAACAAAAATAGTTTTTCAAAACATATCAAAAATTTATTTTTAGCTGAATGACTTATGCTTTTAAACAACTTCATCTTACTTATCAGAATTTCCAAACGTAAGTTTACAATACGGCGTTATTCCTAATGCCTTAATCATCGCATAATTTTGTGGTACATTTGTGATTATACAAATACATCTTACATCAAGACATGGTGGGATATTGTAATTTCTGTGTTATTTTAGAGTACAGGTAATTATTATTTTGCGCTTCTCAGTAAGATGACATTTTCTTTAGTGCTTCTAATGTTGCTGTAGCCCACATGTCTGTATTTTCACTATCATTCATTCTGCTCTGAAGCGAATGATGACGTCAAACAATTTCATGTGTATGCATTATTGGTGGTACACCATGATCGTGAAAAGTTATTATCCACAATTTGCTCAAATGGACTTGGTAACAGCTTATTGTTTATCGATCGAGCCAGTTAGCTTGTTTTTGAACTGAAATAGACATAGTTCACACACGGTAATTGAAAATTCAGTGGACAATTTAAGAATTATAAATACTTGATATATTAAATTTTTATTCGACTGATTTATCGCTCACAGCCAGTTCCCAGCCGCAGTGTTTGTATGTTAAATCGTTATGATCAGCACTTGGTTTTCAGTATTTCACGTATGTTTTGTGTCTAGTTGTACGAACCATTAACAAATCATTTGCCTCGTTCTTTCATTCGTTTATTGCAACGTTTAATCCATTCTGTTTCACAATTAGGCTCCCATTTATTTAAAACATATATTTTAAACAGATTTTTTGTTTACAATATAAGTGTTAAGTACCTTACATTGATATAATTTCATGATTTTTTGTAATATATTAATGCACAGGCATTTGAATTTCAATGTTTAATATTAAAGTGCATACTATGGCACAGATTAAATACTTGGATAAAATTTGAAATGTCACACACACCGGAGTGATACAAGAACAAGTCTGAATAAGAGGCCAGGCCTACTACATGCATTTTGCTGCTGGGCCAAACATACCTTCCAGTATCACTAACAAATGTTGTTTACAAGCACAACGTTTACTTTATCCTTAGCATAGTTCTTGCAATGGAGGTAACTGAATGAAAAATTATATTGTATTATTGACGTACACCAATACAGTATGTTGTGTGTTAGGAAATCCAGACTATGAAATAAAAGAAAAAACATGGTGTATGTGTGTCTTTATGTCATTGATTGGGTTTTCTGTGACCTGCATTGTAACTGTACAGTGCCATTCATACATTGAAAGAAATCTTTTCATTTAACATTTACATTCTTTGCTACATGCACATCCGTCTAACTCTTATGGTCATTCTGTTACGTTTAATGTGATCATCTGAGTTACCAACTGATGCAGTTTAGTCTGTACACATCAATTTTATAGAGGTTTTCTTCTCATATCTTCAGTATGACAGAAGTAATGTTACTGGTCATATATCTGATAACGTGCATTCCTTCCAGTAATAAGAACTGACAATTTTTTTCTGTTGTGATGAGTTTCAGAACTCATTACTAATTTGTCAATTTGTTCATGAGTGTTTTATGTGTTAAATGACTAGAATGTAAATCATTTGAACAAATTTGTTGTGATGCTGAACCGGCCATTTTCATTTTAGATAGTCAGGCAGTAGGATTAATTAAGTATTGTATATACTTCAGTGCATTAAGCTGACTGGCATATCATTAAATGTTCACTACATTGCGAACTATTTACGTATTTGTTTATGCAATATGGGGCATAATATAAACATATATGGTTCTGAAAGTAATATATTCTGTGATTTCTGAGAATTATATTTTATATTTTCATTATTTACTTTACGAACTCTTGTTTGACTTTTTAAGACGTTTATGACAGGCTTCCATCAAAGCTCATGTGCAGATATATCTTAATAGATTGGTATTCTGCCAAATCGAAGAAATATTAAGAAGTATGTAATAGTTTTAGATCAATTTGTAATTGTTGTATAGACAATAAAATCCGTCCAAGTTTTCAAAATAATAATTACTATGCGGATTTCACTTCAGTGTAAAATGGCATATGTTAGCCTAGACCACAAAATTAATTTACTTTTGTTAATAATTTATAGCAGTAAAAAATTGCAATGAAGATGGTCGGTTTTTATTCAGGCAATACTATGTTAGTCTGTGTGTGCAAGCCATGGATTGGGCTAGTTTATAATTGTTATACAATATGTGATGTTGCTATTAAATGTTGTAATTATATTTCAATAAAATAATTGTTGTTTACGTGGTTTTCACTCACTTAGTTAAAAATGTTATTAATGTTATCATATAATAAATAATTAACCTAAAACACTAAAAAATTCATAACTTATTAATTTCAGAAATTTGTCTCTCTTTTTACCTGTATTTTACTACTTATCATGGTTTATTTCCTTTAATGCTTTTGAGTTATTTTCAGTGGTATATTAGTTAGAACATTGGAGCTAAGGCTTTAAATAGAAGAACTTTTATTTATATATTGGTGTGTGTGTGTGTCATATATACACATCGAGTATATATCTTTATTTATACTATCTCTTTGTGTTGCTATTGTACATGCGTGCATACATAAAGAGGAAGTGTTGGTTTACGTAGCATGGTGTCCCAGAAATGTGGCCACAAAAGGTATTTGTAGGTTACATGTCATTAAAGTACATGAAATTGTCAAAATTTGGTACCCATGTGTGAAGTCACGAAGTAAAAATCTCATATTTACGTTTATAAATGCTCATTTATAGCCAGTAATAAAAAAATAGCAAATCATTTGCTTTTAGCATCAATACCACTCTTGGCAATCCATTATCACATTAATGATGGGTCGACAAACATGTACATAAACTAAGGTTACCTGTCAATGCCCTCCACTATTACAGCAAGCATCAGATGATCAGCTGCAATCTCCATTTTGATGTGGGAGCACTGTCCAAATCTACTTGAATCGCTGAAATCAAATATTCACTGAAAATATTACAAAATTTTATCATTTAAACCTGAAGAAAGACTGTCAGAAGATTAACATTCAAATTCTAATTTAAGGCTCCTAATCTACAATGCATCCGTAGTAAACGATTTAAGCTATGAAGTGATTGGTGTACTAATGGATTAGATGCAGTCAGGGACACTGGAAAAGAGGGAGGAGAATTTTAAAATTAAATTTTGGGGAGGGGTCTAGTATATGCAATGCCAATGGAATCTAATTCTTTACAAGAAATCCCCCCCCCCCCTCCTTAACCAGTAAAAGGTTTCATACCCCTGTGAAAATGTCATGGCAGACGGCACAACTCTGGCCTTCTTACCTACCACTTCACTCATGGCAGCTAAGCCACACATCATGTCTCTGAAGCATTTCTTTCACTGCTCCTTCAAAATGGCCAATCTCCTGTGAGTAGTAGGGATATATAGGTTCTGGGGTACAACTGATAGCTGTGAAGCCATGGAGCTGGTCTGCCTTCTTGGATGTCACATGTGCCATCTTGTTCCAGGTATCTTGGATGTCCTTGACCTTGAAATTTAGGTGGCATCGTCCCCGCCATATTGTTTCCATCAGCCATCTTGTTTTTAATTTTTCATTTGTTCTTCGACAGCCATCTTGTTTCCACTCGATTGTTATTTGCTTACATCAATTGTCACTAGAGATGCTCCACTCGGTTCAGCCGCCATATTTGTTTCTCTCGTCGTTTGATAGAGTGTGCTACTAGTGTCGCCCAACTTTGTTTCTATCGCTGTCCTCTAGGGGTATTCCACTTGTTGGACCACCAACTTTATTACTCTTATCTTCTGCCAGGGGTGGTGTCATTATTTACTCACTTGCCCACCATGTTTGATTTGCATGTTTGGTGCTAGAGTGCACCACTAGTATCTGCCATCTTTGTTTCTATCTTCGTCTGCTAGAGTATGCATATGTATGAACGTAGGTACATAATGATGACTTGTCATAGGAAGTAAGTAGGACTCTCACCTTTATCGATGTGACATTATTTAATGCAGAGTAAAAAAACTGTAGAAGTGAGGAGTGGCAAACCGCCGGATATTGGGTTGGTATGCGGACACCTAGCCGACTGAGCTATTGAGTAAGAATTGGTTGTGTATGAATTAAAGACTATGCATAGAAAACAGCTATTGGCTGGCATTTATAAGTTAAGTATTTTAATTTAGAAATCGTAGTCATAACTATTAAATATGAGGTGTCGATGGTCCCAAATTTTGAAGACGACTATTGCATCCATCGCCATGTTGATAACTGATAAGACCTGGATATTTTTTTTGGAATATTAAATATTTTTCAATGGTACCTATCTCTATTAGATTTAATGATAATAATGCTGTATTTAAATTAAATAAATATAAAGTAATTTTGCACAATCCTATACATTCCTAAATTACACTTTTTAAAAATTAAAATGGGACTACAGTGGTGTAGTGTTCAGATTATTCGCCTCCCACCAAGGCGAACCGGGTTCGATTCCCGAAAGGCTCCCAGATTTTAGCATATGGGAATCGTGCCAGACAATGTTGCTGGTCGGCAGATGTTCTTGGGATCTCCGATTCCCCACCACTGCATGCTGGCACAGTCCCATACACACAAAATTTCACCTTCCTTGGCTCTCAAGACCACTATATTAAGAACAACCCAAATTTCTCCACTTCCACTCCACTTATTTAATTTTAAAAACTGTATGAATCAGTTGGCTCGGTCAAGCTGGGTTCCATTAATGTTTCATAACAAGGATAATAGATTCTAACATCGAGGTAAGCAAGTAGCGACACAATGTCTGCACTGACGACCGACGTACTGTATATGGCATCAAGATTCCCTTCCCACTTGGGGGGATTGTGTCGCTGGACGAATTTAGTCTCAAGCCTGAGTATGTAACAATGTTTTAATCTGTGCTGAACAAACACCCCGATGTAATTGCGGTGTCGGACTCGTTGTGGCAGTCCACGATCACTCAGCATGAGATCCCGACCATGTAATATGCCACTTTTTTGTAAGACCCATCAACTACAATGGCCCCATGCGGCAGGCCATCCTGGACGAGTTTATGGGCATGTTTGAGGATAGCGTTATTGAGCCTAGTAAAAACCCCTATAACTGCCAAGTGGTTATGGCAGATAAAAAATATGGTATGTTTAGGTTTTGTGTTAACTTAAAGCCAATGAATAAGCTTACTGTGAATGTGCCCCTGCTCTTGCTGGTATGTGTGTGCATTCATGTAGTGCCCGATACACAAGACTTGCCACAGTGATCTCACTGAGCAGCAGCATCCCAGGGTATTTACTCAGCCATTCGACATGGTCGCCCTTGATATTGTGGGTTCCCACCCTAGAACCACCAAGGGCAGATGGTTAGTCATGGTCGTGAACGAGCTCTTCACACATTGTATGGAGGTATTCCCAGTCAGTAACATGTGGCCAGCGCCATTGCTCACCTGCTGGAGTCCAAATTTTTTCCCCGATAAGGTTATGTGCTCCTGACCAGCAGCAGCACACGGTTTGCAGGCCAAAGGTGGCAGACAGAATGTGCTCACTGCCACGTGAAACACCACACCACCTCTGTATACTACCCACAAGGCAACTCGAATGAGCGATGAAATTAGGAGGTGAAGGCCTAGTTGTGGGTGTGCATCAACGAAGGTCATACAAATTGGGATGTTAGTTCACCTGCCTTGGGCATTGTTTTGCTTATGCAAGTATGCCAACACAACAACCAGGGTATTACCTGTACAGTTGGTATCAGGTTCGCTATACATGCAGCACAAGAAGGAGCTAGAGGAAAATCCCATACACCATGAGGTGTGAATACAGCATGAGAGGGACTCAGCATACACCCATCAGGCTTCGTACATAGCGAGTCATATTCCCAACACCTCCAACAAACCCCTTGAGTTACAACCTGGACAGTATGTGTATGTGATGCGCACTCCCTGTCAGGGAAAAGACAGTTTTGAGCAGGATTAGCCCCTATTGGTCAGACCTGGGACCACAGTAGACAGTGCCAGCAATTAACTCTACTTTGACACGGGAGTCCCTGGAAATGGTATGTGTTCGTGCC
Organism: Dryococelus australis; assembly: GCA_029891345.1. Classification (NCBI taxonomy): domain Eukaryota; kingdom Metazoa; phylum Arthropoda; class Insecta; order Phasmatodea; family Phasmatidae; genus Dryococelus; species Dryococelus australis. The sequence goes on along the minus strand of CM057006.1, from coordinate 68,144,337 downwards.
CTGCCTGGTATAACAGGTGTAGGGCAGGAACTGATGATGTTGCCTGGCATCACGTTCGGCAGAACGATGATGTGAAGGGTCATACGGCCGACAGCCTACAGCAATCTCTGGATCCGCAGTCTAATGGAGAAGAGTTTAGTCTGTGTATTAATTTATTATGTAAAATTCTGTATGAAACCCTTTGCTAAGGGACGAAGTTGTCGGCTACTTCGCACACTGATACTAACTCTGAAACTATTTTGCTTGTGGGAGGCAGGCCCCGTAAAATTAATACTTTTAACACTGAAAAGTCCTCTGAGTGAAATATCTGCATTAAGGTGCAGTGCTCGATGATACCCAGGGGAGTATAAATTCAATAATAGTCGCCTATTCAATGTGTGGCAGTTTTATTGGCGAAAGGTACAACCAATGTCACTGCAAAATAATGCATACATTTTTATGATGCTGACCCGGCACTCATGACCTGCCGGTGATCGTAGCTGTAAAGTAAGGTGAGGGGCTTAAGAGTTTTACGCTAAGAACACATCCCGTACACGTAAAATCCTGGAATATTACCTCAGGATACAAGTCAGGCCTCCCCTCTACTAACGATAAATTACAAGGTTCTTAATTTACGCTATACAATTGAATTGTAAAATACAGCCTAAATTGATGTGCCGAGGGGGATAACGTGGGAGCTAACCGCCTGTCCTGCTGGGTCGGTCGAGTGCTGATGTTGGACTGGTTTAAGATTGCCGAAACCTCGCCGAGATTACCGCCAAATGTAAACCATGAAAAAAACGTAACTGCACAACTTGCATGATTAAAAGAATGAACACTGTATGGTACATAATTCTTATTAGTGACTAGAAACATGTTGGTGACATACCTGTGAACGTCGGAGCTCCTGATATGGCTAAGAATGTGACATCACGAGTATGTTACCATACTTGAAGGGTGATATTAATGGAATGATGCCTTATATGGCTGATTCTCGATGAATGAAGATATTTGCACTCTTAAAACTAACATATGCATGTGTATTAGTGAATACGGCGAATAACGAGATTTAGTGTTTGGTTTTCACTTCCTGTGATGTCAGGTGTATTTCACTACTATAGGTGTGGCTTTGCCCTGTGTTCAGTGGGATTTTGATAACCCTATATGGACAAATGGGTGGCTTCCCTAATAATATATTGTGCAAAACCTGGCAAAACTCACTATATTGGCTCTAATTAAATGATGCTGCTAGGGAGCCCCTCGCCACTTCACACTTTCTTCGGAAATATTATTCCCTGCCTTTTGAAACCTCTTGGGGCCACGTAGCACACTGGGTTCGGCCACAAGGCCTACTGACATTGCACACATTGGAAAGGCATAGAATAAAGTGGCGCTGCTTACCCTCGTGTTCCCTCCAATGGTTGTTGTGCCTAACGGTCGTGACTTCGCAGGAAACACCCTTTTAGGCCACATATCAATTTATCAGAAGAGTTACCTCTTGTGATGAATTAAAAATATAATGGCACGCAGCCACGAGTTGCAGTGCAGCAAGAAAAGTGTAAGCATGTCGTTCTTGTCGACCTGCACTAATTGTGATCGTGACCTAATGTCGATCGGTCGTGTGGTGCAGTTGTGGTTGATGTATCTACAGTGGTACAAACAGGCACATAGGATACTGAACGCCTGGAACATGTCAACTTCATATGGCTTAGTCGCATCAGGCCACAGAAAATCCACAATGATAATCTAAGCTCGGCAAATGACCCAGATGGAGCTCACACACCAGGCCAGATGCAGACATCCCCACCAAGCTGTGCGGCACAGGGGATCACAGCGTTCATAACCCTCTACTGCACACAGGATAATATGTCCGACGACGAAGATGAACCAAGGTTGGGAACATCTCATACAGATGCAACTCCACACACCTTCGCAGGTGCCCTATGCGATGCGAGAGGACACCCCACCTCCTGCCTTGGGGAGTGCAGTGCTAAGGCACTACAACATATACCCTCATCACTGCAGATGAATGCACTCCTGCTGCCACACATCCCCTTTCCTTGCTAACATTCTGCATATGAGGTCATCGTGCCTAGCGCAGCACCGCCCCCATGTAACAGGACACACGTAATTTGGTGTAGTCCACTCACACTCCTGATTTCCTAGCAGGGTGGTTGTGTTTGTTATCCGATGCTCCTCGGCCGACATAAACCTGTCATGAGCAGCATGTGCATAATGTGCAGAGTAGTGTGATGCGCTGAGTGTGTTAGGTGCATCAGCACAAGTGTAGATTCCACTGAAAATCAACTCAGAGCTGAAGACAGCATTGAAAAACTGTTGATGTTAGTAAGTAAGGTTTTTATGTAGTTGTTTTAATGTGCACTCCTGTGCATGTTTTCTGTAAACTGGTGTTAATGTTATGTTTCTATCATTTCTATCACATTTCACTCTCCACACATGTGCTCTGCATGGGGCCACCACTTCCATCATAGGCTCATTTCCCCATTTCCAACGGCCATTACAATGTTTCTTCTTAGAGCTCAAGCTGGCTGTGTGTGCCACATGGCCTGTGGGAGCATCAATTTTGTGTTCAATGATATAGTCATTCTGTTTTGTAATAATTTGCTAAATTCTTTAACTACTCCAGCAGCCGGCTAGGCCCTTGTGTTGAATCTGAGGTCCCTTAAATAATTATGATGCCTCATGGCTTTTTTTTATGTATGTAACTTAGTGCCTACCTTGGGCAGGCTCAGACAAGGTGTTATGTGTTTTTCACAAAATTGCCATTGTATTGTGTTCTTTATTGTAACAGAGTTCATGTAGCACCTCTTGCATTTTTCAGTGCTTTTGTTGTATAAAAAATGCTGGATGACTTTGGATGTAACATGCACATGATCCCCCTCAATTCTTATACTTAAGTAACCCAGTCACATTGCACTTATGTTTGGCATGCTCCATGGCCAACAGCACAGCAAAAGATCTTGGTAGTGTTCTGGCATCAACCGAAAAGCTACATGGTGACATCAAGACCCTGGTAAAAGTCATTCATTACCAATGGATATGCACAAAATCACAGCCTGGTGCCCTGGGGCTATGCCTATACTTGATTATTCCACAACACTGAGGTGGATTTGTAAGGGTACGCGATCTGAAAAGTCTTACAGCCACGCACATTAAAAATGCCCAGAGTTCATTTCACGTATATATTTAGTGTGATCACTAAATGCTCACCTGCCAGAAGCAACTTACATTTGGTTAATGGAAACAGCCCGATGGTAATGCTACACACATTAAAAATGGTGCAAAGCCATACAATTAATTAAGGTGAATAATTATACTCCCCTGGGCGATGCTAACCACAGGAAAGATGGGCAGATGTCGCTGCCGGCAGAAAATGAAACAGTTCCGGTATATTACATTAAGTTATTGTAGTTAATATGATTGATGTGCAAATTGTGCTGGCCGGACGAAATGCTACCTTGTCCTCGCATGTCCTGGATGGTATTGACTTCCGCCTTGGCACCTGAACCTCACATGATGGGGGTAAGCACGCCAAACTGGAACTAGTTTCTGTGACTCTTGCAAACACAGTGCTATACACTCATGAACTTGCTTACCTTGTGATTATGAAACATGTACAATTTACCTTGCATTTTACATCACAGAAATAAAATTGAAAATAAGAATGGGTTGGTATGGGTATGAAACATGTCGCGTGAAGACAATAACATTGAAAATAAACACTGTAAAATATAACATTCTATGGAAAGAGGGATTTTTAATGGGACTCTGTATTGTCCCAGTTATTGTTTGTATCAGCAATCGCCATTAAGCCCTTTTTACAGGAGCCCTATTTTCACTTGCACTAACCACAGTGGTGTGCACTACCCTACACTGGGATTACACGAGCATTCATGGACTTCATGTATTGCACTCTTGCATTGGCATTCAGGCACATAGCACAACACAACACTCGTAGAGCACTGACACTGGTTGCACTGGATGGTGGGCGGCCAGGCAAATGGTCTTGTGATTCTAGTGAAGCGAGCACACATCAAATACCCCTACCCCTCTGGAGACAATTTGCTGGCCAGGTGCTACTACCTGCAGCAGGTGGGTTGTTTCCCCCGCTGTCTCGGCCGCAGGACATGTAGGCAATCTGTGTATAGAGTGGCTGGCAGGTGGTTTGTCCACAAGGTGTGCTGGTCGTTCACACAGTCATAACTGCACTTCCTATTCTTGGTTACAATGATCCATGGGGTTCACCCTAGGATGGTAGTTGGTCGTTGTCAGGTGTTTAATATCCCACTGGATCACAGGTCTCCCACCTTCCTTCTAGTAAATTGTGATCCATTGTCCATTAGGAGGTTCTTGGGATAACCCTACCTTGGGAAAAAGTCGTCACTCAACACCTTTGCAGTATTTACTGCACATTCACAACTTGCTGGGTATGCCTCCACCCAACTAAAAAAGTTGTCTGTTATCACTACTAGAAATGCTTCTTCTTAGCGGTCCTCGGGTAAGGGCCCTTTAGGTGAAGACACACTGTTTCGAAGGGAATCTTTAAGGTATATGGCTGTTGTTGCTGCCTGCTGTCCATCCTGCTTGCTTCAAACAAATTACATGTGACACAGCACTGTACAAATCGATGTGCGTCCCTTGTCAGACTAAGCCAGAAAAAAGTGTTCACGCATATTTCTCACTGTCTGGTCGCACCCAGGATGTCCACACCACATTGCCACTGTGCGAATAAGCTAGCACTCGTTCTCTTGTACACGTGTGCACAAACAGTCGCCATTTAGTGGAGTCAGTTAGCCAACATGTCTCTAACCACTCATCTATCATGCACCAATTTTCCATGCTTTGATGTGTGCACACATTTGTTTTGTTTTGAATGAATGTGCATTCCTGCTGTTCACGTTCCACCTCGCAGTATAGTTCCTGAACAAGAACATCATTATTTCCCATGTCAATTTGTTGAATACCAATTTCTTGGAATGCCTCTTGCATAACCGGGATAGTATGTCGTCTGACTCCGCTTTTTCCCTCGCTATGATTTCAGTGTTGGGAGTACGGGAGAGTGCATCTGCCAACTAGTTTTCCCTTTCTGGCACGTGATACACGGCCAAGTTATATGCTTGCAACAGTCAGACCCACCTTGTCAACTTACTGCACACTTCACGCATACTGTGGAGCCATACTAATCACCTATTATCAGTATGGAGAGTGAACCATGAGTACTCTAGGTACGCTCTGCATTTCTTTATGGCCCACGACACATTGGCACTCTTGTTCATTTACGTCATAGAAGCTGTCTGTAGTGCCGAGCATGGCACTAGTGAAATCAACTACCCGTTGATTTCTGGTGTCGTCATACTGATAAAGGATGGTTCCCAGGCCTTCTTGACTTGCATACACCTGCATGTACAAATGTCTGCTTGTGGTGTCATACCTAGCAATGGTGGGGGAGGATTGGAATTTTTATTTAATACTTTGAATGCTTTTCCGCACCACTCGTCCACTGGAAACGACGTTGTGATGACAGCAAGTCTGTCAGTTTTGCTGTTATCACTGCGAAATTTTCTATATGCTCTCTCAGCCAATTAATCAACCCGAAAAGTTTTGTAATTGTTATGGGTACGTGGTGGTGGATTATGCTCGATTAACTGGAGTTGTTCTGGATTTGGCTTATTTCCCGTTTCATCAACTATGTGTCCTAGAAAATCGAGGCTAGTTTTCCCCATGTGGCATTTCGCCATTGCACAGGTTAGCCCTTTATGGACAGTCATTCCAACACAACAGACAGGTGTTTCAAATGCTACTCCCAGCTGATCGACTATACAATTACCTCGTCTAGGTATGCAAGTTTATACTCTCTGATGAAGCCATCCAGTATTTTAACCATCATCCACTGAAAGTTGCGGGGGCACATTTCAGTCTAAATGGCATCCCACAAAATTGCAACCATCTTCTGTCTGAGGCCGTAAAAGCTGTTTTCTCCCAGTCCACTAATTTTAGTGGAACTTGCCAATACTTACTTTTCAATTCCAGTGAGGTAAGGATTTTGGCTAGGTCAAGTTAACTAAGCTCATCTTTCACGCTGATGTAAGGCACGAGTGCACTGCACGTCACCTGATTAAGCTGCCTGAAGAACACACATAACCTCCAGCTACCATCTTTCTTTGGTGCTAAGGTTATCGCCGAGTTGTACTGGCTATTTGTTGGCTCGATTACACATTCTCCGAACATTTACTGTATTTGCTGGCAGATTATTTTTGCCTGGTGTGGCGAATAAGGCCATGGCGGAGTGCGGATAGTGCCCTTTTTCCAACAGGATTTCATGTTCTGCCAAGGTGGTGCGATGTAGGGCATTACAAGTGGCGAAAACGCCCCAATGATCTCCCAACAGTAGTTAGAAAGCAGCCTGATATTCTGGCGGTACGTTATTTACAATTTCCCCAAGGGAAACTGTAGGGACCCTATCTGCTGGGCATCGGTCAAAATTACAGACTCTATGCCGAGGGTTCTACTATGTTATTCTGCTCCGTCAACCATGGTACACTAAGAATGGCACCCTCCCTAATGTTCGGTGAAATTATAGCAGTGGTGGTTATTTCGATATCCCGCACATGTACAGTGACTACTACTTACACTATCGCTTTGCTGCTATGTTGATTAGTAGCTAGCTTTGATTATATAATTAGTAGGCACAACATCAGTTTCCCTCACAAAGTGTGTCCGAATGAAGTTGTGGGAGGCCATGGTATCTATCATTGCATGACAATGATGACCATTCACTGTGACAAGAATGCGAATGAATTTCGCCATCGTACTACTAACCTGATTGACGAGGATTTGTTGTGGTGTTAATCCTGGTGGTTTGCATTGCTGTGGAACCAGGGTGTCAGAAGCGTCTGGCCCCATCACCCCCGCTTACAATTACCCTGCTGTTTGGGGTAGTGGTCTTGTGATCATTTCATATGTGGGTTGTTGGGGCTTTTGACTAGGCCAGCGGAAACCTTCCACTTCACAATACCGACACGGATGTGGTTGCAGTGGGATGTGATGACACGGACTGTGTGGGTTGTGCATGGTTGTTTACATTGGCCATATACACTGTGGGTGTGTGACAGCTGTGTGTTATTGTTGACCATTGTCATGCACTCTCGGTGCATGGATCCCTCTCACTTGTTGCTGTTTGCACCCTGTTCATGTTTCCTGATTCAACAATTTTGACACTGTGTAGTGTAGTCGCTCTCCTCCTGGCGACAGTCCATGTTACTACCTGTGCTGACTTGCTGTTCACCCTCTCTCAGGAAATCTTGCACTATTTTGCACGTAATTTGTATGCCCTCATTGAAATTACACTTTTGGCATGGAAATTCTAGTCTTGTTGCAGTAACGTGTTCGGTTTCGCTCATAAATCCCTGGTGATATCTCAATTGGCACTGCTTGCATTTGAGGGCAATTGCCCCTTGACCAGTGCACAATAACTTGCTGCACCAGTTGGGTAATAGATAATTTTGAAATTGAAGAAATTCTAATTTTGGTGTGTTGGAGATTGCACTGTTTGCCACTGATGTAATTTTCCCACTTCCCTGTCTTTGTATTTCTAAGGCTGTTTGTGGCATGGTTGTGCGATGGGCTGGGCTTATGGTTGCGATGGGAGTATAATGTGCCAAGTTCATACTTTGCTATGGTGTCCTGTGAGATGAGACACAAACACTGAAGACACAGAGGGGCCGGTACTTCTGTCTGCATTATGCCAGCCATTGTTTACCAACAGAAAACACATGCACAGATGACCGGGTGATACATGGCTGTGCGGTGTTGGAGTGGAGGTAGGGCTTTCCCTTATCTTGTGGCAGACCTCCTCTGCATGCACCGAAGGAGACAACAACTGGCTGGTGTAGTAGGGGTGAGCCATGCACATGTGACCCATGCTCTTTGCGATCGATGTTCCACTCAGCTGCTCGGCGTGGAAGAGGGGAGGGGGATACTGGTGAGCCCTGTTCCTATGTCTTTGTGGTGGGTGGTGGGTGGCTGACATCGTGCCGCCATCTTTGGATGGCGGCACGATGTGTGTCCACCCATGCCAAAGCAATGAAGGCTGTACTCTTCTGGCGTGTTTTTCTGGTCAAACCACATGGCACATTTTCTGGCATCCCGGTGGCATCTGGAAGGTGTAACAGCTCTGGTGTTGACTCTGGATCTTATTTCCTTATGTACCCATTGCAGGTAGCCAGGGTATGTGACATTAATTATACTGGTAGGGAAACTTTTGTGGCATGAAAATATTGGCAGTAATAATTTTTCTTGGTGGGTTCTGGAGTACTTGTCTGGGAATTAATATAAAGGAAAATTATGCCACATGGAAGAGCGATAATTTGATGCTGAGTGGTTGGGTCATGGAATGGTGAAGCTGAATTTGAGGGGCAGTGAGATATATGGTTGGTGGTTATGTTACCTGGTAGGCACTAGGCACTGCCATCACAACAGGGCTTTAAGTATTTTTTCGTGGAAAAGACCTTGGAAGATGCCCAGTCCTCTCTATCAGCCCCACTTGCCCCCCCCCCCACCCGGCCTCCTTTGCTAACGTGCTACACATCAGATGGATTGCTAACCGGTGCTCTATTGCAGCTGACCACATGCCCTTAAAAACGGAATTATGCAGCAAATGCACGTAGATTAAAATGATACCATTACATGAACAATCGAATTTTACACAATACTGAGGAGGGATTGTAAGGACTTAAAAGCCTTGCAGCCACACATATAAATAAATCACCCGGAGTTCATTCCAGACATATATTTAGTATGATCACTAAATGCTAACCACAGGGGAGATGGGTAGGTATCTTCGGTGGCAGAAAACGAAAAGGGTCCGGTATATTGCATTAAGCTATTGTAGTGAATATGATTGACATTACAAAGTTGCTGGCCTCCAGAGTGCAGACGAAACACTGCATTTTGCTCGTGTGTCCTGGATGCTACTGACCGTTCCGCCTTGGCACCAGATCCTCTCACGGTAGGGGTCAGCGCACCAAGCTGAAACTAGTTTCTGTGACTCTTGCAATCACAATACTATACACTCATGAACTTGCTTACTATGTGATTGTCAAACATGTATAAATTGACCCTGCATTTTATGTCACTCAGAAATACACTTGCAAATATGATAGAATGAGATGAGGATGAAACATGTAATGTGAAGACAATAACATTGACAATAGACACTGTAAAACATAACACTGTATAAAAAAAAGGGGTTTTTAATGGGATGACTACTGTCCCCCTGTAGGGTTTGTATCGACAATCGCCATTAAACCCTTTTTACTAAGGCCCTATTTTCACTTGCACTAACATTTGTGTGCACTACCATAGAATGGCATTACTTGAGCATTCATGGACTTCATGTGTTGCACTGTCGCACTGGCACATGGGTGCATAACACAACACAACACTTGTTGAGCACTGACACTGGCTGCGCTGGCTTGGTGCGCGGCAAAGCAAACAGTCTTATGAGGCAAGGGACGCAATCACAAGTCATGATTTTATTGTTGTTCAGAAATGCATTGTAAAACAAAAATTGTTAAAATATCATTTTTCACATGTTTTTGCTTAACTTTTTTTCATAATAAAAGAGAGTTTTAACATTTTGTAATTTTTTTAGAATAAGTGAATTGTACATGCAATAGAAAATGTCCATAATTTTTTATGGGAAGGAACCTAAACACCAAAGAATGATTTTCAACCTATGTATAACATTTAAGTTTTATTCTATGAGAAATTAATTCAATAATAACTTTTAAAAAAAAAGTTAAAACATGTCACAATAATGGCAATCTGTGACAATGATTAACTAGAACATCGATTGAGTCGCCGAGGCCGTAGTGAATGTCAAGTTGTAGTTGGCTGTGGTGCAACAGATGACAGCACTATGCTGGGTTGTAAAATTTTTCTGTCTTACTGTTTTTCAGCTGTGTCGAGGCTTTCATATCATGTAGTTATACTGTAATATACAAAGAGGTGTGAAAGAAGATATCAAGTGGCAAGTAATTGGCATATGTAAGTGTAGTATGTCATATACAGTTATTGCAAGCAAGTTAGGTATTAGTAAAACGTGTGTTGAGAAAACAATAAACAAACTTATTAAGAGCACCACTGTTACTGACTTACCACGGGAGCGGTAGGTAGAAGATTACAACACTCCAAGAGGAAAGAACAATAACAGGTATTTCTAAACGAAATCGGAGGGATTCAATTCCTACAATTCAAAAGCTATTTCAGAAGAATACTGGTGGATCAGTGTCACCTATGATTTAATGTTCCTGTCGATTGAATGCAGCTCTTGCTTCATGCGTAGGAATGGAAAAACCAATTCTGATGGTGATTCCATGCAAAAACAGAAGACTTTGGTGCAAAAGTAAGAATAACCACAGACTCGAAAGGAGGGGTAAGGTACTATTTAGTGACAAGTCACGATTCCAGCTCTTTACTAACCAGAGAGTTTGTATAAGCTGAACGACAACTCACATATTTCTTCCAGAATATTTGTCACCAGCATTTGAGGGTGGTGGTGTGGCCGTGCTTGGCTGGGCCATTGGGGGAGAAAGGTACTGGACAGGTACGATGAATACTTATGTATTGTGATATGAACATAACAGCTGTTGCGGAATTGGGTCAGGTTTTATTGAACTGAGGTGGCTGACGTCCGGTCGGCCTTCTCCAGTCATGCATTTCCCCGACAGTTACGCGGGTTTGTTATTGTTTTGCATTGGCCCCTCGCGACGTGGAGACCGACTGTTCCTGTGTGGTCCATCATACCAACCACACAGGTTGGGCGGCGCCCGACTTGTAAATGGCAAACATGACGTTGTTGTATTGGTTCTTGCCGGCACAGAAGTTGCTACAGTCCTGGTTGATTCCTGAACCGGTGATGGTTTTAATGTCATTGGGGACAGAGATTTTTCTACGTCACACGTGTTCCAGATCCTTAGAGTTCCACTTTCCCGATGTGGTTGTACACCATCCTCGTCGCGAGATGGTCGAGCAGTAATACTAGAGTTCAGCAGGATAACAGTCTGTATGAAATACATTTCTCTGTAGTGTGGATAAATGGTGCAAGTAATGCACAATATTTAGCCCGCACTGTACTTACCACAACCTCTAGGCTGTACTTAAGTGACAGTTCTGGACGATACGTTCACACTAGACTTATCTTCCATATCACGAAATTTTAGAGTGACTCTTCCCTTTGTTCTTCCAGGATAATCTGGGTTTGGGCATGAAGCAAAGTAAATGTGCTTGCAAAAATGCACATGAAGGTGTTCCGAAACTCATTCCAAATGGTGCCATAATGAGCGACTCCGCATAACCACAACTTGGCATCGTCACTGAAATGCTCCCCGATGCTGCTTGGCCAGTCGTCCAAATCAATGCCATACTGGCTGAGGCTGCTTTCGCAATCTTGTAAAAATGCCACATGATCCTCACTTGCTATCCCTGCATAGGTGGACAGTGTTTGGAAACGTGATGGTGTAATTGCGGTGTGTTCCACAACATGACATACCTTGGTGTAACAGGCTTTGCAGTGCTGTCATCGTCCAGCACCTTTGCTGTTTGCAGAAGTGGTGTAGAGTGTGCAGATGGAGCTCGGAATGGCTGTACCTCCTCACACTTGACCACTGGCAGGCACAGCAAACACTTTGATGTACAAACTGAGTTCGCGATGTGCATGGAGGTTGAGTGTCTGCCCCACAAAACACTGATTGGGATAGACAGTTATCCGCCTGGGTACAATGCGATTGACTTGTAATATTTTCCACGAAAACTACCACAGGTAGTTCAGGCTTGACGTCTGTACTGCTTTACTGGTTGGAAGGCTGAACTTCGTTGTTACATCGAACACAGTCAATGTAATTAGTATTCCTTGTTGTTCTCAACGTTGCATGATCTGTGACGAAATACACTGCATGTTGTACACTCGGAAGTAACAAGCACATACGAGCGTTTCGGTGTCAACTCCTTTGCGCCAACTACAATTCGCAAACTTTTCGATTGTTCGCCTAAAATGAGTTGTGGGTGTCCTTGCATTATTTTATATCTGGTGCATGTGCAGAGCGCTGGTACACAGACAGGGTTAGCGAACCCCCGGACCTGACGCGGGCTCATACAGTGCACACACACACCTTCCAGCATGCTGGCGGTGGTATGTCCCAATACTCACACAGACAGTTCTGCGTTGTTATGTTTCACATCGGCTTGGCGCTGCAAAGCTGCAGCAGGATTGTGGCAGATACATACATTTCCCCTCAGGAAGTCCAGGGAAAACGGGTCAGGTGAAAGTGCAGGAGGCAAGTATTTCCTACACAATGAAGTAGGGCTGCCATTTTAAGCAACCTGAGTCACTTACACAACACGGTTGACATGAGGAGGTCGCCATCGTAGATGTCCATGTTTACACTAGGCCATGTAGCCTCACTGCTGTCACAACCTCGCGGTCGCGGCATGCAAGGTGTGGTCTCTGCCCGAATGGTGTGGTGCAGTTGGAGGGGGCTGGCAGGTGCTGCACTCCCCTTGTTCTTGGACTGGCCCAAGATGGTGGTAGGTCAGATGTCACAGGCTGCGGCGATCGATAGTAGGATGTGCAGACCCAAGATGGTGGTTCTCCTGGCATTGTTCATTCACAATGCTCATTTTGGCGCCAACTTGTTTTTACTGTCATGTAGCGTCCTCTTGCTGTCCAGAAATGGTGCAAACCATGAAATTCGGGAGAAATTTGTCAGTAGCAAAATATTAAACAACTCGATGGTTCAGTTGGACTCAATGATAATGAAACACATGATCACACGTGGTCACAGGGAATGTGTGTACAAAAACAGGAATAGAGGACATTTACACTGATGAAAAACAGGATATGCTGCATGTAGAAAATTACTGAGGTAATTTGCAGGCACGGAAATAGTGTATGGTTGTGAATGCCAATTGACATCGCTTGGATGAGCCATTGGGGGAGAAAGTTACTGGACAGGTATAATGAATATTTATGTAGGTTTTTCCGGATAGGGTGCCAGCTCAGGGAGAGAACGATGATTCAGAGGTCGTTTGGCCAACGACCTGCGGCGATGTGAGTTGTCGACGGGAACCCAAGAAGAGTCGGGGCAGAGTGCACACATTTCGTGGCCATGGAAGGGCCGGACCACAATGGAGCTGCGCCTGTGGACGATGTACGTGCCACCTGGGTCCCGGGACATGTGCCTGCATCCCACACTGCTCCATGTCACGTCGCCCTGCCATCTGCTTTGTCGGCATCATGTATCCTTGACCACCATGCCTCGAGGAGTGAGTGCTCCACACAAACCGCATCTCTGCTAGGCTGGGGTTTATACTGGAATCAAAACCACCCTCCATCGAAATATGGACACATTTTAAAAAGGAGGGGAGAAAATATTTAGCTATTAATAGAGGTAGGTGTTTTTTCGCGAATGTCCTCTGCCTCTAGAAGTACTGCTACTGTAGAAATCACAGACCTATATACTGAAATGCCTAGGCTAGTGTGGGCTGTTGGCCTCCCCCAGATGCCACTCAGGGATGTAGGCCTCCCCATTCCATTATTAAATATGTACTTCGGTATATTTGCAGGTTAAGTGATCGAGACGCGACCAGAGATAAATAAATAACGCCTTTTCACATATGTTGGTTTATTCACCTGAATATTCCCATAATGGGCAGTTACAAGAAGGTTTCGCCATTGAAGTGGGCGATCACTTAAATAGAATGAAACCACGTGGATTACATTAACTTACAATGAACAATTACGGCCCTGCCATGAACAAATGGACCGGAGATGTGGGGTGGCGCTCGCTCCAAGCAAGAAAAACAAGGTTCCGGTAAACTAATTATTATTAACAAAATTACATGATGACCGGTGATGAAAACAATAAAGGCCGGGAGCAGCATGGCCACCCCACGAAAGGTTGAAGCTCTACTAAAAATGGAGTAGGCACGGGGCCTGCTGGTTGGCTGCAACTTTTGCCTGCGATCACATGACCGAGATGGATACATGACATAATAATTATAAATGAAATGTAATGGTTGTGCCCATGCAAGTGAGCTGAACACTGTGAACATTAATTATTTTAAAAACAAGACCTTTGAAATAAAATATATACGAAACATATCATGCTCATGGCATGCAGGGTTGTAACACAGAACCTAACCTTAAACATGTGTCCACATTTGAAGTGGACCAGGGACTTACGGGGTAGTTCCCAGCTGAAACTTATTAATTCAACATGTTCTTAACCCTGAATAAAATATGCACATAATGAAGAACACTTGAAAACAGACTATGAATTGCTATCGTGTAGGGTTAGGAACAGATTACCATGTGGTCGGCCCTGTTGCCATTCGCTATGTTGTTGTGTTATCTATGGGACTACTGGTAAGATTTGGGACCCCAGTACTCTACGCTACATGTGTGGTGACGTAATGAAAATATATACAACTAAAATGTACACTGCAAGTTTAAACACTAAACAAACATCAATATATTTTCACATGTCTCACTGTAAATAACACTTGGTGTGTGGATTGGTGTGGCACGAATGCACTAATGTGTCAGCCCTCAAATAGTAAACAAAACACTCTTAAAACAAACATGAGAATTGAGAAGGCAACTGCTTCGCGAGTGCAGTCAGTATGGTCATTTAATTGTTCATGGGGTGAGCGTAAGAGCAGAGCAAGTGAGTGCAAGGTGCAGTGCAAACACATGCACTTGCGCACACGTGTTTGGAAAGAAGATTGTGTGAAATCCAACATAAGTAGTTAATGTTTATTAACTACGAAATGCCAAGAAATACTATGTCACGTAGGATGCACAAGAACAGCCCTAATATGTTTTAAGTGCCCCCGTGGCTCTCAGTGTACTCTTATATTTTTTCTGCATTTTAATTTCTCATGTGTTTCATCCTCACCTCATTTCACTCAATGTATTATGTTCATTAAAGGGTTGTTATACTTATTGTAATTGATTATGCAAGAGTTGCGAGCAGTAGAGCAACGTGTATGTGTTTTTAGAAGAGATTTGTGTGTAAGAAAGTAGTCAGCGTGGCTTGCTTGCCGACCAAACTGGCAAACACGCCGTTCCGGAGAAGTTAGTCACTATACCTTGTCTCGAGGAGGTGGATGTGCGGACCGATGGGGTCGTGTTTCGCACACTCCAGTGGTGCATAAACTTTTTGAACTCATCACTTAACAGCAATAGACTTTAAGAACTTGTACCTTGATTTAATTAGCCACCCGAGAACCACCACTCCTCTCTGTCCCATAGAATAGCATTGCCTGGGAAGACTTAACTATTCAACATAATTATTTGTGGTCACGTGCCATTAAAACTGTTTTACCCTACTGGTGGGCTAAGCTCGGTACGTGTTTGTATGTTGTTTCCTGGAGGGACATTTAATAAAACCCTTTGAATTAATATACAGAGTAAGCATCTTTATTTTGGTTGACTATGGGCTCAGGGGCACAGACCCCCACCTTTCCCACCATTTTCTAAGTGTACTATTCCAATCATTTATGTGTATTTTCAGAGTGTTTTGTATCTTCGCTTAAATAATTAATGGTGTGTGAGTCACCCCAAGACCTCATTGCATAGCAAGCATAGTAATGGTAATGTATTTGTATTAATCAATACAGACGGATCATGAACGGAAGGATATCGCTGTGTCCATCACCACACGACCCTGGAAGAGGGAGTCTGCTCTACAACATCGATTTGGCATTGCATCCCGCAATGTCTGGCGCCCAATATCAACACTAGAGGTTTGGTGATAAATCACTGTAAAATTCCTGTCCAAACTCCCAACACCCTAAAGTTAACCACTTTCACTCTACCATCCTGCCATCAAATGTCGCCCAACTTAGGGGCGATGTCCTTCCACCAAATTTCCTAGTTTCAAACACAACTGAACTATTTTTCAAAATTTTTCCAAAATTTTCAAAATTCACTATCAGCAATTACCCGCTGATCCTGAGCTACGCCAACACCAAGAAGGTGTGTATAAGAACAACTGTGCATAATTGGAGGTAAGGGATGCCGTCGCGACACCCCAGGATGCCAGGAAATGCAAAACATGTGGTCAGTGTGAAAAAGCACGCTGAATCTGAAGGGACGCCGCCATCACGGCAACTACGAGGAAGCAGTGAGAAGGGTAGCAGAGAGCTGTCATTCTGGAGTGCCACTGTGATGTCAGCCACACTGTGCCTGCTAGGCATCAAGTAGTACAGATGGGCTGAAGAACACTCCCTCTTCCAACATCGCACTCGCTCGAGGATGATAAGGAAAAAGAACAGTGGGAAGAAGGAAAAGAAAAATACCCTCCTGCGATCGCGCTCCGTGCACTGAATCGGTTCTTCCACACCAATGTGGAACTGTTTACTAACACCATGGCTGGCTGGACTCTCAGCAACACACCAGCGTTGTTGTGTCTGCAGTGCTTACGCAAACTGCCGTATGACTGGATTGCCAGGTACAAGCGAGGCACAGAACATTGTCAGTGCGAACGTAAGACCAACTCGAGAAACATCCACATCGCTATCAACCTCGATAGTGAAGAACCACAGAACTTAGAATCAGGAACCACTACATTCAGTGAAAATGTTTCGGACGTTAACGCCACGAACTTGTGTCTTTGACCTAATTTGCCCGGGTCATGACGCACCTCTATTGGAATGTCAATAGTGTAGTAATTGGTACCACATAGCATGTATGAACATTCAGGATCAGGGGATGGTACAAGAACTACTGTTATGTGTAAAAATTGCAGTGCACCTCAAATTAAACAGGAATAGGCAATGTAAAATTGGGACAACTTTTTTGTGGAGCTGCAACGGATAAATGCATATGATCGACTGGAGTGCAAAGGACTTACGAACGGCTGAATACAATACTGCACACTGTGCAATATTTAAGTAAGGATTCATGGCCAAACTTTTGTGGTTGTATTGTTTACATCGATATGTGATGGCAGTAATGTTGGTTCATTGTGAGAAAAGGGCAACAAAATTAGTTGTGTGGTGATGGAGCATATACTGCAGTGCATATCGTACATAAAAAGAAAGAGATAACCGACTTACGAGTGCATGTGCCTGAGCGCATTCCGGCCTCCTGGACGTGGCACGCCACTACGGCCTCCTTTCGGTGCACACACGGTGCATTCCAGGGCCTGCCTCACCACCACCTCCCCCCATTGTGATACTTGTTAAAACGCCGCACCTCGCATTCGCACACAGAAGCGAGTGTGCTCTATGCCTCCTTCGCCACATCAGCATAAATCATTTGTACTGCAACACCATGCTTAAATTAATTTATCAAGTTATAGTGAATTACATTTCCTTCTTCAGTTCTAAGTACCTTTCCATTTAACTCGTATTTACAAATTATCAATAGTCTTTATAGATGAATTTATATATATATAAGATAAGTCTATCTTTTTCCAGGTACCTTATCTTAGGCGATAATACATTTGTGTGCATCGCTCGTACTTTAGTTCCCACATGTAAAGTTTATACAGTTCCATGTTCATCCCCTTTAGCACCCTTCATTTCGCGAGAGACATGGCATTCTGGGCGTATGGACGGGAGGAGGATCCCGCCAAGCAATTTTCCCTTTTTTTTTTTTGCCCTGCTGGCCTTGAAGGAGCTTCAGGCAGCGGGGGCATGTAAACCTTTTTACTGTGGGGTCCATACTTACGACACAGTAATGTCCCTTTGGCGGTGTTACACGCGTGCACTGGCCTTTTCTGACCTCAGTGAGGGTAAGCCATGAGTGCAGTTTCCCTTGTTCTGTATTGTATTCCCGTGTTAGCATGTAGCAAAAGTTGTTTTCCTATGTTACCCATTACAATGAAACCCTCTCATTTTCACAGTTTTCTCATGTTTGTATCATCTATATATCCATGTGCATAACCATTACATTATAGTTCATTGCAAACTGTTACTTTATGTTTACTTATTTGTATTGATTAAATTTAATATTAACAAGTATTATCATTTCATGTCACGTGATTTTTACGTCTCTCATGATGCGCACACAGAGGGTAGTTACTTCGCACCATAGGTTCACAGATTTGATTTTGCATAAAGTATAATTTCGGCGTCACGCAGTCTTTTCAAAGGACAGCTAATTATGTTTGAATTCACAATCATTCTGGACTTTGATGTTCCCAATCTGACATTTTACAAATGCTTGGTGACTTCCGCTTGGTTCTTTAATACGTCACGGAATGTTTTTCTCAGACTATGTCTCTTAAGTTTCAGACACCCGAGGGGCAAACCCGGCTGCCGAGTTATGGTCCCGTGACAGCCAGCGATGTCCACAGCGTGGGCTGACAACCGAATTACTGCTGCTTGCCGACCGTTCGAGCGACTGTCTTCTGTCCGCTTCCAGTAGCAGGGATCTAGGCTTACAAACTCCTCTTCTCACCTCTCGTCACTCTTGTCATTCCCGTAGCAGCACTGCGAAGTCCGTCACGACGACTGCCGATGTTGGCAACATTGCGCAGGGGCGGAGCAACTCTGTGCAGGCGCCTGGCGTTGCCGAGGCAACTGCCAGCATGAGTTGTGCAGCCTTCAGGGAGTGGGGGCACTTTCCCCGCCCACTCCACCTACGCCGCCATCGAAACTTTGTGCCTGTATTTTTTTCGCAGCTGAACCCTCCCCACCAGCACCTTATCGCCAATGTGCTGGCATTATTACGTCACGGTGGAACTGGATGTTCTCCAGACCGGCATTCCCCTGTAGCACCCACTAATTGTTTACTTATTTCCTATATTCCCTGAATTAAGAATTGTTTGCATTTCAGTTCATACGTCACTTTTACTACACACAATTGCATTTTAATTTCCTTTTACATGACATCTCAGCTGACTTTTACAGCTACCTTTTGCTGATACCTCCCGAATATTTAAAACTTACACCTAAAGGACTGGACTTCTTGTTTCCTTTTTATGCTATAATTTTGCAAGCCTTATAGCAGGCTCACTTGCCTCACCTGTGTGTTTATGTCCAACAGCAATCCTAGAGAGATATACGTTGTTTACTTTCTACAGTGGCATTCACATTTTGCTTAATGTGTGCAGACAATGTGGTGTACTTTTACCCTCTCCCTCCCAAATTATTATGTTATACTATATTCCAGCATAAGGAGCTTTCAAACAACAAATAGATGTTCCTATTTTCAGATAGGATATTTCCTTTCCCATTTGTACCTGCGTTTATTGATGTGTGTTCATTATTTTCCCTCCACTAAACATAGAGTTCCAGTATCTATAAGTTTATTTAATAGCATTTTACATTTCTGTGGGTTTACCTTGACGAGTCTCTATTTACTTATATATGTTATAATTGTGAATTGAAATAGCCTGCCTCCTGGCATTCTGTGTATTTACCAATACTTGCTCCTAAGGGCTTATTATTAATATTATTGCTCTTTGATACTTTGACAATTTCTTCCTTCCTTCCGAACAATATCTTGTTATTGAGCCATCATTTTTAAGTGATATATTTTTATTCTTCATGTCATATGTATCTGCTCTTGATAGACATTTAGGATTGATTGTTTTTCCTCCCTATCGAGAAGAATTAGACCATTATTATTTTCAATGCTTGTCCCTTTGGCCTAAAGGTATACAAATATTATTTCATATGATAGGACTTGAGTCACATTAAGAATTAGAAAGCATGCATAAATGTAAAGAATAATGACCAAAAATGTTTTCTTTGAGCAATAAAGTCCGCATTGTTTCCAGTAAAAAAAAATCAGACAGAGTAACTAAATATAAAAATATTGGGCTTAATATTGATAAAGTAATAGATAAATATGAACATCCTATTAAAATTGATGATTTACCAAAAATAGAAAATTAAATTGATGTATCTATAAATGTATACTCTGTTGAAGGTACAAAATCTGTAGTATATCCACTTAAACTTACAAAAAGTAAAAAGGAAACATATAAATTTACTAAATTTCAAAGAAGGTGATAACTCAATTTACTGTTGGATTAAAGAATTATCGAAGCTAATTTCTGCACAAAAAAAATAAACAACACAAAGCTTATATATGTTATATGTCTCTTTGATTCTTATTCTCAAGAGAAATTAAATAAATATACAGAAGACTGCTCTAAAAATGAATTAGTAAGAGTCAATATACCTTCGAAAGGAGAGAAAATATTCTTCAAAAATTACAAACATACAATGTAGGTACCTTTCGCAATATATGCAGATTTTGAATCAATTTTAAAGAAAATATCAGCAACCAAACCAAATCCAAGAGAAATGAATAAGTTTAAATTAATCAAAAAATATCCTATTTTAACCGAAGATGATATTGATAATGGTATTGTAGTAAGTGTGGGAATGCGGCGGAGAAACAACTTAATTCTTTAGCCGCCACGTTGAAATCCACTGTAGTAAATCGTGAGAATTGGGAACTATCCCTTACTATGCAAATTAGGGTTCCTATAGCACCACGCAAGGGCGCCACTATGATGATTAGTGAGAATATTAGGTGGTGAATAATAATGTGGAAATGCATAGAAGAGAGATATGACTTACTCTCCAACAGAGTACTGGTTGTCTCAGGAACTCTGCAAGGACATTTGCATACACTGGCATTTACAACACATAAAACTTCCAAACTTTTCAAGAAACACTTAATTTATATTGCTATTTCTGTAAACGAAAATCTGATAGGTGTGGTGCAGCATTATCAATCAAATAAATCAAAATGTTAATAATGATCTTTAATCAAAGCAGAGAAATAAAAAAAATCAAAATAAAACTCTTTAAATGTGTGTGAAAAATTCAATCAATAAATTAAAACCTCTGTTCTGAAATTAAGTTAAACTTATTAAAATATTACCACCATTCGAAAACAACAGTTACTTAAATTGAAAAATAAAATAATATATAATGTCTTTGAGCTGCTTTAAAAAATGATTAAATAAACTGTAGATTTATTCAACTGTGTTCAAATTAAGAAGTGTCTGTAATTCAAGTGCTTCTTAAACAAGTTCTATGTAGTGAGCTCCATTAAACCATAGCATTACACATTCCGATCACTATCCCACATATCTGACTTATATTCGTAATCTCTTCAAAAATTATAGCAAAGTCTTAAATGTTCTCCAAAAAAGTGGTTAGTGTAGGACTACTAGACTGAATTAATAAGTGACATCTGTGCTGTTACTTAAACTTCCAAAAATCATATTAACTGTCACAAACATTTTGGGAGCAATAATAAATCTGTCAAAGACGCTACCAAATACAAGTTTTATATGTTCGAAAATTAGGTGGCATCACCTTAATCTGAAGTCACACTGACGCTACCAACATGGCGTCGAGGCATCGGTGCAGGCTCTCCTCGTAGACAGCATCCACACATAAAATTAACTAACGTAGCAAGATTTTGGCCTCTTCTTTACTTGCCAAGTCAGCCTGTATATTATACTCACTTCAGGGTATCAAACACTGTTCTAATTTATGATGATGCCGGGGATTTCGCCCATGAAATCCCGGTTCTTAAAACCACGTCTCTGGTTCGTCAAATCCATACCCAGAAGCCCTTGACTTACGGCATCTCCGTTATCAAGTCGTATCAATGGAGCTCAACTACTTCCGGTCCATTACATCACAAAAATAGCTTAACAAAAAATACAATTAAAACTGTAATTAAAAGAAAACAAACAGTATTGAAAATAAAAATAATAAATACTGAGATGTGAAAAACTCAGAAAAATCATTGTCACATACTTAAATCAAGCAGCTAAAATGCTCAGAATAGTATCATTGCTTACCATAGAGTAACATACATTAACATACAACCATTGGAAAAGAATGGTGGGTCCTGCCTTAAACTGCACATTAAAAAATAATTAAAAATCAAATACGTAGAATTGTAGAAATATTCCAATTAAAATAAATAAGTGTTTAAACATAGCCAAAAATATGTAGGTGTCATACAGTACAAAAAATGCACGTGTTAATTTGCGTACTAGCTGTGTGACATGTAAATGAGCGTATATGGATCTGTCACAGAAAGTCCCTTCTATTAATTATAGTGTTCATTTTCAGCTGACAACTGCAAATTATTGCGTGTAATTAACATACATAAAAAGAAACATGAATCATCGGACACTCATTTACGATACTCTGTCGAATGTAAACAACAACAACTCTGCAGAAAGAAAGAAAAATATATAACATTACTTGCAGTCTTTCCAGCAATCCAAAAATAACTATCTTCTCTTCCTGAAAGAAAAATATTCATACATATCTGCTTTGCACGCAACATTTAACATCAAACACTTGAAATAAAACTCACTTTTAAAATTATACATTGACATTCATCGGAAAAGATAAGAGAATTTGCAAGATTTTTATTCAGCAAAATATAAAAGAGTATATTTGAACATGAACTCTGGAATGTTTTTTTTACCTCTCCTCTTTGCTCACGCTCCGTGGCTTGCCACCGTGTAATCCTAGAAGACATATGACGATAGGTCGCAGCCATGGGTCACATGACACGCCAGCTCTTCAGCTCGTTCCGATGAAGTGTTTATCGTCGTTGAAAGACACTTTCATTATGTAAGTATCGTCGCGCACGTATTGGAGCTACAAGATACGTGGGATTTTCTACGCTCGTCGCCGAACTGGTACGTGAAAACTCCGTCTAAAGACTGTTGTTTGTCAAAGTTGGAAACAGCTCCCAGGCGCTACCCTGGGAATCCTGTACAATAATGTTGCCTTGCAGCTTGAAGTAGGTTTTGATGGGTGCGGAGGGGGGAGGGGGTTATCTTCTCCTCGCCTCCGCAATCTAATTGATAACCAACTGGGTGGCCAAGGTTCCTCACAAGGGACCGATCTACCCCCGCGCTGAGGGAGTAGCGTCCCAGTGATGTAAAATGGCGGTTTGTCAAAGTCTCTGCTACTGGTAACGGCCATATTTTCGCGTACTGAAAACGGTGTTTTTAAAGCGTTCGTTCACCACTGATAGCTCCATGGACTAAAACTGTTTACGTGAAAGTGTTTAAACTTTGTGCAGTGCGACTCGTGACGTTTTAAATAACATTTTCAGTAAACTATTTAACTTTTTAATCAGTGTTCAGCATAAACTTTTCAAGAAGTGTTCAGAACAATGCGAGTGTCTATTTACACAAAATCGTGAATTCTTCATATAACACGTACATAGTTTCACCGTGCGGTGTTCTCACTCGAAAAAGCAGCAAACAAAAATTAACAATTAACAATTAACAAATACACACCTATCAATATTTACAAATATACGCAAAAGAAAAATTAATAATGGTGGTAATCAAAACCCAACCTGAATATTCATCTTTACTCTCTCAACAATCAAATTAATTAGACAAATTAACATGTTATGAATGCCACTAGGGAAAATTCATATAAAAAATCAACTTTATACTTTATTCATTGTTCCAGCCTCCCGACTTAATCAAAAATCTTCGCTCTTCTCTCGTCGGCTAAACAAAGGCCTATAGGATTGGGTTTGAGAATTCTTTGGTGATTCTCGATTTCCCTACCAATCAGTCAAAATAAAGAAGACACAATGAAGACCTATCTCGAAGAAATCTTAGCTGATTAATGGAACGCCTCATTGTATAACATAGGTACAGCATCATCACTTAGGGAAAATGAATATATATATATATATATAAAAAGTAAATTAGGTGTGCATAAGGGCTTCGCATCTCTTGAAGAAAAATGGCCCCAAATAATAATATACAGTTTCTCTTTGCGACGTAAAGTAAATCTGTCCCTTCAGAAATTTCTCAATGAAATAAAAAAATATCATTATTTACTTATATATGGATATAACTATACGAGGTAAGTGTTAAGCAGGTGAATGGTAAAACTCTAAGGTAAACATGGTGTGATTGCTGACATTTGTGCTATGATGTGCACGTAAAATCTCTCTGCTAGGACGTGCATGTAATATCTCAATTCCTATCTCGTTCATCTTAAATGTGACACGTAAATTCTCTCTCACTATAAATAAAAATTCAGAGTAAAATTCCGTATGTGTGACATGTTGCCAAATGCGCTTTGGAGTTTCAACTCATGCTCAATCAGGCCATATAAAACGGTATGTTAGGAAAATCTCAGGAAAATTCCTCGCAAATATTGCTGTACTGTGCGACATGACGTAGCGATGTGTAGGAGCATACACTCTTCCACACTAAATAAATAAGATATCTGGAAAGTACCTCAGAGGAAACCATAACCCTCAATAATAATAATAATAATATGTTGCAATAATAACATTTCACAGTAAACGTAGCATCCAGGCTGCGATATATTAAGCCTTCATCTCCTGTTATGCCGTCGTATAAAGCTTCATAAAGCATACATCTTATTCTTTCTCCAAAGAACATAAATTTGAACCTCACACATGAAATTCTCAAATAAAATCCTGCATAAAATTACTTCTTCTCTAGGGGATTCTTTAACGGTTTCAACTGTGTGATATTAAATCTCCCTACAAACACACTACCCAAAGTAGATAAACTATAACATTTATCTTTAATTACTTCTGTCACACTGAACGGCCCTTCGAAAAAAAAAGGAATAATTTCTTCGTCACATTCTCAGCAGCGGAACTTAAGTAACTTGGCCTCTTTAGCACCAAATCATCAATCTGAAACTTGTTCACATGAGACAGCTTCTGTTGTCTTCGCCTGGACTCTGCCGAATAGTATAACTTCATCTTCACAATATCCAAAAGAACTTCTTGCGTGATGGGCGTACTGCGTTCTTCAAAAGATATCTCCGCTTGCAACAGCTTCGCCAACAACTTACTAGACACAGTCTCAGACCTCTTGTTCGTCAATACCTCGTAAGGCGTAAAACCGGTGCTTACATGTATTGTATGATTCATCACAAATTCAGCTAGTGGAATCTTATTGTGCCAGGCTTGTTGCACGTGGTGACAATACATACGCAGTGCTGTACCTAGTACACTCATTCTACGTTCAACTGGGTTCGAACGTGGACTTCTTATGAAAGCAGTTGTGGGAACAATACTCAGCCTTTTTAATCATTTATGCCAAACGTGACTCGTAAACTGGCTGCCGTTGTCAGATAAAATTGCTCGTGGTTTTACAACTTCATCTAGAAAACTTCTGAATTTTCCAAGCAAAATTTGAGCCTTAGCGTGTACCATAAAATATAACTTAGTAAATTTACTGAACAAATATTCCATTACAAATACATACTGAACTCCAGCTTTCGATTTAGGGAGTGGACCAAAAATATCTACAGACACTAAGTCTAGAGGTGCTTCAGGAATAATGACTTGTAAAACGCCTTGTAAATTCCCCTGCGTGTACTTATTCTTCTGACATAACTCACCAAATGTTACAACTTTCTGCACGCCTCGCTGCATGTTCGTCCAATACATCTGCCTGCGCAGTGTCTCATACAACTTATTGTAACCAATGTGTCCAAGCGCCTCATGCATTTCCTGTGTTACTTCCAATTCAATTTCTTTCGGAATTACTGCTTTCCAAAAAATCATCAAAGCATCTATCAGCTGTGCTGTGGTAAAATTAAATTTCGTCATCTGACTTACAAAACGTGCGGTGTAATTTATGCTCTGGCGGTACTTCTACCAACTTCTGTGCGATCGTATCACGAAACTGATCTTGACTCTGCTTTTCGCCCATGTCACTGAGTAACTGTGACAAACTACTAGCTTCATTGCCACTTACAACAGCGTTGCTCACGACAGCAAACTCCTTCGGTCCCTTTCGCGGTAAAACTGGGCCACTCACGCTTCCTGGTAGGCGACTCAAATAATCGACTGTTACATTTTCAGAGCCCTTAATATACATCACTTCAATATCGTATTCCTGCAACAGCAAGCACCACCTGCCGAGTCTGTTACCAAACGTTTTGCCAGCTTTCAAACATGTCAATGCTTGGCGGTCTGTTAGCAATTTAATTTTCTCGCCAAGCAAGCGATCTCTGAATATATTTAACGTCCAAATAACAGCCAAAGCTTACTTCTCTGTCACTGTATAGTTTCGTTCGGCTGGACTCATCGTTCTACTAACCATAGCTACCGTTTTTCTAACTCATTGCTGTCATATTGAGCCAATCTGCATAGTCTGACGCATCCGTGTAAAACAAAAATTCCTCTCCTTGAACAGGGTGGTAAATAACATGCTCATCTAAAAATAAAGCTTTAAATTTCTCAAAGGCTTCCTGCTCTACATCTAGCCATCTCTATTGCTGATCCTTCCTTAACAAACTGAAAAGTGGCAAAATAACTCTTGCCACTTGGTCGGAATAATTTCTATAGAAGACAATAATACCAAGAAAAGCTCGTAATTGACGTATGTTCGCAGGCGGGGGAAACTGCGTAATGGCTTCAAGCTTATCTGGAGCTGTTCGAATGCCATTAGGCGTAAGAATGTGTCCTAGGAATGGAAGTTCATTCCTACAAAACAGTGACTTTTTAATTTTTACTGTCATACCAGACTCACTCAAATTCTCTGTTACCATTCCAAAATGCTGTACGTGTTCCTCAGAGGTAGCTGACGTGATTAGGATATCGTCCACGTACGCTCTAGCAAAACTCTTACATTCTTGTCCTAGTGTTTTGTCCAAGCAACCGGTGAACTCAGCGACAAGCCAAACGGAAGTACTTGAAAAACTTATTGGAAATTTATAAACAAGACTGCTGTGTACTGCTGGGGCGATAATTCAAGTGAAATTTGCCAGTACCCACTGGTCAGATTAAGCGTTGTCAGAAACCTCACTCCCTGGTACAGTCGCAAAATATCGCTGGTTTGTGTAGCTGCCTCTCTATCATTAACCGTGATCTTATTAATGCTCCTGGCATCTAGGCACAACCTCACGCTACCATCTTTCTTTGGTACGCAAACCATAGGCAATGAAAAAGGACTTGCCTCTCACTTTATTACCTTCCAGCCCAACATAACCTGCAGGTATTCCTGAGCTGCTGACAAAAATTTTGCAGGTATGGGGTAAGCTTTTGCATGAAACTGTGCCCCTTCAATAACTCGGATTTTGCCTCATACACTCGGTTAAGTCCTGGGACTTCAGAAAACTCACTCCCATAACCAACGAACAAAGAATATAGATGTTTCTGTTGCGCTATATCTAAATAACTTGCATTATCTCCTCGTTCTAACTTTGTGGTACTCTAATAGCTGGAGTATTATACAATTGAAAAACAGGATAACCAAGCTTCAATAATCCCACAAACTTTCTGTTACTTGCCACTTATCCGGCAGAATAGCCTTACTTTTGCTATCGTCCGGTGTTATAAACCAGCCTCCAAAATTCAACAAAATGTTATGCTGAGTCAAAAAGTCGGTTACCAAAATAAGTGGTTTGGCTAACTGTTTTACAACCAAAACTGCAGCCTTCTTCGGTTCTCCAATACCTTCAATGGTTAAAACTGTCTAATGATTAACCATATGCCCTTTTCTAAATGTTACTCCGACAATCTTTATCATAGGTACAGGCAAATATGCTAGCCGAATTCCTTTACCTTCTAATTCCGTGACTAACTCTTCGCTTACACAGCTTATCTGTACTTCGCTGTCTAAAAGTACAGGCGTCTCAACACCACAAACTCTTACTCTTACTTCAGGACATAGGGCTGAAATACGACCTCCAACATTTTCATCTTCCTCCCACAATAAAAATTCACCGTCGGAATCATGTAACCTGGCTGTATTTATAGTCACATGCAGCAGCTCGTTATCGTACGATACCAGTCTTACTACCTTACCTCCCTTCTCTCTGATGTTAACTGTCCCCTCGTCCTCTCTGACTGGGACCAGTGGCCGGAGACTGCGCTCACCAGTCCTTTCTAGTTTAACTTACTACTAGGGTGTTTGTTCTGGTTTGCTACCGCCTGCCCATTTACAGAAAACCATTGTTGCGAATTAAAATTAGGCTGAAACGAATTTGCACTAGGGTTCGAACTGTTCGTATTCTGCAAAAACATTTCTGGGGGAAAATTCTCAGTATCGTGACCGTGTACACCTGCTGTATTATTATCCTGTACAGTTGTGGAATTAGCCTGGCTCTGTATTAGCCTAGCTGGCTCTGCCTGTATATACGGGACCCACTAAACTTGTGGTACAGACCGACTTATTTGTTGTGGCTGTACGGTCCGAACGGCATGAACTTTTGCCTCGCGTTTAGCGGCCTGTTGCTCCTCTGTCGGTGTCCACGCTCTGTGTGCCTCCTTTTCCATTCCTACGTTCCTTCTCTCGTCTTGCCGGCGGTGGTGATAATCGCTTCCTCCTTGGTTATCGTACGAACTACTGCTTTGTCCTCTCGTAGAATACCCAGGGTTGTAGCGGTAACTATTCCTGTTCTATCCGGCATTATTCCACCTTTGCCGATAGAAAACGCGTCCTCTGTAGGTGTTGTTCCGGGAATATGTCGGCATGCTTGCCATTGAACTGTATTTGCACGAAAATTTCGCTCGCCATATTGAGTGTTCCGGCTTGGGCGTTGCATCTTGTTGTGGTGATTTTCACGTGTGTTAGCATGTGGAAATAGTCGCTCTGTGACTTTCACGAGCTGTGTTGGTGGATCTGACCCGCTTCTCCAGTTGGTCTGCACGTATCAAATGGTGTCGAAACTCTGTTAGGTCCCTGTATACACCTCCGGTAAACTGGCGTTGATACATAATAGGCGGCTGGGAAATCACTACATCTACGAATTCTTCGCCACTCATAGAAGCGGTCAGGTGACTCCTACACTGAAAAGTTCTTCGATTGTTTTCTCCTTAGGACCCCAGTGTTCGTAGGCTAGCTGCGAGTGGATGTTAGATTGCATTTTCGCGCTCCAGAACTGCGATAGAAATGATTCCTGAAATTCCGAAAAATTTGTGATTTGGTCCGTCTCTACTTCCCGCCAGAAATAGGCCGCAGACTGCAGATTCATGTTCATTCAACGCAAAAGGTCTGTGTCTTTCAGGGCGAAAATCTTCACGTATTCGTCCATTTTCTTTATGTACGTCACTGTATTTTCGTTCTGCTTTCCGAAGAATTTAGGCATACCCTCCGACTAATTTTTCTCTGGGTGGTGATACATTGTCGCAGTAAGATGAGCTGTAGTGATTTATTGTGGTTGATGGAGATTGTTGCAATTAGCTGGCATTTGTAATTCAGGCGTCGCCTTATTCGCATTACGTGTCATTGCAACAGGCGGACATGTTTAATTTTGCCTGGAGTTTTGTTCAGCGCCGTCCCTCTCCATAGAGGAAGTAAGGCACTGTATTTGCCGTTCATGCGCCTGGCTTGACAGCATGATACAGTCGTCCACGTGTCTACTAAACTGTTCTAGCTCTGTTTGCAGCCTATTTCCAACAGTCACGAGCAGTTCTGACTGTTCGCTCGTACTCACGGTGATAGGCCTAGCCTTTACTTACTTTATCCTATTTTCCAAACTTTTACACTGCTTAGTCAGCTCAGCGCTCGTAGTTTCCACTAAACTGTGTGTTGCTGTTACCTCAGATGTGAGGTTGTACAATGTGCCCTCAATTCGTTTCAACCGGTTGTCAGTTTCTCCTCGCCGATCGCCGAGCTTCGTGTTGAGCTCCTCAGTTAATTTCTGATCTTGCATGGCGACTTCTCCTTTGAATTGTGCGAAGCGGGATTCGAGTGTTTCTAGCACACTGTCGATTCGCTGCCTAACTTCTACTACTTATCGTGCGATTTGTTGTGAGTCAGCCCAGCTCTGTTGTATTTCAGCTTTAATTTGCTGTAATTCAGCTTTGATCTTTTCCTGTCCTGCTTGTATGTCAGCTATAATTTCTGCCCTGTTCTTTTCAAGGTGGGTTTGTATCATTGCCATTAACGCTGGCATTTGACCTTCGGAGATAATTTGCGCTTGTGGCGTGGTGGGTGTGGTGGGCGAGGCGAGGGCAACAGTTTCAGCTGTGGATGGTGGTACAAATGTTCCGTCGCCTACACTTACATTCTGCTCAATGGCATATCCGACTTCCTCGTAATCAAGTCCGTTGCTAACTAAATCTACCAGGGTCTCATCGAACAGTTCAGACTCATTCCCCTCCTGTTCGTTGACCTGGTTTTTCATGTCCACGTTTGTGCTCCTCAGAAAGTATGGGTTGCCAGCACTAGGGTCCATGCCAGCTTATTAAATCTTGTGATAGCGCTCATGTTGTTGCACCACTGTAGTAAGTGTGGAAATTCGGTGGAGAAAACAACCTAACTCTTTAGCCGCCACGTTGAAAGCCACTGTAGTAAATCGTGAGAATTGGGAACTATCACTTACCACGCAAGTTAGGGTTCCTATAGCACCACGCAAGGGTGCCACTTAGATGTTTCGTGAGAAAATTAGGTGGTGAATAATAATGTGGAAATGTGTAGAAGAGAGATATGTGTAACCCAGAATGTGTATAGGAGGATGTGTGTTTGATCTTTTTCCCTTGAGAACTTACTCTCCAACAGAGTACTGGTTGTCTCAGGAACTCTGCAAGGACATTTGCATGCACTGGCATTCGCAACACATAAAACTTCCAAACTTTCCGAGAAGCACTTCATTTATATTGCTATTTCTGTAAAAGAAAATCTGATAGGTGTGGTGTAGCATTACCAATAAAAGAAATCAAAATGATAATAATGATCTTTAATCAAAGCAGAGAAACGAAAAAAATTATAGTAAAAATAAAACTGTTTAACTGTGTATGGAAAATTCAATCAATTAATTAGAACCTCTGTTCTGAAATTAAGTTAAACTTATTAAAATAATACCACCAATCGAAAACAATAATTTCTTAAATTGAAAAAAAATTAGAATATAATGTCTTTAAGCTGCTTAAAAAAAATATTAGGTAAACTGTAGATTTATTAAACTGTGTTCAAATTAAAAAGTGTCTGTAATTCAAGTGCCTCTTAAACAAATTCTTCGCAGTAAGCTCCATTAAACTATAGCATTACACATTCCGATCACTATCCCACATATCTGACTTATATTCGTAATCTCTTCAGAAATTATAGCAAAGTCTTAAATGTTCTCCAAAAAGTTAAGTTTCAATTAAACACTAGTTCTTCACTCCCAATTTAAGATAACATTAATGTAAGTTCTAAAGTTTGCTCCGGTTACTAGCTCAAATTGGTTGGCATAAGACTACTGGATTGAATTAATGTGACATTTGTACTGTTACTTAATCTTCAATTTTGGGAGCAATATCAAATCTGTTAAAGACGCTATCAAACACAAGTTTAAATGTCTGAAAATTAGGTGGCATCACCTTAATGTGAAGTCACACTAACGCTACCAGCATAGCATCGTGGCATCGTTGAAGACTCTCCTCGTAGACAGCGTCCACTCATAAAATTAAGTAATGTAGCTAGGCTTTAGCCTCTTATTTACTGGCCAAGTTAGTCTGTATATTATACTCACTTCAGAGTACCAAACACTGTTCTAATTTATGATAATGTCAGGGAATTCACCCATGAAATTCCTGCTCTTAAAACCACATATTTGGATTGCCAAATCCATACCCAGAAGCCCTTGACTTACGGCATCTCCATTATCAAGTCTTATCAATGGAGATCAACTACTTCCGGTCCATTATGCCACAAAATAGCTTAACACAAAATACAATTAAAACTGTATATAAAAGAAAACAAACAGTATTGAAAATAAGAATCACAAATACTGAGATGTAAAAAACTCTGAAAAATCATTAAGTCACATACCTAAATCAAGCAGCTAAACTGCTCAGAATAGTATCATTGCTTACCATAGAGTAACATACATTAACATACAAACATTGAAAAAGAATGGTGGGTCCTGACTTAAATTGCACATTAAAAAATAATAAAATCAAATATGTAAAATTGCTGAAATATTCCAATTAAAATAAAAAGGTGTTTAAACATAGCCAGAAATATGTAGGTGTCATACAGTACAAAACAATACACATGTTAACTTGCATACTAGCTGTGTGACATGTAAATGAGCATATATGGACCTGTCTCAGTCTTTATAAGGAAATACTTAAATAAAGATATAAACTTACTAACGATCAAATAAATAATATTGATTTAAAGCTAAACGACAAATCAAATGCTATGAAATATCAATTACACGAAGTATCTGGTTTTTGCTATTATATTGTATCTAAGTATGGTGATTATATGTTGCCAGTTGTATATAGAGGTCCAAATGCACATCGAAATTTATAGAAATAATGGAAAGGGAAGTAGAAGAAATTTGAGGAATATATTCACAAATCGAACCAATGCATCCATTAACAAAATCAGAAAAAGTGTTATATAATAGATCTAAAATATGTGCTGTATGGGAATGTGAATTAACGAAGGACAATAAAAAAGTACATCATCATGATGACATAAGTGGAAAATTCATTAATCCTGTATGTAATAATTGTAATCTTCAATTAAAATTGTCCAACTTTGTACCAAATTATTTCCATAATTTAGTTGCATATGATGCACATTTATTTATTACAGAGCTAGGATATGTTGATAAAAATATAGATTTAATTGCAAATAACGAAGAAAAGTTTATTAGTTTTGAGAAACAAACAGAAAATTTAAAAATGAGATTTATAGACACATTTGAATTTATGGCTAATAATTTAGATAAATTATCATCTAATTTAACTAAAGATAAAATGAAACATGTACAAAAACATTTTCCAAAAGATAAAATAAATTTAGTTATCGAAAAGGGTGTCTATCCATTTGATTATATGGATAGCTGGAAGAAATTTGAAGAAACAAAACTTCCACCAAAAAGTGAATTTTATAATAAATGAATCTGATATAACTTTTGATGTTGATGAACACGAAAAACATGTATGGAATCAATTTAATCTGAAAAATCTTGGTGAATATCACTACTTATACTTAAAAAGCGACGTGTTATTGTTATCAGATATATTCGAACATTTTAGGAAAACATGTATAAATGCATATTATTTAGATCCTGTATGGTGTTTTACTGCACATGGTTTATTGTGGGAAGCAATGTTAAAAATTACCAAACAACTAATAGATTTATTACAGAATTATGATATGACTTTAATGGCATGAAAAGGAATTAGAGAAGGAATATCGCAATGTTGTAAACAATATGTTAAAGCCAATAATAAATATTTAAAATTTTAATCCTAATCAAGAGTCCAACTATTTAGCATATCTTGATGCTAATAATTGATATGGCTTGGCAATGTCGCAATATTTACCACACAGTGCTTTCGAATGGAATAATTATACAGCACTTCATTTTTACAATGAACATATATTAAATTTGGATGATGACTCAAAATATGGTTACATTTTAGAAGTAGACTTGAAATATCCATTAAAATTGCATAAATTCGATAAATATATGCCTTTTTGCCCAGAAAATAAGGTAGTTCCAGGAACAAATCAATCAAATTACAAACAATTTTACATAAAAAAAGAAAACTTTTTAATACACTATCATAATTTAAAACAATGTCTAAATAATATATTAAAACTGACTAAAACACACATGATATTATAGTTTAATCAGTCTGATTACATGACAAATGATATAGATTTGAATACATAGATGAGAAATAATGCCAAAAATGACTGAAAAAAGATTTTTTTTAAGCTCATGAATAATTCTGTGTTTAGTGAAGCAATGGAAAATATATGAAACAGAGTGGATATAAAACTAATAGTAAATAAAGAAAAATGTGAAAAATTAATAGCAAAACCAAATATTAAGAAAAGTACTATATTTAATGAGATTCTTGCAGCTATACATATGAATAAAACTTGCATGAAATTTAATAAGCCAATTTATGTCGGCATGTCAATTTTAGACACATTGAAAGAGTTAATCTATTATTTTCATTATAAAGTTATGAAACCAAAATATGGCAATAAATTGAATTATATTATCAAGGTACTGATTCGTACATTTATAACATAAAAACACACAACTTTTATGATGAATGAAGTCGATGATAGATTAATTTGATACAAGTGGTTATCCAAAGGACAAAATATATAACATGCCTCAAATAAACAAGAGAGTTTTAAGTAAAATGAAAGAATAATGTAATGGCAAAATATTGAAAGAATTTGTTGGTTTAAGAGAAAAATGTATGCATATATAGTTGATGATAAAGAAAACAAAAATCTAAAAGAGTAAAGATATGTGTAGTCAACAAGAGAATATCATTTTATGACTATAAGAATTGTTTGTATAATTGAAAAGCAGAATACAGAACAATGAATTTAATAAGAAAAGTTATGCATGAAATATATACAGTAGAAGTTAACAAAATTGCTTTAAGTCCTTGCGATAACAAGAGAATTGTACTAATAAATAAAATAGATACAGTGCCATGTAGTTATTGAAACAGAGAAACTTAAACATCTTTAATTTCTAAAACAATATCGATGTCAGTACAACCAAAATCAATCAGTTTGACATTTTTGTCTCTAATTTTCAGAACAATATGGTTAAACAACTCGTTGTTAATTGATAGAAAATTGGATATGCACACTCATAAATAATATAATCTCTAAAACAAAACATAGTTTTGGTGGAAAACTAGCAGTTATATCTGTTTCTAGATGATTCGATTCATCATATTTGATAAACATTCCATATGCTAGATTACAATTCCCTTTTATTGTCTTAAATGGGTTTTAATTAGGTAATTTTGTATCTATAACAATCTTTTTGCTTTGAATAGGTACATTTCTTTCAAAACCCAGAATATCAGATAATTGGTCATTAAATTTAATATCAAACTTAGATTTGATATATATTATATTTTTCACATCTGCTGTTGATTCAATGTTATTTGTTGAAAATGGATCTATCGAATTTATAGTTTCTTTTAATCATTCAATGTCGTGATGGCTTCAAGGAATAGTCATAACCTCGTTTTTATCAACAACAACACTCAATTTTTCAATTGTCATATAGTATTGCTGTCTATGTTTGATGTTACAAATTCTGTATGAAAACTGATTCAGGCAACCAACTTATCTTTATAGGCGATGTCATAATGAAGTTTCTTCTTTAGAACAGAACTATTATTTGTCAACTTGAATACTCTATTATCCATTTATATGAAAAATTATTGTTTTAACTGAAAAAGTAACAGCTAAAGCAGCCTATGCTGTGCAAAGTTGACTGGAGCATCGGTGTATTAATTTCTGAAGAAAAATCTGAAATTGAAAAGAATAGAGAACTATTGCCTGATAACATAAGGGCCTTAATTCTTGCTCCTAGTAATGGTGAAAAACTAATTTGATGATTAATGTTATTTAAAATTCAGATTGGCTAAATTTCAATAAAATGCATGTTTGCTCGAAAAGATTAAATCAACCAAAATATATCCAGTTACAATAATATTTTTATGTCATGTCCAAAAAGTTTAATGAAAAAATGGCAAACTTTATTTAATAACAATGACAAAATGATTCCTTTATATGAATGTGAAAATTACTCTTTAGTTATATTCTATAATGTTATCTCAGGTAATCAATACACTATTCGTGATTATTTTACTAGAAAAAATATAGATGTGTTTTATTTGCCTCAGACCTATCCAAAAATACCTAAACAATTGGTAAGAAATAATACGAATTTTCTGTGTATATTTAGACAAGATAATAGGAATTTAATTCACATTTATAATGATTTTGTTGGTGGAGACACGTGTATGACAAATTAAAACAGATTTGTACAGACTATTTTGAAGAATATTACGGCTTCATAGCATTAGATATGAGTAGATAATTGAATGATGGAAAGTACAGGAATAAATTCAAAGACTTTATGAATTAAAAACCTTGTCTCACAAACTTCTTTTTTTAAAATTGTTCAGCTGCAAAAACTGTCTCTTTTATTGTGAGTGTTACTTCCACAACAGAACACCAGTGCACTCGTGTATCTATTTCCTGAAAGAGACACTGCAACCCACTGCAATGCTCTCTTGCAGAAACAGTAAGAGGCTTATCGAAGAAGAGGTACTATCTACCAGCCATGTACTCATCGACTTACGACTCTGCCAACCACACGATGCTTCACTCTTCGACTCATGATAACAGCCTCACTGCTGCTCACCACAAGAAGTGTTTTTATTGCCTTCCAGCCTTCTCGACCACCATAGCTCAGTGGTTGAGTGTTTGAGTTGTAATGTGAAGGTCGGGGGTTCGAATCCCAGCCTGAGGAGATAATATAATAATGTGGATATAAGGTACCCATATTTTCATTGTTAAATTATTAACCAAGTCAGTCAAAATTTGAGCTAAAACACATTTAATTACTCTTGCTCATTCAGCAATATATAAGTATTGATGCAAATTAAATGTTATGCTTAAGCTCCAGCAAAAAAATGCTCTCCATACTACACTTGTACTATGACATGTATAAGCTGGAATGTTCTCATATAGTGAATGGTGACTCACTATATGAGAAGGGGTATCATAAGAAATATAAAAACAACCTCGCATCTCCACCAAAAAAATAAAAAATGGTTGGTGGGTGGAGAGGTGAGGGGTTTCTCCAATGCAGTTTTGCTGATGTAATAATCAAAAGGTCGGAAAAATATGTATAGTTTCACTGGCAAGGTGTAACACCCCCTAAACCTGAAGGTCCCTGGTGTGACATTATGTTGCTTGTAAACCTTTTATAATTTTTAACTAAAGCCCGCCATAGGTGAAATGAATGTTGAATGAATCATGAATGATGAACAAATGGTGAATGAACGATGAACAAAAATTGATTGAATGTTGAAAGTATTTTATATTTGTTAAACAATGTTGTGTTTTGAAAAAGATAAATACATTATAATGTTTCAATTGACAAAACAGATGTTTTATTAATCCAAAAGCTATGCAAATTATCAAAACCTAACCATTTTCATAAATTTTATCGCCTTCAGTTTTTAATACTTTTTCGGCCAAATATTCATTGGGATAGTCTGATTTCATAATTTCAAATTTATAAAAACTGCCTTTTATTTCTTCTTCCTTTGTATCTTTTAATTTGTAAGTAGGCACATCAGAATTTAAAACTTTACAAATAGTAAACAACTATGTTGACCAATTAGAAGTATAACCCTTCTCATACAATTTTCCTTAATTTGCTCACACAGATGACATCTCCAACATTGTATTTCGGTTTATTAAGCATGTCTAGAAAATTTGTTTGCATTACATTTTTTATTGACCTTATTATCAAAAATGGGTTTCATGCCGATAGTTCTGTGTTTTGTGTTTTGTATTCTTTCACTTAATTGTCTGGTATATTTGTCCATTTATACTTTCCATTCAAGGCAAATCTCTTCCACATGTTATTTTCTATTGTACAATTAAATCTTTCAACAACACTTGCTTTAAATTCGGTAAAACAATAATAATTATTGATATATTTTGCAATAAATTCTTTAAATGTTTTATTATTTAATTCGGACCAATTGTTACTTTGTATATTTTGTGGTTTCCTTTTAATCAATATATATTCTAAGCCATTTGTTACATTTTTAGCTGTATTATCTTTTATAGGTATAGCAGAACCATATTTTGAAAAACATCAATAATTGTCATGATATGCTTATATCCATTGTTTATATTAGATATACCTTTTAAATTACCAGTATCCATTTCAAAAAAAAACAATTTGCCATAAATCATCGATTCCATATGATATTACTTTCCTTCTGGGGAAATTTCTTCTCGCTGGTTTATATCATTCATCGATTATGCCTTCTCTTACATTGGGCAATTTTTTTTTACTGTTGATTTATTAGAATTACATACAGAACATTTACTTTTTTGGGCCATTCAACAATTTTTAGTGTTTTTGGTTTTCATATTCTTTTTTTTTTTTAGTGGCCTTCTAATACTTCCAGCACCAATTATTCTCCATTTAATAGAACAAATAATTGAAATTTATATTTTTGGAAAACTCCTATTGTAGTCATTAATCCATTATCATATTCAGATTTTTTTTTGATTTTTTATTTTAAAAGTTAAAATATTTCCTATGTTAACATCAAAAGGCTTACTATAATCTATTTTTTAGGCTCTTTAATAACAGTTAGAGTATCGTCAGGTCAACTGGAATACACAGTAATTATTTTATAAACATTACAATGCATCAAAAAGTAAAGAAAATGTTATTATTATCTAAGTGAAAATTATTATTACTTTTATTCCACTTTGGAGGTTAATAAAATATGTGAGACTTTTCTTGCTTACTTTTTTCAACTTTTGAGGTAACAAGTGTATCATAATAATTCAAAACTGATTGGTTTAATTTCTGTAATTTATCAGCTATTTCTTTATCGAAATATCTTTTATTGACAGCATATTTCCCATATACAGAATCAGCCAAATTATTAATTCTATGGTTTTGAAGAGAAACACTGTCTTTTGTATAAACAAAAACTTTACTAAGTTGGTATTGTAAAGCAGATATAATAATTTTGTATTTCGAATCTACATATGGTTTTAAATGAGAAACAATGGAAATGTTTTTTGAATCTACATCAGTTTTAAGGCATAATCATAAACAATAGTTTTATATTTTGAATCTACATCTGTTTTTAATACTTGCTGTATATTATTTATTTGTTTTGTATACTAGGCAACAGTATTACTGAATTATAAATCTATATGTTCTTTTGAAGCATAATCAGCAATTTTTTTATTTAAAATCTTTTTATTGACTGCATCTTTATCGTCTCTAGGATCATCTATATTAACAACTCTATGCCCTAAAAAAGAAACATAAGATTTTGTATTATCAAAGCAAGTGCTTAGTTTACTCTGTAAATCAGAAACACCCGAATTGCATTGTGAATCTACATATGATTTTAATGCATAAGCACTAGTCTCAAAGTTTTTATTTAAAGATTTTATTAATGATTTCTCAAATATATCCGTCATTTAATAACAAAGAAATATTACAATTAAATTTAATTTCTCTCGAAAAAAGATACAATACAATTAAACATAGATGTCCACAAATAATTGAATTAAAATTCTGAACACGATCATCATTGTAATAAACATTGCAATTTTTGAAGTAATTTATTAAATTATTAGGAATATTACATCCAACAGAATAAAAATAGCATACATCATAATTTTCCTTAAAATAGCATACCCAATGAGTTCCAGGATTTGCTGAAATGTCGAAATTGACCACAGCACATTCATTTTTGTGCATATTTTTGGTAATTCGTCAATCATATAAACATTTCCGAAATATTTAATATTTAATAATTTTGCACATTTTTCAATAGCAATATTAGATAGTGGAGCTAAAGTTTTTGTTTTGGTCTTCCTCTTTTTAATCCACTTCCAGCCTTGTTTTCCATGTCTGTGTTGTTCTGCTAAGACTTTATTATTTTTTTCTAGTTTGTTCAACAACACCAAAAATTGTGCTTGCTCTGCCAATCAATGTACTAAGTGTACTTAAAGCAGCAGCGATAATAGGAATAATTCCACCACGATGTAAACCACTGCCAGTTTTTTTGGTCATATTTTTGACTGTTGGCATTGATAGAGTTAACTTGAAACTTTTGCCTTCTT
The DNA here is from genome assembly GCA_029891345.1 of Dryococelus australis. Taxonomy (NCBI): domain Eukaryota; kingdom Metazoa; phylum Arthropoda; class Insecta; order Phasmatodea; family Phasmatidae; genus Dryococelus; species Dryococelus australis. Next base: position 68,104,684 of record CM057006.1, on the reverse strand, counting down.
ACAATTTTTTTATATTTTATCTCAATTTGATCATTTGTGAAAAATTTTTCTACACCGAAATCTTTTAATTCCTCGAAGGGAATATCGAAAGTTATATTTGTTATCTTCATTTGTAAGTGTGTGTGTGTGTGTGTGTATATATATATATATATATAATATTTTAATTCCCTGTCCTAATTTTATTTTTGTAAACACAGTTGAAACAACGGCAGTAGAAGCAATTTATTCTCCAATTGGAGTATTTTTATCTAACATGATTTCTTTTGGTTCTTTTTGTAAAACTTTATCAGCTTCAAGGCTAGATTCAAAATCTTTATGATCTCTGTAAGCAATATCACCTCTTTCCAACCTTCCTTTTAATTTAGTAAATGGACTGCAATAATTATAGCCTGGCAAATGCATTTCAGGAAGATTTTAATTGTTTGATGCCCAGTTTATTATAACCTTGCCATGATGTTCAGAGCTCCAAAATGTGTGTGGAATTACATTTAAACTCTTATAAGATATGGTATTCCTTTTGGATTGTTTATAACATAATCAGAAAATCAATTTTTTATATTGTTATTTCCAGCATTTTCTTCGCCATGAATAACTAATCATTTATCAACTAATTTTCTAACGTCATTCATCCAAATGTGTTCTTTTGATAAACTGTTGTATTTTTTATACCATCTCCAGATCTAGGAATTTTTGGAGAAGTTAGTCTTCCAAGCATGTTTGGTGCTGATATTGAATGTGATTCTTTTATATAATTATGATTAATTGGTCCAATTATTTTTCTGTATTTCCAACTGCTATTTGAGTTTTTTTGATTAAATTCTTGGAATGCGACATTGGTATCTAAAACAATTGTCGTGTAGTTTTTGTAGTCATTATCAGTGAGATTATCCTTAAGCTCTGGTTCTTTTTTTTGTTAACAAATTAGAAATCCCTTCTGTTAATTCATATTTTTTTATTTTTAACAGATAAATTATTTTCGTTTAACTTCACACTTCACATTTTCGTTTAACACCCCAATGTAAAAATTATGCGCATCTCCTCATAAACCATATTGTACATTGATAACATTAATTTTTTTCAGAAATTTCTTTTCCAATATTTATAGTAGAATCAGACACGGTACTTTTATAGGTAACAATGCCCATTCACTCTTACAAATTATGAGATTTTTGTTCTGAGAATAATTCTCTTTTAAACTATGTTTCTTCTGGTGTTGGTGGATAATCAAAAGTTTTTGCTGCTACAGGAACTAGTGGTGTTATTAAATCTTAATTTTCTTCTCTTACTTTTTCTACTTTTTTCCCAATATTTCGTAATTCGTCGATTAATGGTTGCTCTTTCTTCGTATTTTTTCATATTATTTTTTATGACTCTATATAATTTTATATCTTTTAATGAGTAATTTAAATCGAGAAACTCCCTTTGATTCTGTAATTTATATATACATTTTTTCTTATAAACGAGTTATGAAAGTATTGAGATTTTCGAGAGACGAACATTTCCCCCAACTGATCAAACTAGGGGGGATTTAAATGTTTACAATAATAGAATTGAATTTGATATTCCTATAAGTGATGGGTTTTTCTTTTCCAACTGATGCTTATGTTTACGAGCAATTTAGTTTATTAAAGAGAGATAAGGTTGGATATCAGGCAAAACATGACGAATCAGATAATGTGGACGTTTGTTCGAACTTGTTTCCTTTTCAATTATCTAGAATAGAAATTTCAAAACATGGAACTATTATTGAAGCTGATGATAATCCTGGTATAACATCAACAAAGACAAATGGTTTATTAAGATCACTAAATTAACAAAATTATTTAGAATTTACTGATGTTAATAATCTATATCGAGATAAATATGTTTCTAGTTATATAGCATATGAAGTTAAAACTGTTTCGAGTAATAAAACAAATGAAATAATGTATCTGCTGAGATACTGTTTGGTTTTATTCGAGATAATGAAATTTACTGGAAAGGTGGCTATAAAATTACTTTTTTTTTTCATCATTCATCTGATAAAAACTGTTTATTTCTTTATGAAACTTTATATAAACACAGTAAAGTTACATAACATCGTCCTAATCCTGGTAAAATTGTTATTGAAAAGTTATAAATTATATGGCCTATTGTTGAATATGAATATAACACAACCATTGCAATCAAAGAAAAATATACAAAGATCCAAAAATACCCATTAGTTTTGATTATTGGCCATTTTTAGAAAAAGGAGTTCCTGTTAAATCAATTGTTTTTAACTTTGATATGAAAGATCAGTTTAGTAATTTAAAATTTGATATGCCTGACTTTATAATTGTAGGTTTTCAACTTATTAGAATAAATAATGCTGAACAGCATAAACACACTACTACATTTCATCATTGTAATGTGAGAAATATTAATGTAAACAATGGTAGAAATGAAATTTTTCCTAAAGAAAACTGGAAACTAGACATTGAAAATAGTGTTTGTCTTCAACAATTTCTTGCTTATAATTATTTTAGAAATTCAAAAACCAAACTAGATGCCAACTATAGAAATAATGAACTTTAATATAAACCAACTGTAAACTTTGATGGTGATATGAATTACTATTCATTTTGGGGGCGAAGACCGCTATATGTTATAGATTGTTTATATAGAAAAACTACTGTAGTTAAAGAAAAAACAAATATTAAAATTAGTGTTGGTTTTAATGAAAAAGTTGAAGAAGGTACAGTTTGTAATCTTACTAATGATTATTTGAAAGAAAGAATTACTGAAGATTTATAAAATTTTAATATTATTAAATAGAAGAATCAACTAAATTTTTCGATATTTTAATACAATACTTTAGACTTATAGTTGAGTGGTTACATTTAAAGTTTTACGAATTTTTAGAAATGTAGATGAATTATTTGATCAAATAAAATGTCGTTTTCATAAGTCTAGATAAGTTTTTTCTTTCTCTTAGTAAATATATTTTCTTCAAAAATAAAATAAAATATGTCTTTATATCCATTCAGTTTGACAAACATTTTTAAAGACCTAGAGCATTCAGAAGAAGTTTATTAAAAAATTGCATAACTTCGATAATGATGATTTCATTGAATTTATAAAAATCTATTTCATTTCTCAATCAGATTCATTATCTGTGTTGTAACCAAATTCATAATAATCATGATCAGATTTGTCATCTGCAATTGGAAATTCATCATCATCAAATTCAAAACCAGATGACGAATCTGAACTATCTGTGTCTGAATTTTCTGAATCATCTGGATCATAACCAGATTCTTCATCTGAACTATCTGTGTCTGAAATTTCTACATCTGAATTTTCTAAATCATAATAACCAGAGTCATCAGAATCAGATACACAAAGTACAATTATAATGCCATCGTAATCAGGGTTGTAAGATTCGTAATCTGCAAATGGAAATCCATTGTAATCATCTGGGTCGAAATCAGATTCGTTATCTGTGTATGGCGCTCTGTTCATTTTGATTTTTTTAATATGATTATTTATAAGATATAAGTTTTATAAAGAAAAAATATTTTTTTCATTCATAGAAAATGTGAAAAATTGCTTGAAAAGTGAGAAATTTACTTGAATTTCGCATAATTTTGCTTGTTTTACCTTGTGCCAAATCCTGCCAACCAATTTTTGGGAAATTGAAAAATTTGCTTGTTTTTTGCTTAAAATTGCTTGATTTTGGAGCAAAATATCTTCGTTTCGAGAGCTCCTTTTTAAAAGCTTTTAGAGCTTAAATTCAACCTCAAAAACCTTGATTTTGGCTTTAATTTGCTTGATTCTGACTGCTTCTTCATTGAATTTCAGATTTTCAGTTTTTTCTTGTACTTTCGTTAAAAACAACCGGAAACAGTTGTTTTAGATTTTTCTGTACTTTTGGCGGAAATTGCCGAAAAAGTTGAGGTGAGCCAGGCTCGACCTTACACATCTACTCCCAATGCCTCACTTCATAGCAAGCATAGTACTGGTTACGTATTTTTATTAATCACGAGGGACAGAGCACAAACTGTAGGATATCACCGTGGCCATCGGCACACGGCCCTGGAAGAAGAAGTCTGCTCTACAACATCGATTTGGCATCACATCCCACAATGTCTGGCGCCCAAGATCAACACTAGAGGTTTGGTGAGAAATCACAATAAAATTCCTACCCGAACTCCCAACCTTAAAGTTAATGACTTTCGCTCCCCCATCCTGCCGTAAAACCCTAACAACACACATGTCATCACTGGTGTAAAAATAATTATGAATACTTAAAACACAAACTCGAGTGCATTGGTGCACTGCACACATTAAATGGAATGTACTCTGGCAAGACACAAGACCAAAAAGAAAATATGAAACACAACAAACGATGCACTACAATAATAAACAAACACATGTGTCCTTAACCATCTAATTATATACAACACACTGACATCTCACACACACACGTAGCACTCGATGATAACTGCATCGTGAACATGTGGGTGGTGGGCGAACTCCAGGTAGCGTGTGGTAAATGGGCTGGAGGCTCGTGGCTGATGTCAGGTGATTCAGTTATGATATGAGGCTGAATGTCTGCTAATAGTACAAGAATACTACAGTTCATTAATTGGCCAATTGACTCTAAGGAGTATATATCTACCATGCAGGACAATATAATACCTTCTGCAGAAAATATTTACTTTATTTATTTCATGTATCTACAGGATGTGTCTGGCGAAAATTCTTGTGCAACTATGCTGTGGTTTGAAGACAATGAAGTGCCATTGCTAGAGTGGCCAAGCATAAGTCAGGGCTTTAACCCCATATAGAAACCTCTGGATCATCATTGGCACAATGGTAGGCCCATAAACCACTGTGAATTTCGTGAGGAAATATCTACAACATGGAACCACGTTAAGGGATAAGAGCATCAAACACTTGTGAAGATCATGGTGAAAAGACTAAAATTGTGTTTGAAAGCCAAAGTAGATACAATCTACAACATGGAACCACATTAAGGGATAAGAGCATCAAACACTTGTGAAGATCATGGTGAAAAGACTAAAATTGAGTTTGAAAGCCAAAGGAAATACAATAGACTATTAGGAACCTTTACAAAGTGATCTGTGAGTGATCTGGAGAGATTTGATGAAGTTATGAATTGCCATGTGTCTTTAAATTAAAAGTTTCACACATTTCATTGGGTGTCATACTTTTGGTAGGATCTGTACCGCCTCACTGCTTGATGCAGATAACAATGCATTTTTTGGAAAATTACTTTTATTTTTGTAATAAAGTAAACATAATCCCTGTACCAAAATACAAGGAGCTACTGGCAAAATATTTAAAAATATTATCAGATTGATAAAAGCATATATGTATACAAATTTGACATGCTGTCATTGTCCCAGGAATGGGGGTATGGAAGGTTAACTTACAATACCAGGTTTTCAGGAATTATTGTAGAATTTTGAAGGGTACCTTATCATGAGAGACTTATGCAGGGTGTGGAATGTTCACCCACGTAGCTCTCCTGAGATCATTCCACATCGAGGTGATATCGTAATGGTGTAAAATCCTAGTGTTGGCCCTCTTATAAGCCTCTAAGTATTGTATGAGATTTTTAGATGGCTATCTCACATGGCAAAAACACAATAGTTTGCTACATTATTAGAAGATTGAGGTGGAGCCCTGGGTAGACCACCTATATTTATAAGGTCATGAAATGTCCGATAATGTAACAAAAACACACAGTTTAAGTTGCACTGATTTTTACTCACTGGATTCCTTCCGAGAAAGTACTTACATTGACCTAGTGGCTATGGTGTGCTAGCAGCCTACATAGTAACGAAATATGCACTTGGCCGGCAAAATATTGAAAGGAATTTACACGCACGGCATGGTTTGAGCTGCCGGGGATGAGAGTAGCACTGCCTATGGACTAAACAAATATAAATAATTAAGTTCCAGACAACAGTATGACTATTGATAAAATAATAATGCTGCAAAGATGTTGAAGTGCCTGGAGGCACATGCAACATATGTCCACACATGGTAAGCACTCGTAACCAACTGAAAATCATGGCAGATTCTGCTGGGACCTCAACTCAAAAGCAAGCCAGTTGCACTTAAAAATTCAATGAAGCATTTGTAAAGGAAATAAACACATACCAAAATAATTGCATCACACAAAAAGGCACAGTAATCTCTAATAATTTATTTGCGCAAGCAAATTATGCTTAGAAAGTGAATGATTGGCACAAAACACTTGTGAAACTTAATTTTGATTAGTGTTGCATTGTCTGTTCCAGTCTGCTGCATGTTTGAATGGGATGTTAACTTACATTCTCATAAAAAAAAAATTATATGAAAATCACTTGCACCCTAATTTTTGCCGATTTTAGAGTATCAGTGGCTGGCTCGTGGAGGACCAATCCATTCTCACCCCGCGAGGGGTGTGGGTAGCCATGCTCGATTGAAATATAAACTGAGACAGATGTCTCAAAAATTGATCAACAACCCCCTCCCCCTTTTTTCAATGGTATATCTGCCCGGCCAACAGCGTTTGACGCTCGCCTGGCTCAGCTGTCTATGCCAACATGGAACATGTACCTGAAACAAAAATTTTTTTCGCACCTAAGTGTTAAATATGGACTCCTACGAAGTGACGAATTATAGTGAAAGTTCAAACACCATAAAGACTGACCTAAAATAACGTCCTATGCTGTCTCTACATTGAAGTTTTTCCCTGCATGGGCAGGGAACATGGCATCCACCGCGGAAGAATTGCACACATGAGTTGCATGCATAGGAGCTCACTTGCATCTACAAGGTCAAACTACCGTATTTTTTTCTCCGACCTGCTGGGTGCGCCACCTTCATTGCAGCATGACCGAGCATTGTATGGATGACCTGGAAGTCGGCACACATTCACGTCACTTCCTGCAGCGAAAAGTTGCAACAGAAATTGAAATGTAGTAGAAAATTCGGCGACTTGTGATTGGCTGTTCAATTATAGCCACCCATATAGGGGTTATTTCTTTTTAATTGTATATAAAGACCAAGCACTGGTTCAATCTCCAGGGAATGACAGCTTGGGGTCTGCAGCAGCAAAGATAAGTAGCAAAAAAATATTTATCATGATATGAAAAATGGATTAATGGCCCTTTAGGCGAAAAGCAAGGACATACTTAATGTTCAAGGACTTTAGGTGTATGAGTTGAAAAGAGCATATAAAATCTGGAACCATCCAGTTTTCCAAAAATGATTATCTGGACTTGAAAAAAATGTTTAAATCTTGTTTACAATGCCAAAAGTTTGGTACCTGAAGAGGGATTTTTCAAAATGTTTAAAATTTAAATTAATTTTCTTGAGAAAGTACCTTGGTAAATAAAGCGCATCCTCTGGTCGAGGAGGGAGATGAGGAACGTCACCTGCTGCAGTTAGTAGCATTCGGCCTGCAAATGGGCCGTTGAAAGGGTTATTGTTTGTGGGGGGGATGTAATGTGTGCTCACAAACCCTCACCTCCTAAGACAGTTTGCCTGGCTGCACAGCACTCAACACAAAATGTACCCATGATCTTCTTAGAGTGTGTGAATATGTAGTGCGACGAAACACCAGTGCATTAGTGCAGCGCACCAAATGCACGAGCTCCTGTGTGATTGAACTGTGCAGTGTAGTGCAAAGTGCAAGTAGGGCCATTACGAAAGGGCTTACAGGCGATTACTTAAAGAACCCTTATTAAAAGGGAACTGTAGGACCCTCTTCAAAGTGCCCATAAGCAAAAGTAAGCATGTGAAGGGTTTTATTTAATATTGTCATTTTTATATCACATATCACCCTCACGTCATCTATCAGTTGCATTAGTGTTGTTAATTGGTGACAGAGTTTATTGTTTTAATTTGTAAGCACCAGGTAAGCAAGTTTAAGTCTCGATTTCATATTAGTTTAGCAAGGGTGCAAGAAAGTAGTCCTGGCTCAGCGCGAAAACCCCCACCCTGGCAGGCTAGGGTGCCAAGCCGGCACTGCAGTAGGGTCTCAACCATTCAAGGGCAAGGCTGCATCCCGGTTCGTGCTCCAGAGGATAGCACATTTTCACATCAACTGTATTCGCTGCAATAGCTATTTAGTTTGTGGAACCTTTTTCATTTTATCGCCCCCAGAGATTGCTACCCTTCTGCTTTGTAGCTTACATTGCCCAAAGGGATTTAATTTCTGCTCTGTAATTCACTGAATGACTTCGTGCCATTTTTATCTGTTTTGCCCACGCCAGCGAGCTGTGCCTGGCGCATTTTGCAAGGAATGGTAATTATAATGCCAAAATATGTGTGTGAAAATTAATGCTGTGTATTATTTAGTTGTGTTCAGCCTCACTGCTCTTCAGGGCAAGGGCCCCCGTAATACCCTTTCAAGTGCGACATGCTTTTCTCTATTATTTTGCAAGTGTATTTAATGTGTATATCGTCATGCGTGTTTTCTCTGAGCGATTGTACCAAGTCTCAATGGTGTGTGACCAGTCGGAATATGTCATCATTTAGGAAACCTCTCGTTCAAAGCCGGTTAAGAACCACACAGAACCACATAAGCCAGAGCAATAGGTATAGGAAGTGATAGGGGCAGTAAGTGTTAACGGTGGGGAATGAGGTCCGGGCGAACGGTCCACAGCACCCTGAGAGCACCAAGAGTCTCCTGTTCAACTTCACCATCATCGTTAACGCCGCCCTATAACGATTCGGATGATGTTAGGTAAAATCCTAGACCTTGAGTTGCAGATTTATTTTATCTTCTAATTTCCCTTGCAGCTGTTTCTAGGATCGTAAGATTTTTATCGTAAAGATTAGTACTACCTCTGTTCTGGAACTTAACCAAAATATCATTCTCATTTTCATGGAGGTTACTAACATTTGTAGTCTCTTGCTTTTTCGAGAACAACACTGCACCACGAAAATAGTTAGAGATTCTTATCGCCAACCAGTGCTGCCAGATGGGGGAAATGAGATTATGCTACCATGTGTCGTCACTTCTCTGAATAGGCTTCTAAGCTTTCTTTCAAATGTCTTTTATAAAGACATTATATTTATCAATATGGTTTTAGTCTGTTATTCAAAATTTTTAAATTTTTCCATAACAATGAGGAAGACAAGATTCAGCAATCAGAATGTACATACTGTTGCTATCCTAAGTTCGACTCCCCTATCACATGAAGCAGGCTTTATCTTAATTACACCCTTTTTTGTAACTTAGCTATTTCTTTAGATTTAATAAGTTCATCACAAAATACATACTTATCATTGGTTACTTCATCTATGTTATTTCTTTAATACAGTTCCTTAATTAAACCACAAGCACATCATTTCACGAATATTGCGGTATACTCCAACTGTTAAAGAACAATGATAATGATTACACTATGAACACTATATAGACTGTCAGTCTCCATTATATTTCGCGAAAGTTAAACAAACGTGTTACATGTCTTAAGCTTGTTGCAATCTATCATAAAGAATTGTCCTACATAAGACAGGACAATAGTTTAGAGAACTACTGCAACCTGTCAGCATGAAACCACAACTGATACTGCCGGCAATGTTACAATACTTGTCTATGATCTATCTCCTCGCACGGCCCGTGGCTGCGAGGCTGTTTTCTTGATGATGGTGTTCTACTTCTTTTCTGCAGAGTAATAAACCATATAAATATGAAAGTGTGTTAGCAATTCGACTCATTAAACTCAAAACGATGCTGAGGCAACACTCTACAGATAGACAGTCCTACACCCCTGCTCCACATTACTATTTTTAGGTATAGAATTTATTGTGTAGTTTTGGTGGGTGCTGGGCTGTCCTGGGCTCGACTTGGTTGGTTATACATAGTCCTAGGCACGACTTGGTGGATACTAGGCAGTCTTAGTCTCGACTTGTTGGGAACTAGGCAGTCTTTGGCCCGACTAGGTGGAAGATAGACCTGGGCTCGTCTTGTTGGGAACTAGGCAGTCCTGGGATCGAATTGGTGGAAATTAGGCTTGACTTGATGAGGCTCGGAGGGCAATAACATCCACCAGGCCCCTTCCTGGAGTTGCCCTTAACAGAGTGCACATGCAAAAAAAAGGAAAACAATTAAAGGTGAAGGGATCCGGTCATGACATTTGCCTGTAGTGATTTATAGAGACCATGGGAAACCAAATTCAGGATGGTGGAATCAAGAATTAAACGTTGATGCTCCGGATGTGAGTTCTGTGTTTTACCACTTTACTACTTTATTCGGTGCTTCATGCTGCTAGAGATATTTTTTTGTCAAATAACAATTCAAAGCAATTTTATTAATTTCTAAAATGTTTTCCAGGAATAATCCCGGAAAATGAATGGAATTTATTGTTGTAGTTCAGAGAAATTTTTATATATTACATGGAATTTTAAGGTCTTGAAATAAATTTTTCTCGTCATATTTTTGGTCCTAAGATACAAAGTTCTTAAATTTTTAATTTTTATTGATTATTTAGTGTTTGTTGAGGACAAATCTCGAGAAAATAAAATTTCTGGGTGGATTTTTGGATTAATAAAATGAAATGTAGTGTTCTTCAGTATTTCTTTTCACAATTTTGGTTGTAAGAGGCACCATTTTCGAATAGTAAATTTTGGGAAAATAAGTAGAAATTATAAGTGGAATTATGCTAACTTGGAAAATATTATAGGAAATGAAGTGTTCTTTAACTTTTGTCCTTGCATTTTTGGTCGTAAAACACATAGTTCTTTGCCCATCATGGACAAATTAATAGAATGTATTAGTGAATTTATGTTAATGTCGGGATATGTTACAGGAAATTTTGTGTTCTTTAATTTTTGTCTTCACACTCTGACACCGTCGTTTCAGACGCGAGACTAACGAAGAAATAAATTACTTATGGTGCACTGTTGAGACTCAGGGTACCCGAGCGTAGTTACGAAACACTTTGTAATACTAAACATTTTTAATAAACTTTTTAACACTGAAAATGGTGTGGCGAGGATAATTACACTGCAAAGGAAAGGCTTAAAATACTTTGAGACTTGCTTTTTATTTTACCCCTCATACAATAACATGCCAGGAATTTTACTTGTGATAAACTCGGACGTGTCTAGCTAAGTCCGTGAGCTCCCCCAGCTCGCAATTGTTCGTGTGCACTCCTAGATGGATGACTTCTACCGTGGTGTTTTATAACTCAGCCTTCCCAAGGAAAAGGTCTACAGCCGCTAGGGCACTGAGTATTACAAAGATGAATCTGAACATGTGTTATTATTTGGCATCACTAGCGCCGACTCATCCCAGCATGTGGGTGTGTGGTAACAGCCTATACACATAGCCAGCGAGGAAATAATATCCCCATACAACATTACACAAAACCACAAATATAGATTAAACAAGATGGGGCACTATATGAGTAGTCACAATAAACACATGATGGGGTGGGAGAAAGATTAGATGACGCAGATGCCGCTGGATCAAGTTCGCAGCAGACCACGTGGTGCAGGTGAAATTCCATTATTTCTCTGTAAAATGGCAATTTTTTTCAGACAAAATGGTAACTGTGTTCAGAAAAATATTCCTCTGACAATTTAAGCAGGTACAGACTTGTGGTTCGCCTGATGGCAAGAAAATCAATAATGAAAGTGACCACGTGGTCATACATACAATGCATCAATTTACATGAAATTACACAGAACCCTGAATGAAAAATATTTAGAACAGTGACATTTAATAAAGCACATATGAAATTACACATATATACCCTGAAAGCGAATGGCCATGGGCGATGTTGCCTCAACACAATAAAATATAAAAAAATACCCTCAAATAAATACATAGAAATATATCCCTTAATATTGCACGTAGCAATCAAACATAAATTACACTGAAACACCTTTAACAGAGGTGGATGGCGCCTGATTCAAGTTGTGTGGGCCGTGTGGCCTCTCCGAAATCTTTTTCCTCTTCTGGCTAACGTATGCAAAGCAAAGGTTAAACAGTATACTAAAATTATCTATTGAAATCTACATCAGTGTTAAAAGTTTGTAGTGTGTACGTAACAGCATCTTATCTCGCCAGTTCTCCTCGTCGGACTGTCCGGAGGCAAGAGTCGCGTGGACCCACCGTGGCTGCCTACAGGCTTCACAAAGCGTAAGTGCTATGCACGCCGAGTAAAAGTTTTATATTCTTAGAGAGAAATGGCACAAAAATTATCGAGATATTGATTTACATTTTATATTCAGATTGTTAATGTTCTGTATTTTCTCAATGTATTTTATGACGCATTCATGTCGGAATAATACTGTACATGTTCTTCCTGCAGCACACATTTCAAATTCATAACCAAAAATTGTGCAATATTATCAAACATACTAATGTTAAACATTTTATAACACAGAGCCCTGAAATAAAGTAAGACATGTTGTACACTTGAAAACATAATATTCCCGTTATGGGAAAGTCCAGTTTAAGGCCTCTTTGCGCATGTACTTCTCACGTGTTACGTGGGTGGTGAACACTGTCATGGGCTCAACTCTGCTGGCTATTAGCCAGCATCAATTCTTTGTCATAAGATACACCGTTTTTGACTAATTAATTTTCTTACCATTTTCCGGAATAAATCTCAGTAAAAGAGTGGGAAAAGTTGAGTGGATGTTGGTGGATTTTGTACATGTTAATATACAAATTTTTATGCGAAATTTGACATAAAAAAACTTTCCTTGCAATTCTTTCATAATATACAACATTTTTTCATAAAATAATTGAACTATATGAAGAAGTGGCTTGTGCATTGTGCCGCTAAAAAGCCTCATTTGGACGCAGGTAGGCCCTACTTTGCTAGTTAGGTATTAAATTAGTTTTATTGAGTCACTGCAGTTTATAGGTCCTAGTTATACCCGTTCTAGAGTACACAGATGCGTAAGAATGTACACATGTAGCCTACAGTAAGTTCAACGAACTGGCGAATCAGGATATATAATGTTATTAACTAGTTTACAAATCACAGTCAAAATTCCATTTTTTAAAGGAAGCCATTTTGTGTTGTTGCGTATTCTGATAGACTACACAAAAATTCAAATTCACATATAGTGCTTACTGCTTAATATTTCGTTAGAAATAAATACTGCCAAACTAGTTTAGCAAAAAAAATCAAACTTAATATGGTAATCTACATATCTATGTAAGTAAAAACTGTCAAATTTTGATTATCAAAATACAGTTGATATCTAAAACAATCGCGATTACGAAATTCTGCTGTGCGTTTTGTCAAGATTACCTAGTTGTGAGTGGTATTTCTATTATTATTGAAAGGCAATAATTCCAATAATAATCATAAAGAAACGCAGTGAGAAAAAGTAATCTTTAGATTAATATAATGTTCAACTTAGTCAGTCTTTAACTAATCAGCGCCAAAAACATTGTCCCGGTAAATGTGTGAAGTATCTTTGGTGAAAGGTATTGAACATTTGAACGAACGCTTTGTTGAGTCACTAAATATTTATTCTGCTGTTATGACATCATGGTGAACTTTCGCTGTTTTGACAATATGTTCAGACAGTAGCTTGGATTCTTGGAGCGGTGAAGACAACAGCGCAGACATTTTGTGTATGCCTGTATTATATTGTTACATTGTGTCACAGTATTTTCGTAAATTTTAAGTCTGAATTCTAGAGTGAGAGTGAGAGTTTTTTTATACGCTGGTGCGTTCGTGTGTACAATAAGTATTAGTATATGTTTTCCAACACTCCTCATGTATGGCTTCAGAATCATACTCCAAACTGCATGACTCTGTAACGCTAAAAATCTACTAACAAAATAAAAAGTTGCAAAAATAAAATTGCGAAATCGCAACAGATATGGCAAATATTATTATTTTTATTTAGAAGTGTCACTTAATTGGTTTAAACTATGAAAATCATTACTGTGCAATACAGGAATACTGATCTGTCCTCTGTACCATGACGCACATTTGCAAAAACAAAAGTTATTACCGAAGGCAAATATTAAAGTTGTTCCCCCCTTGTGAGAAAACCGTCCGCCGTCCCTGCAGTCAATTACTTGTTAACAGCTGCACCACACAGAAGGTTGATGTGAACATTTTTCATATGTGCCTGTTAACAAGTGACAAGTACTAGACAGCGAGTACTAAAGATGTTGGAGAGGACACACGACCCACGCAACTTAAATCAGATGCCATCCGCCTATGTTAGTGATGTTCCAGTGTAGTTTCTGTACTATTGCTACGCACAATTTTAAGGGCTTTGTTTTTATGTATGAATTTTAAAAATGTTTTCATGTTTAAATATTTTATGGCAATTTCATGTACAACCATGTGGTTAACCTATGCCAAATCTATATCTGCACTATCCATGCAGTTTGAGAGTTTATTTGTGTAAAAGTATGTGCACTATAATTTATTTCAGGGTTTTATGTGTGTTTCATTCTGGTTACAATGTATTTTCCGTGTAATTGGTGCTTTTTGTACTTGACCACACAGTCAGGTTAATGTTAGATATTACAGTCATCAGGCATGCTACAAGCCTGCAATCACTTAAATCATAAAGAGGATAATTTTCTCTCTCAGAATAATATTTTGTCTGAATTTAATTTGCAGTTTTCAAGAAGAAATATTGCAACCTCATCTGCACCACATGGTCTGCTACGAACATTATCCAGCAGCATCCGTGCCACCTAAGCTTGTTTTCACACATGTGTGTGTTTATTGTGAATACTCATCTCGTGCCCCATCATCTTTTGAGGGTCTTTATGTAATTTATGTAATTTTGTCATTTGTGTACGGTGATACTACTTCTCTCCTAGTCGGCTCTGTGTATAAGCCGTCACCACATTACTCATGTGTTGGCGGGCGAGCCCAGATGTGTTTGTGTTAGTGATGTCAACTAATCACACTTGTTAATGTATCATCAAGTGTTTCATTTTGTGATTCACCGTATCCTGTCTTCAGGGAAAAATCGTCAGTCCATCCTAGAGGCTGTCGACTCTCTTCCCTTGTGAAGATTGTGTTTTCATACAACATGGTGAGATAATCCATCTAGGCGTCGACTAGAGTAGTTGGGATGGGGAGCACCCAAGCGGAGTTAGCTAGACACGACCGAGTGTATCATTAATTTCATGGCACGTTGATTTGTACGAACTGTATAAATAAAACAACATCCCTGAGAACCCTTAGTCTTAACAGTCCGGTGATTGGTAATCACCGATAACGCCCATATCATCAGTAACTAATTCTGTCATTGTTCGTCTCATGTCTCACCCGATGCCATCACACTTAACTTTTTATGCTGACAGTATCCACTATATATCTATTTTCATCAAATTTGTTAAACAAAGCTCATTTCTCCACCATTTTCTAAGATAGTTTCACACAAAACAATATATTTATGTTGTATCTCTGAGAAACAATATACCAATTTCTTTTGAATTTGACAAAAAGGTTGTACCGCGGTAGGTCATATTAATTTGTGTGTTTTAAGTGTTAAGGGCTTTTATTTTCCAAATAGTGTCTATACAAAGATTTTAGCTTAATGTACTACATTTACGAAACTGTGTAACAATAATTTTCATTTAACTTTGTATATTGTATCTATGACAATCATCGAATGTGATAATACATAAACTTTTAGTTTTCCATTTTTGAAGTTTGTTACATGTACAATGGTGGTTTTATACCATGTCTTGAGGACCAATCAACCGATACATGCAAAAATTTCACAAAGTATTGCTAAAGTAGGGTATATAAATTAACATGTGTTAATTGAGGCATACATGTTTTAATGGGGTTTATATAAATAAGTAAGATTGATTTTTTAGATCTATGAAATGTTTAAACAAAATTCAACCAAATTTTGTACGCAAACCGTAATAACATGTAGCATATTATTTACGCCAACAGAAATCCCCTTTTGCCAGATTTTTTTTGCAAAATCCTGAACAGGTGAGTAAATGGAACATTTTGCACAACTACAGAAGGCCATGAAAATTAAGTGATCTAATAGGGCCAAACATTTATTTTCGAAATGGTGGCCATACAAATATTTAGTTATGTTTTGCATATGTATTAAACAATTTAAAAAATTCAATCACATTTTGTTCGCGGAGAGTATTTATTAAAATCATTTTGTACACAGCCTCTGTTTAAGGAATTTTATAAGATATCCCCGTTTAAGGAAATAAGGTTTCAGGGATGGGCCGATACCAACAATACAGATTCTCCACTCCGATGCTGCCGATTACAGCGATACCGATACCAGTTTTGTTGAGAACAATCATAATTCCCAATTCCCAATATTTGGAAATGATTTTTTATTACTTAAATTTAAGTATTCAGTTTTGTGATCAATTTTGGCACTTTGTATTAGGTGTGTGCAGCATGGAAATAATTGATAAATAATTTAACTGGGCAAGTAAGTGACTTAACAGTCAAGGAAAAACTGTTACAAGACAATACAGCATTCATTTGAAACAGAGTTCAGTAAAGACAATATTCAAAACTTCAGGCAATTCGATGCGGACTTGGATTTTAGATCTGAGTTATACAGTACATAATCTCAACTTGTATGGTTGTTTAAACAAACAGCCTAAAAATGTCATTAAAAAAGTGCCGAAATAAATTTAATACTATACATTCACTTGAAATTGAGCAATTTTTTTTATTTATATTAATATTCTGACTGGCAGTGCCATGTCCCTGCACATTTGTGAATAGTTATCAATTTTGAAAAATGGGTTTTTAGGGGAAATTAATTTTATTGGTAGCACAGGAAGGCGGACCTTTGTATTTAATGCCTGAGCACACTGCCATCGGGGCCAGTTCAGCAGCGGAATCGAGGGGTCAAGCTTCTACCAGAGACAAGTAGCATTATTATTTGAGACACACATGTAGGCTCCCCAAGCACCCAGGTCTCTTGCATCACTTTGGTGTTAGGCGAGCGCTATGCTGGTCACAAATTTTAAAGTATTTTTAAAGTTTTGCGAAATGTTTACTTTTCAGTAACCACTTGTAATCGTAACCTCTTGTAATCGAGGCCATTTGTAACCAAAGGCAATAAATATGGTCTTAGCCTTTTGTAACCAAGTAGGCGATATGCAAGACTCATGTATTTATGATTGGCGAATATTTCTAAGAGAAAACTTTAAGAAGTTTGGGGCTTTTGAAAAAAATCTCATTTACTCGTGGGAGTTAAGGTTGGAATTGTAGCAGTTGCTCCCATCCACTTGGGAACGCGAGTAAATATGCAGTAAACTGTGAGGTTACCAGGCTCAGTTAGTGATGACCACTAATGTGTTACCAAAATGGTTAGTTCCTGGTGTAGGAACTAAAAATTATTTAATAATATCAAGAGTAAATGTATATGTAACAGAAATAAAGAAGCCATTTTGTAATTACGATAATTTGGGTTCAGCAAATGTATTTGGTACCTGAAGTATCTGGTTGCATTTTACTCTATATTTTGGCAACCTGTCGTTTTATGTATATGTTTTAATAATTTTGTTCTATATGGGAGAGGAACTGTTCACATCGACACTAAAAACTGCTGCACCATTCGAGCAAATATGGTAGAAGGGTAATATGGGAAAGTAGCCAAAAAAACATGAGACTCTGATGGAAACGCTCCTAGTGCTTTGAACTGTTCGTTTATTGAATGGACAGTTCGAGATTTATGGATGCATTTTAATTCAAATTTTTTCTCTTGAGTGGTTATTTATTATGCAGGAAAGATTCGTGTTGTTTTTGGCTGCAACAATTACAACGTTGCGAACTACAGCAAGTCCTTTTTTAAGATATCCAAACAGTGCAGGTCGGTAAGTACATGATCTGTAGTGGATAACATTTTCCATTAGTGTTACTATTGTCAGTGTGTTTTTATTGCAAATTCCAGTCACACAAACCTTAATTTACTTAAATACTGTTTTGTATTTCCCTAGATGCAAGCAATGGGTGCCGAAATGTAAGAGTAGACCTGGACGCAATAAAGAAAAAAGGGATTGGTTTATACCTACATGAGAATAGTGTGTTCCAAACTTTTCAGAAAAGAGGATTTTCGCAACCCAAATTTACTTCCACAAGACCAAGAACGAAGTCACTTGAGTGTCGTAGCTGCTATTTCTAATCTTGTACACTGCAGGGCCTTGCGAAGTTTGATAGCCCATAACCTGAATAGTGCAGGATTGTTTTTTTTTTTTGGATCGACACCTTCGAAGAATATTGGTAAACAAAGTTATCAAATTCAATATTCGTCTATTAAACTGGCTGAAGTCTCTTGTTAAAGTGTGTTGATGTGTTCCACATTCCCCCAACCTCACATTTAGCCTGTTTGCAGCATCACAGCAAGTTTGCCCTGGCCTACATCGACAATGTGGTCGTCTCGTCAGAGAGCTGGGAGGACCACATCCGCCATCTGTCATTAGTGCTGGAACGTTTAGCAGTGAACGACCTCGCCTGCGCTAACAAAGAGTGTCACATTGTAAAGGCAAAAATTCAATTCCTTGGCCACCTGGTGTACGAGAAGGGAAGCAGATCGACAGAAGAACAGTTGTGCCTAATTGAAGACTACCAACAACCCACCATCGGCATACAGGTACACAAATTTTTTGGCCTAGCCAACTGACTACAAGAATATGTCGCAGATTTAGCCATTGTCACCGCACCACTAACCAACCCAAAGAACAAGACATCAGCTTTTCAGAAATAAAACAGTGTTTCCAAGGGTGTCCAGCTGTAGCACGTCATGGTCCCACCCGCCACCTCTGCCTACAAACAAATGCTAGCAAGCAAGCCATCGGCACCATCCTTCTCCACCTAGGGGACGATGGGAGTCCACTGATTAACGACTTCACCAGTGCCAAATTCAACACAGTTGAACGTCGTTACGATGTAAACGAGAGGGAGTGCTTGGCATTGATCTGGAGTGCCAAAATATACCGTCAACTCATCGAATGCCAAAGATTCACCCTCCTGATGGACAACCATTGTTTAGTTTGGCTATACAATGTGCGAGAAAGTCGTAGCAAACTCACGCGCTGGGCACTGTTCCAACAAGCCTTCGACTTTGAAGTGCATCACGTCGCAGGCAAAGACAACGAACTCGCAGATCACCCATCATGCACGCAAGGTAACAACATCGCTCGCGACGAGGAAGAATGGGAGCTGATACTTCCCTCTGCCTCTATGTCACCAATGTCAGCAAACACCACAACACAGTGCGCCAACATTACCTTGTGTTCACCCGGATCTCAACATGTTACTTCGAACAGTCGAAAAAGCACAACTGCAATATCCTACTGCAGAGAAGTAAAGATTGGAGTGTGCACGTGGGATCACAGACAAATGGCGTATCGTGAATTGTCGCATGGAGACGAGGTCAGGTAACAACAAATGGTGTGTATTTATGCCCAATGTAATTCGCACAGCAGTGTTGCAGTACGCGCACGATAGTGCGATGACCGGACACCTCGGTGCAGCGCAGATGAGGAGAAATGTTTTGAAAACTTTCTACTGGCTGGGAGTGACAGTTCACATCCTAGAATTCGTGCACATCAACCATTTCAAAAGCCGCTGTACTGACGGGACACAACAACAGCGTCCATGTGAACCACAAGCACACTTTGAAACTGTAGTACTAGACCTCATAAGACCATATCCACGCACATCATGAGGCAAATGCTTAATTGTTGTTGTCACATACTTGTTTTCGAGGGGGGTTGAGCCCTACAGAGTAACGAACTCATGTGCATGCATGATTGGAAAACTGCTGGTGACAAAGTTTTTTCCCCACTGGGGATACCCCAGTGTCTTGTTAAGAGAAAATGGCTCGCAATTCACCAGGAAAACAATGCAGGACTACTGCACCAGTAGTGTAACTTCAACTTTAATCCAGAGAGCATACTGTCATTTTTCTCGCATTATCCCCTGGTGGACTTAGTGTGCCGGGTCTGCTTAAAGATGTGAGCATCGTGAAATGTTTGTAGTGTCGAAACATCAATAAATGAATGCAATCCCCAAGTTAGCATTATGATTTATGTGCCTTGCCTTTTAAAGACTCTTTGGGAGCTGGACCCACTTACCAGCCAATCTAAGGGTATCCATTAACATACACTGAGCTTTAGCTTTGTCAAGATAATCTTATTTGGTGTCTCGTATTTACATTTAATGAATGTTGCTTAAGTTTATCTCAAGTACAAATAAACAAGGCTGTCTTCATGAAAACTTTGATGCCTAGTGTTGGGATGGCTTATATTTAAATTGTTGGGGAATTTGTAAATGATTGATTTACCTAGTTAGGCGCCAGTCACAATCAAAAGGTGGTGCCAAAGTTGTTGAAGCTGCTGACTCTCGGGGTGCTGAGGGCAGTTCACTCGAATGTATGCATTCCCTCCTTGACTGTTGCCCTTTGTATAATTACTTACGTTACATAAAGTGGGTCTATTTAATGTTGACCCACACACCTGAAGCTAATTTACTGGTGATCTTATTTACTTATTTTCAGGTGAACTTATTTACTAATTGAACTTAATAATGCACTTGGATTGAAAAGGTTGCGTAGATGTGTTGTAAGGGATCCGTGCGCCGAAACACCCCAAGACAACACTTAGGAAGCACACATGTGGCCGGAAAACTCTGCCATGTATTTGACTTTGTACTCACAGTTACATTGAACTTAAATGGTGTATACTTCAGTTGTTCATGGTTGGAACCTGCCAAGTCGGTTACACTCTAGAATAAGGCACAAAGCTTACATTGATACTTAAATGAAACAATTATGCTTCCCCAGGCATTCCAAGCACTGTGGAAGAAGGGCTGGTGTCTCCAGTGTTAAAAAGAAGCAAACGATTCCGATTTACTATTGATACGTGAACCGTGCCCTGCGATGTCTCGGATGCTACTGCCTCCGCGGCGAGACTCTCACCACTGGCTTGGCGGGACATGACGCCCGAGAACATTTTCTTGTCAAAACTTATTCTTACAAATTGTAAAACATGTAACTCTGGCAATACAAGATAACACAAAATTTTAATACAACAAAACATAACACAATATGAATGATTATGGAATGTGGGTGAAAATATGAGATGGAAACATGTGAAATTTAAAGAAAACATTATAAACACCTGAATTATATTGTAGGTGCTTTTATGAGTGTTCCCATTATAATAAGCATAGAGCCCTTTTATTCACCCTAATATGGCCTGTATTGCCCTTGGGCATGCAGCACTATACTCGGTTTCACTGTTTAGCCTGCCTGCAATGAATTCTATTCCACTGCACTACAATAGGTAGACTGTAGATGCTGGCTGCGGATATTGTTGGGCGTGTGGCAGGGCAAACGATTTGGAGGACCCTGTCGCACATGAACTTTCTTATTTTTGGGCAGCTTAAAAATAAATGTTTTTGTCCCATAGTCACTGAATGAGACTGCAATTTCGAACCATGATTCATAGTCATGGAGACCTTGCTTTAGGTGGGAAATAATCTCGTCTTTGCCAAGTCCACTGCAACTTGAGAGTGTGCTTTTTAAAAACTGGATGATATTCGATAACTTCAAATGTCGAACTAGCAAATATTTCTGCAAAATGGTGATAGCAAAACATTGGTTAGTTTAAAATTAATTATTTATTTATGCATTTGGACGAAAATCCAAATTGTTCCAGTATATGTATAATGTCGATCCTGGACCACCCCATTTTTTCCAATTATTTTAGCCAAAAATACAACAAAAAATTTTGTGCTTTTATAACTCATTTATATATATATATATATATATATATATATATATATATATATATATATATATATATATATATAGTATTCAAAGGGGTTCCATCGAGAAGTATAAAAATTATACAGAGAACCGTGAGGTAGAATATGAAGAAAAAAAAAACAAGAAAAAATATCTACCATTAATTCGTGAATTACAAAATATTGGCAAAAAAGTACAAGTGAAGAAAATAAAAATTTAATAACAACACTAGTATCTGTTGCTGGAAACAATTGAGATTATCCACCAACACCAAAAGAAACATCTTTTGAAAAAGAATTATTTGTAGAACAAGAATCTCCTAATTTGGAAGAGCAAATTGGAATTGTAACATTGGAAAATTTACCATCGATAGCAGATGTTTCTACTATAAATCTCGGAAAAGAAATTTCAGAAAATATTAGTGTTATCAATGAAAAATTTGGTTTACAATGAGTTTTGGCAAGATTTTGAAATTGGTGGTACGAAAGTAAAAATATACGGTGATTTTTTATTTTTCAAAGATAAAAAAATATAAATTAACAGAAGGTATTATTAATTTGTTAACAAAAGTACCTATGAAGAACTCGAAGGTAATTTCGATATTGTTGTTGACCTTAAAAATTTCAAAAATATTATTTTTGCAACCAATGCTATATTTCAAAATATATTCCTAATAATAAAAGGAATAATTCAAGTTCAAGTAGTTATACGAATATTAAGATAATTAGTCGAATTTATGAAGAATATGTAACAAATTCACAGCCTAAATCATTACCAAATACACCAGAAAGAATGGTTTCTCCAAGAACTTATAAATCAGGAGAAGGTATAAAAAAAAATTATTTTCCCAAAGAATGCGTTTGGGTGGATGATTTTAGAAAATTAATTGATAGATTATTACTTATTCAGTGTGAAGAAAATGCTGTAAATAATATTTTTTACTGTGAAAAAGTGAGCAAAATGAATGTGTCAAGCAATAATTTTTCTAAATTTGTTATAGTTAAACCAAAAGGTATATCATATCTAATACGGGTTTTAAATGTTATTCTGCATTCATTTTGGAATTCTGAACACCATGGAAAAGGTGTGATAAAGTGGGCATTGAACAATATAAATTTGCCCGAATTACAGTTGCCAGGTTATAATTATTGTGGTCCATTTACAAATTTAAATGAAAGACTTGATAGAGGTGATAAAGGAGTAAATAAATTAGATGAAGAGTGCAAATATCAAGATATTGCTTATCAAGATCATAAAGATTTAGAATCTAGACATGAAGCATATCAAATTTTACAAAAAGAAGCAACAGATATTATGTTAGATAAAAATACTCCAATTGTTGAACAAACTAGTAAAAATGAAAAATAAGTAGAAGAACAACTTAGATATAATTTGGCAGTGGAAAATAAAGCTGGAAGTGGTGTAGTTGCGAAAAAAAAGAGGAAGACGAAATTTTTTTTGAAAGTATACCCACTATCCAACATCGATATTGAAAAATATGTAAAGAATATTAAATATTTCAGAAATGTTTATATGATTGATGAATTACCAAAAAGTATGCTCAAAAATGAATGTGCTGTGGTAAATTTTGATATTTCAACATTCTGGTACTCATTGGGTTTCCTATTTTAAATAAAATAATGATATTTATTATTTTGAATCATTTGGAGACAATATTCCCACTAATTAAATTAATTATTTCAAACACAGAAATGATTATTATAATGATTTAATTCAGAATTTTAATTTAGTTATAAGTGGACACTTATTTTTAATTGTATTAGATCTTTTTTTCGAGAGAATTTAAGTTTAACAATATAATCTCTATATTATTAAATTACATATATTTGGGAAATCATTAATAGAATCTTTAAACAAAATCTTTCACAGTATTGCTGAAGATTTAAAAACATACGTATATTCAAAATGCAATTCGAGTGTTTCTTCTTTACAAAGTGAGTTAAGCACTTGTTATGATTTTACAAAATCGTATGTTTCATTTTTTTGGATGAAGAAATGTTAATATAGGTGAACCTGTAAATAAAAAAAATATGTGGTCAATAAAATATTTTTTTATTAACATATAGCAGATTATGTATTTAAAAAAAATGTTGATTCGAAATATAAAATTTTGTTTCTGATTATGCTACAAAAGAAAATATAAATTTACGATTCAATACCCCTGTTTCTGATTATATAAAATGAATAAATAATGCAAAACAGATATTAAAAAAGAAGCAGATTCAAAATATATAACTATTGTTGCTAATCATGCATTAAAAAACAATGCCGAATCAAAATACAACACTAGTGTTTCTGATTTAAAATTGCATGTAGAATCAAATTATAATACCATTGTTTTTGCTTAACAAGATCAAATAAGTTAAGTTTTTGTTTATACAACAGTCTATGTTTCTATTCAAAATCGCAGAATTAATAATATGGCTGATCCTATTGATGGAAAATATGCTGTCAATAAAAGATATTTCTATAAAGAACTGCAAAATTTAAACCAATCAGTTTTGAAATACTGTGACACACTCGTTAATACAAAAGTCGAAGTAAGCTAAGAAGCTGTTTATAAATAATTGGATGTCAAATTACAAAATTTAAGCCAATAAATTGAAAAATTAAAGGAATAAAATATCATATATTTTATTTGCATGGAAAGTGGAATAAAAATTATAATGTTTTTCGCATAGACGATGATGTACTTTTTTTTTTCTTTTTTGATTGATTGTACTGTTTATAAAATAATCTCTGATAATTTACCTGATGATCCTCTACCTGTTATTAAGGGAACTACAAAAATAGATTATAGTACACCATTTGTTATTAACAGAGGTGAGTTTTTAACTTTTAAAATATAAATAAATAAATAATCTAATTATTTTGTTGATGGAATGTTGACCACAATAGGAATATCTGTGAAATTAAAGTATATATATATATATATTTATTATTAAATGGAGAATACTTGGAGCTTGAAGTGTAAGAAGGCCGCTAAAAAAATTAATATAAAAAATGAAAATACAAAAAATGGACGATTAGTTATGAAAAGTATATGCTTGTTTTGCAAGTCTAAAAAACCAACATTCTTTAAAAAAATTGCTCAATGTGAGAGAAAGAATAATTAATGACTTTCCAAGACATATATTATTTCATATGGAATTGATGATTTATGGCAAATTGAACTTGTAGAATGAATACTGGTAATTTAAAAGGTATATCGCATATAATTAAAGATTACAAATATGTTATGACAATTATTGGTGTTTTTTTCTTCAAAATTTGCATTTGCTATACCAATTAAAGATAAAACAGCTAGAAATGTATCAAATGGTTATATAAACCATTATTCTTCATTTTCTGAATTTAAAGCTAGTGTCATTGAAAGATTTAATAGAACCAAAAAAATAACGTGGAAAAAATTTGCTTTGAATGGTAATTATAAATCGGTAAATATATTAAATGATTTAGTGAAAGAATATAATAACTCAAAACATAGAAAAAATATGAAAAAATATTGTTGCTAACTAATTTTGTATTTACTTAACCAAAATATATAGTTGGAGATGTTTGTGTGAGCAATCTGATTTTTTTTTAAAGGTTATACTGCTAATTGGTCGACAGAATTATTTATTTTTATTAAATTTTAAACTATCATGTACCAACTTACAAATTAAAAGCTATTAATGGAGAAGAAATAAAAGGTAATTTTTATGAATGGGAAATTATGAAAACTGACTTTTGGAATGAATATTTAGTTGAAAAAGTTTTAAAAACTAGAGGGAACAAATTTTTGTAAAATGCTTAGGTTTTGATAATTCTATCAACTCTCGGATTAATAAAACTGCAGTTTATGCAGCAGAGTCTGCTCTAGCTGATGCTTTATAAATCTTAAATATTTTTTAAATAATTAAATAATTTCAAAACAATAATGTAATACACATAGCATTTAACTACTGTTTTAATGGTTTTTCTTAATTTAAAATTTAATAAATTTATAATTTTATTTTTATACTACCCTTTTTTCATTTTTCTATTAACATCTATACTAATAAAACCACAATCCTCATTCCAACATTTTGAACACATATTTTTTAATTTCTCAAAATACATATCCCCGCCAACAAAATCATTTAAAAATTTTCTTTAAATTAGTATCATCTTGTCGAAATATACACAAAAAATTTGTATTATCTATTACCAATTGTTTAGGTATTTTTGAATATGTTTGAGCTAAATAAAATACATCTAAATTATTATGCAATCCTTGAGTGAAATAATCACAAACAATATCTTAATCATCTAAAATACCATCATCAAATACAATAAGAGTATCATTTTCACATTGATCTAAAGGAGTAATTTCAACATTATTATTTTTAATATGTACCATTTTTTTCATTAAACTTTTTGGATACTGCATTTAAATCTTTTTGAAGTTCAATATATTAGGGATGGTTTAAACTTTTTGAACAAACATACAGTTTATTAAAATTTAACCAAAATGTTTTATAAATAATATTATTTATCAAATTTGTGTTTCCCCTTATGATTGGACCAACAATTATTGTGCATATATTATCAGGCAATAATTCACAACTTTTTAAATTTTTTGATGCCACTTCGGAAATTAAAATGCCAACACCCCAGTCAGTTTTTTGCATTTATATGTTAATTTTTTACATCAATGGATTATAAAGTATTTAAGTTGACAGGCAATTGTTCTATTTCAAAGAAAAAATTCATTGTAATATTATACATAATGAAAAATCGAACGCATTAATCAGATTTCATACAAAATGTTTAACACCAAAAGTAATAATAATAATACTACTACAACAACGGAAAAAATGACTCCTGTTATTGATAAAAATGAAGTTATAACTATTTCAAGTACTCAATGTGATAGTGAATCTTTAAAATAAACTATAAATTAAATTGATTCATTTTCAACAAATAATACTGAATTAATAGCAGATAATGTAAAAAATAGATTATCTATCAAATCTAAATTAGACATTAAACTTGATATTCGATCATCTGATATTCTTGGTTATGAATGAAAATTAACTATTGAAAAAGACTAAGTTGTTGTATGCACTAAACAACCATATTTTAATCAAAATTAAAACAATAAATATTCTCTGTAATTTAGCATATCATATGTGGATAAAATATTATGAATCTAATCATTTAGAAACTGATATAATTGTGAGTTTTCCACCAAAACTAAGTTTGGTTTTAAAGATTATATAATTTATGAGCCTGCATATCCAGCATCTGATGCTTGTTTTATATCAACTGTGTTTCTAATAATTTTCATAGTTTTACCAAACACTGAATTTTTCATGAGCCAATAAAAATCTTTTTCAGAATCCTTTTTAGCATTAGTTCTCATTGTTGTGTTTAAATCTATAAACCTTTTTAACCAATCTGACTTATCAAAAGTTAATATTCAGTGTTTTTTTGTAAGCTTGAAACCATTTTTTAAATATTGCTTTAAATTATGATGATGAATTACATAGTTTTATTTTTATGTAAAGTTGTTAATTTAGATTGATTTGTTTTAGGAACGACCTTATTTTCTGGACTAAATGGCAAATCTTTATGTAAATTGTGTGGTTCTTGTGGATATTATAAATCTACTTCAATTATATAACCATACTCACAATCATTCTCCAAATCATTTAATGTATAATAAACCCAATCAGAACCACCATATGGTAAATGTTGTGATATTGCCCAACCACATAAATTATTAGCATCGAGATATGCTAAATAATTTGATTCTTGGTTAGCATTAAAATCGAATAAATATTTGTTATTAGCTTTAACATATCACTTATGACATTGTGATATACCACATCTAATTCATTTTCCCGTCATTAAAATCATATCTTTATTGTGTAATAAATTAAATGATTACTTATTAATTTTT
This sequence comes from Dryococelus australis, assembly GCA_029891345.1. NCBI lineage: Eukaryota > Metazoa > Arthropoda > Insecta > Phasmatodea > Phasmatidae > Dryococelus > Dryococelus australis. Next base: position 68,076,993 of record CM057006.1, on the reverse strand, counting down.
AACTTTGCATACCATGATAAACCCAGTGCTGTAAAATACCATGTTGGATCTAAATTGTATGCATATATGGATGTATTTCTAAAAATTTTCTGGATATAAATTGTGATACTCGCCAATTTTTTTAAATATTAAATTAGTTCCATACACATTTTGCATGCTCAAAATTATCATCAGTTATATCAGATTCATTAAATTTATTGTAAAATTCATATTTTGGTGGGAGTTCTATAATTTTTAAATTTTCTGTTTGTTTCCTAAAAGTGATAAACTTTTGTTCATTATTTGTAATAAAATCTATATTTTTGTCAATATATCCTAACTCTTTAATGAATAAATTAACATCATACCCAGCTAAATTATAGAAATAAATTGGTACAAAATTTGGAAATTTTTGTTGTAGATTACAATTATTACATAATGGCTCAATGAACTTTCCAGTTATATAATCGTGGCGATGTACTATTTTTATTTTTCCTCTGTATATTCACAATTGCGTCCTTTATTTATCGTCAACCTTATAAGCATACATTTTTGATCATAAACCAACAAATTCTTTCATTATTTTACCATTAGATTCATCTTTCATGTTTACTAAAACTTTTTTTATTATTTGAGGCATGTTATAAATATTCTCATTTCGATAATCAGTTGTATCAAAATTTTCTATCATCGACTTCATATCTCTGTAAATATGTTCTGTTTTTATGTCATAAATGTATGGATAGGTATCTCGATAACATAATTCAATTTTATCACCATATTTTATTGATTGTATAAAAACTTTATGTTCATTTGGGCCTCAATATTTTAGTGGAGTCAGATGCTTCGTGTAACTGATATTTTATTGTGTATGATTTATAATTAAATTTTAAATCAAAGTTATTTATTTGTTCATTAGTACGTTTATATCTTTATTTAAGTATTTCTTTATGAAAACCCTTATTAACATCATCTTTAGTTAAAATAGGATAGTTTTGAAATAATTTTTTTTTTTATTTCTCTTGAATTTTGTTTAATTGTTGATATTTTCTTTCGAATCAATTCAAAATCTGCATATATTGTAAATGGAATTCATTGTATTTTTATTTTTTTTTAATTTTATTGGCTCTCCTTTTGAGGGTAAAGTGATTTTTACTGCTTCATTTTTCGAGCAATCTTCAGTATGTTTATTTAATTATTCTTCAGAATAAAAGAATTGAAGAGACATATCACAAATATAAGTTATATGTTGTTGATTGTTTTTTTTTTGTGCAGAAAGCATTTTCGATAAATCTTTTATCCAACAATATTACGAATTTTGTGCAGCTGAGTCTACTTTAGCTAATGTTTTATGATCTTTGAAATAAATAAATAAATTTATATGTTTTTCCTTTTTATGTTTGTAAGTTTTAGTTGATATTCCATAAATTTTTCTTCTTCAATATAGTAGATGTTTATAGATGTATCAATTTGATTTTCTATTTTTGGTATGTCATCAATTTTAATAGGGTATTGATATGTAACTATGAGTTCATCAATATTAAGCTCCATTTTTTTATATTTAGTCACTCTATCCGAATGATTGTCTACTGGAAACAATGCTGATTTTGTTGCCCATTGAAAATATTTTTGATCATCATTCTTCACATTAATGCATGCTTTTTTATTCTTAATAAATTCTGGTAGATCAATTATGATGCTCAATTTAATGGATTATACTTATTTACATCTAATTTTTTTTCCAATTACTCTATCTAAAGACCACCTGAACCTCTTTTTTGAAATTCTGATAATTGTGTAAGTAATTCCTCTGTTATGATCATATAGATCTTTGTAAATTCTCCTTCATGTAATATTCTTTGATTAAATGATTGAAATGTAAATAATTCTACTTGATTACTTTCCTGCTCAAGACAATTGGTAATAATTTAATGCTGGTTTTTAACCCTCTAAATGTTTTCAGATTATTGTGTATTATCTCAAATACCTTATTTTTTACTGATCTTAAAAAGTGACTAGGCTCTACTAAATTAAAAGTTATTTTCAATGTAATGTGTTTATAACCTACCTTTAAAAACTTTATTAGATCAGTATTTTTAATTGGTTCTTCTACTTCTTTTGTTAACAAATGAATTATTATAAACTGTAAATATTTTTGTTAATTATTTTTTATCTTTGGGATATAAATCATTGATATTAGTGTCAGCCAAAGGTAATTTCTGTAAAAATATTCTTTTTGAGCACTCTTTTTTTACCCGCTGACTTTTATTTATAGTTTTTTTCAAATAGATTATTAGAAAATGGGAATGTTCTTTTAAATCCTTTTTCTCTTGTTTTACAAATAGATTATTAGAGAATGGAAATATTTCCAGTTTCTTTCTATCTTTTGAATCTAATTCATTGATATTAGCATACAAAAATGGTAAATTTCCAAATTTTCTTTCTCTTTGCTAGTATATACTAAAATGTATAATTGCTGTAATTAAATAATCTTTCCTTATAGTATACCAATGTCTAATTAAATCATCGCTCCTTATATTATTGTTATATCTATTTTCTAAATCTCTGCCTATAATTCTTAGCTCCTGCACTGTCTTCTCGCCCAACTCAACTGCAACATTGTTTGCTGTCTATGTTGATAGTCGTATTTTGAATAAAATAAAATTAATTACATTTTTATTTTTATGGACTATTTGGTACCTCTTTTTAAAAAATCAAATAACACAGAGTTTTAGTTAATGTTAATATGGAAAGTAATATTTATTAATTATTTAACTTCTTACTATGAGTATATTTCTTCATATATTCATTATATCAAATTTTACATTTTGTTATATGTTTGTCATTATTTTTATGATGAGGAAATAGTTTTAATTATATATTCTCATTACACACTTTACATGTTTTTGTTGGATAACTAACATGTTGAGTTTCATTTAAATTAACTAGTGTGGTATTGTGTAATTTAGAATTTTTATGTTTTTGGAGATATATTTTAGTAACATATTTTCCACATCCACACTTTACTTTCTCAATGGTCCCAGTGAATTAAAACTATCGAGATTGAATGATTGAAAAACAAAAGTTGAAGGCTGCCCGAGCATGCAAAACACGAGCCACGGTAACACGCAACCACACCCACGATATGCTCGTAGCTGATTGCTGCACGCCATGACGTGCCAGCCGAGTGTGGCAGGCCAGCGGGCCACGTGGATATACTTTCTTAACATTGCAAAATACATAAAATCCCTTTGTGTTCCTTACCTTACATTGGAACACGCATAGATGATTCTTAAAAATAACATTTCATATGGAACACTGTTTACATTTGGGTGACTGGGGTGAGGATGGCACACGTTGTGAATTATACATAATGAAACACTGAAAAACCAACTTTACTTACTCCGAAATGCACTGGGGTTTTTTCTTTGCCTAAATACCGTAAACACATGATCGCCCATGTTTACATATTACACGCAAAACCCTATATAATATATATCACTGAAAAACAAGATCTATTTTATATCACTACGCTACAGCGGGTGCTCAGACGTCATGTGCTCAAGTTTGTGTTGCGTTGCGTCCACACTTGCACTGCCCTGCAATTGCTGGCCGCTCGTTGAGTGCGCATTCCCACTGCGCAGTGGCCAAGCGCTGCAACTGGCAAATGGGCTTCCGATCAGACACGTCAGATATTAAAAAAACACTCTCATCGCTTTTGACAATGTGACTTTACAAGTGCTACAAATTCTGTATTTAGCATAGTTATTTTTTCTTTTTTTTAGTCCTTTTATAAATAATTTATTGGTTTTAAAAGGTGGTTTTATAAAGTTCATTTATTTCCTGTATTATACTGCATGGAGTAACATAAGTAATATCTCACTATTGAAGTAATTCTTGAATAATAACTCAAATTACTTTCTCCCAGTAAAACATCTGATAGTGTGACACATTTTCAAACACATACAAGATTAATGAGAATCAAGCTTAATGTTTACACTGAATACAAAATGTGTCCGTGAATATCATGAGATTTAAAAAAATATTTTATTGTCAAATGTCTTCTGTAATGTATCAGATATATGACGCATTTATTTCCCTGATTAATTTTATAGGTTTGCAGCACAAATACAGATTTTATTTAGGAACATCCGTGTAGCAAGGACAGGTACAGCGTTGTGTTTCCCGTCTCTCAGCTATAACGTCATTGGTCGTCGTATCAGGCTGTAAAAGAAAAACATTAGAGATCGAGTTGTTATCTGTTCGTTTGTCGTTTCGTGTATAATTTTGACTTAATCTACCATGTTAATAAAAGTTAAGGTGAATATTGAATTAATTTATTTAAACTCATTTCTGTGCTTGTACATTTTTCATTTTATTAATTCTTTTTTCTTTTGTTTTCATGTGTTGCAGACGTTGACCGGCAAAGAGGTAATGCTTTTAAGCTACATTCGCAATAAGTTACGTTGAGTAAGGTACTGGAGTTTCTGATTTGTCAGGAAAAAGAATTTTTGGGTTTCACAGAAATGCTTAGTCATGCGCCCAAGTTTTCGTTGTTGAATTCAGCCGAATACACAAATAACGTTATTTGGGAGTACCCGAAAAGTCTTGCGATATCGAGGGGTTAAATTCGCGTACAAACATTCCATGTATTTTGTGCTTCAGAAATTAACAAAATAAAATATCCGGCCTAGGAATAAAGTCAACACACATACTCTTTATAAGTTTTCATTTGATCTAGCATGGCACAATATTGGGGTTTTCTGATTGGTTGAATATCAATGCAAAGCGATAGTTACAATAAAAGTTTGAACATGTCGAACTATTCTTTAGAGCTTTCATTTGTGCACGATGTACGGGTAATGAACATTTAGGTTATGCCATAATCTTCACCTGTGTGGAATCACACTCAGTAAAGGCTGGGCTACAATTGATTTAGCGCACGCATAGCATGTGCAATAGCACAGCTTGAATCTGAAAGATACTGTCTAAATAGCACGTGCGTAGAAATGACAGCTGTTGACAAAACAGTCTTGAAAATGATAGGAAACGATGCTCAGTAAATTGTGCGTGTGCATGTTTTAACATTGGAATGAAAAAATACTTTTGATAGCTATGTTTACTTTGCTGCTCATGTCGTAATTTATGAAAGTACAATATGTTATATTGATCTTGGCATACGTTACTTGTACAATAACGATTTTAATCAAAACACTTCTGTTTATATGGTGCCCAGCTCTTCGAACACTAGTCAAATTCACTACTTTTGTAGCCAATTTGATTGTCATGAATGAACTTGGTGGTATCAATGTTCTGATTGTCCGTGGACATGCACAGGACTTATAGGATATAGCCCTACTTTGTGTGTGCTTCCCCTGTGCAATTTTTCTGTGTGTGTGCTGTGCGTGATTGTAGTGAGTGTGATGCTAATACATGTATTCTACTTTCTGTGCTAAGTCTATTCTAGCCCGGCCCTAACTGTTTTATGTACTTGCCAACATTTACTATTCTTTCATAATTGTTACCGAAAATGTGAAGGTCTTAAGTTTTTAAGTGCACAACTGAAATTTTACTTTTTTATGCAGTCTACATGTTTCACAGTTTCTTACGCTGTGTGTCAGCTGTGTCTCACATGTTTATACATACATACGTACATACACTCGAAATTAAGCTACCACCCGGTGGCGAGCTCTCTCAACTCTCTTTCATCCAACCAACTCCTTTTCCACTCCCTGAATTTATCAACCCCTCTCACAGATACCAATTCCTCCCTCAACACATTCCACTCCCTCACAGACCTCACAAGCATGGACTGCCTACCCCTCTTCGTTCTCCTCCACATCCTCTGAAGCTTCTCACTGTTGTTTCCTCTTCCTCTAAACACCTCCTTACTTAGCTTGCAGTGTAGCCCTCCCCATCCTCCCTCTTCATTCACCACCCTGTACATCCTGACTCTTTCCTCCTGTCCTTCAATGAGCTCCACCCCATTTCTTTCATCATCACTGATGGTCTATAGTTCCCTTCTTCCTCATCATCCTGCCCTTGCCTTCTCCACCCATCTTGCTGCCTTTCTCTGCACCTTTTCCAGTTCTCGCACCTCCACCTCCAGGTCCCATACTGCTGCAGCATATTCTAACATTGGCCGTACCATTGTGCCATACGCCTTCTCCTTCACCTCACAGCTGACTCCATTCAGCACCCTTCCCAGCAATCCTAGAGCCCTTCTTCCCTTTGCAACCACCCTCTCTACCTGTTTTTTTCCACCAGAGGTCTCCCTGCAGTACAATCCCTAGATACTTATATTCTGCTGCTTCTATCTCTTGTCTCTCCCATCTGTACATGTCCCTGCTTATCATCTTCTTCCTTGTGAACCTCACTACCTTAGTTTTTCTTACATTTATCATCATTTCATTTTTTCTGGTCCACAACCATTTCTTATCAATGTCCGCCTGCAAATTTCCGCCCCCCTCCCACCTCAGCATATACAACACAATCATCTGCAAATAATCTGATTTTTCCTCTAATCCCCAAACCATGTCATTTACCATTATTGTAAATAACAAAGGACCCAGCACGCTTCTCTGTGGTACCCCTGACGTAACCTCCTCTTCCTCCGATATTGCCTCCCCCACCTTCACTCTCTGCCTTCGCCCCCTGAGAAAGTCCCCTATCCATTCCACTGCCCTCCTGTCTGGTATCAGCGCCTCCACTTTCCTCATCAATGTCCCATGGGGCACCTTATCAAATGCCTTCTCAAAATCTACGAAGCAGGCATCCACCTGCTTCCCCTCATCAACTACCTGCACCAGATCCTCTAATAACCCAGCCAGCTGAGTCTCACATGAGTATCCCCCTCCTGAAACCATGCTGGGACTCCTCCAACCAATTCCTATTGTTCATAACCCTCACCACATACTGCACCACCAGCCTCTCCATTACTTTTCCTGTACTTGATGTGAGACTCACAGGTCTGTAGTTGCCAGGCCTCCCAATATCCTCTCCCTGCTTGTGTATAGGTACCACCATAGCATCCTTCCAATCTTGTGGTAACTTACCATCTCCTAAGGACTTTTTAAGCAGCAATTCTAAATATTTCGCCAACTCCTTGCCACCAAACTTTAGTGCTGCGTTTCCTATCCCATCTGGTCCCCCTGCCTTACTGCTCTCCAAACCCCTAATTACCTTTCTATCTCCAACTCCCTCATCTTAAACTCACTATACACTATACTATATAAAAATGAGATCTAAATACCAAATGTATAGTATGTGTAGGCTACCAGATTTGCGGCCAAAGTACCTTGCACCAAGTAATAAAGCCAGCAGGAGATGCCATTATTTTGCTATTTACCACATTGTAATTCTGGCCAGTAGGTACATAATTTTTGGATTATGAGTACCTATCATATTTCTAACATTATTGGAGAGAGAGAGAGTGTGAAATGAGACTATTACGGTAATTGTTAAGAATTGCTACTTTATAAAAAAAATCTTGGAAATTTGTATTAATCAGCCTTATAATCACACTGAACATGAATTTAATATGGCATTACAATATTCTTATTACGTACTACCAAACACGATAGTGGGGACAGCTATGAAGGTTGGGGAAATTGTGGGGTAAAACGCATAAAAATTATGTAAAGTTTGTCAAAATGGTGGCTTTACTGTGCTAAATTCATGAATACTTAACCTAACTTCATGGCGCTTCACGATTGTTGAATCATAACAGGTGTGTGTGCCGATGTGCAGTTGGCACACACACTTACCCTGTTATAATTTTTTGCTAGAAACTCCGAGGTTCATGGATGTTGGAGCGCTTCACTCTCGTTTCCTACAAAAAATTGCTAGCATGCCTTGATTCGCTGTTATGGGGATTTACTCCCCCTGCTGGCACTGGGACTCTGGCTCTGTGTGTGATGTTTAGCTATGCTTAAACAGTATGGTTCAGTGTGAGGGCGCAGTGCTTGAACGTAATTTAACCCGAGATCACAGTAATTAGACATTAGGTATAACTGGCATCTGCATGTGACACGGCTCGGTGCCAGCAATACATCAGTCCTTCCATTCCCAAGTTAACGTGCAATACTACACAGTAAAATTCACTATATTGAGTACATATATCCACCCATGTAAGCAGCGAATATGCCTCCGTATTAGTGGTAACTCTCATATAACACACAATAACCTTCTATTCTGATCAGTCTAATCTCCACAAAGATTTCTGCACAATTATTATTTTTAATACTTGGAAATAAGCGCAAGGAAACACACATAACTAGCATTCTATATTTGTAAAGCTCAAGCCTTCACTCTGTCAAATTCCCACTGAACACCGAACTCCCATAGAAATATTGCAATAACAGTCATTCTCCCGCACACACCAGCATACAACCATCAAGTGAAGCGCTACAGTAATAATTTAAAATGGATGGTCAAACTCGATGCACATTTGTTTCCTTTGTTGTTGCACAAATGTATCATGGCAACTGTAGATGGCAATACACGTAAACTGCGTGTAAACAAAGCCTCCTAACTAGAGGTGGGACAAACCTAGATTTTGAGACTGAACCAAACTAGAACTTAACCACCAAGAATATTTTTACCGAACCATGCTATAATTCATTGAACCAAACTTTAAAAAATGCCTTATCCACACACTATGCCTTCACAGTTCAGCCTTTAATTGTTCAAGGACATAACAAAAACAAACATGTAGAACCACCTTAACTATTTCATTTTTTAACAGATCAACATGTGGCATAAAAAATTAACACACACCACACACACACACACACACAACCATTACAGTTCAGCCCCTATTTGATCAAGCATATAACACAAACAAGCAATTCCGAATAGCATATAACCAATTTTTCATTATCCTTCGTCAAAGCCTTATTTGCTCCCAGGTAAGATGGCCATGGAACTCCCAGTAGAGATTCAGACCTTGATTGAGCAGCCGCTCTTCAATTAAGAACATGTACAACTGGCCAATCACTTAACAGTAAGTCTGCCAATGGGAGTAGCGTTCAACTTTGTACGAGATGTTTCGAAATTAGTGTTGCCAACTCCCAGGGTTTGTATAGGGGATTTGAATCACAGCTCCTGTTCAGAAATGTACCATACAAGTAATACAAATTCGAATCAAATGTTTTCATTAATAATTTGTTCCACCTGCGGTTTGCGTTAACAGTTGTTTATTTCTGGTTCTGTTCCGGTCTCCCTCAATGACAAGACTCGGCTGTTAATATAATTATAGTCTACAAAAAGACTGTAGGTGTTTGGTCCTCTTCGTGGCAAAGTTTTGGTGGAGTGTAGCAAATATTTCAATTTTTGTGTCTTAATTTTAGCCCAAAGGAACAGCAAATGATAAGGTATTCCTGCTGGTCTCAGTGAAATCATTCAAGTGTTACTGAGTTTGAACTAATTTTACAAACGTTGGTATGTATTGAAATAGACATACTATAATTTTCCTGAAATGGAATAGACTGGCCCAAAAGCTTTAAAATGTTTTAGAAAACTGTGTATGTATTTGTTAATTCTTAAAACAATTTATGGTTAGAGACGTGGAAATTTTGCGGATTCATTTGGCGACAAGCTGGATTGCACAAACCTATTTGTACTGAAGCTGCCGCCGTTAAGTTGCTCTTCACTGGCTGTTACAGTGTTGCCCTGGACAAGGTAGCATGGGATCATGTGCGCATTTTCTTACATGCTAGTTGATTTGATGCGAGAGATACTGCCCGTGTACCTACTTAGTTTATAATTGCTTTCATAGTTTTGTAGATACAACATAATAAACTAAAATGTTTATATAGCTGCCACCTTTCTGAAAATAAGTGTCTTGCCCACATATAAATTAAAATGGGCTACCATAATACAATTTCACCAAATTTGGTAGGAATCTGTTGTTTGTTTCTAGAGATGTTGCATAAAAACTATTTTTTCATGTGGTGCTATCTTACAAAATGACAGATAAATGAGACACTGTAAAAACATATTTAATGGTTGTAATACATACTAAATAAGTAAATATACTAGCTTATGCGGATGACGTAGTACTAGTAGGCAAAAACAAGGAAGAGCTAAGAGACCCGATGAAGGTGCTAGTGAAAAAAATTAAGGAAGTAAGACTGGAGATAAATATTGAGAAAACAAAATACCTTCCCATCAATAGATGTCATAATGTAGGGCCTAGGGCGATAGATATGGATGGAGTAGCTTTGGAAAAAATAGAAGATTTTAAATACCTTGGAGGGCTGTTGACTGAGAGGAGCATCATGGAAAAGGAGATTCTGACAAGGATACAGGCAGGAAATAGGTGCAGTTTTTCGGTGGGGAAAATGTTAGTCAAAATTATTGTCAAGAACATCAAAACTTAGGATATACAAGACTGTAATACAACCGGTAGTGCTGTATGGTGCCGAACTATAGACTTTAACCAAAAGAATTGAAAATAAGCTAATGGCATTTGATAATAGGATTTTCAGGCAAATTCTTGGTCCAGTTAAAAAGGGAGATGAGTTGAGAAGAAAAAAAATAGAGAACTAAGAAATTTGTACCAGCTGCTTGATATAGTAGCTGTACAGGGCTAAGGTGGTGTGGCCACATAGTGTGAAGGGACGGAGATCTCGTAAAATATGTGGTAGAATGATGCTTCGAAGGAAAGAGATCACACGGAAGATCTAGACTCAGATGTCTTGAGTCAATCAAGGAAGACATTAGAAAGGCATACATTCCAGAGGAGGAGTGGAGGGACAGAGCTCTTTGGAGAAGGCTAGTTGGTGAGGCAATGGATCGGCTGCAGTAAGTAATACATACTGCCAGCATACAAAGTTAAGTTGAAAAATAAAATCTTATTTACTTTTATTTGAAGTCTAGCTTGTCCTCAGATTAATTAGCGAAATTTCTGAACCTTTCCTATGTATTTTTTTTTTTAAACAAGTATTTCACATGTCACTACACACAACAGGTTTTTAATGATGTTAGTGTAATGTATTTCATGAATTTTTGAAGATTTGTTTGTGATATAGTTAATGCTATGAAACTGATAATGTTTTCATGCAGATTGAAATCGACATAGAGCCAACAGATAAAGTAGAGCGGATCAAGGAAAGAGTGGAAGAAAAGGAAGGAATCCCACCTCAACAACAGAGGTTAATATTTTCAGGCAAGCAGATGTAAGTATTATTTATAATGTCAGAATTAAAATTGTACAAGAGTCATTTGGGTTACCCAACACAGAACGTGGCAGCCTATCAGAGAGCAGTACTGAGCCCTGTTGCCACATCTATCGATTATGTCTGTCCCATCATAATGCGTTGTTTGTGAAATTTGAATTTTAATAGTGAAATTTACAATTCAGTATTTACTGAGGAACATTTTATTATAAATAATAAAAACCAAATTGGTAAAGCACATATGCAATATAGAACGTGGGAGTTTATCTCTGTTATGAACTGCTAAGTTTTTATGTTAATGGTAAAAATGTCCTGACACTTATGGCTGGTTTCACAAACATCCCCTAATTTATAAGGGTTACTTAAATCCACAGAAAGTGGCATCTAAGGATGCGGACCGTTTTGCTAAGTTTAAGTGACCCATAAACTGTGCTAGGTAGCCCTTAATTTAGGGGCCCAAAATCTGGCACTTAAATCCTTAAGAGCCCCTTAACTGATATGGAAAGTAAAGGAAAATGGCTGCTGAAGACTGTATTCCCAACAGAATCTTGGCATGTAAATTTTTGGTGTAATTTTCATTTTCCCTGAGTTTTGGTCAGGTAAAATATACTGTTACTGTCTGCATGCTGTTGAATTGTCCATTGGAATTTTACCTTTGCAGTTCTAATGTCATTACTTTTCACTAAAAACTTCTGACAATCATTCAATATTATTTAAGGAAAGTGGTACTTTAAGACAATTATGCCATGGAGCTTGTGGACCTGTATAACCATTTTTTTTATGCGTAGCTGCACACTGAAGGATATAGAGTAACCATGTTTGTGAACCATTTCCCTCTTGCAAGTATAGGTGCTGGCACAAGGTTTACTTTGCACCATAATTTCAACGAAAACATTATGTACAAGCAAGTGAAAACCAGTGAGGATCATGCAAAGCCCATCATGGTAGTGGTTACACGTCAGAGCAGACACCAACACTGGTGGATTGTGGCAGCTTTTATACTACACATCTTTGTAGCTAAGCACGAGTCATATTTTATCATTTGCTCCCATAGTAAGGCGGGTACATTGAGATACATGTACAAAATATGGCTTCTTCTCAGGGGAAGGACAAATGTATTTCGCAGTGTATAGGCCGCACATTTTTACAAAAAAAAAAATGACTACGGAAAGTAGGGTGTGGCTTATATACAAGATATTCCCATTAAAAAAATGTTTCCCCTAAAAAATTGTTTTGAAATTTGTCAACATACAGTACATTTTAATGTTTTAACTTGAAGGAAGGGAAGATAAGAGAAGAAGGAAAAAAATCCTGCAATTATTTGAATTATTTGTTCACTCGTGTTCATAAACAAAATAACCTTCATCCCGTACGTGTGAAATGTAAACATGTTGGAGCTCTGCCATAGATGCCACACATGAGAAATTAAATGCACATTGATAAGACACCACTTTGTGTAACATGTTGCCGTGGCTTTGCTTTCTCGAGTCAAGTTACATCTGTGGAATAGTAATGGCATGATGTATATTTGTAAACATTGCAACATAATACAAATGTTCTTGTCAAAAATGTTTTGTAGGGAAGAAATTAAGTCGGAATTTACTATGTTTGTATGGAATCGTAACTTAAAAATATTTACAGGCATACAAAAATTCAGTGCAGCCACTTCATGCGCTGCCTATACACACCAAAATACAGTATATCCTCTGTTCTGACAAATATATGAGAGTTTATGCCAACTGCCACATACCCTCCTTAATAATGTAAAACACGAACCGATCAAAGATACAGATATAGGATTTCCATCAATTTATTCAGGAAAATTTGCCGCTTGTGAAAAGTGCCTGAATTGTAATCTTTCAAAAAAAAAATTTAGTTCATCTGAGATTTCAAACTTTTTTTTAGTGCATTTGAGAAACATTTTGTTTGACTGGCTGTGGCCACTGTAACACTGAACTTGAACACTAGCACACAGCCGTGATAAGCTACTGGCTCCAGCTAGTGTGAGGAATGCAGCTGATCAAGTTGCTCTCACTAGCTCATCACTTAGTTCTCCTTATCTACTAGAAAATTATAAAAGGCATTAAATATTTATTTTTCTAATGTTTGGGAAGCTATTTTGTGTTCTGTTGTACCAGAAATTTCTGTACAACTCCGGAAATTTAAATTGCGGGTAAAATGTATAAATTAGAAATATGTAAGGAATTGTTCCTCTGAGTTGTGAGGGTCACTGCATAGATCTTTACGTTAGTTTTGAAAGAGAATAGTTTTAAATATGTAATCATAAGAACATTCATCTGTTAATAATACTACACAGTGTGAGCGTAAATTAAAGAGGAAATGTTACAAACTGGTTGTTCTCCAGAGTAGGAAGTGGAAACATTTTGAACACTTCGGATAGGTTGCGAAAGTGGTAATTGAAAATTTTAATATTATTGGTCAACTTTAATTATTTACCTACAGGATATGTAATGTAATTGAATAAATTTCGGTGTTACTTGGAATTTTTGACCTTTTTAGCTTTATTTGTTGAGTATAAATGGGCTGTATATGCTTGTGTGTGCCCCTAAAAGCTTTAAACCCATCAACCAAATTTCCAATTTGTACTTACGAGTACTTTGTAAGGACACCATGCTTTTATAGTTTTCAGCCACATAGGGTACTTATTTTCAAAATTGTGGTCGTTAAAACTTGGTAGGTCTTTGCTCAATTCACAGCAAATTAAGTAAATTTTTAGATTGCCATTCCAGCATTGAAATCAGAACTCTTTATTAGTCTACCTTTTAAGATAGCGTCATCTGAGATAATAAATCTTATATATCATATGTCATGACCTACTCGACTAGTTCCACCAAATTCGAGCTACTGAGCCATTAGAACTATTGGAGCCATACTTAGTATGCTGGCAGTACCTTCCCATACAGCTTATTTTGATTGTCGCTTTGGGAGATTGTACTATCTGGAAAAGTAAAGCTTTCACATCATATCTCCAGAACTTTTGCATTTGAGTACCAATAAAATGAGCAGAGAATCTACTCACTTCGGAATTCTTTCATGTAGTTGCTTCCTATTTAGTACAGTAAATACTTCTTAAAATTTGACAATCTATATATGTAGTTTTTAATTGCCAACCTCACTCCAGTAACTAAAAGGCAAACAAATAGTGCAGAATTTTGCCCTGTGTTGAATGTGCACATTTCAATAGTTTTGAAAATATGAACCTGGCTTTAAAAATATTGCCTTTGAAAATACAATGCAATATACTGAACAGCTAATGACCCCTCTGAAGTTATTGTACTGCATTTCATGTAAGTACATGTGAGCTTGGCACACAATGTGACCAAACCTACACACAATGTAAACAGTAAATGCTCTTAATTTGCAAAGTATTGTATCAGCTGATGATTTGTTGTGGGATGTATGTTGTTATTTTGGCGATATTGATGATCATCATGGAAGAAAATAGTACTTTGAAGGTTGTGATTCCAAACTTAAATTATACTTGCAACATTTGTGGTTTAAATTATGTTTTTAAAGTGACGTGTGAAGGCCTTAGAGGCAGGAGCGTGTCTGTGTCTACTAGGTCTTTGGTTTGTGTCAAGTTTATACAAGTACCTTACTGGTGTTATCTGAATATTTTATCGGTAGTCAATAATTTTTGCATTTTATTTCATTAGGTATAGGGGTTGTAGGGATGCCTTTGTAGTGAGTTTTCTTGCATGAACTGTAATATTATTGACAGTCTGCATGTGTATGGCTTGGTCCGCCATTTTCGGTACCTTTATGTGTTAATGAACTGCCAGCGTGTGTATTTTTGGGTTTCGGGAAATAGGTGAAGTGACGTATTTACTGAATGATTGTACAAATTATCTTGTATCAGTGGCAGACAAATGTATCCAAGGATTGCCGCAGAACAATACATGTTCAAGAGTTGAAAATAGGAATTATGAACCGTGAGTTAAAGTGTTTTGTAAATTACAAAACAGTTATTAGAATGTTTGAAATGTACGTGGTTTAGAAAACCAGTTTCAACACTATTTTTAGTGAAATAAAAATGTGTTTGCTATATGGAAAATCCAACAAGTGTGAGATTAACTTTGCCAAAAATATTTAAGTACGTATGGAATGTGTTTATTATTCACTTTGGTACAAACAACTTAATATTTATCATGTTTTCTTCTTTTGACGAGGTTGAAACTTTACATGTTATAATAATTTTATTGTTACTTCCATACGAACAAAATTTTGTTACTGGTCCATTAAAACCATACGTATGTAATTCAGAATTAAACAGTCTCATAAGATGTGCTGCAAAACAATGCAGTCTCATGAAACACGTCAAAACTAAAGTCTCTCCCAACCCCATCCACCCGGAATAAAATAAACAGAGCCCCAGCAGTATAACTTGGTCATAACAATAATAAATTAAGGAAATTGTAACTTACATTCATCATAGCAATTGTTGTTTACACACTTAGTTCTCTTCATAAATAGAACAGCTGTGACGGAAGGATACATGGTCACTGCACCACATTTAGAACTGTTATTATACTTGTTATAAATAATTTGTTGCGTAAACAATAATGTTCACATGTTTTTTTTTTTCCTTCCCCTCTTCTCAGTTTTAATATTGTAGTGTGTTAATACCTAGGGTTGTAATGAACTGCAGTGTAAATGGTGGTACTAAACTAGTGATAAGGATGTGTATATACCGTATTTACCCGAAAGGAAGACTAGGTTTTTTGATAGAAAAAGTAAGGGGTCGTCTACAATTTGGAGTCGTCTACAATTCAAAACCTAGGCACAAATACCATAAATGTGTGACACTGTTCGTTCAGTTTTTAAGTTTGTGTTACATGCACAAACTTACCATGGGCTTATATTCATAATTTTTACTCGTAGTAGTCAGCCCTCCAAAATTGGCATGCCATGAGACAGAGGTTTTTGACAAGGCTTTTCATGCTTAAATACAGTGTATCCTAGGGTTGTACATATTTTTGTAGTGCTGAGACTGTACCTGTCAATTTCAACCAGGGTCCCCTTATCTGATGTTGCTTGGGCACTGCAGTAATAGAGGGAGCACTTTGCTGGGAAGCAAAATGGCTCAAGTCATTCATATATAACACCCACAAAAGTTTTATAATGTGAGAAAGATGCTGCTACCATACAGCCAGGTTAGACATGCCTATTTCATTGTGATTAGCTTTTCTTTAAAAGTAAATAAAATATATTATGCATGTAATAGAATTTCTTCTTGAAGGGTTTGTCATGGATTCATGCAAAAATACTTTCAACCTAAATAATTTTTTTCAGCACTTCACAGGGGTAATCTTCAATTCAGGTTTAAATATTTTTCCCTCAAAAATATTTTTTTAGTAAGGGGTCGTCTTCCTTTCGGGTAAATACGGTATGTATCTGTATAATTTTCAGCATTTATTATTAAAGAAACAAATTTATTTTGAATGAGTTGTCAAAAAGTGTCAATGTATCTGTTTGATATGTAACTGAAATGCAAAAAAAAAATCTTTTGACATACCTGTACAAAAGTAAATAGTTTTGGTTCAAAAAATGATTATGAGGAGTGCACTGCATAAAGGGATCAATACTGGAGTAAGGAATGCAAGTGTCCAACTTATCAAGAGCTGTATGCTTTTGAATACGTAATTTAATCATTCAGGTGCTGAGTTAAGTTAGTAAGTTTATTCACTTTTTGGATGTTGGAGGGGGTAGCATGGTGGTGTAGTAGTCAGACTACTCGCCTCTCACCGAAGTGAATTGGGTTCGATTCTTAGTGGGGTCACCTGGAGCTTCACATGCGGCAAACATGGTAGATGTCGCTGTTGGCTGGCTGGTTTTCTCAGAGCACTCCTGTTTTCCCCCTACCCTTGTGTTCCACTTCTGCTCCATCTCACCTCAATATTTTCAGCGGCACTCAAGACGACTGTTAAGTGTCAACAAAAATCTCTTCACACTCACTTTTTTTTTGTTGTTTGATCACTTCAAGAGCCTACATTGTATATACATTACAAATTAATTTGTAATGCTGCAGTGACCTATTTGTGTTCACTTTAATTTTGAATTAGATGCTGAAATTTTTTAACAGTGATGATTTGTGGTATTTTTTTCTAGGAATGATGAGAAGACTGCCCAAGACTACAAAGTTCAAGGAGGTTCAGTATTGCATCTAGTGCTAGCATTGCGAGGTGGTGTGTGAGCAGGTCATAAGAACCACAACTTGTGGTGGACGCAGTATTTTTTTTTTAAGTGTCTGCAATCAAAATGACAAGACACTTGATGCCACCTCTCACTAAGCATTATAATCCAAGTTTGTTGAATTTTATGCAGTATCGAGTTTGTAAATAAAAACATACTATTTATCAGTTATTTTTTGCTTGAGTAATTTTATGTCGCTTGTGTGGATATGCATAATTTTAATGCCTTCACATACTATTTTTTAATGGCTTTTATATTTTGTTTGACTAATTTTTGTTTATTTACTTTTGAAATAGAGTCTTTAACTGTATTGATGAGAATTTTCAATTTTTGTATTGTATAATTAGAAGTATAAATTTATGTAATTTAATTGTGAAGGTATAATAAAATGTTCAGATTGCTAGAATCTTAAGATCTGTTTATCTTAATGCACATCAATATTCTATAGTTTTGTTTTGTAGCCACATGTATGATGCTTACATATGGATCCAAATTATTATCCTTACCAAAATCCAAGACAAGTACATACATGTAGGAGACCTGTAATTATTATTTTGCATCTTTGTTACCACTCTCACACTTATCTTACAATTTTTTTCATACTGTTTTGGAAACAAATGAGGCAAAAATAAATTTTTGCTAGTAGCAAAAGTTTTATCAGGATGCTACTGCTGCTATTGTGCTCAAGACTTGATTTTGTGTTCCTGGCATAAGCTGTATCTTATTTTCTTGTTTTAATAAAGGCAGCAGTTTCCATTTATCACTTCCCACTTTAAAAAAAAACCTTTACAGAAAAAAAAACATCTATGCAGCTACTTTTAAAACACAAAATAAATACAAAAATTTTAATTTTGGGAAGGGGCATAGGAGAGATTCGGGCATTAGACTGGACAGGACTCTGATCTTAAACTATAAATTGTAATTGCATTTGCAAAATGTCGATATTGTTCTAGATTATCTGGATACATTTATGTACAGTAGAACAGCACCATAATGAGTATGGTTTATAACGACATGTTTGTTATAGTGATAATTTTTAATGCAGTATTAATGTTCTACATTAAGTACAAAATTAATACACTAATTTCTTGCAGGCTAATGACAGCTCACATGCATTGCTGTTACATGTAAACAGAAAGTAAAAAAAAGTCAAACTTTAGACAACTGTTCCTTCTCACCTCTCTGTCCCTTGCGTGAAGGATGTTACAGCCTTCTGTATTGTACTGGCCATTCCCACCCAACATTGGCTCTCGCTGGCTGTGTCTGGTCTGATGGCTGTGCACATACTGTTATGAAAATATTTGCCATGCATTGGCAAATGCACAACTTGTGTGTGTTGTTACATGTGCCTTTCTCACCACTTTGTGATATTAGAAACGTTGCATGTTTGTTATTTATAACTTACTCTACAGCCATTGATTTTCTCTAGAGTAATTATTTTTCAATAATCATCAAGAGGCTAACTATAGTGCTTCAAATTAGACTTCAGGAGACTTCTCTTGTTGCCTAAAATAAATTTAAAAAAATACCTTGGTTGGGACATAATTTTTGGTAAATATGAATTTGATTTTTAAAGGGTTGTCGTAAAAAAAATTATTGAATACAGTCGACTCCATATCTACCGTTTTTCGGAGGACTGTCAAAAAAATTTCTGTACATGCAGGATCACAGTAGAAGAGACGTCTGACATTTAAGTCAATAAAATACTACTTTGGACCTTACTAGAGTTTGTTTTTAGTATAATGAGAGCTGTACATTTTCTGTGAATCAAGTTTTGCTAGTAAACACAGTAAAAATGATAATTTCTGGAAAAGTATTACTGTAAACAATACATTGAACAATATTTCACCTAAATTCGTTTAAATAAAGAAAATAACATCTTAAAATACCATGTATAATTGATAGTAATCAGACATCAAATGCAAGCTGATCTAAAAACTTTTAAACTCACAGAATGGAAGTCAAATTTTGAATGTCCCACACCCACTCGATCAGCTGAGAGCGCGCAGAGAATTCATCGATCGGGCAGGGTGTTCATGGCGGCGGGCGGAAAAAGGGAAGCAGCAGAAGGAATACTCCTCCACGTCGCTACATGTTGCCGACACTTTGCATGCGAGGCAAATGTCTGGCTTTTTAAGTAATTAGTTATATTTCACTGCAAAAAAACCTTGTAATTTTGAGACAAAATTAACAAGGAAAGGGATTAAAATTTATTTTTTCACAGTCCATAATAATTAAATCGTTCAAAACTACGTCCTCCGATTTTCTCTGTCTTAAGCTATGCTGCACTCGGGCTCTGTGCTTGCTCAGTTTTAGATGAATGAAGATGTTACATACATCCTTACATTTAAACAGTTATTCAAAATACACGTTTCTATTGAAATCAATTAATATAAAACCTCAGATTTCCCTGCAAGAAGGTACTTAAAATTAACTTACACTTGGTAATACAAGTTGCTCAATTTTCAAACAATTTTTGGCGACAAAGGGGAGGTCAAGTGTATGCTTCTTGAGTTAAATTAATATTACGCTTTAAAATTATATTGATTTTACGCCAGATACAATGAAACGTTAACCTTATGGGAGAAAACAAAATTTTGTTACAAAGAAATCATCTTTGCAAATAATTTCTCGTTAAAATGTATTTTGTTACATTTTCAGACGAAATCATTTGTTTTAAAAAATAAGTGATTATAGATGCAATGATTTTGAGTGATGGATAATCTGGATAATATTTCTGTGTTTGCCAGGCGTACTTTATATGCTCTGCGGCTGGCGTGTGAAGGCAAGCCCCTGGCCGAGAGAGAGAAAGAGGACATGCTTTTTCTTTTGCTAAACATCATCGTCCTCTTTTGAAGGCATGTAAGGGGATAAAGGAAGTGTGTGACCGAGAGAGGATGGTGTAGGTCGCCATGCGGATTGCTAGGTAACAAGTTCCCCTCCCGTCAGGTGTGTAACGGGAAGTAGCAAGCCAGACTCACATGTTGCCCCACCACGCCGCAGATGTGACAGACGTGTCTGGAAGACAAACAACGCACCACAGAGCCGTAATAAACGGCGCGCGTGACATATTTCACATCCAGTTACTAGACATTTGCATAAACCACTAGCTTAAAAACAATCAATGCTGAAAATCTTTGATGATGGAACCCGAAATTTACTCTGATCAACACATCATCTGATAAATGATACAAGTGGTTAGCTTTATCTTTACGGGAGTTAGCTGGGACCACTGAAAATTGACTGTGGATACAGTTTATTGGTACATGCGATTTTGGTATGAGAGTGTACTGTATTTCAATAACCTGCTACTGTACATTAATACCTTGATTATCTCCTGAATAAAACGATACCGCAACTTCCCTTGTCCCCAATAAATTACAAAAACTGTAATATTGAAGACAGCATATTATTTTCTAAGCTCAAATACAGTTTTTGGTGGCCTCTTGTGGAAATATTGGAGGATATTTCAGCAAAATAAGTTTTCTGAATAATGTGATGCCACAGAAAAGTATTGAGATTTGTCTTGGTGCCATAAAAAGCAATTGTGCATGCTATGTCTAACCAGCACAAAGTGCAAATAGCGTAATCATGCTTAAATGGAAAAAGATCGCTGGTTTTTTTTCTGTAGTGCTGAGAACATTAGCATTGGCCAGCATAATGTACGAGCCAAATACACGTAACAAGCATGGAAACTACAGCAGGACAAGATAATTTTAAGTATCATTGCAGTATCGTTAACTTTTCTGAAGTAATGTGGACTACAAATATTAGAAGGTACTGTAGATTATTTTGCACCAATAGTTTAGGACCCAGTGCTTTAGCTCACACCCCATTGTTAGTGATTGAAGGAACTCGAATGCGTGGAGTTACGCCCAGGGGATTCTGCAACCAGACCCAATTACAACGATCCTACTTGCAGGTTTGTGTCTTAACGATTCCGCTTCCGCAGCCCAGCTTATGTTGACCCAGCCCCTGAGTTGGCTGCCGGTGATCGTCTTTCACCTGGGCGCACAGCGTGGCTGTCGCAATCATAACGTGCCCCCCCCCCCCCTCCCCGCCACAAGAGCCACATCGGAGTGACCGAATTCCCCTACGTGGGTCACATCGTGGATCAGCACAGTAGTTGCTCATTGCCGGAACAGCTGCGGCTAATCGATGAGAAGCATCCCCACTATATGCACAAACTATATGGTTCATGGGGTTGGTAAACTGGCTGTGGAACTATGTGCTGGAATTTGCCACCATCGCCACCAAGCCCCTCACTCACTTGATATCTCCAAAGTATCGCTACCGCTGGACAGATGCAGCGCAAAATTCTTTTGACGTACTCAAGTGAGTGCCATCTGCTCACGCACTTGGACTACTCCCACTGTTTCTATGTCCAAAGTGACACGAATCAGGAGGAACTAGGCATGGTGTTGTACCAGCTAGGAGATCAAGGCAAACACCTTGTTGTGGATTATGTGAGTGCGAAGTTTGGTACGGCTGAAAGAAACTTACAATGCAAACAAGTGTGAATGTCTCGAGGTCGTATGGGCATTGAAGCATTATCGCCATTTTGTGGATAGCATAGTGCGGACAGACAACCAATATTTACACTGGCAGAAGGGGGTGTAAGTACTAGGTGTTGTCGCCCAGGGCGCTGAACTTCGTCGTTGAGCACATGCCAGGCAAATACACTATCTACCAAAAAGTAATTGGTCACCTGTCCACAGTGTTTGCTCGGCGGTTGTCACCCCGTTAGAATCTCGTAGGGCCACCTCTTGCAGCTATAACAGCAGCCACCCTGTCTGGCATGCTCTCTACTAGTGTTTTCAGGACATCCATGTGGCGACATTATGCCCTGGATAAGATTCTCTGCCTACCAAGTGGCCATGTGCAAATTCATGGCCTGGCATCCCAGGAATCTTAACTTGCAACCACCTTCACCTAATACCAGTTGACACCTTTAACAAACATAAAACATTATTTTCTCAGATTGCATGTTGAGAGTAAGACTATTGCAATTAAAGACAAGTCAACTAACAAAATGCTGTCATATCTTTTAACGAAGCCTTTAACTGTGATAAACCATAAAAAGTTCACTGATGTGTTTGTCTTATTTGAATAAACTCAAATTCCTGAGGGTTGTAATTTGTTTTTGTTCTGTAGATGTTTTTTAAATTTCATATGCGCTTACACAAATTCACACAGTACTGTATTACTAATGATGTTTTACAGGTGTGTATATATATGTATTTATTTATTTTGCTTCATTACATCTCCTATGTATGTATAAGTTTATGGTACCTTCGCAGTGTAAGAAATGTATAGAAGTGCAGGTATGTAAGGAATGGTAACACAATTGAATGCTCATTTTGAAGAAATGTTTTGCTCAAGGGGGAGTCTTGGAAGTTTGATCAAACATGTTTTGGATTTCTATGATAAGATCAATATGAATGTCAGAAATTGTCATGTTATTGTATGTACCCTGGTCTATGACACTTGCTGCTGTTCAATTACTGTGATTTGGGCTGTATTATAAAGAATGGATAAAGTTATTTACTATCAATTATTTTTACAATTTTTTGGCGAGTCCGTTTATCCCACTATGCCAGTGTAAGCACCTTCACAGTTCTGTGAGCCCTCCGGCATGCATGTTAGTATCTATGTTGGTAGGAGTATGATATGTGTTTCAGGGTAAGCCCTATATGCCTTGAGTCGGTTTTATAATGTTTTAAATGGGTGCATTCATCGCGACTATAATGGAGTTGTCTGGGGTCATGGCTTTTTTCACCCCTGAAGTACCTTATTCTAAGCGTTATGTGAAGTTACGGCCTGGAGGTAGGGCGGTATTTTATTGTGTCTCAGGACTAACCCCCTTACGCCTACTAGGAAGGGAAATCATGCAAGGAGATATGCATCGCGGCAAAGATGCATGGGGCAGCCATGGCCTGCACTTTGGGGCCATGACTACCTCCCTAAGTGTACTTCGAGCTAGTCTTAACTATGAAGAGCAAGCAAAAAACCGTCACGAGAGACGTAAAAACCCTTGCGACAGAGAAGTAAAAAATTATTCATGCATTGAATTTATTTAATTTAATAGAATGCTACAAGAGACAGAATGTTTGGAAAACATGCTCTTAGTTAATAGAATTGGAAAGACTAGTAGTGAGGGGGCGGGAGCTTTGTTTATTTTGAGCTTGATGCCGGCAGTAACCAGAGAGGTGTTTGAGCGCCTCTCTGGAGGGAGAAGTGACGCTATTGGGCCTCTTCCCCCTGATCTCTTCTATGACCTGGAAACTAAAGGAGAGTAAGTAAGACGGTAAGGACCTGTGGATGAAAAGGGACATATTAAGCTAGCCTAATTGTCCTATAATAATATCCTAAATATAACCAATAGTAGCATATGTCCTCAGGGACATGTGCTACTATCTAAAATATTGCTGTGCTACCTCACAGCAGCCAGTATCTGTAGCCATTGGTTGTTGCAGAGCATATATGCGGCCGTATGCTGTAAGTGCACTGAGCTTCTTCGCTTAGAATTGGGAGGGGGGGAGAAAAATACTTATAATCACGGGGAGGTCTCTCACCAATTGAAGCATCGAACCACACGATGCAGCAAACCTCCACCTCTCGGCAGAGGCGGCCTTGGAATCAGCTGCAGCGCAGGGCGAAGTATATTAGCAACTGGTTGGGACGAGAGGTTAAGTCTACGTTAACGTATGATGTACTAAGTGAAAATAATTAAACTGAAGTCGTAAGGTTAATTAATCTAGGCTGAGATGTTCCTTCGGGGCTGCTCAGATCAAACTACTGTTAATAAATAAAAGGCTATGCAGGATTTATAATGATTGGTAAGACAGTTTGTTACAGGTAGGACTAAGGGGGTCTGTGGGGTAGAAGTGACTTGGCGTCACCTATAGCTCTGTGTCTTATCAATATCATAGTCTCCTATGACAGGATTGCAGTGGTCCTCAAGGAATTGATAAAATGTTTGGACTTGCTTGAGAATTACATCTTGCAGAAGTTCTTGTTTAAGTTCTGTGTGCAAGTTTCTGATAGAAATGTACCGTGTTGCATGAGAAGCCAATCCGAGGCATTTATTTTACACCACTTGTAAAGAATTTAAGTGGGCTGCATATGTGATAATAGGTCTAACCAATGATTGGTACAATTGTATTCCATTTTTTTGTGACAAACTGGTACTGCGATTTAATATTGGATACAAGGCAGACAGGTGGGTATAAGCGAGATTACGCTTTGCCATGGCGTCGTCATGTCAGCTTACTATCCATGATTAGGCCAAGGTACTTAACCTCTTCCTTGAATGTAATATTTTCTCTGAAAAGAGTTAATTGTAAATTTGGGGGAATGTTTCGGCGGTGTGTGAAGACTACCGCTTCGCTCTTGCCTACATTTATCTTAATTCGCCACAGGCGAAAATAATTTTCGAACTCATTGAGTTGTGCCTGGACTCGCTGAATTGCAAGTTCAGCTCTACAGGAGTGGGTGTAGATGACTGTGTCATCGACAGACACCCAAAGTAATAAGTCGTTTGGGGGGGGGGGGGGTATGTCACGAGTATAAATATTGTGTAGGACTGGTCCCAGGATGCTGCCCTGGGGGACGCCAGCCCTAATGTATTTTTTGGTAGATAGTGTTCCTTCAATGGAAACCCAGAAGGAACGTTGATCTAAATATTATGCCAGAAGCTTGATGTAGCAGTCTGGGAATTTAGTTTCATATAGCTTATATATTAGCCCTGCGAGGAACACCCCATCAAAGGCCTTTTCCACGTCTAAAAATACTGCTACCGAAAACTGGGGACAGTTAAAAGATATTGTTATGTGTTCTGATAAGCGGACAAGTTAGTGCACTTTTGAGTGCTTTTTCGTAAAGCTAAATTGCTAATTTAGAAATAAATTACTCTCATGAATATGTTTATTTAATTGGTACAAAATTACCTGCTCATGTATCTTAGAGAGTGTGGATAGCAAACTGATGGGGCGATAATTTTGCAATTGGTGACGGGTCTTCGCCCGGCTTGGGTAATACAATTACTGTGGCACTTTTCCACGAAACGGGGAAATGGGAAAGATTAAAACTTGCATTAATGCACTCAGCTGTAGCCTCAAACATGCTGTCGGGCAGTTGCTTGAAAACTATGGCCTGCAGGTAGTCGAACCCAGGAGCTTTGCAGGGTTTCGTACGTTTAATAATGCGTTTGACCTCAGCCTGCGTGGGGTCTAGATCAACCACCGTGGGCTGTTTTAGATGTACTGGGAGGTACCTATAAATTTGGATTACAAAGCTGCCATAGCCTCAGCGTTCTGCTGGGGTGTGTAGGCAACACCTGCATTCCTTTGAAGAGGCGGCATTGCAGAACGCTTTTTTGGAAACATTTTGGTCACATGTCACAGGCTGTTGTCCTGAGTGCAAAGGCGGGATGATTTATTGGACAAGACATTAGATTGCCAGGCAGTGATTTCAATATCAATATGCTTTCTAAGGCTTAATCTGGGCTTTGGTTTGCCTGGATCTAGTTCGAGAAAAGAGCCTGCACAGCCTATTTTTACGTAAGATAAATTCCCTGATATGATCAGATAGCTTATCTGTGTTAATCCATGGTGTCTTTTCAGGGACATACTTATTAACTCCCACCTGAATTAGCTCTGTGACGTGTTCGACAGCAAAGTTCAATTCCTCGGGAGTACTAATAGGAACTGTGGGTTTTATTTTCTCATCTAGATATTCCTGAAAGCCGGGCCAGTTCGCATGCTTATCATCTTTAATTTTTCGAATTGGTGTATTGTCAGTTTCAAGTTCATTGAATGACAAGTGGACAGGATAATGGTCCGAAGGCAACTCATGTAGCACATTAAATTCTAAGGTCATATTAAAACCTTTATTTAACACGATATCAAGAATACCGGGACTATAATTTATATTACGAGGGTCAAAAGTAGGTTCACTAGGGGCGTAAATATTATAATTATGGTGCTCTTGATGTCTAAACAAGGTATTCCCATTGGTTGTGCATGCGAGACAGTCCCAAGAGGGATGTTTTGTATTTAAATCGCCCACAGCGAGTAAAACTGGATATGCATTAGTTAATTCGTCTAAATCTGCCCGCAAAAGTGTGCGGCCTGGCGGGCAGTATACTGAATAAATTGCTACGTGTTGTGATTCCTATTTGTTTTGCCTTGTTCTGTGAGTACGTATTGCTTCGCACGTGTTTAATGGAATACCAGCCTCACCATCCGTCTCCGCAACCAAATGCAATGACGATCATATTTAGCTAAATGAGGTGGCATAGTACTTCGCAGTTGGAGGTAATGGAGACTTATCCCAACGGTTGGGGCATTTATTATCGAGTAGAATCGGTGTTATCATTTATAAGTCCCAACAGTTTCCTGAATACAATAGGAACCAACAAAACACAACAGCAACTAAGGGATACAATCAAATTATTTCTAAAACCAAAAGGGCAAATACATTAAAAGCCAACAGAATACAAGAGTAATCAATAGAAATTACTATGACTACAACAGAATTAACCATAATGAAATGAGATAGCAATCAACGAAATAGAACATAAACCACAGTTTGAATACGGACCCGAACATCGGAACATTTTTAGAGATGTTTGTACATGAATTTATGTTTGTGTAAATGCTCACATGCATATGATAAATATACTGAAATAATATTTATAGGGGAGGTGTTGTGTAAGGAGACGAAACCGAGCTGTCGTGGGATAAACATTGAGCTAGTAGATGCTTCTCCGGGATCTGCCCGTGCCTTGAGGACCAGCGAAGGCGAAGTGTTATGCGAGTGCAGTGGGACCATGGCAGCTTGGGTGTGGTGGCTATCCGCAACTCGTTGCTGGATTCTGCAGACTGCCGACTGTGCATGCATGAGGAATGGATTGGAATGCATCGGACCTTGGAAGTGCCGATGTCAACCTTCACTCCTGGGCCAGTGGATTCGGCACTACCACTAGTAGGTCCCGGATGGGACGCGTTTCCCAGACCAACGAACTATTTTGGAGGAAGGGGAGAGGGTGACTCCTCCAATTGCTGGTCCCCGCCTTCACCCATGGTGTGGAGATCCTGATGTCGGCGCAGAACAGTGAAGATGGAGTCGATGCCATGACTGAGCTGTCCGGTTTTCTGACATACACAATGAGATGCAGGGATGGTCCTGCATCCAATTGCTGCTGTCAATGTTGCAGTACTGGTTCGCCTGCATGGCAATGTTTACAGTAGTAAAACTTCAATGGTGCTTGCACCCACATGATGACTGGCATCGGCGTGGAAGCTGTTCTGTCTCCCGCAATACACACCAGCTGCGCTCTCATTTCATTTCACCCCGCATCAAACCAACAGAAGTCTTTCTTCTTGAACTAACTGTTACCCTACTTTATCCAGCTCTAATCCAGTTAAAAGGAATTATTTTTATCCTCCGCGACTGTTGCATAGATTTTCCATGACCCTCTCGGCTTTGCCTGGGTTGCTATGCTCTTCCATCTAGCCCCTTCTTTCTGGGTGTGCACACGGATATACAATTGCAGAAATTGCACTATAATCCTGCTTAGCTGCAATGCATGCGCCCATTATTAATTAAACCAGACCTGAGGCATGTAGGGCTTGCCGTGAGACACATCCCATTCTCCAACCGACTTAACTACTAGTGTGCATGCCAGAGGGCATACAGAACTTAATTCAAGATGCGAAATCACATAAAATAAATTTTCTTTGCAGAATTAACAAATAATCAGTTTTTTTTTTACGCAGTGGTGTGAAACTGTCTTAAGAATGTAAAAAATAAAATAAACACCAGACTCGAGCGAATAATATATAATAATGTCATATAGAAGTTACATTGAAATATGAACTTCACAGTTTGATTAATGATCCTGGGATCTTGAAGTTTTGTAACCATGTTCGAACATTAATTTCTGGTTGTGTAGGTGCTTACAAGCAACTCATATAAAATTTTTAGTTATCTATGTATGTTAGGCGTCATGTAGGGGCAAAATACAAAAACCCGAAACCATAAATAATATTAATTTTCTCTCGTACTTAGACAAGAGAAAGATCTGCTGACTTTACCTAGCCTGTGTGTCTGAATTCACGTGCCAAGGGCCCTTATCTGGCTCGTGCCCTAGAAAAGTGCATCTGGCCGCGACGTCAGATATTCGCTGTACGAATTCACGGCTAGGGCATGAATGCAACCTAGTATATCCCCTTCAGTGAAGGGCATGTGTTTGATACCCTACATAGTTTTATGATGCTCTACTGTCCATTGCTGTTTGTTCTCTGTTTGTGTATGCGCCTAAAAGGATGACGAACAGTCTTCGAAGATACTGAAAACTTCAAAGTAATTTGTATATTATTTAGCGGCTTGATGTTTTCTGGCAGTTTGACCGGTTGTATTTCACATTTTTATTTGTTAAAGTGTCGGCGGATGAAACTATAAAATCCATCGAATGTCGGAAAAAGCATGAGACCTTTATGGGAAGGAAAAAGGTTTCAGCTGCGGGCTACAAGTATATGTGCTTGCAGTAAACAGAAATTCGCACATCAATCTGTTAGTAATCGAGATATAAACGAACAAGGATGTCCGAATTCGGAGATGCACACTTCTTCACGAAGAGGATAAGGGCTAATCTCTTGGAATTCGCAAGGGGTAGTGGACAAGTGTGCGTGGCAGTGAATTCAGACACAGCCCCGGTGATAGCAAAATGTTTTAGGAATGTAAAATAAAGGCCAAACCAAATTTCAGACGAATAATATGGATGTTGTAGCGAAAAAAACTGTTCGCAATCCAATTAATGACACGAGCTTTGGAGGCTTTTTAGCGATGTTCGTATGTGATTTTCTGACTGCTTAACTAATACAACATTTTGAGCAATCTTTATTAGAGAAGCATTGCCTAGATCTCTCATTCGAGACTAGAAACCATTACCAGATAATTTTCTCGTGGAATTAACAAAGAAATTTGCTGTTTTATCCATGTGAAAATACTTCAGGAGCATAGCATAAAGGTCAAATGCAAGTTTCTATACGACTAATAAAGAGGTTACAATGAAATAAGAGATTCGCAGTTCGTTTAGTGACATGAATTTCGGAAGGTTTTTAGCGATGATTTTTATGTGAGTTACTGACTGTAAATGCTCATGTGATGGGCACATATGTGCCACTGTCTGCATGTTTGCTAATTATCTAAGCCCTTGCTCGTGCGAACAGGTTACATGGGTCTTCTCAGAGTGCTCTAATGTTTTGCATAAAAAATGTGTGGTGAAAGGTTTTTGTGAGCATCAGTGAAGCATGCTACAACAGTATAAAAAATTATACGTCATCTAGATGGATGGTTCACAGTGTGTTTCGCAAAGAGATACGAGAGGGCATGTTCGTATAAGAAATTGTGGGTTAGTAACATGTTTCGCAAAGTGCTTCGCGAAGGGGAGGCGAGGCGAGACGAGGCTATAAGCTTCAAGAATGTCGGTGAGCGTACCATCAGATTGAACCCGATCATAAGGTGTGACATCATCGGCCATGGGCATGCTTATGAGTGTAGGGCGTGATGGTCTGTTCTCAAACACATGGTCGTCTGGCTCGAGATTTTACTAGGCAAATTATCGAACAGCATCTGTTACATACTATATGATTTAATCACAGAGACTTCCAATATTTGACGCTTTTGTGAATATTTCTAGAATTATTTGCTTTTCTGAAGCAGTGGATTTTTCTCAGAATTTCTTTGAAATAACCGTCGGAATATGTGCATATGTAGAGTGGTGCAAAGCGCCGATACCTTATTTGATGTTCAGATGTTGAGAATTTAACTTAGATTTGGAAAGACTCTTTATTTCCTCCTCGTTTGATTAAAGATTAATCATTTATACGAAATTCCAACTACTATGAAGGCAAAACCTATACTTTCTTTATCAGATTCTTGATGGTGTCGGTACTATGACAATGACATTGATTTATGCCTTCGACCATACAGCCTCTCGACACGAGAATAGCGAATGTGTGGAGAATATATCTCGCATGATTTGGCTCGAAGTGATTAATTGAATAGACTCATCAAGGTCTGTGAGTATAGTGTTCCTTCTGCTCAGAAATAGCATCTACAGGTTGTTCGGAAATTAAACGTCCAAACTGCGGGAGGTGATCCTATATGAACAATAAAGTAGAAAATATACCGGACACCATATACGCAAACAAAATATTATAGGAGATATGAGCCTTTGAAAATAGGGTTTTGAAAACGTATTTTCGCTGAATGACTTGTACTTTCTACTAGTAGTAGGGATTGATGTGAGCCAGCACTCTAGGCCATTCTCCCCGTCTACGCGAACAACACTCATCGGCCATGTGAGTTGTTGAGAGAGCTGATGCTCTCAGCGCACGATTCCCAGTGTACACACCACAGGCACCGACGGAGTGATAGTACGTGATGTGTAAAAAAAAAGCAGAGTAATTAAAATGTTTAATGTTTTCGAGGTGGACAGAGGCATATGCAGTGTCGAGTCACAGGCTAGAACTGCCGGGAAGTTGATTGAGAACGAATTCTTTTCTCGTTGGGGGTACCCACATGTACTTCTAATTGATAATGGTATGCAATTCACTGGACAGGTATGGCAAGGATTCTGCACCAAGTGGGTGGTGCAACATTACACTATGGAGAATTATCATCCCCGAGCCAACCCCACCGAAAGACGAAATCAGGAAATCAAAACACAATTACGGTTGCATGTAGGAGATCAGCACACTTCGTGGACAGAGCAGCTCCCGGCTGCTTTGTTTACTTTGCGCACATGCACTAACCTAGCAACACGAAAAACACCAGCGGAAATACTCCAGGGAGGTGACCTGCCACTGCCGGGAGATTTTGTGAGCGGGATCAGAGAAAGAAACAACAATGAGAACGAAGATGTAAGCAGAGAAGAGAAGAGGGAACAGGCGATACAGGAGGCGAGGGAAAACCAGCAACGTTATGCAGCATGTTGTCTCCCTGGATTTACACGTCCGCCACTGCCCCTGCAAGTAGGCGAACATGTGTACGTCTACACGTATCCACAGTTGGCGGGCCTGAAAAATTTCTGTGCAGGTTTAGCATAAAAATGGAGCGGGCCTCACAGTAATGTCCATCAGCAAGGTAAATCATGTTATAAAGTGAGAATAGGTCTACACCGAACTGTTATCTACCACAGGTATGAATTTAGGTTAGCTACGGCGAACGAAGTGATACCAATGTCTGGAGACGAAACAGAAGGAGAGGGAAGGAAAATGGGCACCTCACCGACTCAGCGTAACTGAACAAGTCAGGAAAACGTAAATACCGAACCTGATAAGCCTACTATAGGGACACCCGGCGTCAACAAGTCCACAAGGGCAACCATAGTGGATAGCAGTTTGGAGGATGGCAGGCAGCAGGACAACAGTCTGCCAGTCAGAAATTTCAACATCGACAGTAACGACCCGGGGGAGTCCCCTGCAGAAGGCTGTGACCACTAACAGCAAATCGACCTCGAAAGGGCCATGACATCAGGAGAAATAATAAACACAACTGTGTATCAGCAGTCAGCGGCGAAAGGGGACATGTCTGACGGGCATGTGAGGGACGCCTTTATCCTAACCGGCGATGCCCACGCAACCTGCAAAGTAGTAGCAGCAGCAGCAGCAACGAGATCGGGTCGGGGAGGAACTCTTCCCCACCCCGCCGTACGAAGAGAGCACACAAAGCCTGCCATGCCACGTGCACAATCTGTGTACACGTACCAGTGTCTACACACCCTGTCACAGCATCGGGGAAACATAAACAATAGCCGCAACTTGTGTCTCAATCTAGATACGTAATTATTTTTATACGGGTAAATATGTGTGTTGCTGTTTTATTGTGTGAAAAGAGCTTTGGAAAAAAATTATTATATATGTTCCTTGTGCCCCATGTCACGAACACGTGCATTATCATGCACATTATGCAGTAAAATTATGGTAAGTCACTGCCGTCCATATAATTCATGGTGCAGTTCATACATATCTTCAATGTGTTTAGAGCGTAATTTTAAGAGTGTTTTTAATATAATATAGTGCAAATATGTGTGACGTGCACAAGACGTACACTGGTCCCCAACTACGCAGATAGCACTTTACTCTAGTAGCAGCGGCACAGTGCAAAATAAATTAGGGCTTGAATTTTCAGTATGAATATCTCGCGCGCATATTGTTAATTTAAGAAATAAGTTTTTTTAAATATAAGAGAGTTAGTAGTGGGTAGTAACGTGCCAGTGATGATCCTGTATTGTGAGGGTAGGTTGTCATAAACTAGGCAACAAAATGTAAACACCTACCATATGGGTTTTCTAACCCTACTTTTACAACAAATGTATTAAAGTGGTAAATTTCAGAACTGTGATAATAGACACTGAAAAGATACCATAAAAATTAGTAAGGTGTGATATAAAACTCCGAAAAGCCTCCATAAAAACTAGTAAGGTGTGGTATAAAATTCTGAATGGGACAATTTATTATGCCTGAAATCCAGAACAGAATTAGTGGTTTGTGAACGCCATAAGACATAATGATATTGTTAAGCCGCCACATACTGGTGTAACAAATATTTCTTTTCTTTTTAATATTAGAGATTTTCTAAGTTGAATAAAAGTATTCTTATGTAATGTTTTGTCATTAAAATCACATTAGCACATCGCTTATGTAATTAAATGCAATAAAAGTAATGAAAGCATTTTTTCATAACTTGCGTGATATTGGCCTGCCAATGAGAAGACAGTCACCCAACGCCAAGAGAGTAGCGTGCTAACCTCTGTACTGTGCAGATGCACGTCGTCGCATCCACCCCGGACCTTCATCAATTTTGTGCCTAATCATGTAGTGTATCAATAGTAATTTTTAATATGGAACTGTAGTTCATTTTCGTATCTGGGGAGAGTGCTGTGCAACAACCCAGTTCGTCTTTTATACATCTGGGAACATGTGCCTAAAGTAAGTTTAACAGAATTTGAACATGACATACCCACAGTGCAGCAAGCTGCTTTTCAGCGCTTCCTAGATGAATGTAAACTTGTTTTTGCAAACCATGATGCATTGTGCAGGACAATGGTGACAGAACACACTATCCCGTTGACTCAGGAAGAACCAATCTTTGGTAGCTCCCGCAGCTACTTGCCTCACCAAGTTAAAATAATGAAACAGCCGATATCCGAGATGCTTGCAGACGGGGTAATCGAAGACTAGGAGCCGGTATAACTCGGCAATAACTCTCGCTTCGGAAACGGATGGGGCCAAGAGGTTCTGTGTGGACTTCAGGCCCTATATGTGTCAAAGATGCCCTTAGCTCACTCGGAAGGGCCAGAATCATGCTGTCGCTCGATTTGTGAAGTGGTTATAAGCAAATACCTGTATGCCAGGAGGACCGAGAAAGCACTGCCTTTACCGCCCCGGATGGCCAACGATTTAAGTTCTGCACCATGCCTTTTAGGCTAAAGTGCACCCCCACGACATTCCAAAGTATGATGGTACGGATCCTCGATGGTATGATAGGCGAATTCACACTCGCCTACCTCGACAACAAAGTCATATGGTCGGAGACATGGGAGGAATATCTAAAACACCTGTCGCTTGTACTCGAGAGATTAAAGATAAATGGATTAACATGTGCCATTAAGAAATGCAAGATTCGCAAAAGCCACGTGGTGAACGAGCAAGGAAACCGACCGAACCCCGAACAGCTTTGACTGACTGAGAGTCAGGCACTGCCATGTAAATGTAAACAAGTAAGTGAATTCTTCAGCCTAATCACTTGGTTACGTAAACATGTACAGGATTTTGCAGTCATCACCGCACCTCTCACTGACATGCTATCTCCACGAAAGCGGTATGTGTGGGGCAGCGAACAAGAAACAGCCTTTTTGCACATCAAAGAAAAATTACGAGAATGTCCCGCTCTAGCGTGGTACGATCCAGCAAGACACCTTTACCTATAGACCAATGCCAGCCAGGAAGGAGGGGTTGGGCGCCATGTTCTAACAATACAGCGACACAAGTGAGAGAAGGGTAATCGACTTCACGAGTGTGAAGTTGGGAAGTACTGAACACAGATATGACGTCAATGAAAGAGAGTGTCTCGACGTGATATGGGATATACAAAAGTATAGGAAATATGTAGAATATCGTAGGTTCATGTTGCAAACCGATAATCGCTGCCTAGTATGGCTCAACATCAGGCGGGAAGAGAGGAGCAAACTTACGAATTGGCACTTTTGCTGCAAGCTTACGATTTTACTATCGAACACATACTGGGAAAGGAGAACGAGCTAGCGGACACATAAGGGGACCAGAAGCGAAAGTAACGGTCACAGACGATGTTGAATGGGAGAAGGTATTACCACCCATTACTACAGAACCGGTTATGGAGGTAAACGTAAACAGGATAACAGTAAGAGAGATGACCAACTGATAGCAGATTTGTACCGCGATATAGCGATAGCACAGGAAACTTGTGAGTTTGCGAGAGAGAAGAAAGAGTGATGTGAAAAATATACATGGATGGATGGAGATGTGTATAAGGGGTGTATTGAGACGTGCTGACCATGAGACGATACAAAATGGAGACTGTATGTACCATCTAGTCACAGGGAAAAAGTGTTTGAACACACTCATGGGAGCATAACGGCAGGACACCCGGGAGTCGAGCAGACACTTAAAAACATTTTGGAACAGTTTTTCTGGCCCGGTGTTACCCATTATGTCAGAAATTGGGTACACAGATGCCACAAATGTAAGTTGTTCAAATCCCGGCAGTCTGATGGAAATAAACAACAGCCATGGTAGCCTAAACGACAATTTGAAACTGTCTGTTTAGATCTCATAGGGCCTTATTCGAAGTCAGCTGGTGGAAGGCGATTCATGTTAGTAGTAACAGACAGATTCTAGAGATGGATCGAAGCTTATCTGGTAAAGAGTGATAGGACCAGGCAGATTGCTAAATGCATGGAAACAAAATTTTTCACATGCTGGGGATATCCGAGAGAGTTACTTACGGACAACGGATCCCAATTTACCGGGAAAAGATGGCGTCAGCTTTGTACGAGCTGGGGAGTGCAGCACATATAAACTGATTTTTACTCTCTTGGGCACTTTGTATGTGAGTTATAATAGTGTAGTAAATTAGACTTGTGCAAGGAGGCACTTGACAATGCCTCACACACAAACTGAACTGGATACCCTAGCAAACTGCAGAAATATATGTCACATTACAAGGTGTAGAAACTATTTTACCATTTCACTGTTGTCGACTCTACTGCCCCATCTTGCCTGGAACTCCAATTGGGCAGCAGCAAGTACAGCATCGGGCAGGAACTGATATTTAAAAGTATTTGGTTTACTAGAAGAATTAGTTTTTGTTTTTAGGATAGTGCCTGAACTCATAGAAATTAAAAAAAAAAAAAAAAAAAAAAAAAAAAAAAAAAAAAATCTGCTGAATATTTATCAAGATCATGAAAATTAAACAACACAGTGTATAGGGTCAACTTCCATAAATTACAACACTCCAAAGCTAAATTTCATTTGTTTAATTACTTTCCTTCTTTTTAATTTTTCTCCCTTTTTTATTTTAATCAAAATGTTTCAAAGAGGGGAAAAAAATGACTCCACACAGAATATTCAACTGAACCCTCTTATTTAATATTCAAATAAATCGCCTGTCTCCGCCATAATGCTTTTTTGTCGACACAGTACACTGTTAAAATTTTAGTAAAATGTAAAAGAAAATTCTCTCTCTATAATGTCGTGTTCTCACATATGCCCTTGGTCAAACTCAGCTGTTATGCACAAAAAAACTTATACACTTGAGGTACACTCTGAGAAAAATCTGGTCCTGGCCATTATTATACAATAATTTTTTTTTTAAACTTGGTCAGATATTTGAAGTTCAGGACATACACTTTAACTGAATTTAAAAAAAAATGTTCATAGGCATACTTAACACTCTTTAAATATTAATTAGAGTTGCAAAACAAGCAATTCAACTTTATTAATTTCAGCTCTCCTCTATGCTAAAAACCTGGGTACAAGCTGGATGATAAGTCAGGATAGGCTTTGGTTTCAATTTATATTTCAGCATATAACTTTGCCGCACAGGCCTCTTCTTTCGTGCCTGGCACAAATAATTTGTTTTAACTGCAATTTTATACACTTTTCATTGCACTTACTTAATATTTTGTAGTAAAGTTGGAACTTTTGCGGAGTGCACCACCCGTACGCCCTTCTTCCTGTAAGCCTAAATCCTGAGAGAGACAGAAAACCATTTCTCAATAAATCTGCAACGATCTTTTAGAATCTACCCAACCAATCACAGAAAGACCTCAGAGTAGAATCTTCCTGAGAAGGAGATGAGCAGATATGCTCAGTTCGGAAAACGCCAAAGACAGCTGATTTATACGCCGCCTCTTACCCTTTTGTTTGCAAGTGTGACGGCATGCACTACATCATCTTTGGCATCACAAATGTCACCAAAACTTTAAAAGCATTCGGTCAGGCGATATTAAATACTAAAATCACTTTTCATACAAACAATTTGAGAACTAAAACATATTAACATATTTACGTGATAAATCTTAAATCATTTGACTTAGCAGCCACGTATATTTAAAGTGACAATACTCTCTTAGAAACTTAAAAAAATGGTGCTAATATAAGAAAATCAACTAAAGTAATAAACATGAATATTACTTTTCCTGCTTCTAGGAGCTGTGTAACGAACATAACCTCACATTCTTCCAAAACAAACCTGTTTGTATGCTTGATATTTTCAAAATGTAAATAATAAAATGGATTCACAAAAAGTTAACAAAATAAATAAAAACATGACATAAAACATGAATATTGGGTAAACAACTCTCTCAAACATATAAACAATAAATAAACAACAGTAAACAATATGTAAAAAAATGTAAATAACATATCTGGAGCACCTGAAATACTTCATAACATCTGGGTAAACAATAACTTTAAATGTCAGGCACAAATACCCCTCCCCCCAGAAGTCGGTGGAGGTAGGGAATGCAAAGATAACTGACCGCTTTCCCCATGGGGCACTATCGATCCTCCCTTGGCCCGTTTCCCACTCTCACCATTTGGGTGTAAAGCAGTTGAACGGGAAAACTTTTGTTCTTGATAAATCTGACGGGGTGTCCTTTCTGGTCCAGGAGCGATGTTGAGGTTATGTGGAATGGTTCGGTTTCAGGATGGAAATAAGTTACCCAGGGTGCCAGTTCACTCAGCAGCGAACGTGATGAATCTTGATCTCAGGGGCGTATGGCCGATCACCCAAAGTGGCTGCACCTCTTGTACCAGCTGTCTGCTGCATCCATGCAGCTGGTGTGAAAACGACGAAGTTTCTGGATACGAATATCCAGATAGATACCTTAGCTAGTGAGGGCTGACAGCCTCCCTCGATTGATAACTCACTCCCGGTGGGTGTTATGGGTCCCCTTATGCCCGAAACTCACATCACTTATTTTTCCCATGTGCATGGCTAAGTTACACAACTGAGATGCGGTCAAAATAAATAAACCAGTGAAAATGGTTCTACATAATTTATTTACATAATTTCTCATCCAGGGCATTTACAAGTTGGGTTCGCCACTCGGCTGGGCGAGCTCCTACACTGTGAAAATAGCACATTGTGCACAATGGAAATTACGTTCCCCTATATCCCCGGTGTGTACAATACACCGGGGTTGTGAGATGGTGCTCTCTCCGGGTGTGAAAGAAATGAAAAATGTTCCAGTCAATTAAATCTAAGCTATGGCATGATACATGATAGGTACAAACTAATGCAGGCCCGCAGAGGCCCGGTATGACGACTGTCTCTCTGAGAGCCAAAAACGCTATTGTCCATCATGGCTGCAAGAGCTTGGTGCCTGACCACTAACTTCCAATGCGACATGCAAAAGTGCTGTTATTCACATATATTTATTTATATGAGGTGAGGATGAATATGACAATGCATCTCAAATGATAAAATAACCCTTAAGATGTTTTAAAACACAACAAAAAAATTCTGCACTGAAAAATAAAATCTAATTATGGACGGACGCAGTTTGTTGACAACCACGCATCTGCTGTCCGTGTCCTAACCTGGATTAGCGTGATTTTTCATACTGGGTGTATGTCTTTTGTAGACTATCCCTTACACCAAATTCATATGAACAATGTCGTACAACACTGGGCTGTGTAATGCAGTACTTAATATTTCTTAAAACATACTAACATAACGAAAAGGTAATCGGCATGATTTTGTGATTGCCTGCAGACACTGTCCTTTGCCTTGTTTTTAATGTGTGGCCTCCACCCTTTGGCCCTGCTGGCCAGTCTTTTTGGTTATGGTACATGTTTTTACCACACGAAACGTGGTCACATGTAAACTCACAAAGAAATAAATAAACACTTTACAATAACAAACATACCACTATCAATGCTCCTTGCATAATTACTAAATGTGTACGTGACTTGTGTACACCACTCACCCTAATAATTAATGAAATTATATGATATTTCACCAGTCAAAACATTGCATGGTGTAACTTGAGAAAGGTAAACTTAACTCTGTGTGACTCTATCTTACAATGAATAATATTTCCTTGGTTGGGAACTGCATCGTGCATACACATATTAACCCTGGAACACAATAATAATAAATATATTACAAACCTGCATGACACATGACACTGGTGACGTGATGTCAACATACATCAACACATTTCAAAATATAAACAAATGAGACACATGACACTGATACTAAAATACTCTATTCTACTGGGATGGTATGTGCATAACGGCCTAATGGTGGGACCATGTGGTACATGTCAATCGCCTTCCTACTGAGGTATTCAGACGCCCCAAGCCTCTTCGCTCTTGACAACAAGTCGCTGGTGAATGTAGTTTCTCGTGTGGCCGGAGATTGTATCCGCTGCTCTGCTGTTGTGAAACTGGCCATGGCTGCCATACAGGTTGCGTCGGCTGCTGTGCTGCGGATGCGTGGCCGCATTCGGTATAAATGGCATGATGTGTAACACAGGTTCGCATCGAATGGCATGGTGGTAAGGAGAGGCGCTCGTTTATACTGCTGCTGCTACTATGAGGCGAAGGATGCAGGAGATGTAGATTAGGGTGATGGGCGTCCCCGGCACGTTTTCCTCCCGTGCCTCCTTTTCCAATGGTCGATGATCCTGTCGATGCTGCTGCTGATGATGACTGTCGGAATCCCATTGTTAGCATGTTGACATGTCCTGGCCGATCGCGGGGAGGCATATCTTGTACGTCATTGGTGGGATGACTATTTGTTGCGTTGGTAGCATCAGAAATCGCCGCATTCTCTTCTCTTCCAGTTTCCCGTGTGGATGCTACCGCATCGGATGTTGCTGCTTCGAGTGCTGCAGGTTGCATTCTTTTTACCTATTGCATTGGCAATGTGGAATTTTCTGAATGATGCGATTTGTTATGATCATGGATGCTTTGTTGTTTGGCTAAGGTGGCGAACCGAGCACACAGTGCTGTTAGATACGGCATGATGAATAATAAGGGAGGGAGAGCAGTTAGGAAATTCTCTCGCCTGTCGCACCGTGATGAAATATGTTGTTGACAGTTGGGCCGAATGTAAACAAACACACATGGCAAATTATGCATTTGTCATCACTTCAAAATGGCATGCGTGAATGAGACTGTAATGAAATGACTTTCTGAGAACTTGAAAATGTCACTGTCGGGCGAAAACGTCACAATATTTACATGATTTCGTTTGGCCCTGATAGCCTGCACACATGTTTGGTTTTAACACATGTACACATGTATCACAGTCACATGTGGTGGCACGAGCAATGTTTACATGCAAGAAACAGATTAGGCAGTTCACATTTGGTGATAGCAAAACGGCGAACTATCACACACAGTTGTTTTGGTGGCCTTTACCTGCTGTTTGGTCATGAATGTTCCTGTTTACATTTGCATGGTTGTGATTTTTCCCATTGTGCCTACACAACAAAACTGTGTATCTGCCTTGTGCTGATATTGTGAACATATGGTACAGGTACGTGTTGGCATGTTGTTGTACTACGAATGGTGGGTGGTGGGGTGAAAGTTATTTGTTCTCATGTGGACACTGCATTCGCATTAACCCGATAACAGTTCACTCCTTCACTCGTGTCGCAGTTACAGACCAGCTCAAACTGTGTTGTTGTGACACTGGTGACCTTGCGGATCTTCCTTGGCCGATTGCTGCATCCACTGTGCCAGTGGTACTGCATTCCTAAGCAATATATACAGGGAAGTGGTTGATGTGATGTTTCAATCGCGTTCCCGCAGTCCACTACAAAACTGTGAGGTGCGGTTGGAGCTGCGTCCCTCTAACTCAAAGTGCATGCTGCGCCTGTGCACCAGTAGCGGTCGTTACCGATCGGGCCGACTGGTCGCGTGGCGAGTTGTTGACAAGTACCGAGGTGAGCGTGGCAGTGTGTTGCATAACATGTTCTCCCTCCAGTTCGTTCAAAATGTCGGAGATTGGCATTTTGGCTGTTGGCTTCTCTTGATCTGTCGATAGCAGGGATTGAGGTACAGGTGATATCGCTCATTGTGGTGTGGATGGTGTGGCTTGGTCAGTTCTGTAGACATGATGAATACTGAGAGTTTGTTGTGATTCCTTATCCGCACACGTGATTTGCTGTGATGGTTGAATTTATGTCTTCATGCGTGGTTGG
Source organism: Dryococelus australis (assembly GCA_029891345.1). Classification (NCBI taxonomy): domain Eukaryota; kingdom Metazoa; phylum Arthropoda; class Insecta; order Phasmatodea; family Phasmatidae; genus Dryococelus; species Dryococelus australis. The sequence continues at coordinate 68,035,848 of CM057006.1, read as the reverse complement.
TTCACGCTGGCTAGGTAGAGTGGTGGTGGTGGATAGAAACACTAGCGTATCCAAAATCGTTGTGGGTGGTGTTCGCCTCTCACTGTTTTTGCATGCCCTACACAAAATGCATTGGTCATAGTAATCTGGTGGTCTCCACACATCTGTGATGGCGCATTCCTTGTGGTAACGGCACACCGCTAGCAAGCTACTGTATGGCTCCTGGTTCCTTGACATGTGTTTTTCTGGCACCTATTGTAAAGGGCCATCTGTAGCCATGGTTGGGCATGTGCGATTGGCATTACTTTGCAGTTGCAGTAGGGGTGGTGGGCGGTAAATATGTCCAAGTTCGTACATTTCACAATTCCCGCACTGCTTGCATGTTATTGATTGAAGTCGAAGTAGAAGCCCATGATGATGTTTCGCATGAATGTAGTCCGATGTGGCAGTCCCTGTAATCTTCCGCTGGGCCATGTAGCTCGCAGCACGTGGCAGTCGCCCAGCGGTGTGGTGCAGTAGGGGTGGTTGATGTGGCGAGGCGAAGGAGGGGTGGAAACAGGTGCACTTCCCCTCGTTGTTGGAATGTCCCAAAATGGTGGCCATCGAGGCATTACACATGATCTTCTTTGTGGCAATATGGCAATCGGCTTCCTCCCTATGTACTCCAATTGGGCGAATTTCTTTCTGATGATGCCTGGTATACGTCACGTCATGACTTGTTGGAGTTGTTCAATGATTGCCTTTCAGAAGGAAAATTTCCATCTGGGTGGAAGGAAGGTCGCCTTATAGTGATCTATAAGGGTGCTGGGAGGAACCCAAGAAAGGCGAACTCGTGCAGGCCAATAACACTTCTCCCAGTAATGGGGAAGACGTCGGAACTCCTAGTAAACCAAAGGCTGATGCAATACCTGGACATTGTTCAAGGTATTCATCCTCACCAGTACGGGTTCACAAAAGGCAAGAGTACTGAAATGGCGATTAATGACATGGTCGAACAGGTGAAAACCTACGACCAAACCTATGTCATGGCGGTATCCTTATATATCACGGGAGCTTTCGACAATGCTTGGTGGCCACAAATATAGAGGCAACTTCGCTTGTTGGAGTGCCCCGGGAACATTTATGAAATGATTAGATCCTTCCTGACAGACTGCAAGTGCACCCTGGAAATGGGTGCACATAAGGAAGAAAAGGTGTTGACCAAGGGCTGCCCACAAGGTTCAGTCCTTGGTCCCATTCTCTGGAATGTGATCTTTGAGGGCCTGCTACATCTGGATCTGCCGCATGGCTGCATGGTCTATGGCTATGTGGACGATGGCTTGCTACTTGTCCCGGCCTGGTCACAGAAAGAACTGGAAGATAAGATGGACAGAGCTCTGTAAATGGTTGAGGAGTGGGCTGGAAGGTTCAAATTGGACCTTTCAGTCGACAAAATCAATGCCATATTGCTTAAGGGCAACCTTAAGCGGAACCCCGTGATCAGGTTTGGGGGGAGAGTAATCAGGATGGTCACTGAGATGAAATATCTTGGTGTCATCCTGGAGAGTCGTCTAGTGTTCCATGCACATGTTCGCTATGCGGTGAACAGAGCAGTAACGATGTTTCACCGGTTGAGGGCGGTAGCGCCTGCAAACTGGGGGCTCGAGTACCGGACGTTAAAGCTTATGTACAAGTCTGTCTTTCTGCCCATCCTCACGCATGCATGCGGTGAGGCGGAGCGTGTCCATGGGAAAAGGGCCATTAATAGTGCTCAAAGAGCTGCACTATTGGGGATTACAAAAGCTTACAGGACAACTTCAGGTGATGCTCTCCAGCTTATTGCTGGGGAGATCCCTCTGGATCTGTTGGTGGTGCAGATGGGGACCATCTCTCGTAGAAGAAAGCGGGGAGTAATTCCCACAGCTGAACTGAAAGAGATGAGGGAGGCCACACTAACAGCTTAGCAGACCAGATGGGACCTTAGTATTAAGGGTCGCTTGATGCATGGTTTGTTCCCTTGTGTGAGGGAGAGACTGAGATTGGAGAAATGGCTCGAAGTGGGACACAACTCCACTCAGTTCTTGACCGGGCACGGGAACTTCCGTACTAAGTTGTCTTCCCTGGGCCTGGTAGAGGATCCCCACTGCGTGGTATGTGATGAGGATGATTCCTCCACTCACGCTTTGGAATGCCCCAAGATTGAAGACCTAAGAATTGAATTTGAGGGAAATTATGGACCTCTCTGCCTCGGGCCTATGCTTCGGGATAGGGACAAGACGACTCGCTTGTTGAAATACCTAACAAAAGTGGGTAAACGAAGGGAAGTGTTTGATGTCTGGTGATCGGGCCCTCGGTTGAGTTTGGACCTGGACTTGTCGGAGGTGGACAACAAGAGGGAAGAGACTGGGATAGATGTTGAAATCCATAATGGGTGATCACATCTTCCCAGTCATAATCTTGGATGATGGGGGTGGCCCAACAAAACCCCCTCAATATTTGAATAAAATGGAACAACCTGCTAGGGTGCATGGGTTGAAACCCTGCAAACCCCCCCTCCAGGATAGAAGCAACATCAGAAAAGGGAAACACTACCCAGGTCTATGTCTATAATGCGAGTTATAGACCTAGAACTGCAAATGTCAAGTGGACAAGGCTCTCAAGAGAGAGAGCCACCTGGTTGGCCGTTTGCATGGAGCCCTGTGGTCTTTGTGCGTGAGGGCTTTGCTCGTGTTACTTGTAACATGAGCAAGCTCAAACATGATAACAGAAGGAGAACTGTCTGTGCCATGTCCCATGTCAGGGAGGTATGGTCAACGGGAGTGCCCATGGAGGAGGTACGGACTAAACAGCCCTGAAGTATCGAGGCTGAGAGGGAAGTCTTCCTCCAAAAAGCACTAATGAGAAAATCGTTGGCAACCCCAGAGGAAGTCAAAACAATTGAAATTGACTGGCTGGATGAGAAGAACATGGTGGATGCTACTGTACAGGCCAGGCCTGTACAGTAGCATCCACCACAAGCAGATCCTAATGACCCACAATGGCTGTACAACGACCTAATCAGGGGAGCGATGTTAACTAAGTTGGAAGATCCGATGACGTTGATGTCAGCTCTTGCCCTTGTGATAAGAAACATGGAGGGGGAGATAAGGTTCTCTTTCCTAGAATGGCGGCTATTGACAGGCTTGTCGTCGCCCAGGCAGGCCTGCCGACTAATCATACAGAGTTAGTCACTCTGATAAAGGAATGTTTCTGGAGTAGGAGCGAAAGATTCGCAGAATCTGACGACCTTCAGGATGCCATCCGCACATACGTGAGGCGTACTTTTGATTACAGTAAGCCCTTCAATGGGTACACTGTGGTCAGGTACTAGTCCTTCACTTCGGCTGGCATCCTACCAACAGTTCGGTCACGCCATACAGATGTGACACCCCCCTCCCCCTGGGAGGGGCCTGGCTCGGTGGAGGAAGGATCTGGGTGGACTGGTTCGAGTAGAAGAATCTATCGAACAGGATGGAGAAAATATGGCAAAGTAGAAATGAATTCCTTCCCATTGAGCCTCCAACCGCCTGGCCAGTAGCAAATACACCCAAACTAGACAACCTTGGAAGAGACGACATGCTGAGCAAAGCTCACGCATATTTTACTGGATGGACAAAGTTGAAAGTAAATGTTTGAGTTATATTAAGAATGACAAGGCAAAGCGAAATAGAACACAGCGATGGAACTGAATGAGTCTGTGTGTGCATGAGTGCCGATACGGAATGTTATTTTTGGGTTTTCGTAACAAGCTATTTGCGTCAGGGGGCGATGTGGAGGGGGATGTTACTGGTTACCGGACATCCCCCTAAACTAAGCCCGGCACAACCCAGACGCACTGAGCCGAGAAGGAAGTTATGGGTATACCATCATGCTTAAATTTCAATCGAGTAGGATTTGCACTGTCGCGTATTTAGTTAGTGTGTGAGTGTGTAGATTAGTTGTAGTGTTCTTTTTTCAACAGTCGGACAGCATGACGGTTTCAAAATTGCAAAGTTCCCGGTGGTTACCTGAGATCAAAAGAGCCGATTTAGCTTTTTGTTTTTGGGGGCTAAAGTAGATTGGCTAGAAAGAAGCGCTCCAGGTATGACCTAAAAGGTCATACCTGGAGCGCTTCATTCTGGAGGAATCGACCACCTGGAGGGGAGGTTTGGTGAGGCCAGCGCCGCTTCCACCGGGAACTTTGATGATGCCTGGTATGATGAAGAAATGTTGGAAAAGGTTCGCCAGTAGCGAATAGTACTGAGGAAATCTCAAAGGATGGACGCATGTGAGTGCGCGTGGTCACAAGTGATGCACAACAAAAATGGCATGAAAGCATGCGCAGGAATGCATGGAATAATAGCAGGAATTTTGCCGGAAAATTTTTGCTTGGAAAATGAATTTTGGAATCTGGTATTTGGATGGATATTCTGGCGCGATGTAAAAGCCACACGACTAGGCAAGCCGTTTGACGGGGTCGCCTTTCTGGTCCAGGAGGGATGTTGAGGTTATGTCGAATGGTTGGTTTCAGGATGGAAATATGCTACCCAGGGTGCCAGTCCGCTCTGCAGTGAACATGATGACTCTTGATCTTGGAGGTGTACGGCCGATCATGCAAAGTGGCTGCACCTCCCGTACTAGTGGGTTGCTACATCCATGCAGCTGGTGTGAAAACTACAAAGTTTTTGGTTATGAATATACTCATACTTTGACTAGTGAGGGCTGTCAGCCTCCCTCGACACATAACTTACTCCTGGCAGGAGTTATGGGACCCTTATGCCAGAAACTCACGTCACTTATGTTTGCCATGTTCATGGCTAAGTTACATGACCGAGGCGATGTCAAAATAAATAAACCTGTGAAAACAGCTCGACACGGGTTATTTATATAATTTCCCATTCAGGGCACTTACAATTTGGTTTCGCCACTCGGCTCGGCGAGCTCCTACACTGTGAAAATATCGCATGGTGTACAATGGAAATTACAGTACCTTACATCCCCGGTGTGTACAATACACCAGGATTGTGAGATGGTGCTCTCGCTGGGAGTGAAATAAATAAAAGATGTTCCAGTAAATTGAATATAAGATTAGGCGCATTATGTGATAGGTACAAACTGATGTAGGCACAGAAAGACCCGGTACGACGACCGTCTCAGTGAGAGCCTAAAATGCTACTATCCATCATGGACGCTGGAGCTTGCCACCTGACCACCAACTTCCCACATGACACGCAAAAATGCAATTATTCACATATATTCATTTACATGAGTTGAGGAAGAGTCCGACAATGAATCACAACTGATCAAATAACCCTTCAGATGATTTAAAACACAGAACAAAAATTCTGCACTGAACAATAAAATCTAATTATGGATTAACACTGTTTATTGACAACCATGTGTCCGCTGTCCATGCCCTAGCCTAGTTTAGCATGATTTTCATACTGGGTCTATATTTTTTGTAGACTACCCTTTACTCTATTTTAATTTGTATAATGTCATACAACACTTGGCTGTGTAATGCAGTATGTAATAGTTCTTTAAACACACTAACATAACTGAAAGGTAATCGACATGATTTTGTGATTGTTTGCGGACACTGTCCTTTGCCTTGCTGTTATGTGTGGCCTCCGCCACTTGGCTCTGCTGGCCAGTCTTTTAGGTTATGGTACATTGTTACCACACGACACGTGGTCACATGTCAAATGACAAAGAAATAAATAAACACTTTACAATAACAAACATAGTACTTTCAATAACCCTTGTATAATTACTAAACATGTGCATGACTTGCGTACACCACTCACCTTAATTATTAAAGACATTATATGATATTGCTCCTGTCAAAATATTGCACGGTGTAACTTGAGAAAGTTAAACTAAACATTGTGTGACTCTATCTTACAGTGAATAATATTTGCATGTTTGGAAACTGCATCATAATACACATATTAACCCTGGAGAACAATAATAATAAATATATTACAAACCTGCATGTCACGTGACCCTGGTCACATGATGTCAACACACAACACAACATTAAAAAAGATAAACAAATGAGACACATGACACTGATACTAAAATACTCTATTCTACCCTTCTCTGCATATCAAAACAAACACAACCTAACCCTACAAAAAAAAACATAACCTTACATAACAATTGATGCACTGATGCACTGCACAAACGCACTACACACACACAAGGGGATACTGGCTGCTGCACTGACATCTCGCTCGTGGTGCTGCAGTGTCGGGGATGCTGATGCGATGGGATGTGCATAACGTCCTAAGGGTGGGAGCACGTGGTACATGTCAAGCCGTGGGGCACATAATCCTCTGCCCCCAGGAAGTGGGGGAGAGAGGTTGCAACCATAATCAAATTGATAGATTTGATTAATTCTTAATCCGATCAAAATGCTCGTTAATCCGCTAATCTCAATCCGATAAAATGTGATCAAAGAAATGTGATCAAAGTTGTTCCATCAAACTTGTTTGATAAACTTCTTTGATGAGATTGTTTTGTGTATAGTGTGGTGCAAAGGTGTGCTAAGGCTTTTTATTAATTTTTATTTTATTTTTGGGTGGGGAGCAACATGGTAAATGATCACCCTCGCAGCTCTTGCATTGTACATTACATTACATAACTTGAACTAAATTACACAATGAAAACGGATTTGAAAACACATAGGAATAAATTAAATCATACAAGCAGCTCTCCCAAAACACATCCGGTCGCCTGTGAGGTTAGTGAAGCAATGTCTTATAAGCTGTGTGTCAGGAGCATGACTAGAGACACGGAGCATGGCTGGCGTCTGGCAGGCGACAGAGGTTGTAGCTACTCGGAAATAGATGTGAATACACAACTGCATGACAAATGGATAAAAATTATGTTTATGATGCACATAGTAGATGAAACAAGAAGCTTTAAAAATTAAAACATTTCAAACGATTTAATATTTCCCTACAAAATAAATTTCCGCATCCAAAGGCAAATGGTATATTCCCCGTAATGATAGCATGGACAAACAAGTACTGGAAGAAATTAACCCCATTTTTAACACTACTTTCACTATTGTAGAAGAATAATAAGTGAATGGTGACAGAGTTGAATGTTTTTTATGTACAAAGATGGTTATGTTTGTGTAAAGTATGTGTATTTTAACAGCAGACATCAGCATGTTGATTCCTCAGCAGTAGAAATTTGTTTTATGTGTTAAAATATTTTGTTACAAGCAAACATTGGTGCGCTCCACCCCTCGCTGCTGCTGTAGACAGAAAAGGTTAGCTGGAAATGTTCTTGTAGCTGTGGTGTGCTGATAGGAGATCTTATACCTGACTCTCAAGAGGTATTTTTTTCAAACCAGTGACCCCTTTTCCAGCCCCCTTCCTTGTTTCCACGTTATGTTACAAGTTAAACTCGGGCGACAGGGTTTTATCGATATTCTACAAGTTCCTCGTTTTGTTTCATATTCACTCAGGCATACAATTTTCTCAAACACTTTTTTAATTATAATCCCCCTCCTTATTTTCCCTCAGCCCATAAATTTCTTCAAAGTGGTTTTGATCAGATTTTTTAATGGAATTTTTGGTTTTAAAAATACAGAGCTTGATTTATAAACATATTTTCTCCCTCACAAAGAAGGAAGCAGACTGCGAGCTGTCTTTAAGCGAGAACGGACGGTGATTCCCTGGTGAGGTCTGGTCAGTTGATAGGTGATTACTCCATTTCTATGGTCCTCTTCAAGCTCCTCGGTAAGGCTGGCTGTCATCAAATCTTCTATGGCAGTTCACTGTCGGGCAGAGATATCACACAGCACAATCGGTGCATGCTATGCCTTCACCAAAGTGAGTGCCAAGGTTGTTATCGATAGTGTAGCACCAATGTTCTATATCGTTGCATACTCGAACTTGTAAAATAATATTATACGGCTTAAAGAAAACTCTTCAGTATCCTATTTGCAGGATCTCAGCTGTAGGCTTGAAGATGCTAGCCATGACTGACAATTTTATACTAAACGGTCTCCTTTATATAGTCGGGTTTTATGTTTTTAAGTGTTCTTGCTTAACCAAACTTTACAGTTCCACATGCCACAGGGAGTAGTTAATTGTTGGTTTCCGATATACGTAAAATGTTCCTTGTTGTTACATTGTTCACTCCATACTGTAGGAATAGAACAACAACTACATTCCTTCTGCATGATATATTTGATTTTCTTGAATCACGTACATTTCTTGATGTATGCACTTTGAGCTTCAAATGTTAGTTGACTCTCACTGCAAGGTAGCCTACTGTCAGGATGCAAATTATACAAAGGACAAAATCGTCGCCCAAAACAAGCGTCGAAAATTTTTAAAGTATAACCAGGACTGATCAACGAAAAACACCAATGTTCTTCTCCATTTCACATTTGAATCTGTAGTGGACTATCTTCTTCTTCATCTCGAAACCATACTTGCCTGTAACATGGAGTAACACTAACGTAGTGTAGTGACGGGTAAAACCTCTCCATCATAATTGAAACTCTGGTGTACTGTTCTTTCTTTTTATAGTTAGATTTTCTTCCAGTTTGAGATAATATTACTTGTTTAACGACACCTCGATTAAATAGAATTTACAGACACACAATCACTGCTATCCCAAACTTTGCAGTCCCACATTCCACAAGGCGAGATTTTAATTCGATTACTTCCTTTCATTTGTGTGATGTGTTGTTTGTTATTACATGTTTCAGTCCAGAAGGCAGAGCTGTTGTAGAACTCTGTACTTTATTTATATCTTATTTGTTTTAATCCTAGTTCCTTGGTTATTTCTTCACTTACAGTTTTAAAACATAGATCCCCAGAAGAACAAGGCAGGTCGCTGTCGGGTCGCATATTAAAAACCGAATAACCATCTTGCTCATTACACAAAACTCGTTCTTTATATGTATTTCCTGCGAAACTTTGTGTCAAGTAGTGTAAAGTTCCAGTGTTCATCTCCGTTGCACATCTGAAATTGGAAGTACAAGTTGTTTAGAGATTTGAACAACACTTTTTGTAGCCTGGAGTAATACTCTCATACATCTGCTCTGGGTAAAATTTCTCCATTTTCAATGTCTTACATGGGTATAAACTTGTAACAAACCATTTTTTGAAATTATTATCTCTACGCATAGGTAGGATGTTGATATAAAAACTCTCTTACAGCTTCGCTTTTGCATTGCGAACAGAACATTTTTTTCTCACAGTGATAAGTGGTATAGCATTTTACTATTGAATTAATACTCAAACAGTCGTAAAATCTTCTGCTATTTATGACTTCTGCATTGGTTAAACTTTTAAAAATATCCTGCTGTATTTTTCCAAATACATATACTGGATAATCTTCAAAGAGCGCATCATTTACATATTGAAAATGCTCTTTGTAAGGTATAGTGCCAGAGTCCCATTTTAGGTCATGTATCTCGTAAATTTGTTGCCGAAACATCGTTTCAACTTCAGGTTTTAAAGTATACAAAGGCCTGGGATAATTGAATCATTAGCATCGGTTGCATAAGGAATTGAAAGTTCTTTAATTACAAAGGAGTTGTCTTGGTAATTTTCGAAACCTTGCGCATAGCACATCATTGTTATGTTATTTCTTTTTTTTTTTTTTTTTACACTCTCGAGTTATACAGTATGTACAAAAAGTCTCCACTCATTTTATTTATAAGATCTCAGTGGTCGCCTCGGAATCCACTTCGTCAACCCCGGAATCGTCTATTACTACATCTGGGACAATTCTAGCTTTAATTAGCTGTTCCAACCTTCTCGACAAACAATCCCTCTTCATATGTTGTAAGTTCTCATCATTAACGAAAGTGGGCATGCCGTAAGGGCAGTCTTCACACGGAAGATACACCACGATATCCTCATCAGCTCGTAAATGTTCTAGAAGCAAAAGTAATGATAAACTCTATCAGCAGCAGCCACAATTGTGAACAGTCTAAATTCAATAACGTTTTCGCCTTGAATACTTGAACACAGTGCTCATCACAATTGTCACAGTAGTGACCTTGATGCATTATACCTGTAGATTTTTTCAGTGCAAGTCTCGATGTTGTTGTGGATGCCTGGCATTGTAGTGGATGCTTGGCATTGTTGTAGATGCTGTGGATGCCTGTCGTCGCTGTAGATGCTGTGTACGCCTGGTGTGGTTTCAGATCTATTGCAAATGCCTAACTCTCGGTACTGCTAATGCAATGCACATGCATGCCCACACACTATCTGACCTTGGCAGCTGATGACTTAACACCGAGAAGAAATTTATTTATTCCTCCTTATATAGTATATGGATTCAAAATGGCCGCCATTTTCCTTTAAATTTGCTTAATTTTGGACATTTTAGAAAATACGTGGAAATGTCTTGGAAATTGACATATTCCAGCTTCGATAGAAGTCATTTCAAGCTGGATTCGTGCTATTTCATTAATATTATGTCGAAAAGTTATATTTGTAAATAAACTAGGTTTATATTTGTTCAAATATATACATTTATGGTAGATAGTGTAGTCTAAAATCTCGCATGGAAGCTTTGAGAGATCTTTAAACAAAAAATACGTATTTTTTCTCTGCTACACACAAATATTTAACAGATTGAAAGTTTTGAATGTGTTGTTTTACATTGCCCTTAATGTAAAAACAATTTGTTTTAACACAATTTTTCAAAAGGCGAAAACTTTTTTTTATGAATCGCCTAACTGGAATGATAGTGTTTGCAAATGGTGTTCTTTGAATAGTTAAATCATATAAATGTCTTTAACTCTCCTAAAAATGAGTGAGTGAAAATATCTCTTGTGCGAAATTATTCGTAGGTTCCTGGATTTCTGTGTGATTTTAAAATTTATTGTAAGTTTACTGGAAATACCTTAATAAGTTTTCTGGAAACAGGACTTACCAGTTATTAGAAAAGGCTTATATTTCAATTTAATTTAGTGTATTAAAGACATTTGGAATGTAATTCTTACTGGCGAGGAAATAAATTTATCAGTAGGACTTGGGAAAAGTTTTTCTTCGATAGCACTACAAAATTTAAACAATTCGAGGGTAGAGGGCTATTTTGCAAGCAGGTCAATGCTTCGGGTGAGTCCAAAATTCACAGCCCGAGGGGACGCAGCTAGGCAGGCAGCCCTCGAGCTGGACAAAGATGCGCTCGGGGCTAGTGGTGTCATAGCGGGGGGAGGGAGAGGGGGCTCATAGCGCTAGACATGGCACAGGTCCTTCCAACTGTCCACTGCCATTTTAGTTTGTCGACAACCCTCTCTGTGTGCTGTTGGATATCTTATTATGCTCTTCTTTCCCACTTCACCGCCTGAGATCGGAGCTTTGGCAGGGTCCAGTACAACGACCGATGGGTAGCGGACCCCCAGCCAGCGAACTTCGGTCAGCGGGCTTCAGCTCTCGTTAAACATTTTCATCAGATAATATCTGCTACGGGCTTCACCTAATGTTACATGCGAATTTATATACCTCTTTAATTATAATAATTGTTATTTTTGCTATTGGGAAAATTTTCATGTGTTAAGACCAGATCGATATAGTGCATCCATTATTTTAAATAAATTTATAGTTTTTCTTCGATCAAGTGTTTGGACTGAAACTGTTCATAGGTTTATTAATGTCTTTAAAATATCCAATGTTTGTTGCTGGATTAAATCCTTCTTTACGCCTATCCGAGTCTCCCTACACTTCATTGGAAATTATGTTAAAAAATAATTTATTCTCATGCTAGGAAAATACGTGAAATAATGTGAGCGAATTATTTATTTTCCCCAGGGAAGTGAAATTGTGAATTAATGATAATTAAAAATGTGGCATTGGGGTAAGTTTTGCTGTGCATTTACATGATTCTTTTGCTTTGTACGTTATTCAAAATTTCATGTGAACGGTTTAACATTGAGGAAGACATGATTAATTTTTTCGTGGATAATAACTCACTAAAAGTAGATTGATAGGGAAATATAAACCAGTGAATTCGTAAACACAGATAAATAATTTTTATTGATTTGTGGCATAATTTTTAATGTCGAGGAGTTTCTGCCAGAACCTCAGTCGACCGAAGCAGACACAGGTTCTGTTTGCTAGCAATAACTTGCTCAGCTTATAATTCGACGTAAGTGATACAGTGGAGTCATTCCTTCACCAACCTCACAACCGGACGAACGTGTTTTAAAACCATTTAATGTTGTAAGGTATGTGGAAAACTCAGAGGCCATTAAAGAGACGTGTGCTATATTGTTTGGTTAAATTTTAATTATTTTATAACTCATATATTTGTAGGGAAAATAGGATACCTTTTTGCCTGTGCTTAATTCCTTTGTATCACTTCGTTTGCGTAAATGTGCTCCCATATTTAAGTTAGCTGGATTGCTTTGGCCGGTATGCGAGTTTCCATTTTGATGTGGAAATTTATTTTGTAGAGAAATATTAATTCGTTTGAAATTTTTTTATTTTTAAAACTTTTTGTTTCATCTAGTATGTGCATCGTAAACATAATATGTTTCCATTTGTCCATAGCTATAACCTCAGTCACCTGCCAGACACTGGCCACGCTCTACGTCTCTAGTCAGGCTCCCAACACACAGCTTATAAGGCATTGTTTCATCAACCTCACAGCCGACCGGATGTGTTTTGAGAGAGCTGCTTGTACAATTTTATTTATTCCTACGTGTTTTAAAATCTGATTTTATTGTGTCATTTCATTCAAGTCATGTAATTGTAGCTATAACTCGATACCTGATTTCTTTATTTTTTAAATTAAATCAGGATAGTTGGGGTCCATTTGAAATTTGGATTTGCGATTCAATTAGTGCATTCGTGAAAATTATAGTACTAGCAAACAGGAAATCGTATTCACATCTCTTTTTGTTTCATTCATGACATATTTAATAATAATAATTTCATTCAATACACCATAAACTCTGTCGCCTGCCAGATGCCGGTCCAAGTAGACGTGCAATACACACACATACATATATATACACACACACACACACACACACAAAATCTCATCAAAGAAATTAGATCATACAAGTTTGATGGAAAAACTTTGATCACATTTTATCGGATTAATATTAGCGGATTAACGAACATTTTTGATCAGATTAAGAATTAAATTGATCAATCAATTTGATATAAAATCGATAATCCGATTAATCAAAAGTGAAGTAGGATCGGCACTCCCCTACTACTCGGGCAAACTTTCGTTCTTGATTAGCTATGCAAGATTCAGTGATGAAATGCATGAGCTCAAACAATTTGCAACTGGAATATAAACTTTTTCACGCGATTTTATTAACAGTTTATACACACAACAATTCCCAGCCTGAGGCCGAGAACCTTATGCCAGAACTGTAATTCCCTTCATCATGGATACAAATGTTATACTCATGAGAATTATTATTTCATATTAGATGGGTGTTTAATTAAAAAAACTTCGTGTTTTCAGATTTTCGTTTTGCAGAATCGTGCTACAGTGGCTAATGTCTTGTTAGTACAAGATGAGACTAGAAATGCGAAACAATATTTTGGTCGAAATGTTAGCTGCACGGAAGGAGCAGACATTCAGATGGAACTCTTTCGAGGGAACTAGAATTATTTCTTCTGTTCGATTTAACACAATCGACGTTAAATCAACCATTTCCAAGAAAATTTCTTCTTTAAAAAATTCTAGCTAAGGTATTTTAGTTCTTTTATCTTTCAAAAATCTGAAAACGATAAATATAAACAGGCAAAGTCTGCCACGAGTTCAGTGGAGCTAATTTCCTGCACACTAGAGTATGGTTGTATTTATTTCAAAAGTAAATTTTGGAAACTAGTTAGCGAAATTTTTTCATGAGGCAGTGAAAGGAAAACCAGTCATGTTTCAAGGTTGATTTCAATTTTTTTATAATTATTTTATCTGGCGAGCTCCCGAATCCCGCTACGCCAGCGTGAGCACCTTCACAGTTCTGTTTGTCCTCCAGCATGCTTGTTAATAGCTAAGTCGGTCGGAGAATAGGATGCGTCTCAGGGCAAACCCTATACTCTTTAAGTCGGGTTTATTTAATAAATGGGCGCATGCATCGCGGCTGTAGCAGGATTGAACAATTTTTTTATATATATTGTAACAAACATATACAACTAAACTATAAATAATTAACTGAGTATCTTACATGAAACACGATCAGCTTAGGCACTTTTATTTTGTTAGATGAAGTTATCAACATAATTAAATTTTCGTAGCAAATTTTAAAGTAGGTTTAACCAGTAAGCCTTGAGGTTTGAATTTCAAGAAATGCTAAGCGACAATGAGTTTTCACTTCTTCAGTGAATCCAGGTAAAAGTAAAAACGTTCTAATATAGTCCGTACAAATTATATTCTTATATGTAAAGAAATACTGTAGAAATATCAGCTGTGATTTTGCAAATCCACAAAAGACTATATACGTAATTATTTCAGAAGATGACAATTACAGGTAAAGAAAACAGTAAGAAACGAGTAGCAACGTGCAGCAATACTACTACTAATAATAATAGCAATAATAAACCGTTCCAGAAATAGCAGTGATCTCGGCTTGACAAGCGGTCATTCCGGAAGTGAATGACTCGGACGGCGATCACAGGCCGCTGTGTCAGATTTCAGCCTTCTGTGTACGCTGTTATGACGCGCGTAGATCGTGTTGCGATAACTGAAATATGAAACTACTCAATAAAAGCATCGTTGCAAATAACCAGGGCCATATCCGATTTCGTCAGGAGTGTGGATCTTAATAGAAATAAAAAAAGTTAAATTTATATTTTTAATTTATTTTCAACATTATAAAAATAAACATAGCTAACATTTACAACATTAAACTGCGTATCCCTACTATATTCCATTCACGGTTACTTCGGACGTTTTAACACAAACCCTTTAAAAATTCAACCCATGTATTATGTACGTATTTAGTCATTTCCTAAATATACCATGTATCAAGGATTTTACACTTCTGTAAACACAGGTGTATCTTATTTTTCGTTAAATTGAAGTTTTACATATATTTTATTTGTAATTAACATAAAATAAAAACAGTGAGAAGACATTTGTGTTGGTACCGTCTATTAATAAATAGTTCTCATACAAAATAATATTACGACTGCTTGCGCAGGAAAGCAGTGCGTTGGTGTAACTTCCCAGACTTAGTTAAGCTTATCTTGCACGAGGTGGAGGAATATCCTGGAAGTAGAACTTTAGCAGGACTTCAGAAAAGTGTGAAGTAACTGCGAATGGATTATATTTCACTTGATAAACATCAGTGAGCGCAATATTCAATGCCAGGCTCAGTTCCAACCAGTCTTTATCACTGTCATTATATACAAACTACAGTCACTCAATCGACACTTATTTACACATTGCAAACAATGCAGATGTTTGACATTCACACCGATCAGTCTCACTCTCACTCTACCGATGCTCTCAGACCTCACTCGCTGGTCATCACATCGCTTTGCGGTCGTCGCTCGTCGTCCCCATTGTTCCACACACCTGGCGAGCGTGACCGTACGAGGCTCCAGGTTCTCGGCACAATGTTTTTTTTATCCCGGCGAGCTTCCAAATCCCGCTACACCACCGTGAGCTCCTTCGCAGTTCTGTGAGCCCTCCGGCACGCGTGTTAGTAGCTAAGGCGGCTGGAGAATGGGATGTGTATCAGGGCAAGCCCTACACGCCTTAGGTCGGGTTTAATTATTATAATGGGCGCATGCATCGCATCTATAGCAGGGCTGTCTGGTGTCATGGCCGCAATCGTAGCCATGGACACAACCCGAAAGATGAAGGGTCTAGGTGGAAGAGCATAGCAAACGAGGCAAAGCGGAGGGGGCCTTGAACAATCTATGCGACAGTCGCCGAGGATAAACGTAATTTCCTTTGACTGGAATGGGCCTGGAGAAAGTAGGGTAAGTTGTTAGTTAGCGAATATAGACTTGTGTGGGTTTGATGCGGGGCGATATTAAATTAGTGCGCAACTGGCGTGTAACCATGGTCGCGCTGCGTGGCCCTGGTGGCGAGGACAGAACTGATCCACCCACCCGACATATGCCGACACTCTGTAACACAGAAATAAGTTTTAGTGTGTAACAGGCAAATTAGAGAAAAGATAAATTATATTTAGTCTTTGCAGCTTATATAGCTCAGTCGACCTGACCCAAAAGGCTCTTCGCGTCCTAGGTAGCACTAAGAGAGAGGTTGGGCGATGACCAGAAAGTTCGCGCAGCGACTAGCCTAAGACATTAGATCTTCCAAGGACGGCAGCGAGTCTCGATAGGCTTATCGCGACCCGCGCAAAGTGTTTTGCGGCAGCTTGTTTCTAAACGTGCCCGCTTCCTCGGTTTACCGTGATACTCTTGAAGTGCTGTGCTTCACATGCACGAGGGGGGAGGGGGGTACGAGTGAAAGGATGCAGAGCGGTTGCGTGCAACAGTATTCGCTGTAAAATGAATTATTTTCACTGCTGGTATTTTATTCCTTTTGCTTAAGGCAGCACTGCTTTTAACCATGTCCTAATGCAAACACAGACAATGAAAAGCAGTTATTGATGTAACTTCCGCAGACACTCAATGCCAATGTAATCTGAGAGAGACTTCCGCGCTGTACTTACTTATTTGGCTTACCTATCTGACACCTAGGATTCGTGCATGTGTCGCCCTACACAAACAATTGTTAAAAAAAAGTAGTCTGTGCGCCACGTCTATGCGGACAGGCTCCATAGTGTATTATGGAGAGACCATCTGCCAAGATGTGGTGCGTTGATTATGTATCAGTTGGTCAGATAATCTAGCTGTCATAGCCCCCTTTTTAGCCTACTTTCCGAAGGAAAGATGGGCTTTAGCAATCACTTGAATGATGGTCCGGAATGCATGTCCCCACTTATAACTTCTAAACCGGCAAGCCGAATTTCACCAAACTCGGTCCACATGAAGCATTTAGTAGCATAAGTACATCAGACTTTTATAGTTTTCGATCAAGTTTGTACTTACTTTCAAAATGGCGGCAACTTCAAAATTTAGGCCACTGTATTATAGCTCGGGAAGCATTTAAACTATTTAAACTAAATTTGGTACTTCGACAGTGTATAATATAAGCATTGAATTGAGAATATTATTATGTTACTGGCCCGTTATTTAGAAAGCTATTGCAATGTAAATAAATAAATCCCTTTTCTTTATATTTCGAGAACTAAACCGCATATAGCCGCCAAATTTGACACATATGTAGGCCTAATACGGTTTTAGGCCATGCTGATAAACAAAAATTAAATGGGCCAAGCACTTATTTCAAAAATGGCTACCATATAAATATTTTAACGTTAATTTGCTACATCTACCATACTGTTTAACTAATTTCGATCAACATTTTTCTGCTGAAAGTTTCTAACACAATGATCAAAGATCCTCTTTCGTCAGTCATCTTGTAAGATAGCATCACATAAAATATAAATATTTAGCATCATATCTGGGGGAACTGGTAACCGATTCTTACCAAATTTTGCTTGTTCGAATCAACTGGCATGTTTTGGTGAGCCATGTGCTTATTTTTAAAATCGTGGAGATGTAAACATTTTATATTACTACACTATATCTATGTAACCATGCAACAATTTACGACTTAACTTTGTATGCTGGCAGTATCTATTACAACGATCAAATGCATCTACCTACAGCCAGGGCCCCCCCCCCCCACATGGGGAGGGATGGCCTGTACCATGGTACCGTGGCCGGGGGTCGTGATGATACACGGTAGTCGCGCATCACTGCCAGTTCATAATACTCCGATACTTATCCCGCGCCCTGCGCCTGTGCAAGGTTGGCAGGACAGGTGGGGCGATATGAGAAGGGAGGAGAGGTTTGTGTTTAGCTTACATTGTTTACACATGCGTGAAACATGGCGAGCAACACATTTCTTCCGCGCGCTCAAGCTCGACCTTTAGTCATAGTCCTGCTGGCTACTGACTGCTGTGATCATGGTGATTGTGTATCAGTCTTCTCTTTTATCTTACAGTATTTGCTAACATGTTTATTATATTGCGTTCATGGAAGTGTTAGCAATGTCTTCTTTTAAACATATATCAGGGGCACAAAAACGAAAAAAAAAAACAGGCTCAAAAAGAAGCAATAGATGCGATTGGTCGGCAAAACGTTACAACATTTTTTTTAAAAGAATCTGAGAGCGCTAGTGATAAAACTATTGAACAAGTGGAAGGTGATACACTCAAAACATAATTCATACATGATGTGATGCTTGCAGAACCCTCCACTAGTGGCAGAACGGGCGCCGGGTCCGGAGAAGTGTTACTGCAGGAAGACAATAGCATAAGTGAGAGTTTATTTGAAAACCGCGGTAAAAAGAGTTCGAAACACCAAGATAATTTTCAATTAGATACACTGTACTTAAAAGATCCTGGCACGTGGCCTGATGTTATTAATAACACTGTTCGACAACAAATAGTATCTTATGCTTATAAATATGAAGAATTTGTTGAACTTTCGAAAACATTTTCGAAAGATGTTGCTCTAAAACCATTTTCTGATTACTTACTAAGCTCAAAATCTATTAAAAACCGAGAATCATATCCCCGTGATTGGCTGGTTTGGAGTACTTCAAGAGAGACATTTCACTGTCTTCCACGTACTTTGTACGAAGGAAACATTTCTGCACCTTTTGTTAGTCGTAGTAATTTAGCAAAAAGGGAAGGATTTTCTCCAAGCAAGACACCGTTTGTATTATCGGTTGCCTGCCCATGAAAACAGCGCTGAGCACAGAAATTGTTATTGTAAGTGGAAATAATTGCAACAAAGCTTACTTTGTACAGGGATAGATTAGTGAGCTCCAGAAACAGATTGCGTGTGAATCTGGGAATCTAATAAGTGGAAAGTTATTTTACGAAGGCTACTTGTTATGCTATTCTTAGCCTCAAGAGGTTTGCCTTTCCAAGGGGATAGCGCAGAGATTGGAGATGTTCACAACGGAAACTTTTTGGGAACTTTAGAATTGTTGGGAAAATATGATGAGATTACTCATGAACATTTGGCTAAAGTGAAGCACCTCCAGTTACAAGGGAAAAGCATGAAAGGTCATGCACATTATTTATCCTGGACGAGTCAGAATGAATTCATTTCCGTCTGCTGTGAAAAAGTTTTGAATGCCATCCTAGAAGAAAGACAAGATGTCATTAATTTTCACGGATAAATAGTTGATGCAACTCCTGATGTTTGTCACCAAGAACAAAAGGTTCTATATTAGGGTATATTTCCAAAAATAAAGAAACAAGCAAATTCGAAATTTTGCGAAAATTTGTCAAATTCTTACACTTCAACGCAAAGCTGCTGAAGATATTACTACCGGAAGTACTTTCAATACTTGAGAGAAATCAAATCCCACTTGAAGACTGTCGGGCGCAAGGTTACGATAACCGTTTTAACATGTGCGGTCAAGTGAAAGGATTTAGAACGAGAATCTTTGAGCAAAATAACCAAGCTCTTCTTTCTCCATGTGGCGCGCATTCATTAAATCGTGCTGGTGTCAATGCTGCTAAAAATATGCCCAGAAGTTGTGACATTTTTTTAGTAACGTGGAGAGTATGTACGTATTTTTTCTTGCGTAGTCCTCAAGGTGGGCCATTTAAAAAGAACATGTGCCATTATCTACTTAAAAAAAAAAAAAAAAAAAAAAAAAAAACCCTAGAAGGAGTGAACTGAGCTTACATCCTGCAAGAAATGTCAACAACTTTACAACCAAAAATATACAGAACTGTTGTGGGCTCGAAGAAATACTTTTCTTCTTTTGAGGGACTTGTTATGGCAGTATTTTGGCATAAACGTCTGTCCTGTATTGATGAACTAAGTGCTATTATTCAAGCGAAAGGAATATCGCTTGAGGTTAAAGTCAATCTCATAAAAAAAAACCTACCGCAGGAAATTCAAAAGTTGAGAGATTTGTGGGCAGATATTTTACAAGAGTCACGTTCAGTTGCCCAAGAAATGGAACTGCCACCAGTTTTTTTTTTTTTTCCGAAGAAAAAAGGAACTGTCTACACAGCATAGCAACGCCAGATGCAAGAGAATAGTCAACTGCAGAATATAAGTTCAAAACTTGTGTTGTTTACAAAGTGCTAGATTTCTTTTTACAGGAATTAGAAGATCGATTTAAAGCAGCAAATTCTTTCTGCGAGCTTTTCAGTCCGGTTCTGAAGTATAATTCTTTAAATGAAAAAGAATTGAAGGCGAAGGCTAGCACGACAGTTCAAAAGTGACTTACCAGTCAATTTATGTGATGAAATTGTGCTTTTAAAGCACACTTCTTCTGCCGTGTTTAAAATCTTTTGAAATCACTAAAGTCAATACGTGAGAAATATTCGGAAGCAGCACGCATGGACGTCCGCATCGCACCCCGTCTCTTTTTTTTTTTTTTGTGCACTTCTCCTTACTGCTGTATCAGCAGGACGAGCGGTACTTGGAAATGTGTCTGAGACCTGGCAGAGAGCACCTTTGAGTCGGCAACGCTTAAATTCACTATCTTTACCGGCTATAGTACACAGCCTGGCTTCTGCGCTGGACTTCGCAGACGTCATATACGAATTCGCAAACGAGAGAGCTAGAAAAATGTAACTTGTTAGTGAGATACAAGTATGCAACGTTATGATCATTAAGTGCGTCTTGTTTTTATACTTACCCATGCTTATGTATATAATTTGTGAAATGCATTGAGTGGTTTGTGTGGTGTTATTTCTGTATCGTTTATTGGACATTTTTACTATTTAAAGAACATTAATTTTCTCTCATATACATTTCTTTTGGATTAGGAGCAAAACAAAAACATTTTTAATGCGCTATTTTTTATGTCAAGTTATTCTACCCAAAGTACAAGCTAGTTTAGTATGAGTATTGGTAGTTATATTTATCAAAACTGAGCGAGACTGCAAATGAGGAAGGACACCGCACTCGTGTTTGGTGGGGGGGGGGGGGATAGGCGATGTAAACGGCCATGGCCATGTTTTAAGTAGGCCGGTCACTTACTTTTAAAATGGCGACGGATACTTCTTAAGGTGGGACAATAACAATATACTAACGTGGCTCTCGGTAAGGTAGTGGATGTAGTTAAAATAACAATGCTTCCCCGACCTTATAGTATTTTATGTACTCTCCAGATGTTTTATTGTATAGCCACAGAATAACCTACAGCTTCTTATATTTATTTACCAACATGCTCTACCATCATGCGATTCCTCCAGCCTTAAAAAAAGTACGGTTTGATCAATATTTAAACAAAGTATAACCAGTTGTTATGATTTTAATATTTTATTCCTATGTGAATGGAATATTTATGCTATTATGAGGGAAGAATAGAATTTTAATTATGAAGACAGAGCAAGTATTTAATTGAAATATTATGATATACATTACATATTAGCTATTGGCGAGGGAGGTCCTAATCAATTACAAGATATTACCTACTAACCTGAATGATACACTGGCCGGAGGCTGAGCATTGATTCGAAAAGCAACGAGCGGCACGCCAAGCTGCGTCTTGATGGCTTCATCTCGGCGCGGGTCCTCAGACAGGCTGACAGATAGCGAACACAAAACCATAGAGCAAAAAAATATATATTTCAACATCGCTGCGAAAATAAGCGCAAAGTTCAAAGAAACTATACACTACCAAATCAAAGTTTTTTGCACTCAGAACACATGCCACCATCACCCTTATCAACAAGATTACATTAACGGTTACATGACACAGCAAGGATTCTATTTTAGGGCAATAAATACACACAATGCAGGAAGGAACACATCGTCCTTATTTGATGTACCCCCATTTCCATTTCACAACTCATATATGACACAAGTACATGGTACAACACATCCACAGTATCCACCCCCCAGCCACCCACAAATCAAAAATTCAATATATAAAAAAAACTTGTTTTACAGGGTGCAGAGACCTCGCAAACACCCTGGCAATGCAAATTTGAAATAAAGGAGGGCTACCGTCCTACGTATGCAGAAATAGTGGCCAGGAAGTGTAGGCCCAATCAGAAAATATACTCAATATTATATGCACAGGAAAGTTCACCAATAGTTAAGAAAAACAATTCGTATACTACAAGCAACATATTTGTTTACCGCAACTATAATAGTAAACACAAAATATACTACACAGGAGAGCATGCAAATAGGTGGAAAAATAAAAATAGTTAAAATAGGACAACTGACATGACAAGTATAACAAACAGCTGTTGAAAAGTCGCATATGAAAAACAAAGCGACGAAATCTTCAGCTTCAAGAAGTGCAAATGAAAACCCACTCAATTAAATAGTGTAACGTTTCACTACACAACAACAAAGCTAAGAGAGCAAAAGAAATTTAATTGGGACGCAAATCCCAATTTACAATCGCATGTGCACTGTGTTTTTATGAAGGCCATCATGCCAAAAACTGTCCCATGTTTCCCTACAAAATCTTTACATGGTACACTGATATTTCAAAATACTTCAAACCATTTGAAAGGAAACATACAACACAAGACCTCTAAAGAAGGGATGCAACAAAAATGGTAAACTTTAGCGACATGAAATGAGACACACGAATCATAATAGAAAATAAAAAAGATTTAAAATACAAATTAAAAGAGACCAGTAAGAAGTCCTTTGCAGAACAAAATGTAGATAGCATCAATATTATGGCACTCGCAGATGACAAGTTGTCTACACCGAAAATCACTGTACGAAGGAACAAGCAACAATTTCTCGCACTTATAAATACAAAGCAGAAACTGAAACCTATTGAACACAATATAAATATTATGACAGCAACTGAAGAATTATCCACCCTAAAATCTTACACAGCAATGACACTCAAATTTCAGGATTAATTTATAAACATTTATAAACATTCAAACACGACTTCCTAGTAATAGAAAATTTACAAACTGGCATCATATTAGGGTGCGAGTTCATTCGTCGTCATCAGCTAATGCCGCGCTTACATGACAACACTGCCACCCTTAGATATAAACACGACCAAATTATCACTGCACCTCTTATAGGTGGATTAGACCGCGTGCACGATAATTTTATATTTCATGTAATTGTAATGTACATGTAATTCAGAAACTAGTAAATTTAGAAACAGAAAAACAATACTTGCCAATGAAAAATATTAATTCAGCTTTGCCACCAAAACATAAATTACAAATCCAAAAGCTACTAAAACAATATGAGGATAGGTTTGCATATAAATTAACAGACCTCACAGAAACGGAAAAATATGAAATAAATATTGAACTTAATGCGTATAAACCAACATATTGTAAACCGTGTACACTTTAATCAGAATATGAAAGGTTAAATCTTTATAATTTAATATTTCAGTATATTTGTATAGCTCCCTCCGTTTAAATCCAATCATATTTATATCGAGATAATATTGAACAATATTAATGTTAAATAAACATAACTGTTGTCAATAACTGCTGACTAAAAAGTGAAGGTGCTATCCCGTAATCGGCGGCTTACGAATGTGACAAAAGTGGTTCGTGTTTGAGACGTCTCAGCAGATCGACAAACTGCGAACTGAACCAAGCCTATATTCTCGCCTGTAGACATTTCCGAACACAAGACTTGCCTCAAAAATGCTCTGCACTGTCTAAATCAACAACTATATGCTTTGAAGGGATGTTTAATGTAGATCTTTGTTTTTTAATTACAAAATAATTGTCGTGTGGGGAGGGCACCTAGGACGAGGCGTCGCGCTCCCAATGTGCTTTCGAGCTTGTTGCCCGTCATCCCCGGATATGACATGAAGTAAGTCCCTGGAATGGAGCGGCGCTGGAATGCATGGTGCCGGGGGGGGGGGGGGGCGCTACAAGCGGCGTGGTCTAGCACGACTCCCGCACGCGAGAATTCGGGACTGAACCTGCCGGGGATCGAACCCGGATCGCCATGGTGAGAGGCGAGCTCCCTGGCCACCACGTCATCGCTTCCCCGTCGTTGTTTTTTTATTTTATTAATTGGCACGAGGCACTGGCATGATTTGATTATATTTTGGTTGGCAGCAAAAGCTAATTAATAATGAAAATTTGGGTTTAGCTGTGTTGGGGACACGGCCGTCTGCTTTCATCAGCTCTGCCCTAATTTAAACATCAATTTTCTGTGCACGCTTGCAGTTTTGAAACTTAATAATAGAATGTCACTAAGCTACTTTGTGTTATAGTGAGAAAAAAACGCGTTTAACAGAAAACAGGAATCGAGATAAGAAATTTCTTTTTTTACAAAACTGAGTAACGTTTCGATATTGATGTAGAATCAGTTTATAACTGTGGCGCAATGAAAGTTTCAGTAGCAAGTTTTGTATCTCAGGGTTAAGGTCATCCTCACTTAGAGAATTAATAAATGCCTACATGTATTAATAGTACTCGTATCGCTACAAATAGCGATGCACGATATTTATTGTACTTTTATTTATCGAAACAGATGGCTAAAACTTAGCAAGTACTTCCCATAAAACTATGAAAGAATTTTATTTATAATTTTGTTCGAACGCCAATAATATTTACATCCAAACTGTTACTGCATCCTACGAAGAACCACAGTTACCGCATCAAGGGAAATCAAACTAAATTCGCTATTTGCAATAAATTGAACAGCGCTTCGACACTATAGCCAGTCTAATAAAATTAATTCGTCTGTATGAACACCTAGCCATAAGATAGAAGTGGTTAGTGCCTTCAACGAAAAATTACTAATAGGAAATATGGTGTTGAAATAATTTATTGAAAGCTAAGTAAATTAATTCGTCTCGCCTACAAGAAAGATAGATGCGTGTGTGTGGCTTGCTTTGAGTGTTTTATGAAGTCGCGCCTGTACTTAAGATAACATACATATTACCAACTAACTCACTGAAGATTATTTCAGTAGATTTATTAAATTATCAATAACGCATCAATTTCCTGATTTTTTTTTTTAGATAAATGCACGGCTATAAAAATGGATGTTCGCACACTTGGACTATGTTTTATGTATACACTTATTAAAAATTTAGTTCACTAGCAGACCAAACAACTTTATCTGAAACAAGGCAACCATTTAATATACCCACAGTGTTTACATTCTGAGCTGAGTTTAACATGGCGGATGAACACTGCTGCCATAGAAACATATGTATAGTCTGTTCATCGTATCTTCAGACTATTTGAATAAAACCTTTGAAGTTTACGATGTGTTTGGTTGTCTCTTAAATGTACCATCTATCGCAAGCGTTTTATACTTCTGTTAGCAAAAAAGTATCTTTTTTTTTCATTGTTCTTTTATTAATATTGTATATATAAAAATTATAATATTTCATGAATATGAACAGGGAGTAAAAAGTTGTGTTTTTAATGCCTAGTAAGAAATAGTTATCATCGAAACTATTATTAAACAGAGTTCACACGAACGCGACGCGTTGTCCCTTTGGTGTAATTTCCTAGACTTGGTTAAGCTTTGTTTGTACGAGGCGGAGTAATAGTCCGATAGCAGCACTTTGCCAGGGCTTCAGAAAAATTGGAAGTCTCCATGAATGGACTGCACGCGGGACTCCATTCGGAACTGCCAAAAAAAAAAAAAAAAAAAAAGTGCGTTCGTTCGTAAAACAGACTATTCGTACGGGAGTCACCGCTGCGACGCGGAAGCTGATAATCGGTTCTCAAGTTCTCGGACGGCGATTGGCCGTAGAATCCTTCCATGGTTTCATCGTCCAGCGAGGAGTGTCATCAAATATTTGGTGTCACGTGACAGCTATTGCAACATCACAACTAGACATCCCCCCCCCCCCCCACTTGTATTTGCCAACGCCGTGGTCAGTTATCTGCGAGCGTCCGTAAGAAGAGAAATGGCTCGAAATTTCTGTTCCACGGGTTTCTGCAATACTTTGACTGGAGTATCTCCATTTGAAGCCAGTGCCATCCATGCCAGTAGAACCAGGTGAGCAGTCATATCGAAAATGTTGTCAATACCTTTAAAACTTTCACGATATCGCAGTATGCTCTGAATTTTTACGCAATTTAAACTGAAAGTTATAATAAAAATATTACCTCCTCTCTTTGCAGGAAATTCAGCATCGGTTACACACAAATCCAAGGAATTTTGTACAACAGCCCCATTAAATCTGTGAACGAAGCCTGGAATGTTGTCTGGGGAGAGATCATGCGTGGCATAAGAAATCATTTTGCAGTACCCACAGAAACCTTTCTTCAACTGCTGGCTATGGTGAATGAGTACCTCTCTATCCGGAAGATACTGTAAGTACAGTACACTATTACATTCGATCAAGGTGAAATTAGAGTAATTTCAAATTTAATATTTTCGCCGGACTATATATAGTGCAGAACTCATTAAAAAGTAGTACAAACACTACCAAAATTGTCGGAAAATACGATTAATTATACGATTGAAGGAAGTATGCATATATTTTGTAACTCTTCAAAATATTTTAATAAAAATTACTTATTTAAATGTTATAAAAATTTAGTTAATAAAAGTCTATTAATCAAAATTGAAGCTTATTTCCATTATAAACGCTTCAGAACACACTTTGTAAGAAAACTTTTGTCAAGTATGGCAATTACAATAATTACAGCAACTATCAGCAATAAAATAATGGTACCAACGTAAAATAATACTTTTAGTAATTGGTTCTATTTGTCATAAAAATTGTAACTTCAACGGCTGGAATGCATGAGCATAAAATCAATTATTAAAAATTATTAATTTTTGCTACATACAACGAAAGTGATTGTTATGCTTGATAAAGTTTTTTTTTTTTTTTTTTTTTTTTCAGAATGTGCTTTTTGATGCATTCGGTATGGAGATACGATAAATTATTTTACTAAAAGTAGTCTCTTACTAAATAATTGTTTAAAAAGTAAATTTTAGCAAAATATTTTACAGTGTTACAAAATATGCGCATTCTTCTTCCATGTGCAGCATTAATAATACATGTGTAATGATTTTAATAGAGTATTTACCACTTTTTAATCAGCTGTGCATGTTAAACAGTCGGATGCAGTATTCCATTAGAATGGACTTTATATCTACTAAAGGCCATTCACGATAAAGTGAGCACTTTTGAAATTAACCTTAGAAAAATGTCACTGACCCTACATGCATATATTCTACCGGGCTTATGAGTGACATGCGCCCAGTAAAGTTGGTAACGATGGAGGGTAAAGTTCCATATCTTAACATCGAATAAAAAATGTTAATTAACCATTTCTGATAACTTAAATTATTTCTTTCGCTTCCTATTTTTTAAATGCATCGAAGTGTAAAATTGAGCAGTTTTGTAGAATATTTATTTTTCTAATAATTTCATTGTTACACATGACCGACGCATGAATAAAGTGACGGAAGTTTATGGCAATGTTAATTTTACACGAGGCGGGATAATACACAACGTGCACACAAGTAGTTCTTAAGCAGGGCTTTCAAAAGTGCTCATTTTACCGTGAACAACATATAAATGCATGTAGCAGATTTGCTGCTGTTCAGACCATGGAGATAATAGATGATGGAGTGGCAACGGCCTGTCTTCTCCACGATTATCAAGTGAAGCCGATGCCTTGCCTGACTTCTTTCAACTGCGCATGCGCAGACCGTCTGTTTGTGTCTTTCAACTGCGCATGCGCAGACCGTCTGTTTGTGTCAGCCGCCATATTATGAGTGGCAAAAGTTACACTGTACATCGGTATTACCAGTGGCGTAATTATCGCGTTTTGTTCTTGCGGGATGTTTTCAAATGTACGTGGCCTAAATAATTCAATGCATCAAAATGCTATACAATATTTTGCCACTATCCGGAATTAATTAAATGATAAACACGCCCATTTAACCCTTTTTGCCACTACTAGCCCTGTACTTGTCTTTCATTATCGACTGCGCTGCTCGGCTTCACTTTCGTGTCTTGGCTTCCATGCCATAGACTAATACCTCCATGGTTCGGACACGTGAAGAGTAAATAAAAAAAAACGCTGTAAAAGGCTCTTCCTAGAACGGGGCAGTGCCAAACAAGTGGAGGTACCCGTAATTGCTAAAGGTAGAAACATGCCGTAACGTGTAGCGGCGACGGAATGCTGTGTGAAGGAAAGTCGGAGTACTCGGAGAAAACCAAACCAGGCAATGGCACCACCCAACGCCATCCCCTCACGCGAACATCCATGTGCAACCCAAGGGGGTTGTATATACACGGTTTATACATATTGTGTATAGTATACTTTATATAACCTCCTTGGTGCGACCCTGCTAGCCACGCGGCTCCAAATTAGTGCTTATAGTAAAATTTTGGACTGGACCGAAATCGGATTGGAATCAACTTGTAGCGAACGCGGAGTGAACTCATGTCGAAAATAAGCGGTTAAGGTAAAGTTTCGAATGTGTACTATAAGTGTAAACAAGACTGCATGCGGATTGAAACGAGATTGAAGTACTCTATTGGCGACTGACAGAACTATAAAACAAACGAATTACGAAAGTCCAGTAAGCGTAAAATAAATTTTTCCTACATTATATAAAATAAGAATTCCATATATTTATCCTACCAAATATTTCTCAGTTCCTTCATAGCCATTTATTTTCCGCTTCACTTCCAAAAAAAATACTTATTTTGCTAGTCTCAGAATGATTCTAAACTCTTACATAACGAAACTAACGATTCAATATGGTGGCCACTTATTCTTTGTTCTAATTTCAGTCCGATGAGTGTCAAAAGTAAACTTTTCAATCCGGATTCTACATTCCAGTTCACCTCGACAACTGGACTGAATTATCTCACTCCACTCCTACTTCAGTCCAGTCCGGGTGTGTTTATACTAATATTTCAATTTGGATTCTTCAGTCCACTCCTGGTTCAATCCGGATTGAAATGTTACTGTAAACGCACTAAATGAGTAGACGGTACTGGGGAGTTCGAGTCCGTGGTGCTCAGAGGACGTCTATTATTTAACTTTTTACGAGACGAAACGTTATTCTGTAACTCAAAGTGTTGCTCTGGCAGTGTTTCGAATGCCCAGTGTATTTATAAATTATAGTGGAAAGAAAACTGCTGCTCTATTGAAGTTAATTCAAGCAGCATGCTCCAGAAGGGGGAGAAGATACGCTTTAAAAAGCCCCAAAGAGGAGAAATATTAGATTATATTAAATTAGTGATGCCATGTGACGTAACGGCGGAAGCATCCGTGGTGAAGTGCTGCTCTTGTGATGCTCAAAATAGACTACGTCCATCTTAAAACTTGTTTTCTAGAGAGAAGCGAGTTTACTAGTAAAACATTATTCGGAAATATAATTATGAATATACGCCATTTATAATTGCGAACTTATATTAATGTGAATAGTTTGGCAACAAAACTTCGTCTTCGCTATATAGCAATGGCGTTGCACGTTCACCGTATTTCATTTTTTCATTTTAAATTTTAACAAATAGGATAATTGCACATTTCATAAGATAAATATTTTTATATAAATAATTCCGATTAGTATTATGCTAGAATCTATGTAGAGAATATATTTTTTTTCTTTCGTACTTAAATTGGAAATATAACAAAATATATCTACATGTTGTTTAATGTTCTGTCATAAAACCTAATTGTGCAAAACATTTGATACCCAATTAGTTTATTTCAATGTGACAGTATAATCGATAATTTTTTCTTATGGTCAGCAATTTTTATTTCACCCTGGAATTATAACTTTTTGATTGACATAAGCGAATTTACTAAAAATGAATGTCATGTACTGCTGTATTTTTGCTGTTTAAGCTTGTAACCAACATTGGAGAGCGTGCACAATAGTTGCAAAGTATAGTCAGTACGTGATATTTTGGCACTAATTCACACCAAACACAAACCTCGACATTTTACGCACAAATGAACGACATTTCTCCATTTTCCCCCCAACTTGAAAGCGATCTTTTTGGCAGAAATGTTCCCTATTCCAAACTCTTTTTTTTTTCCTAACATACCTTAGGCTTAGAGGAGACAGAGGTCCTGGGTAGGATCTAAGTGCGTTTCAGGGCTAAGCCCCATACGCCTATAGCCTGTTCAAGGTAAAGTGAGCACTTTTGTGGCCCTAGTTACGTCTTCATTTCAGCCATATTTTACCCTTTAACCACCTTTTTAAATAAATATTGCCATGTAAGTAATAACCACAGTGTGTATATTCCACCGCACTCGGAAATTGACGCCTAAGGCTAAGATAAAACATTTATTGACTATTATTCCAAATGAGAGGGCTTTCAAAAGTGTTCACCTTACCGTGAACAGCCTATAGGCATTCAGGGAATGTTCTAATTACAAGGGTACATACTCGTGGCTTTACTGGTATTGGGTAAAACATGGCCGCGGCTGGGGTCATGTTTACCTCCCATGCTAACTTAACTTGAACTACAATGGGAGGGTAACACCCGGCATAGACACCGTAAAAACCCCTCGACAGAAAATAATTGTGAGAACGCATGCAAGTTATGAAGTAGAAAAAGTTTTCTGCTAGAAAATCGGATGGGATAGGATAGTCTTTATTGAAAGGTGTTTGAAACAATAAAAGAGAAAGATTGCTCTGCGGGGGAGAGGGGTGGGGGGTTGTCTTTCTTTCCTATGTTTATGCTGGAATTTATTAACCAGGTGGGTGGGGGGTGAGTGAGTGAAGAGATTTGGGCGGCTCTTAACAGCGAGCTCCTGAGAGCCGATGAGGGTGGTTGAAGTGGATATAGAGCGGCGCCGGAATGAAGCGACGGGGGAAACGGGAGATCCCCGAGAAAATCCGGCACGATTCCCACTTTACGAAAATCCGGTGACCTGGCCGGGGATTGAGCCCAGTTCGCCTTGGTGGGAGGCGAGCGTGCTAACCGCTCAGCCACCGTGGCCTGGCGGGTGAGAGGTAACACCCCCCTGATGGAGGGTGGAATGTGCAATTCGTCATACCCTCTCCCGTGTCAGCTTTCGGCACCTGAAATATAATAAGGGCAAGAGAAAGGAAGAGGAAATTGAAACTCCCTCGGTGGACAGCCTGCTGCGGGTATAGAGTTCAGCGTTGCACCAGATAGCACAATCGCAGTGCTGATATGCTGCTTCAGTCGAGCATACGTAGTGCCAAACTCTCCCATGAGGTATCTCGTTTTGTTCCCAACCTCAGTACAATAGACTTTAACCCGAGTAAAAGAAACTGGAGAAGGGAAGATATGCTAGGGAATATTCTATATTTAGCCTAGGGAATATTCTCCATTTAGTCTAGCTGACATTAACTGTAGTTATTTAGTCTCCAGACACAAAGGAAAAGTTATAATATCTTTGGAAGTTATTAATTGGTTAAAAAGAAGCTAATACAACGCGGAGAAATTTCATTTTTGATAGAATCAAGAACGTTGTTGCCGCACAATTTATTTAAATACTAAAGAGTGTTATGGTAATAAACATTGAGAGGGCGGGGTGGAAATGCCATGTTGTACACCACTCGCCAAATCTGCGAGGGGGGGTTTGGCGTGTGGGATGAAGAACAAGTTGTGTGTATCCGTTCGAGCTGGTGACCTCAGATCTTATTTCAATTTGTATGTGCGACATTGTGGTATCTGCAGGTTGCCTCTAGCAATTTCTGTGTACTAAAAACGCTACTCGTGGAAAGGGAATTTCATATTCAAATCTTATTGTTCAGAGCCTCTTAAGCACTAGTTAATCCCCTTCGCACTGGGGGGCCCAGGGTGGTGTAGCGGTTAGACTGCTCACCTCCCACCAGGCGAACCAGGCTCGATTCTCGGCGGCGCCGCCCACGGATTTTCGCATGTGGGAATCGTGCCGGACGAAATCGCTGGTCGACGGGTTTTCTCGGGGATCTCCTGTTTCCCTCGCCCTTTCATTCCAGTGCTGCTCCATGGCCACCTCGCTTCACCCCTCTTCGGCTCTCAAGGTTCACGACGTTAAGGTTCCTATGCACTGAAACGTTTTCTGTGAAATCGTTGTTTGCGCGTAAACACGTATCTCGGTAAATAAAAGTTATGGAAATATGACTTTTTGTCAGAAAATATAAAAAAATAATTATCCATGGTCCTCGTTTTTTACTTTGGTCATATTGAGTGTATTCTTGGAGAAAAAATCTTCAATATGGTCAAATATCGCATTTTTAAAGCTTGCCTATGCAGTTTCCTTAGGCGGCAAGAAAAAAGCACAAAAATAAGAACGTAATTTAATATGTGGGGTTTAATCGCGTGTAATAAAACCCCTATGTTATAAATCTAATTTTCACAATACAGTGTTCCGACGGAAACACTGCACGCCTTGCGCGTAGGAGCGATGAGGCGCCAGACGTGCGTGTAATTGTCGCCCGTATCGCTCCCTCGCTTCTTGACCTTGGACGCGCAGCTAAATAGTCCCTTTAAGAGCTCCCAAAATATCTTTACTCACACACTTATCCTTCGCACTACCATTTTAGTTGGTATGTAACCGTGTTTAATTTTGTTACTGTGTTTGAAGATTTTTTTTTGCCTACTTTCTGACGGAAAGCTAGGCTAATGACGTGTGTGTTTGTGTGCATCACAAAAAGGAAGTTTGAACCTGTACACCGATTTTCACCAAACTCGGTACATCTATGGCACTTAGAAAGGAAACCCGACTTTAATTTTCGACTCTACCGGGTGATGTTTACTTTAAAATTGCTTTCCCGTTTTATTATTGGGGTGCTATGGCATGTAGCAGGAACCATCCAATCAACTTTAACCAAATATAATATGTCGACAGTCCACACTGTTATCACTAAATACAGATAATCATGTCATCGTTGGTTTGCCATCATACAATATGGCGACACATGAAAAAATAACTCATTTATATAAAATGTCAGGACCCACAAAACCTATTCATGCAAAATTTGGCTTTCGAGTAGAGCTGTGGTAACCCGCCCTAAACAGCTTATAACAATTTAGTTTCTAAACGATAGCAATATGAATATATTAGGTTATAGGCTAATTCCATTTCTAAGTAAACATTTGAAGAATTCAAAGAAAACTTAGCAGGCTCGCAGTTCATACTGCGGGCATTTAACTACGTTGATTAAATGCTTCTTTAGCCCCCCCCCCCCTTTTTTCTTTTCACCAACCCAAATCCTATTTCGGAAGATAGTACAACCTAAAAAATTATGAACTTATATAATTAAATTGGGGGGGGGGGGGGGGTTGTCAGCGGTGGCGCAGTGGCTGGGGCGCCCGCCCCCACACCCCGGCGGGTTTTCTCGGAGTACTCCCGTTTCCCCCGCCCTTGTATTCCAGCGCCGCTCCATCCTACGGTCACACTCCATGTCATGTCCGGGAATGACGGGCAACGGGTCCCAGCTGGAAAGCCCGTCACTTGAAGAGGGTTGCATCGCCCAGGGTTCCCTCCCCACTCGAGTTTTTTTATTAGTGGGGGAAGGACTCCCGCCAAATTCGGCATATACCATATGCTACAGTAAGTCACCCTAAACATACACAATACGTATTAACATTTCAGACATTTTCAAAATAGTGATTGATGGTTTTAAGTTAGGACGTTGTAGATACCGAACCGTTGGACTATTTACAACAAACTGGTTTCGTTGACTGTACGCACTGCGAAGAATAAACAAAATACGCTATTTGAACAGTCTCTTTTAAGATTCATTTTGAAAGGCTGTTT
Organism: Dryococelus australis; assembly: GCA_029891345.1. Taxonomy (NCBI): domain Eukaryota; kingdom Metazoa; phylum Arthropoda; class Insecta; order Phasmatodea; family Phasmatidae; genus Dryococelus; species Dryococelus australis. The sequence continues at coordinate 68,002,172 of CM057006.1, read as the reverse complement.
AACGGGAAGCTCTGAGCGCCTAGCTTGTTGAGACCGCCGCCTAGGTGGTGCTGCTGTGTAAAGGGAAGGAGCGGGGAGAGGAAAGGAAGGCGGCGATGCAGGCTCGGATGTACGTCATTCTCGCGGAAAATTGTACGTTGTTGCCAAGTCGTCAGCCCCTGCGGAGAACAGAGCATGGCCAACCACCCAGCGAACACCATGCTGTGGGTTGAACGACTCGCGGATCAGCGCGTTATCGGGAAGAACTGACGCAACCTACCACTCAACTCGCTTGTCCGTGAAAACTACTTGAAAATAATTCATGGAACTTTCACCGCTAGCCCTACACATAATGGGGCTTCGTATAGAATTGTCAATATTCATGCACGTTCATTAGTTCACCTGTAAAAAAAATTAGTAATCTTAAACATTTTCTACTCAAAAACCTGATTCAACAACGTCCACTAAAAAGTATGCTAAAACCGTGGGCATTGGTCCAAATGTAATGTTTAAGCCTCGTAAACCTGAAGAAAACATGAAAGTTTAGTATTCTGTAAACAAAACGTTTCTATATCCAGTACTTTTCACGAGGCAGCATGAAATGTTTTAGGTATCACTCCGTTTTGTGGCTACACACACCGACATTACAAAAAATGTGTACATATTTGCAAACGTACGTATCATATAGGCTTTGTGTTTAACTCCTACAGCATATTTATTAAAATTGTTTACTTGGTGAATTGTTTTCATAATATTAGGTAGTATTAATTCAGGAACCCAGTTAAAAGGTGGAATCAACTGCAACAAAATGCACCTTTAGTCAACACATATATGGGCCTACTATATACTATATCCTATAGTCTATCATATTATCAGTAATAAAGTTTACTTATGTTCGTTTCATTAATTATATTAATAAACACACTTTCTTTGCTTACCGCAACACAGCGTCACTAGGATGATAGGTTACTATGCCAGACGTATTTTTTATAGTGAAATGTAAAACAAAAATAAAGTTGACCTAGACATTAAAGGGAAATGTTACATTCACACTGATTTACAATATGAAGGGCCACAAAAAAAAAAAAAAAAAAAAAAGGAATTTGTGGTTTTGGTAGTTTACTCAACAAAAATCAATGTGTTTCTACACTTTTTTGCAGCAAAATTGCTCTTCCGTCGGCGTTTCTCTAGCTCCTCGTGCCAGATGGGTCTTCACGTGTTCGCATGGACGTGTTCGCGAGCCGCGGAATACGCACGTTACTTGCCTAATAAGCTGCTGCACATCCTCTGGAGCAGAGCAGCGTGTGATGTACAATGGGAAACATTCAAGTGCTACTGCAAACAGTGCTGCGTTGTCTCGGGACGAATTTCTTCGATATCGTATCGGGTAATCACCACACCCAACTGACGCAAGTAGAAAACGCAGCAAGGTGATGCAGGTTCGAGTTTCAAAAACACACCGCGGGCAGTGAATCCATGGCAAGTGGAAGGCGACAGCAAAGAAACTAGTGAATGTCGATTAGCGAAGCACGTATGAAATAGCACACGTAATGTAGGTTTTTACTGTAAATAAATACAGAATACTAGTAAGCGACGCGACGTATCATGACAAACATAGGAGGTAGAGTACACAAATTAAAACAGATAAACCAACAAACGGTTACTTTGATGAAGGTACCTTTGTAATATTTTTCACTCGTGCAAGTTTTATGTTAAAAAATATTAATATTTTTACAAGCGGTATATTTTATATTTGGGTACGGAAAAATGTTTCAATTGCACCATTTCGCACCTTGAAATCCAAATTTTCCCGGGGGAGGAACCCCCGGACCCTCCCTTCCCCCCTTTATTTGGGAGATCAACACCACTACTGCCCCCTGCACACAGCAGCTTGCCCATGAAATTATAGCACGCACCGCCACTGATGTACAGCTATATATAAATAAGTAAACATAAAATATTTTCAAATTATTTTATACATAGTACGAATAGGTATATAAATATGTAAATATAAAGTTTTTCAATTTATTTTATACATAATTATGTAAAGCTATATAAAAATATATATAGAGGTATATAAATACCTAAATATAAAATAACTTCCGTTTATTGTATACATAAATATGTATAGCTATATACAGGTGTATAAATATGTTAATATAAAATTATTTTCAATTTATTTTATACATAAGTATGTACTTTTAGGTACATATAAATATGTAAGTATAAATATGGGAATATAAATTAACTTTAGTATATTTTATACATAATTATATATAAGTTTGTAAATATAAAATTAATTTAAATGTCAATATTTAGATATACATATACCTACAAGCATATTTAAATAACATATTGTTATGTAAGTATATGCATGTTTTCTTCTGGGGAAATGAGTGAGGGTTTTTTTCAGATGGCTCCCATATTTATTTTACATATAAATTTAATGGGGGAATTAATTTTAACTTGTGACCCACATGCTCGCACCACAATCAGCACCACAATCCAATCAGCACACAATCAGCACCACACTCACAATCATCACCACACTCACAATCAGCACCACAATAAGTACCACATGCACCACAATCAGCACCGCATGCCACAATCAGTTACACATGTAGCACAATCAGCTACACACATACACAACACAATTAGCACCTCACACACATCACAATCAGCACCACATGCACTGCAATCAGCACTGCATGCACATCAATCAGCATCACACGAACCACAATCAGCACATTGCAATCAGGGGTCATTTAGGGTTGATTTTGGGGTCATTTCGGGGTCGTTAGGAGTCAATGGGCCAATGCGTCAGTTTTATGAGGGGTCGGTGTGACAACAGGAGTCAGTTGTCTGCTTTAAGTGTGACCATGATTTATAGGTGAGCAAAGAACTTGTCTGGAAGAAACTGTTGAAGATATAACCGCATGGTAGTGTGATCACGGACCTAGCATCTAAAGCCTGCCTACCTGCCTGATTTTGATGTCTCGTTTTTTAGGAATAGTTTTAGGAATGAGGAATGTTTCTGATAAATTAAAGGGAGAAAATCTGGAATCATCCCTGTGGGGAATCGAACCTGTCTCTTCGTATTGGGGCGAAGAGTCTGAATGAAGAACGGGCTGATGTTGAGGTGAACCTTCTGTGCAAAAATATTGTAGAAAGGAAAGGATGCTGTGTGCGTACTCGTGATGGGAAACGGGAGCTCTAGCCACCACGTCGCTGCGATCACTCTATCTCGCGTCATCGTGGAAGAGGTCATTGTTGCGAAATGGGTCTGGGGTGCTGTTTATGATGGTAGTAGCATAAAAATTATGAGTCCAGACCTTCATAATTTCGAAGATTACAGTAGACCTTCTGGCCTGAAATATCACTCCTGCAGCTTGCTACTTTTATAATTTTGCATGGGAAATAAATCTCATATGTGTAAACATGAGTATTTTAAATAATTTTATGCTAATCTATTGCTTATGTACTTGCATAATACGAAATTTTTTGTCTTCGTGGTATCACGATGGACTGGTAGAGAGAAAGTAGACTAGCAAGCATCAGAACTCTATCTGTGTATGATGGAGGTGCACGAAATCTGTCGCAAAATTGAACACCGGTAATGGGTGATTTAGCTCTCGCTTCTGACCTTTCTAAAATTTATCGTTCTTATGTGTATGAGCTGAAACATTGTCAACGTGCTTATGTATCTTTGCAGGTTCATAATGAACTAGGGACTATTTTAGAATTGGTATTTAGCTCTGGTAGTATGATGGGTATTCTATAATTTCAGGAAAAAATTATATTAGGGGATTAGACTTTAATTTTTTTTGGTGGTCAGGCCCTTGGTGAATAAACATTGACATTTCCTATTAAAATACTAAGATATTTATTCTCCTCGGAATATCGCATCGATTCAGACATATAAATATGCAACACTGTTCGGGGCATGACGTGTATTACCTTAAGTTCGTTACTGGCTATTTTTCCCCCTATTTCTGTAATGGGTGGACTGTTTTCTCTTACCTAAATTTGATTTCGTGTGTGTGTGTGTGTGTTTTTTTGACGTATGAGCAAGTGTAGAATGTACCCATTTTTTTCTTCTTATTTCTTAGTTTCGTGGTATCACAAAGTATGTTTGGTTTATTCCGGAATTAGTAAATAATTTTAAATTTAATTTTATACGAAAAAATAAACAGAGTTACCACAATTTATTTAAAAAAAATTCGTACATTGAATTAATTTTCTAGCATTCGGAAGGGATTTTCATAACTCTAAAATTTCGTGGTCTCCGTAATGCACTGGCTGCAATGTACTCTTGATATTTTTTGCACTTCTGAAGTCTTTAATAATATGTCTCGACGATGTTGAAGGGTGGTAAATGGGATCTGTATGTGTCTGTGTTTTTCTGGAATTCGTATTGTGGTATAAATCTGCATGGGGGGGACTAGCATCACGGGAATAAAACTATTTTTAGTTCCCAGAATTCATAAGTGGTGACTACTATTGTCAACTGCTGAATTAGGGGGCGCACGTAAACATACACGTGTTCACATGTTACTTTTATTCTGCTAAAGTCGTGTAGTAGTGTGGTGGGGCTCTGGAGGAAGAGGGTAGGGTGTTGAACCACGGATCAGATATATCTCTTAATGGAGCGAGCGCACACAAATGTATGGAAATACAGAACTTTTGTTTGCTCAAGGTAACTGTTTTTGTATCTTTTGTACTTGTGGTATGTGTGTGTGTGTGCGTGCGTGTGTGTCTCTCTCTCTCTCTCTCTCTCTCTCTCTCTCTCTCCTCTCTCTCTCTCTCTCTCTCTCTCTCTCTCTCTCTCTCTCTTTGCGCCAGCGTCTCCTCGTGGTAGCCTATAACATTTTCTCCCCGTAAAACTTACTATACGTACATTATTTGCATGAAAAAAAGTTTTTATATGCGGACGCTAGGAGCTATAAATTTCGTTATAGGTGGAGTAACCATATGTATATTATTCCTGCCGACTACATTTCCTAACGTAGTGATTTTAAACTTGGAAGGGACTGTTATTTTTTTTCGTCGTTGATCCTACATTTTTTTCAGCATTGGCCCTGAAAATTGTGCTTCTTTTTTGGGCTACGCACTTCTGTACCTATGTGGAGCGTGCGTTGACGGAGGAATAGGAGGAGGCGGAAGTGGACCATTTATGCATCTTCTTTGTGTACCTGTGCGGAGCAGTTTATTCTGTGTGTTAATATATTTCAGCATTTGTGGAATGCATTATTGTGTACCCGTGCGGAGTTTTTTTTTTCTTCCTGTAATTATTAGTATTTTTTCGTCATTGGTCCTGAACATTTTTCATCGTTGTTGCGCTATGTACTTCTGTACTTGCGCGGAGCAGGTGGAGATGGAGTTGAAGCATGCAGAGTGTATGGGGTGTTTTATATTTTCTGTGTTTATCAGTATTTTTCCTCGAATGATACATTTTTCACTAACGCCTGTGTGGTTCTGTGCCTGCGTGATCATTTCCTTGTTTACTTATTAACATTATTTGTCTTTCATCGCTGGTCCTATCAACGCTGGTGGGCTGTATACTTCCTCGTCTTCCGACATTTTTTCTGTATTTGTTCGTCGTTGGCCCTGCAATTTGTTCATCGTTGGTGGGTGTATACTTATAAATAGTTTACATCGTTGGTTCTACATTCTTTCGACGGCGGGTGTGTGTACTTCTGATAATTTTATTCGTGATTGGTTTAATTTCTTTGTGTTAATATTTTTGATAGTTTTTGCTCTGCATACATCTGTACCAGTGTGGGGCATTTTTTTTTTCTGTGTTTTAATATTTTTCAGCATTGGTCCCAAAATTTAGTTTTTTTTTTTTTTCCTTGCTAAGGACTTAGGGCGATACATTTTTCACTGTAGTCTGTCTGTGCCTATGTAAGCATTCCTTTCTGTATTTATTAATTTTGTCGTTGTAGGTCCTAACATCAGTCCACCATTTGTCCTGAATTTTTTTCATCCACGGTGGGCTGTATACTTCTGCATCTTACCACTGAATAAACTTGTCTAGAATATCTTACTTTTTCCCCACATTTTAAAATATATTACTCATACTTTTTGGGGAATATCTACATTTTTTTTTTTAATTCGGCAAAACATGCTTTTTACATGTTATGTTAAAACGAACGAATTAGCGCACAATTTTTTTTATAGCGAGTACGTAAGCGTGAGGCGGTTTAATGCAAAGTGGAGGATACATACAAAGATCATGGCTCGAGGTGGACATTGTCGTCAGCTTTAAAGGTGTATGGAATGTTTTGCTATTTTTCTATCGGTATAGTAGTAACATGTATAATTTTTTCCCCATCAGTATTGTAAATGTATTATATGTATGCCTGTGTGTCCTCCCAGTATTGTACCATGTCTAATTTATCATAAATTAGTATAGTAATGAAGATATTATGTTCGTCGTACTGTATAATTTTTCTCGTCCATTTGTCTTCCCAGTATTGTATTGTGTACAATGTTTTCTCATTGGTATTTTTACATGCGACGAATCGCCCGCGGGGCGTATCTGAGTTTGTAATGGATGGAGGCCTTAATAATAAAAAAAATAAAAGAAACTAAGTTTAATTTCTAATTTATTCACTCTGCTACTATGTACAACATCAGTTAGTTATCTTCACTTTTACTCTTTCTAATTAACAGTGAGCGCAATATTTAATGTTTATTTCAACTTTAATTAATGCCCTTCTTAATGTCTCTCTTCATTACAGTCAATTAACTCACACCCACTACTAGCATGTGTTCAGTCTGTTTCTATAAGTTATTAGGTCTTTCACTCAAGCACTTAGTCCAATAGTCCCGCCTGTCAGCCGCATACTCTACTGCTCGATATACACTGTCGCAGACTATCCTTCCGCTGGTCCACTGGTTCCCCCGTCGCTCGTTCTTCTATCACTCAGCCATTCATCAGCTCCAACTCAAAAATTGCAGGCTCGGACGGCCTGTCACACTTAAATAGCGCCGGTCCTGGCCATCTCGGAAGTTTCACCACACCCCGAGTTGCGCTGAGGGAAGAGGTCAGTAATCCAGAACATTCTTCAGATGTAGGCCGAAAAACAGGTACTGCCAGGGTAAGCAGCGTGCGTGAAAAAAGAGATTTAAAATGCGGCACGCTTTGAGGTAACTGATATGCCGAAACTGCTCGGTCGCCTGCCTTGATACAGTGTTTTCTCTGTTTTTTGTCCCATCCGGTATAGTAACGTATGTTTTGTTCCGCATGTAGCCTATAATTTATTTCGTACGTGTTGCAACATATTTTTCTTACCAGTACTGTACCTTGTATAAGTTTCTCTCGTTGTTGCCGTACAGTTTTGCAAAAGTACTATACCGTGTTAATCTCGTATGTCTCCACCAGTATAATTTTTTTCCCAGTGTGTTGTGTGTGAATCAGGGCTCGAGCGTGGTCCTTACTCTCGACTGAGGCGAAGGTTCCTCGGTAAATGAATGTGCCGTTACTCTCTGTTGGGATTCTAGACATTGAGTGTGAAATATTCAAGCCTTGATTGGTAACTGTCTCCGGAACATAGTTCTCTCTCCGGAGGCCCGCGCGTCGGTCAGCTGGCCGCTGCGGTTCGTACATACGCTCCCGGTCAGGTGTTCTGCGAAAAATGCCGATGTTGTGATTACCTCCTGCCGTCCAAGTCTACAGACGACAATTACGGCAGCCTGCCTTGAGGTGCACACACCTCCTTCGTTTTTATTCATTCAATTGCGTTCGTACATGTATATATATGTGTGTGGTGCCTTAGAGTCTCTCTTTTACTTTATACTGTATCTCCACTAACAGTGTGTTTTATTAACATCGATGTAAAACTTTTTAAAATACTTTTTTTAAACCAAGAGTGTTTTTTAAACCAAGAATGTTTTTTAAACACTGATTAAAAACATTTTTCATTGCCAACAGTGCAGTCCAAACATATAATTCTATCCACTGCGCCATTGCGGCCCCACTTAAAAGTGCTCTCGCCGCTAAGCCACCACTTGATATATTTATATCCACTAAGCCACTGCGGCTCCACTTGAAATCGCTCTAGCCACCGGGCCTTCTGTGGTCCCTGTAGTTTTGGTAGAGCATGTTTAGAAAGCAGCCAAGTAGCTCATTTTTCTCCGACTTGGTTCACAAAACGTTTTTAAGCTCTAAAGGATTTTTTTTTAAATTCGACAAAGCCTGTGACCATCTGGAAGAATGTAGCTTTCTAACAATGAAAGAGTTATAACAATCGGTCTTGCAGTTGTGGTAGAGGATGCTTAGAAAGCAGCCAAGTAACTCATTCCCCCCCCCCCCCACCACCAAATTTTGAAATTTCTCAATGATTTTTTTTTTAAATTAAACATAACCTATTTCCATAGGGAAGAATGTAGCTTTCTAACAGTGAAGGAATTATAAAAATCAGATTAGTAGTTCCAGAGATTACCTCTATCAAACAAACAAACTTTTGCCTTTGTATATAATTGTATAGATGAACCGGGGGGGGGGGGGGGGGAGATCACTTACCAAGATTGCTGCCGGACGCACCTACCAAAATGGTGCTCACCTACCAAGATGGTGGAATGGACATGGGTGAGGGATGACCTCCAAAAAGTTAAGTTTTCTAAAATAATTTTTTAATGATTTTTGAAAATAATTTATAATGATTTTAATTATAAATTTTAACAAACTTCGAAACAAATGAGCTTACCAATACGACGTCGGACGCGCTTACCAAGATGGCTGCCTCCAGTAATGTATAAATAAATGAGGAACGAAAAAGTCAAGATGGTGGAATGAGTATATGTGAGGGGAGTGGGGGCGAGGGAGTCAGCCCTTTACTGGGAGTCGAACTAAAGTTAGAAATTGACGGAATGAACATGACGGGGAGGGAATGGAGCGGAATCGAATAATTACCCCCGGAAATGTAAGTTTTTTAACTTAACATTTTTATACATTTTTAACGATTTTTAAACGATTATTAATAATAATTTTTCAACGATTTTTCTAAAATTTACGATTTTAAATAAGACTTTTAAAAATATTTGTTAACAAAGTGAGAGCATACCAAGATGGCGGAGTCGAACGCTACTACTTGGTCGAGTCGCTTACCAATATGGAGGTCATGGCAAAAGTTTTTAAATACATTTTTTAAACAATTATTTAAATAAATTTCTATAACAATTTTTTTTATAACTTTTTACAAAATTTTCGCCATTTTTAAATTAAATATATAGTAAGAAATTTTTAAAAATTATTTTTTAATAATTTTTTATTATAAATTTTTTTTAACGATTTTTCAAGTAGATCTTTTATAATATATTTTTTTTATAATTGTGGAAGAATTTTTTTTGGAATATTTTGGGCTTTGGGGGTTAGAGGTGACCGGGATCAAGGACAAGGGTCATGGGCCAAAGATGGCAGACGAGTGACAACGATATGGCGTCCGGCCGAATCCGAATCCGAACTCCTTGTGCGTCAATCGCCATTTCCCTACTACTCATGTGATATATATTCGTTTCCACTTGCTTGGCTTAGGCGTCGATGCTTGGCTGTGGGGTTAACTTATTGCGGACGATCTCACGCATACATGTTTGGAAGTAGTAAAACATGCGGAAGTTTTTTTTTGCAGGAACCTTGAAAATGATATAATTCGTTTTATTTTCAAGATCTTTTAGTTATTTACTGAGCTCTGTCCCCCCCTCCTCCCTCTTTATTTTTGTCCTTCAAGCCTCAAACAACTGCATAGCCTGTAACATACAGCGGATTTAATATTTAAACTTGCGATATAACATACTTTCAGTAACGAAAATATTGTTTTCTTCTTGCAGCGCGTTCGTCGTTTTTAAAACGTGTGTTGTGGTTTTTGATTTAATGCCTAATCATGTAAACTGACTGTGTAATGCGACCTATAATTTTGCATCGAAATCCCTATCTCTCGCATACCGTTTCTGTCTATCGAGTCGGCCCTTAATCTTATTTCGGCAACCGTCCAACCGACTGCCTCCAAATTTCGCGAGTAAATAGTGTTTGGTTAACAAAAAAAAAAGAGAAAATTTTATATATTTTAAAGGAGTTTGGTGCAGAATACTGGGATTTGTATTGTGGATTGAGTCCGCCAAATGTTCATGCTCTCTCATTTCATTTGATCATTGGCCATGTTGAGTATAGGGCTAATATATTGGATGTTCTTAACAAGTTAAGGTCCTTAACTTCAGTGCCATCAAACCTAAAAATTCCAAAGAAAAAATAATGTCAGCCCACTATCTTGGATCTGTAACATAGGCATCTACGTCAATTTCTGCAGTAATATTTTATTTTCTTAAAAAAATTTTGAAGTGTCCTTAAACCACTTTGGATCGCAATTTTTAGTTTATTTTTAAAATAATTGTATTTTTTAAAAGTTGATTTTAAAAGAGTTAATGAGGTGTGCCGCTACAACGTTCATGGTAGTAAGAATTTTCTCCACAATCGCTCGACCAATTACTTGACAAGCCTCCACTCAATCTGTATTTTTAACTCCCCCTCCTCTCCCCCTAATCATATGATTTTGCTCCAACCCCACGCTCCCCTCCAGCCTGACTCATGACTGCAGCTGCACGACCTTGAAAATAGGGGAAATACAGCTGCATTAATGAGTCAGTATGATAGCCTTCTAAAAGTGAACGAGTGAAGATATTTGGGAGGCTCGTAATATCGAGGTATTCAGAGCCGATCAGGGTAACTGATATGAGTATGGAATATCGCCGTAATGAAAGGGCGGGGGAAACGGGAGATCCCTGAGAAAACCAGTCGACCAATGGCATCGTCCGGCACGATACCCACATGCGAAGATCCGGAGTGACCCGGCCGGGGATCGAGCCCGGATCGCCTTGTTGGGATGCGAGCAGGCTAACCGCTCAGCCATCGTGGCCTCCCCTCCTAAAAGAATATATATTTAATTTATATATATTTAATTAAGTATATTTCATTTTATTTTTACTTTCAAAACTTGGGGGACATACCCATAGCATGCGATATATCTTCACAATTACCTTTTCAAGACCTATCCGAATATAATACTGTAACAAGAAAAATGAATCATCCGGATGCCTTTGCTCCACTTGCTCGTCCGCCATATTGAATTCAGTAGACATATGTATGATGTTAATCTTGTTTAAAGTAACGATAACAAGTATAGCCTATGCGACAAAACGTAATCGGAACACCAGGTAGCAGCATCCTTGTTTCAAGTCACAAGTTTAGCATGCCCCAACACCTACCAACTTATAAGTATAGTTGGCCATCATTTTGCAACGTGTAGAGATAGAGCCACCAAATTCAAATCCTAAGTAACACTCCCCATCCGAAGCAAGTATGTATTCGTATGCCATGTTAGACTCTAAACATTTTATGAGCATAGTTGGTTGCAATTTTGCAACTATTGGTGATAAAGCAATCAAATTCGGATAGCAGGCAATACTCCTGACTCCAAACAAGACGATACGCCACATCAAGCCCTAAGTCCTTTTACAAGCATAGTTGGCCGCCATGTCGCAACCAGTGGATGCAGTGTCACTTAATTCGGATCGCAGGTAATACTTGCGAACTCTAACAAATTCATCGGATGTAATAGATGCTACATTTTTTTATAAGCATGTTAAGCGCACATGAGATATCCAGTATTCTTCAGTTTTTTCGTTCCTCTAAAATTTCTCAGGCTGTTTTTTTTTCTAAGCGTCCTTCAGTAAATTCATTACTCAAACATTTTTCAGTCCATTCATTCCTCAGTAATAGGTCAAACTCGCATCCCCGAATAGTACATTATGTCGTAGTGGATCCTAAGAAGGTTATAAGCATAGTTGATCGCCGTTTCGCAACTGTTAGAAACTGAGCCACCAAATTCAGATGTCAGGTAACAAACAATCTATACCTCGAACAAGACGATATGCCATGTTAGACCCGAATCCTCTTTATAAACATAGTTGATCGTCAATTTATACGTGTTGAAGATAGAGCCACGAAATTCGGGCTGCAGATAATACTCCCGACCCCGACAATACGATACATCACATTAGCCCCTAAGCCCTTTTTTAAAATATGATTTATTAACTTGCAACCATTGGAGATATAATCACCTAATTAAGGTGGTTAAGTACTACTCCCGACCCCGAAAAGGCAGTGTAATATATTGTGCCACAAGATCTGTTATAAATCGTAGGTGGGCATCTTTTGTAATCACTGGAGATAGAACCACGAAATTCATATCCTAGGGAATACTCGAGACCTCGAACAGGTCGCTGTAGTGAACTATTTCTGAATCCCATTTATAAGCGTAAGTGACAATCATTTGGCCACCTAGGGACGTTGAAAAAAAGATCGATATATCGAAATGATGCTTTTTTTTTTCTCAATAATATAAAGATATTTTAAAGTGTTATATTTTTACCCATATTTTACAATACCGACTAACTACCAGAAATAGGATGTATTTAAAGTCTGAAATGTTTATTATTTAAATACGTTCTGTTTCGAATGTAAACATTAGTAATTTTACTTCGGCAATAATTCGTGACAAAAGTGGCGCAGAATGTAGTTTGATTCCTTATGGACAAAGTAATTAAAATATTCTGATTTCATTTAAGCCCTTTTTTTATTATTTGTGCAATTTTATGATCAAAAGATCTAAATATATGGTTAACATATCAAGAAAATGGAATATTAAGGAAGAATAACTATCCAAAATTTTAGTATCTGAAAAAATAAATATTACAATATTAAGAAGAGTAATTTGTGGTTATATAATTTTAATTTATAATTAGTTAAGTATCAATAATAAACATTGTATTTTGGCTCTTGGTTTGTTTATTAATATAATGAACACAACCATTTGGAAGCAAATATCATATTTGTTTGAAACCAAAAGCATTATTTTTATTTGTAGATAGTATAGTATATGACCCTGCTGATTAAAAATTCTTTAAGATTAAAAAGAAATCTCGAATACCTTGGTTAAAAATTATATATGAAAATGATGATAACTACATATTGAAATTGTAATTATTGACACTAACAATTAGAAAATTAAGTTTAATAATATATTAAAAATGTTTTTTACTAAAATTCAATTTCATAAATATATAAGAAAGTTGAATTTACGAAAGTGGGTACTAATAATATAATACTAAATAAACATGGAATATTTTAAAATACAAAACCTAAGAAGTGCGTATTAAAGAATGCCTAAAGATGGCTACGTAGTATATAACAAAAAGCAGTAAAAGTTAAAACCGCTTGAAAGCCTAAGAGATCATGTATATTTATTAAAATGTACATGAATATTATTTGAACTACCATATCCCAAATTAGTACCAGATAAAATTTTTAAAATTTTTTTTCTATTATGAGTGGAATAAATTATACAGTTTTTATGATAAATCTTAACTATTAAATTACACAACCAAAATTTTTATTTAGAAAAATTTGACACTGTTTATTTAAGTTTTTTAAGGGTAACATTATTAAAGTTCAAATAATTTTTCAGAATTTTTAGAATAGCCATTCTGTTTAGATTCATTTCATACTTGCGATATGCATTTATTAATTGTAATGTATCCTGTCTGACAGTTACTTTATTAAATAAAAATGGCTAGAACTCTGCATTTTAGCTACAAAGTTATATTTTATAGTTACGTTGATGTGATACAGAAAGATGTGTACAAACGCGTACTAGTTATTCATTATGAACAAATAGAAAGTTTGATATAGGACATCCATGGTAGGACTCAAATATGAAGAATGCCACCTATAAAACATTTTATCTTAGTGTTCAATATATACGAAACTATGTAACAGATTTACATTTAACATTTTTGTAATTAATGTATGGTAATCATCGAATGTGATAATTCATAAACTTTTTGTCCGCCATTTATAAAGATCTTCACAGAACAATGGAGGTTTTATGCCATATCTCGAGGACCACTCCACCGATTCATTCAAAAATTTGACGAAGTATTGCTACAGTAAGCTATATAAATTAACATGTGTTATGTGTGGCAGGAATGCTTTAATGAGGTTATATAAATGTTTAAGTTTAATTTTTTATATTTATAAACATTTCTACAAAATAAAACCAAATATTTTATGCAAACAGTATTAATGAAAAGCATCATTTATGCGTATAGAGATCCTCTTTTGCCGGATTTTTTTTTTTACAAAATAGTGTCAGGTGAGTAAATGGGACAGTTTGCCATATTTCCGGGACAATTCAACTAATTTACACCAAATTTTGCACAAGTACAGAAAGTTATGTAAAGTCGCATTATTTAAATCGGGACAGACATTGATTTTCGAAACGGCTGCCATATAAATATTTTGATATAATTGTCATATATGATGAACAATTTAACAAATTTCAGTCAGTTTTTTTCCCTGAAAGTGTATATAAGAAAAATCCTATACATAAACTTTTTTAGGCAGTTTTCACCATATATCCCCGTTAAAAAAAATAAAAGTTGTTATGCCATATCTCGAAGACCAATTAACCGATTTCTACCAAAATTTCTCACACTGCTATAACAATTTAGCCGTAAATAAATTATTTGTATTACTTGGACGCTAACCTATAACAACTACTGTAACTACCAACACATCCAAACTTAAACTTACGTCTTCCATGTTGGCACAGTTTCACATTTTCAAAACGTGCGACTTCTCCCCCGAAATTACCCTATTCCATTTTGTTGGTTGCTTTTTAAATAATGCAATTTTTTATTTGTGCTACTTTAATGTTTTGGTATTTTTACATATAATTTTGGTTATGTACAGAAGCAGTAAGAAAAGCACGTTTTCAGGGTATGAAACTGTAGTATCGTGTGTAAAAATATTTTTAAAAATGTAGAAATTTAATGACTTAATACTGCGGAAAGCAACGAAAAACCCCTACAGTATCGTCCCGCCCTGGGAGCTGCGGGCTCTCCACGTGTTCCATCAACATGGTGTTTTCTGGGGACAAATACTTAGCGATGAGTGGTACGAATCATCCGTTCATCCAGTACCTCCATATTCATTATTTAGGCATTTATTAAAATTATTATGCTAGCGATGTCTGTTTTTCTGCTGGTGTCTTCAGGATCCCTGCTGGAAGAGCAACTGTTATTTCACAGTTACTCATTCACTGTTGTTCACAGTCAATGGCGCAAAATAGCATATAAAACTGCAGTTACACAACAGCAGTTTTGCAGCTGTCAACTGCAGTATTAAAGCTGGATAACTGTAACTCTATAGTTTACAACTGTTAAACTACAGTTGGAGACAGCAATATTAGTGCTGGTGACTGTGAAAGTGCAGTTGGGTGACTGTAGTCTTACAGTTGTCAACTGCAGTATTATTTTTACCAACTGTCAAACCACAGATGGGTGACTGTAGTCTCACAGTTCTTGCCCAGTTGACAACTTCAGTAGGTCAGTTATGCAACTGCTGTTTTTCAGCCAACAACCACCGTTTGACAGTTTCCTTGTGTAACTGCAAGTCTACAGTCGGGAGCTTCAGAATTGTAGTTAAACAACTGCCCTTTCACAGTAAATAGCCATAATATGCCATAGTTAACAGCCACGATATTGCAGTTATATGAATGTGAAAGTAAAGTTCTCAACTAAGGAATTGCAGCGTAACTGCAAAAGGGCAGTCATTTTTGTGAAATAACTGCAAAAAGGCAGTCGTTTCTTGCAAAAGTATCTTTGAGTTGCCTGTTATATCTCCAGTAGGGTTACTATAACATGTGCAGGTTGGTGCTCTGAAAATATTTCGGCAATGCAAGGATGCCAACCAGACCTTGCACATCTTGTTCTTAGGTGCTCGGCCGCATTGACTAGTGTGCATATTTCGTAAATGATTCTTTACACCTTCCGTCTTACTGTTTCCCGAGGGCCGTCATGCAGATTGATCTCTGCATTCTGTGACAGGTTTACTGGGGTGTTGGACAGAAGCTGTGATGTGATTATGGAATGTCAGGTATGGAGAATGTTTAGTGCTACCTATGTGCTACAATAGTAATATCAATTTGGCAAGGCTACTGCCAACAACAACAAAAACAACAACAAGATGTCGGTCATGGTCTCAAGAGATTTAAAAAAGGAGAAAAGCAGCAGTGTCGGCGGCTGCTATCGTTGGCGATATACATGATTTTTGGGTAAACGTTTCCAATTGAATTTTAAGTAAGTTCTGTATGGCGACCAATACTTGCCTCAGAAACTATTCTGGGTTCTTCGGTGTTTTCTCATTCCCCTACAATTGTTTCCCACCCTTTCTCCATTCTTCAACTCGCTTCACCTCAATCAGAGTTGTATATTCTAGCTATCAAGCACCACCTAAATCTCTCTTGTGGCACAAAATGTCCGCGACTCAAGTAAATGTTGTCAGAGATAAATTGTTCATGGTCACCAAGGTCTAACACACTAAGAAAACACTTATGTGTAAGTAAAAATCTGTAAAATTTTATACGTGGAATAAAATATTGAACAAATATAACCCTGAGCTATTGTGGAGATTACAGAAGTTAAAAAAAAAAAAGTGGATATTAATATTACTTTTCAGTGATCGCTGGACTGTTCGTGTGTGAAACGTGCACTGTAAACGACTCATTTAGAGTGTACATGAATTATAGCATCACAAAGCATTTAAAACCTTCTTGACTTTAAAAATGACTGTACAAACAGGCTACACTGCATTAAAAAATTTTGCTATCGAACTCACCGATTATTAACGCTGTACGTCTGAATTCCTGATAGGCGATTACTCGCACTCGGGTGCACTCATGTGTGTGTTCTGTTTGGAAATTGCATCTAGAGGTTTATCATAAGTTTATGGCTCAAAGGTGAGGTTCGTGGTTACAACTCTTTTCGTTTAAAATTTAGGGACGTAAGGGCGCGTTTACGTGGCGATAGTAATGCGCGGTAGTTCCTATCGCGAGAGCTAATCTCGTATTACTATCGCCGTGTAAACTGCATGATAGTTACTGTCACACCGTCACGATAGCACTATCGCCATGCCAGCTCGAGCTAGATAGTTGATAGTAACTGTCGTGACAGAACGTGTAACTATCGTAGTGTAAACCGTCTAGTATCACTATCGTGATAGTGCGGGCCACAAAAATTTGTAGGGCCTACATGACGTGTTCACTTTGACAGTAACATTGGAGAATTATTTTGATTCAGTTAATATCTGTCGCAGTTCTTAGACTATGTGGCGGTATGACAGGACGTATATTGTCATATGGGTATTAATATAATAAACACAGGGACAATATATGTTTACATGTCATTAATATCCTGTCACGATATTTAACTATCCCAACAAATACCAACCTCTTGACAAAAGGATATAAATGTAATGCCTATCAATGTATTTACACAGGTATTGTCGAACATGTTCCTTTTGAGGTTAACTATCACATCATGTCTCGATCGTGTGTGTAAACAGGACTTATCGTGACAGTGAATATCGCACACTTTCGTGACAGCTACCATCGTGATAGCTACTATCATCGTGTAAACGAGCCCTATAGCAATCGATTTAGGCCTATCGCACACATTGAATAGGAGTGCATCAAGGTGCATATCCCTACACTTGTAGTCATATGTAGATCACACATCAGTTTTATTAGTTTATTCATTTTAAATGTAAAGCGTGGCGGACGACACCGAAAGTAAATTATGAGTGTGTTCGATATTACACTGCATTCACGATTTATTATTTACAGTATCATTTCGGTTTCATCCCTGGAGATTCTGTCGATTTTATACATGCGTCAAGAGTTTTAACGCCTCTCGCAAACAGTTCTTAAGAAATTCTCTTGTTTTGCAGACCACAAGTGATTGGGATAGACTTGTCGTCTTCTTTCCCCCCGACGAACCTTTCCGTGCAGAACTACTGGCTCTTCGAGTGGCAGCAGCGCCTGGCCACAGTGCCCTTCAAGTCTGTCGTCTACTGCAAAGTGCTGCTCTCTGACAGCAACATCTGTCACTTCGAGCAGTCTGGAGGGGCGTGCGTCCATGCTGAGGTAATGACGACGTACCGCTTGCTGCAGATCGGCGCCAAAGCCAAGAGTCGCAAAGATGCCACCATCAAGTAAGTTCAGTGCCCATAACTGTGGAAGCCATATATTTTTTTTCTCGTAAGATTGCTGGTGTCGCATGAGTATATGCCGTTCATGGTAAAGCGAGCACTTTTTGGCTTGAATACGTCTTTAAATTTGCAACCATAATGGGAGGCAGTCCAGAAAATCCATTGATAACAAAGTCGGGGTTGCAGCTCCGTATCTATCGTCTACATTAAAAATTCAATCACACCACTTGATTGCCAAAGGATCAAAGAATATGTTACGTTGAGTGAGGACTGCGAAGCATCGTGTTTTGGTTGGAGGGGAGAGAGAGGATGGCGCCACAATTCTGAGTTCGTTTCGCCGCGTCTCATAACTTCCGCGTAGCATAACTTTTGACTAGGAGAAGCTACGACGCTTGTTTGAGTTTCAATCGATAGCTCTCGTCAAGATCAATCGATTGCGCGTATGAAAACATTTGCGTGGCGTGGCTATGGTGGAATTGTACGCGTTTGATGTAAAAAAAAAATTAAGAAAACTTAACACAATTTCGGCCAATACTCGTCAAAAAGCCAATCCGAAATATAGAAATCGTATACGGTTGGAAAGAGCATCTCAAAAGCAATCCAGTGATACCCATAAAACCTCATATGATCGAGTGAAGCGGTGCTGGGAACGTAAAATAAACACCAAGGCGTCCGAGCTCGTCAACGTAGACGTATTCACGCAAAACAAACGGCCGTGTCCCCAACACAGCTAATCCCAATTTTTTTTATTTCAACCAATTTATATCCTTCCACCACTTGTTAATGTAAACCCTGCTATGTGAGTAATAAACACATTAAGTCTGAGACCACAATGAAATGTATTTATTGGTTATTATGTCTGATGAAACAGTTTCAAAAAGTGCTCACTTTACCGTTAACGGTCTAGTTATAGGTGGTTCACGATAAACTGAGCACTTTTGACATCTCTTCTTAAGATCTGCTTGCAGGCACATTTTGTATTCTTTCATCTTATGTAAAATTAATGTTGCCATGTGCCTTATCACTTTATTCATGTGTTGGTCGAGTGTAGCTGTAAAATAATCAGGAAAGTAAACATTTTACAAATTTTCTTACTATATTTTTAAGCATTAAAAAAACAGGAAACAAAATAAAAAGTTTTAGTATTTACAAATATTTACTTGACACTTTTAATTCAACGTCAAAGCATGGAACTACTTTCCACTTGTCGTTACCAACCTCACCTGCCACATGTCACTAAGTGTGCCCGTCAAGCTATATGCAGGTAGAGGCAGGGACATTTTTCAGAAGTTGATTTCAAAAGTGCTCACTTTATCGTGAACATCCTTTAAGGAACTTTACCATGAAAAAGTTTATTTTATATTTATACCGCATACCCACTGTTCTTCTTCAAGACATTATCAGTGATTGATCTTTCCTTGCAAAACTATTAAGCGCTTATTTTCTGCATTAATAAACGTCAAAATCACAATTCTATTGTTTTATAAATGTATAAATAATTACAGCTAACTTGCGTACATAAATGAGATGATTCACAATGAATGAAGATGCTAAGAGTTACTCCAAGACGTCCACAAAATCTTACAAGTAAATGTTTTCACTATTTAAAAAGATCGCTGTAAACAAAGACATTTTTTCATATTTTTTATCTGTAGCTGCCCCGAAAATTTTGGTAAATTACCTTAAAATAAATTAGGACAATGCCTTTCTATTGCCCTTGTTAAGCTTTCTGCAAATAGTTTGGTGTATTTTCTTTGTGTATTACAAAAACAGGAAAATTTTGCAGAAACCATAATGTCTAAAAATTTTTTTATGAAAAAAGCAGCCACACATATGTCTACAAATTAAAAAAAAAATTTCTTGCCCAGCACCCTTAAGGGTGCCTCTGTTCTTCAAACAGATCGCAGAGTTCCAGTCGTATAGTTCTCATCTAAAAACTATTCAATATTTTTGAGTGGCGTTTGTTTAATAAAATAATTTAAGAAATTGTTCATGACCGAAAGGTAGTTTTCGTTTTTATTTCCGTATCTAATGCGTATGTTTTAAAGCGAAAAATGTGTTAAAACATAAGTATCAAAATCATTTGTATGGTCATGCATCACTCCTTTGTCTTTACTTTTACGCGACAAAATGATGGGGTCACCACTAAGAATCTTAAGAGGCCAGTCAACAAGGGAAAGACTGCACGCCAGTTCAGTGCCATGCACGTAGAGGCGATGAGGCATGTGGTGCTCGTGCCTAGGTCGCCCTTAGAGCCCCCCACGCTTCTAGACCTTGGATACGCAAAATACATCCAGTCAAACGGCGCCCTTAAGTGGGGCTCAGTATCTCGTCGACAGTAGTAGTTAAAGACGGAACAACTTTGACTTAGAAATTTTTTTGACTTTTTCCATTTTTTTTTTTAAAGTTCGGTTCTTGTATATTTTATTGATAAATTGATGATTCGGATATTATTGTCCACAAAAAACCTCTATTTTTCCCTTATATGCTGGTGAATTTATATCACATTTTTATTTTGTTGTAATGGTGTATTTATCAGCGATTATTTTTGGTGGAAAGTTTTTGCCTCCCTTTTTGCATAATTTCCTGCATATTAATTGAATTATTTGTTGCCGTTTGTTATTTAAACCTCCTCTAACTATTTGCACACATATGACTTTTTATTGTTGCACTTTAAATTGTTTTTAGTTCAGATTTTTTAAAAATTGTTTCACGTTTGATTGTTTTTTTCCTAGTGCTACAAATATGTGAGTTTTATTCCACATTGCGTATAATTTTCAAAAAGTACCGAACAAGGAATTATTCGGCAATTATTTGTATTAAGAAACCAACCCAGTGTTCACCTGGGGTGGTTTCAGGACAGGAGTCAAACCCACGACCTCCCGAACGTGTGTCGAGTAAGATACCATGGAGTCTCCTCACTCGGTGTGCACTGGTGGCTGAATATCTCCTAGGCATTCATCAGGAAAACCCCAGGAAGGCCCTACACATCGCTGCACTTATGACTCCAACTCATCCACCATACCAGACATTATGAAATGTAAACACACAGAAATGGTAAAACCTGTTTAAAGCTACGTCATAAGTAAGTCTTACAATAGAGTTTTTTTTTTCGGACACTTCGAAATCTGTTTTTCTTTTCCACCACTCTTTAAAAAAATTTGCACAAGAATTCTTATTGCTTGTTACAAAATAAATGAAAATTCATAATTTTTCTCCTTTGTTAAAATTAGATACCCGTATGATAATTCTTAAAAAAAAATTGAATTTATGAGAATATTTAACCGCAAAAATTAAAATTAAGTGTCGATTCAAATATGCAAATATGAGTAACATTTTAACTTTAAAACATTGCATGAAAACCCCTTTTACATGCCTAAAACTTAACTTGGTTTTTCCCAGACTCCATGTAGAAGTTCACCGGTAGCCCCCCCCCCCCCCCCCTCTCCCACAATAAGATCTTACTCAGAGTGTCTATCGGTAAATGGCACTACAGGGCTCACAAGACACCATCTATGTCTGTTCCGAGATGTAATTAAATACTGAAATATCAATATCAACTCCCACTAGCATAACATGTTATTAAGCAGCGATTTCAGTGACATGGTTATTTTGAAAATTCGACGAGTACTTTTTTTTATATAAGGGGGTGCTCATAGGTGTATGCATTTAATTGTAGCTGTGGCGGGGTAGGTTGCATCATCCGCTGGGATACGTCCAGCGGAGAGTTCCTAGACGTGCATCGTTTGCTGCACACATTGAGCGGAAAAAACGAAGGTACAAACATGCTCCATACACTGCAAAATACGATTTACAGCAAGGTTTCGATGCTTTTGTTGCATTCGTGTGTAGCGTGAAAAGGCACGATTTCTCGGTGAAATAATTGTATTCAAGCTATGAACATCAAATTAAACACACATTTTATTTGTCTGTGGCATCATCAACGACCCTAACAACCATTTGCATGTGCAGTGTCCAGTACAATTACTGTATGGGACTTGGAAAATGCATGCGTGCCATTACGTATTTCTAGGCTTGTTCAACAGTGGCAATTAGGCAATTGTCGAGCATCAACATTCCTAATAACATTGGTAATCACGAGTAATATAGGTTCCAAAATGTTGTAATCAGATGCTCCCGGAGAAGTGTCTTGTTCTTCTCGTCTCGCGTACCCGCATTCAATTACTAGCGCGTCCCCGCTGTGCCTGCTTTATAACGTGCTTGAAAAGACCACCGTCAACCACAATGCGCATGTCCAATCGTTTGGCGAGAGATGACAGCACACAAGTAACCATTGCTCTCGCCGTAGTACATTATTCAACAACATGGTGCTTTAAGTCGTCTGGAGTCGTTGGGACTTGCAGGTAAACTTTATCCTTCACTGTACCCCAGAGATAAAGGTCTAAATGAGTCGAGTCTGGCGAACATGCTGATCATGGGAAGATGCCTTCATTCCCAATCCTCCGGTCGGGAAAAGGTGTTGAGTACACTTCTGGCAACAAGTGAGTTGTGTGCAGGACACCTGTCATGCTTGTACCACACACACTGACGTATTTCCAGAGTATCATCTTCAAGGAGAACAGGTATCACTACGAAATAATTTATGCATATTTGTTTCCATGTAATGTGCCTTCAATGGCGTAGAGAACGATCAAAAACTCACCGATCAACCCACTCCACACATTCACACTCCGCTGTCTCTGATGTTCCACCTCTCTCAGCCAGCACAGATTCTCAGTTGTCCAGTAATGCATATTTCTCAAGTTCACATTGTCATGGTTGCTAAACATGGCTTCGTCAGTGAAAGAACTCGCTGGAGAAATTTTCTATTGTCTTGCATTTTCTAAAGAATAGCACGACAAAATTCCATCCTCCTCGCATAATCACGATCATCTAGTTGCTGATGAATTTATACGAGGTACACATAAAATCTGTACTGTTGTAGAATGCGAACAACACTTGCCTGGCTGTTCCTCAGCCATTTGCAAGTACCGTTGTTTTCAAATGTGGATTGTGGACAACTTACGCCATAGTGTTATCTGTGTTTCCTCTGTTGCTAGTCTGTGTCTATTCTCACCAGAGTATTACAATTTCCACCTACCAATAGTTTCGTACAAAGTCTCAACAGTGTCAATCGCAATTGACTCTGTTGTAATTGACACCTTTTCATATACTGCTACCACTGCCATCGCATTTAATTTATATTCACCCTAAATCAGAAGCATGTCAATTTTTCCTGTCCTGGCCATTAATAGCTGACCATACCAAATTGCCATTAATATCTGACCATGACAGCCGACCAGGTCAAATACCGGCCAGACCGATCAACCATAAAAACTGACCATCACTAGGTGACCGTACTGGATGGCCCTGATGGTTGCCATTTATGTTTGGTTTGCATGGCTCTGGCGGATGTGGTCAGTTCGTATGGCTGGGTACTACAGTCGAATTATATGGTTGGCTGATATGGTCAGTTTGTGTGATCGGCTGGTATGGTTGGCTCGTACAGTGGTCTTGCCCATTGGTATGCTTAGTCAGTCTTGTTGGGCTGTTGGCCTGGTTGGGTGGAATGGGTGTTTAGTATGGATGGTTCGTATGGTTGGCTTGTGTGTTTGGTTCATATGTTTACCTGGTATGGTTGGATTGTATGGCTGGCTGGTGTGGTTGGCAGGTATGGTCGATGCATATTATTGGTTGGTATGGTCGGTTCGTATAGTTGGTATGGTCTGTTCTTATTGTTGGTTTGGTCGGTTCGTATGTCTGGCTGGTAGGGGTTGTTCGTATGGCTGATATGGATGGTTCATATAGTTGGAATATTTGGTTCATTTGTTGGCTAGTATCATTAATTCGTATGGTGACCTGTCATGGATGAATGGTGTGGTCAGCTGGTATGAACAGGCTGTATAGCTGGTCTGTAATTATGGCCTGGTCGGTCTTGTTGTCTAGTTGGCTTTGGTAGTCTGTTTTGGCTTTTTGGTCTGAACGACCTTGTGGTTTAGTCTTTTCCATTGGTCTTGGAAGATGATTTGTCTTGTCTGTTCGTATCTGCAGTCGGCTTCGATTGTTTGTGGGTCGGTTGTTCTTGTTGAATACTGATATATCACCAACGGTTCGAAAATAATGACCAGCTATGCATATAAGGGGCCTAGACAATATTCAGATGTATCAAGCTGATTCAGTTCATTCTGGTGTTGTATATTCCAAGTTTTAAGGGCTTAGCTTTAATGATTTGCGAATGGTATTGTCTTCAATGTAAGCAGTCCAGCTGTAGTAAACTAAGCTGTCACTAAATACGAATTCGGGTTGTGTGCTGATCGCAATCATTCCCTTAAAAAAATTCTTCACTTTGATCTCTACTCTCCAATAGCTCGCTGACTCGAGCTGGTACTTAAAATTTGATATTTTTACTTTGGTGCGATAATATGTGTATGAATACAGCACTTTTAAACCCTGTTTAAGATCTACTTGTATACACATTGTGTATTTTCCCGCCTTGTGTAAAATTAACATTGTCATGGGCTTCATCACTTTACTCATGCGTTGGGCACTTGAAATTGTGAAATTATTTGAGAAGTAAATATTTTACAAACTTCCTCGTTTTTACACTTTTATGCATTAATAAGACATAAAGCAAAAAATATATAAGATATCACAGTTGGTTACCTAACACTTTTTATTCGACGTTAAGATATGGAACTACTTTCCATCTATTGTTACCAGATTTACAGTTGGTGCGTGTCACCCAGTATGCCCATTACAATATGTTATATAGGTATGAACAGTGACTATTTTCTAAATTTGATTACAAAAGTTATCACTTTAACATGAACAGCCTCTAATAACATACATACTGTGATGGAAGAGTGGAACATAATACTGAACTTACCACAATAATAGCTATATAGTTCAGGAGAGAGAAGATGGCTTTTCACCGATCGCATCAGATGAGGAATTGTGTACATGGTAAGGCTTTGGCCAAATGTATCTGCATAGGTCGCGATGTTGCATGACCAACAGGCAATCACATGCGAACATTGTGACTTTGTCAACATTAAATTTTTCCATACTAACACTAGTGGTTGTAGCGTTGTTGAGATATGGCATATAAATGTTTGTGGGTGCCATGGCTGAACAAATAGCTATTGAAATACAGTGGTGGGGCTGAGGGAGTGGAAATATAGTGAATAAATGGAGTGATCTTAAATAGTGTGAGGAGTTAGGACATGGTGGTAGTTGGGGAAGGGGGAATCGTACTATAGCGAATTATAAGATCAGATGTGACAACAGCTGTTTGGTGGGGTCGAGGGGAACCGACTAATTAGTCTATTATGAGTAAATGGAGTGTATGAAATTAGTTGGAGTGAGGGGGAGGGGAAGAGTATTGGCGGATAGATGGTAGGATTTGGGAATCGGTCTGTGAGGGATTGGGCAGTCTGGTTGTGAATTAGTAGCGAGGGCGGATGGTGAGGGGTCGAGTTTTGGCGAGTGAATGTTTAAGATGTCGAACAATGATGAGTAAATGATGATGGAGTGAAAGGTCGAATGGGGTTTGGTGGCATGGAGGGTTAGTAAGGGTGTGCGAGCGATGATAAGTTAATGGTGAGGGAGGTGGAGAATCGATTTCGAGGGGTGTGATGGTGGTCTGGGTGGAAGAGATGGAGAGGGGATATGAGTGTTACATAAGTAACTTATTCCCTTGGGGGGGGCAGATTAATAGAATATAGTATCAGTAATTATTTGACAATCAGTTGCGTCCATTGTACCATGGAGTGGGTGGGCTATGCCATCTTTATGAGAATCGAACCCTCAAGGTCACTCACATCCAACATGGTGTTTGACATCAGTAATGTAATTTTCCCTCAATTTTATGAAATTTTTATTTATATTTTCACATTGTTTCTCGGTTTTAGAGGTCCAAGGTCAGTAGGATCAAGGCCAAAGCTAACTATACCTAACATCATGGCCAGGGTCAGTAAAGAAATTTTTTCATAAATTTTCAAGAATTTCTTTGGCAGATTTTTTTCCGATTTTTCGAGTTTAAAATTACTGGGGTCAGGGTCAAAGTCATATATATCCAACATGATGGCTGTTGCCAGTATTGTAATTTTTCCTCTATTTTGATGAGTTTTTCAATGTTTTGGGATTTTTCTCAATTTTCAAGTTCAAAGTCATTGGTGTCAAGGCCATCTCCATGTCAAGGTCAGAATAATTCACATCCAACATGTCCGACACCCGACCATAATGACTGAGCAGGAGAAAGTTCATTTGGGGGTCAGGAACCGGCTGCTGTAATGTGAACCAAGGTGGCTAGTGGCTTCATGCTCCACTGTCAATTGCAATGAGGTCTTATCGGACTAATGAATCTACTGTTCATGCCAGCTGTCCATACCAAACACCCATACCAACCAACCAAGCCAACCAGCTATCAATGCCGACTGTACACACCAATAGACAAAGCTATCAAAACCAACATTTTAAAATGACCATACCGAATGACCAGACATACCAACACAACCAGCCATTCATCAATGCCGACCAACAATATAGGATCTTCATACCAGTTGACCATTCCAAACACCCATGCCAATCAACTAGATCAACTGTTCATCAAGATAGACTGAACATGCCAATGGGCAAGACCAACCAAACCAACCATACCAGCCAGTCATACAAACCAACCATACCAGGCAACTATACGAGCCAAGCATACAGACTTTTCATACCAGTTGACCAAACCTACATGTATACCAGCCAACCAGGCCAACTGGCCATCAAAGCCGACTGGGCATACCTGTGGGCAAGACCAACAAATCCAACCAAGAATACCAAATGTCCATATCTAACAATGAGACCAACCATCAATACCTGTCAACCATACAGATTGTGCATACCAGCTGATCATTCCAACCAACCAGGCCAGCCAATCAGCAAGGTAAACTAGACATAACAAAAGACACGACCAACCATACAAAGTGAACATGTAAGCCAACCATACAAGCGAATAATACCAGTCAAAAAGAAGCTTAACCATACCAGTCAAATGTAACAACAAGGCATATCAATCCAACATGCATGAAAACCAGCCAACCATAACAACTGGCCATACCAAGCAACAATGAAAGACGACCATACGAACTTACCATACCAGCTGACCATGAGAACCAACCATATCAGTAGCACTTATGAAATGGTGAAACAACACAACCATACAAACCGACCATACCAGCCAACCATACGAACTGGCCGTACCAGTTGACTATGCCAAACATTCATAGCAACCAAAAATTCAAACGATCCATACCAGAAAACCATTCCAGCCAACCATTATGAACTGGCCATACTAGGTGTCCATATAAACACCCATATCAACTGGCCATGCGTACCAAATATATCAGGCAAACATACCAGAGATCAATAAAAACCAACAATACCAGCAAACCATACAAATTATCCAAACTAATCAGTCATATAAACCAGCGATTCTTGTAATCCATACCACCGAACATACAAACTTAACTTACCAGGAAACCATACCAGCAAACCATACGAAACGAACACACCACCCAACGATATGGACCAATCATGACAGTCAACCATACGAACTGACCATACTGGTAAACCAAACAAACTGCCCATACCAGCCAACCACACGAACCGAACATAACAGGTACCAATACGAAACAGCCATGTGAGTCATACCAACCAACAATTCCGTCTAAAAATATCTACCAACCCACTAGCCATTGATACCAGAAAACTTTCAGAAAAAACCATGTCAAACTATCATACTAACCAGCTTCGCGAGTATCCATAACAGCCAACCATACCAACCGATCATGACTACCAGATTTGCCACACACACCAACCAGCCATACAATCTGACCATACCAGCCAACCAGAGCTACCATCCGATCTAAATGTGAAGGGTTGCTAGTCTTTGATGTATTCTTACTGTTATTCACTCTCGTGTATGTTGTTCACTATGAAATAAGTAGGTCCCAAAAAAATTAAGAAAGATATTTGTTGGGAATTTAATATTTTAACATTTATATTTATTGGTTCGGAAACCTCGGGAATCTGTTTGTCAATTACCAATTACTACGAACTTCCGGCACATTACAAGCATTTAGTTTCGATGAAAGACTAAATGGAACAAGAACAGAAAGAGGCCAACATTTTCAACTGCTTTTGGCAGTTACATCCTGGGAAAGCCTTGAATAAGTTTGAAAATTGTTTATATTTATACATTATCTGCTATATTTATCTTGTGAAAGTAAGAAGCATTATTTATTTATTAAGCTATTATATAAACCAGTAATTTGCCCTAACCATGAAAAATGGCACTGGAATTTCAAATATCCAGAAATTACCAGTTTTACACATTCTGAAATGGAAGCACTCTAGGAAGAGAAATAACATTACATATTTTGCTACAGAAATAAACTGATTTGCTTACAGATAATAACTCATAAATGAACATGGGCATGTTAAAGAGATCGCCTTCGAGATTCGTTTCAATGCTTAATAGCGTATATGACTCCATACACTGACCATCTTATGACATGGTAACTTGTAAACAGTACATCGATAAGCCTAAATTTGTTATTCAGGAGGCAATAAGGAGCATTGACAGGATAAAGGGCAGCTCGACTTCAGAGGTTACTCGAGCAGTTTCTCCGACAATACTTATTGCGCCAATAATGCATTGCGTTAAATTACAGGATGTGGGGTATTTTAACTGTCGTGCACTCTCGTGTATTTTATTAATGTGTAGAGAGTAAATTTACTTCAACAAAATAAAGAAAGACATTCACTGGAAATGCACTACATTTATGTACTACACAGACCGACCAGCCATACAGACCAACAGAAGTTCTTCACCCATCGGACACCAACCCCTGAGACTTGTAAAGACCATTTATTTAGGAACCCTTCTCACATTAATGGAACATATAGGATTTTCTCAGAATGACTCCATGTATTGCACTTACAAAATATGATGGCTACCTCAGCGCCCACTTTCATTTATAAACAGCATCGTCCATGTGCCATATGACAGAAGCATAGCTATGGAGACCTCAAATGACCGATATCTGACACAACCCGTAATGTGGTTCGACATATGATTTGCGACATGTTACAGGACATGTGATGTGCTTCGGGAATTTAGCCTGCTATGTCTACTATTATGCTACTGTTATGCATTTTTATATAATGCTTATATTGAAGAACCTATTTTGTTGGGAGCTGGACTTGAACCGTTGCATCAAATAGAGATGTACTTATACACAATGGTGCCTTGGAACTCCTGGGCAGTCAAATGAGTTCCTACACCATACCAAAGATTAATCGGACTACTTAGGCTCTTCTTTGCTCTGTGGGCTACAGTTGACATGAGGTGAAATGAAGCAAAACATACATTTTTTCGTAGATCACGCCTTGGTTCTCAATAAGACTCGCAGCATGCTCTTGAGACCTTTTTTGTAGCTTGGGCCTTGCTTCGATATGAGGCTCGCATTATCCTTTGAGACACTTTTCGTAGTTCATGTCTTGGTTTGTGACATTATTCGTAACATACTCTGAGGAAGTTTTTGTAGCTCCCCACTATGGTTCGCAATATGGCCCACAACATACTTTGAGAAATGTGTTGTAGCTCGCATATTGTTTAACGACATGGTCCATGGCACAGGAAATTAGTTTGATTAATGTTTCCTAGCTTGTGCTCTGCATCGTGACATAGCTCGTGATGGGCTTGCATCAAGGTCCGTAAATAATTCGTCAATTTGCTGCAAGATCGCGATGGATGAGGTGTTTTATGAAGTTTCGTGCGAAGAGGTCAGCAATGAGATTCGTATTGAATGACTTGTTTCGAGACTGGTCGTCATCATCTGAGCCCCTGATGTTAGGATGGTTGGTATAACCAGTTGGTCTTGCTGGTTGGTCTAGTGGGTTTGCCTGTTCAGTTGATATGGCCATTTAGTCTGGTCTGTCTCGTTGGGCGGTATTGCTCATTCTAGTCAGTTTAGTGGGAGTCAGTTCGGTAAGAGTCGGTCTGGGCAGCAATTGGTCTTGTCAGGAGCCTATTTCGGGTGGAATCAATTTTGTGTGGAGTCAGTTTGCATGATTAATAGGTATAGTTGGTCGGCCGGTCTGGTTGGCAGGTATGGGTGTTTGGTATGGGCAGCTAGTAATGGTAAGTCAGTATGGCTGGGGCCTGTTGCATAATGATTTACAAGTTAATAATATTAGTGACAGTATTTGTATATTTGTAACTTTTAGAATAGTGTTGCACAATAACAATTTACAAATCTACATGCTACAAGTTGAAAAATTGAAAATATTAGTGAATTTTACAAGTATCTGTTGCATAATTGACTGTTTTTCTACAAGTTTGTAGAAATTATTAATTTACACTAGTAAATTTTCTACACGTGTCCGCTTGCTTATAGTTTCAAGTTACAAGTGAGGTCGTGTAGGTATTTAGGCTTTTGTGTTGACGTTTATTAATGTCACCATGCAGAATTTGTGGCTATATTCATCCAGTGATGAAAAAGGTGACTTTGGAGTGCAGTATCAGCGAAGGCCTGTTCACATTAATCGGAGGAGAAAATCGTATATGGTAAGAGTGAATTATAATTTTGAAAATGATGCACAGTGTAATGAGAGATTCAGAATGAGGCCAAATAAGGTGGAATTATTACTCCAGAAAATTGGATTGAGGTTAGAACATGCTACAAAAATGAGCGGTGCTTTATCTCCTGAGCAACAGATGTGTATACTATTGCACTGGCTTGGAAATGGAGCCCAGTTTCATATAGTGGCCGATATGCATGGGGTACATCAGTCTACTGCTTGTAGAACGGTTGCTAATATGGTGCATGTTGTAAACAGTGAGTTATTTAACACAGTTGTTGAGTTATTTAACACAGTTGTTTCATGGCCTGAAGACATAGCTAAATAAACGGTTCGTTTCTACCAAATAGTAAACTTTCTGCGTGTTATTGGTGTGATTGATGGATCTCTCATACCCCTTGATTCACCTAGAGTAAGTGAAGAAGCTTTTGTTGACATACATGGCGATCACTCTTTAAACTGTATGTTTGTTTGTGGTGCTTCTTGAATGTTTTATTATGTCAGCGCAAAATGGCCTGGAAGTGTGCGTGATGGTCGTGTCATAAGTGTCACAGTATATTTACCAGAGAATGGAAGAACATAATCTTTTTCCTAATGCAATACTCATGGGGGATTCTGCATATACTTTAAGGCAATAACTTATGACCCAACTACATCATGATCCAGACAATGAGGTAGAAAGCAGGTAAAATCGCAGCCTGAAGGAAACAAGACAAGTTATTGAACGTGTTTTAGGCATTTCGAAAGAAAAATTTCCCTGTCTCAACTACCTTTGTTTGAACCCTACTTATGCTGGTTCAGTTGTGAAATGCTGAGCAAAACACTGCACTTTTGCTAGGGATGAAGAGGATAACATAGTTATCCCTGTAAATTAAGAGGCAGTAGAGCTGGTAGAGAACGACGTTGGGCCTCATGAATACCTTGAAGTGGTTAAGAATGAAGTGCAGTATGTAGGAGGTCGTGTAAGGCAGCAACAGATCTTACAGTTGATGATGTAGGCCACTGATATTCATGTACTATTAGAAAAGTGATCAGGGAGAAGGGATTTTATATGTTTAATTTACATTACACATTATGTGTTTTATATTCAGTCTTAAGTAGTTTGTCAAAATACAAATTAACCACACTAATGTCTGTCAAACAATAAATGTTTATTAGGTACCACTGCCCTGTACACCCTCCAATTTTATACAAATATTATGCTTTCATTCAAGGTAAAAGTGTCTTACATGCATTAGAGAAATTAATAATATTGTTATCTTCACAATTTATCTATGGCAAATTAAAAACAGGACTGTGCTAATCAGCTGACTTGTAGCTTGTAAAATTTACTTGTACAAATTCACTAATATTATTAGGAAATATTTTTCCATTATGCAACACAAATTACTAGTACTTGTAATTTGTAACTTGTAAAACTTTTATAATGATATTGGTAGAATTGTGCAACAGGCCCTAGATGATGACGACTGGTCTCTAAACAAGTCGTTTGGTATGGTAAGTTCATATGGTCATCTAGTGTTGTTTCTTGATATGTCCAGTTGGTATGGATGGCTAGTCTTATGCTTGATATATTGGTCGGCTAGGATGGACGTTCAGTATGCCTGGGTGACATCATTGACAGGTATGATAAGTTCGTATTGTTGACTAATATACATGCTTTTTATGATCATTTCATATGGATGTTATGGCCCATTGGTAAGAATAGCATGCCTTGCTGGCTGGTCAGCCAGGTTGGTATGGTCACCTGGTATGCACCACCTGTATGGTTGACTGGTATTGATGGTTGTTGTTCGTTGTTGATTGGACTGGTCAGTTGGTATGGATGTTTGATAATCTAGGTTGTATTTGTTGGTATTACCCACTGGTATGACCAGCTGGTCTTTATGACCAGTTTCCCTGGTTGGCTGGTATACATGTAGGTTTGGTCAGCTGGTATGAACAGTCTGTTTGGCTGTCTGTTATAGTTGCCTGGTGTGGATGGATTGTATGCATGGTTAGTATAGTTAGTTTGGTTGGTCATGCCCATTGGTGTGTTTGGTAGTGTCAGCTGGTATGAAGAGTCTGTATTGTTGTTTGGTACCGATGGTTGGTCGGTCGTGTTTCTATGTCTGGGTGATCGGAATAGTCGTTCGGTATGGTATAACATATAAAGTACCAGCGCACATACCGCTGTATTGCATTCTTACTGAACTACTGGTGCGGGATACTTGTTAATCTCTTTCTTGAATTTCAAATTCGCCGAGATGTAGTCGCTGAAAGAATTTCTTTCTGTTGTTTTTTAATTTAGTTAAGTTGCATAGTGTCTGCAGAAGACAGCCACTTGCAATGTCTTTCAACAATCTTTCCACATAATGGTGAGTGCCTCGCTTTCTGTTTAATTTAGTCCTCCCCTTCCACCCTATTTTAATGGCGTATGCTTTTATTAATCACGATTTGATTTGTGTTTGTAGTGTGTTCCAATATTTAGCCTGGCGTTTCCAGTAATCCACCTGAAGTTCCCAGTAATCCACCCGATGTTTCAAGAAATTCACCTGATTTTCGAGTAATTTGAGGAATCCACTACTTTATAGAAGTGAGCTGCCGAGTCCACCATGGTTCAACCTTAGGCCTGTGTCTCTCGGCCCTTTGAAATTTTCTTTTGGCCTATGTTCCAAACTTCATAGCTTCTCCCGGACTCTTCTTTATCAACTACAATCATGCTTCGGTATCGTTAAAAGAAAACTTCACTTCAATGTTAATGTAAAGAACCTAAGACTTCCAAAAATGTTCCAAACTCGAAAATTTTCAGGCAAATAAACTTTAGCAGTTAATATAAAAATTGGTATTTCTTTTATCTGGTATAATCAACAGTATTTCCAACCAAGTGTGTCTATCGTTTTATTAAATTCAATGAATATTTTGTAAAAGGCCAATGAAGAATTTAACTGCTACTTTAATGTTTGACATTTTCTGGCAATAGTAAAAAATCTTGTCAATTGTTAATAATTTAATTATTATTTTCTTAAACTGAACTTTAACTCTAGAAAGCTTTTTTTGATGCACGCAACTGTAGTTTGTAACGATTTGAAATCCATAAATAGAATGGATTATTTTACTGAGCTGAGAGCCTGGTAGTCTATGTTATTTATTTTACTAGATCCACAAGATTTAAGCTTAGTTTAAGGCCTTACGATTTTTCTGATGTCAAATATTTATTCATTTTCTTCATAACTCCCCCTCTTGATGCCTATTGCAATAAACACTTCCGAAAGAGCTCAGCTTGCAAATTCCTCCCTATGAGTCGGATGGGGGTTTCAGGTAGCATGCGCAGAATGTCCGGCCATGTAGAGAGCAGGGATTGTTAACTTCGGCGCTGTAGTTATGTGGCAGGATTGGGGTTAGGTGATGTAAGGGGTACGACGACATGTCGGTACATCTGCTGCCTAAAATTTTCGTTTTAATTTCATACTTCTCAAATTGTGCTAAACAAATACGATTGTGGAATATAAATAATTATTACAAAAATTAACATAATTAATGAAATGAGCATATAAGACTGCATTTTGTAAAACCTGTAATGTTCATTTGACAAAAATTACATTAAATTTTGTGTGTGGCTAATTTTCTGGAAATTATGCTATTGTTTCTTGTAAACTATAATTTTCTAAGCATTTTGAAAACATGAATAAATTAATGCCTGCGCCTTCATGCTGAGTGCAACATATTTCTACATGGCTCCATCGAATCTGTCAAGATGTCCTTACAAAGTACCATTGGTTTTATGTTTCAGGAGTGTTACAATTTACTGTTCAATGTCTCCATGTTTCGATTGCTGCAGTTTGCTTTTGAAAAACTATCGACGATCCCATTATGAAAGATGTCACTATCATGAAAATCATCGTAACTTCAGTTTATCTCCATAACGATGTAAGAATGCAGAAATGTCTCAGAGACTTGGCCCATCACAACAAGATATACCTGACAGCTGCTAATTCTTTGGATTTTTCAGCACTTCGCAAAGCACTGGTGAGTGGAACATGCATATTATTAGCTTCTAGCTATATATACAATTAATTTATAATTATATATGTTAATGCTTTGCAGTATTTTAAAGGATATTTTTATTAGATGCTAATTCTAGCGATATGAACATACACATGACCCACTTAAAACATTTACCCCCAATGGTGTGTGAAATATTTAAGATATGCACAAAATTACTCGTGCAGGTTAAATTAAATCGAAAGGAGCATCTAACACATGTATTATATGTTTGTTAAATTATATATTTTCAAGATGAGCGTCAACATTCATTTTGTAAATAGGAACCAACTTTGTATTGTATTGCATATGTTAAGTTAGCTATGTCTAATAACAACGGACTACTTTAATGGCTGTTTGAATGTCACCAGTAAGAATACAAACGTAAGCAGTGGCTGACCAAGGATTTAACAGAGGGAGGCAAATTCTGGGTAGAGTTGTGCGTCAATTACATGACAATGCATAAGTTATGTTACTGTACACTTTAATAATATGGAAATGGTTCACATGGTGAAGTGATGACATAAAGGTAGTGTACAATAAACAATACACGTACTTATTCGCAACAACACAACAGAAAATACTCTTATTGCCTGTGTGCAATCGGATTTCTCATTGCAGGAACTTTACAATTCACTTTCGAAGAAATGGCCATTTGCATGGCAACACCTCTGTAAAGCTCCATCTCTGATTGAAACACTGCTGTCAGTGTCTCTGGCGTTATTGCAGCCCATGCAGCAGCACTACGGTATTTCATGTTGTCCACTATTGTTGGAACCTGCTAAAACACCTAATTTTTTCAAATTTCTCCAGAGAAAAAAAATCTAACGAGATGAGGACAGGCGACTGCGCTGGAAATCTCTGAACGACTGCCTCATCCTATCCATCGATGTGGGAACTGTTGGTTTAGTGCATTTCTTGCCGCTATGGCATTGTGAGCTGCGCATCCATCATACTGATGCTACATTACTTGATACAAATTCAGCGGTAGGTCTTCCATAAGTACAGGTAAAGTATGTCTCAAGAAACACCTGTACTTTCGCCCATTAAGTTTGTCATCAATGAAATATGGGCCAATGATGTCCGCCATTTTACATCACTGGGACGCTACTCCCTCAGCGCGGGGGTGGATCGATCCCTTGTGAGGGACCTTGGCCACCCAGACGGTTATAAGTTAGATTGTGAAGGGGAGGAGAAGGTAACCCCCTCCTCCCTCCAAACCCATCAAAAATACTTAGCGCTGCGGAGCAATCAATATTTTACAGGATTCCCAGGGTAGCGCCTGGCATCTGTTTCCAAGACTGATTTTGTACCTGCTTTTCCCCTGCCAGTACAGGGTAAAGTACAGGGAGAAGTTAAGTGAATTTAATCGGCGCGGTATTTTAAAGTTCAGGACTTTTGCTGTGCTGTCGGAAGCCCCTGTGAGGGCGCTGGCGACAGTGTGGTAAGAAATGCGGAAGTTAGTTGCCAAATGAAGTTAAAATAAACTGTTAAAAGTTGCTTCCCGTGACTGGAGTGGCAAAGGTTTAATAATAAATAAGTTTCTTGTGTGGTGAAGTTAAGTTGCGCGAATATTATTCCAGTGTATTTGTTGTAAAATAATAATAAAAGTATTGAGAATTAATTATTACTGAAGTATATGAATAAGATTGTTACATAGCGAGTTAAATGATTACGGTATATTTAAATGCATGAGTGTGTGTTACCGTGACTGGGCTGGACTGACTTGCGCAGTGCAAGCGCAAAGTAGTTTTGTTAGAAAGGGCGAAATTTTGTCCCGGACCGATCGGAGAATTCCGGCCAGTCTCGGGGTTTGATTCTAATGAATTTTCGTTATATTTGGCGCTGAGGGCATGCGTGAATAAACTGTGTAAAAGTCGTCTCTAATAAGAATTCGTGATATTTGTTATACAATATCCGTAGAAATTCGAAAGCAGAGCCTGGAACCAAAGTCAGGAGTGTGAAGTTAAAACGCAAGTCGGCCGGAGGGCTGTCCTACTTTACCACAACCTATATTAATGCTCCACTGACGATGCTCCACCAAACGAAGCCAATATGGGTTTTCCATTGCCCAGTGATGCATAAAGTGTAATTTACATTCCAGTGATTTGTACCAGCGGCTTCATCGGTAAACAGTGCCCTACTCATAATGTCATGGCCTTGCGGCGGAACCGACCCGCAGTATTCCAGACGATGTTGAAAGCCATCGCCGCGAGGCTCTTGATGTAGCGAGATGTGGAATGGGCTGGTAATTTATGCCCTAGAAAAATGCGCAGCGCACCCGTCCTACTGACGCCAATCTGCTATCCCAGTTCGTGAAAACTGGCACGAGGGTTTATTGCAACAGCAGCAAGAACAGCTCTTGCGCCGGACCCACTTTCGTGGCGACATGCTTCCAATCCCGCAACATTCTATAACAATAGCAGTGAAGGCAGGACGGGTTGGACGATGTCTGTCAGGGAAACGGTCGGCGTGCAACTATTCTGACAGTGTGACATCTTCGCGACATTCTTCGTAAATTAATAACATCTCAACCATATCTTCATTTGTGGAAACCATTTCGAATGCCCAGAAACGATGGACAGGTTAAATTTAATTCGCGTTTAAAACATTGATACCAAACTTTACAGTACGCTAGCAACATTTAGCTTGACATATTTCGACACAAATCAACCTTGACGCCGGCTGACAGCCAGCGGCGCTGGAGCCCATGACGGCGCTCACGTGTCCCGCACGTGCCCAAAGAGGCCGATAATTTGAACTTTCCTATAAATAATAATTTCAGGGTAAAATGTGTTATGTTGTCTTTATAGTGTTTAATATGTCTTAAAATGTTTTAAAGTGTTTGTACTTATTTTAATTGTTAGGTTATGAATATTCAAAGTGCCTGCGGCGCCGAGATTAAGAACACTTAATATTCTGGAATGAACGCCATCACAAAGAGACATTAAAATAATATTGAAATTCATAACAAAAATACAGAAATGTAAAACAATATCTAATTTAATTTGTGCCATTTTATTTTCAATATAAAATATTTCACTCAGCGTGCATAGCACTTCCGCTTATATGAACCCCGTAGGCGGCCATGATAGGTCGGTGTGACGCTTGTATCTGGACAGTCTGTCGAGGAGAGCTGGCGAGGTAAGGCACTGTCACGTACGCACTACAACTTTTGTTCACCGATGTAGGTTTCCATAGGCAATTTAGTTTACCATCTAATATTTGCTTGAGTACGTTTTACTACCGTTTTACCGCAGTTGCGGCATTTTTAACTTAATCGAGAAGGAGGAGAAAGATGTTGGAGAGGTCACGCGACCCACGCATTTTGAATCAGGCGCCATCTGCCTACGTTTATGGCATTTCAATGTTACCTCTGCATTATTGCTACACGCAATTTTAAGAGCTTTATTTTTATGTATGTATTTAAGGGTAATTTTCGTGTTTGACTATTTTACGTCACGTATAACCACGTGGCCGACTGAAGCCAAGTCAATGTATACGCCATCATTGCGTTTTAAGAGCTTATTTATATAACATCGTATATGCAATAATTTATTTTAGGGTTTTATGTCAGTTTTAGACAGGTTTCAATGTATTTTTCACGTAAATTGATGCTTTTTGTATTTGACCACGCGGTCACAGTAATGTTTGATTTCACCGCCATCAGGCATGTTACAAGCCCGTTACAACGTTAATCGCAAAGAGAACCACTTGCTCAACACGAATAATATTTTATCTGAATTTAGTTTACCGTTTCCACGCAGAAATATTGCAATTTCACCTGCACCACGTGGTCCGCTACGAGCTTTATCCAGCGACGTCCGCGCCACCGAGGCTTGTTTCCACACACGTGTGTGTTTATTGTGAATATTCATCTCGTGTCCCATCTTATTTCATGTATCATTCAAGGGTCTATGTAATTGTGTAATTAGTGTACGGTGTAATTACTCCCGTCCTAGCCGGCTCTGTGTATAGGCCGAGTGATCACTTGTGTTAATGTGCATTAAGGGTAGTCCATTTGTAATTCACCGTGTCCTGTCTTCAGGGAAATACCGTCAGTCCACCCTAGCGGCTGTCGGCCCTCTTCCCTTGTGAAGGCTGTGCTTTCACGCACCTCGGTGAGATCGTCCATTTAGGCGTGCGCTAGGTTAATTACCGGCTGGGGAGCACCCAAGCGGAATTGGCCAGTCATGACCGAGATAACCACTTAATTGGCACGTTGATGTGTATAAATAATACCAATAAAACAAGTCTACCGTGAACTCAATTGTTTATTCAGTAGTGACAGTGTCCTAGGCACGTATGTTTTTATAAATCGTTCATTTAAGTGGTTTTATTAAAAGTTTAGTGGTGCCAACGTGTTTGTAAGTACGCACGGGCGAGACGGACACACAGAACCCGCAGCATCCCAGAGAACCCTGAGTTTCAATAGTGCGGCGATTGGGAAGCACCCCTGGCGCCCAAATTACCAGTAAGTATTTGTGTCATCGTTCGTCTCGTGTCTCACCCGGCGGTGTCGACCTTTTATGTAGAGAGCCATTCTCACATGCATCACCGATTTCCTATCGTCCGGTTGTGCAGCACAACACTGAAGAAATAAGGGTTACACTGGGTAGTGTACTATGGGTGTGTTCGACATTCAGTTTATGGCAACATTATAAACGAAACATAAGGACAGGTGCGTCAGACAGTGCTTATGTTTACTCTTACCGGTGACCATCAAACAGTCAGAAAAGTAGTCAGTTGTTGTACAGAGCTAACACAACATGTGCAATACAAAACATAGTTGTTTCCTATTTTGTAAATGAATGTTTACTCTCGTGTAATGACATAATGAAATTTAAAGAATAAAAAATTACATGTATCGTATGTCCGCTTCAATGTATTTTAAACTTTAAATGTCATTTTGCGCATATCCAAAATATTTAAAGCACATTCAGAATGTTCTGTAATTAAATGCCGAAACTACGGTAGGTTATTCCTTAAGAAAAATAAAGTTGAATATATAAAGGACTACGTATACCTAACCGGAATATTAAGGAAAATATGAGTATGTGAAAATTGTGTTTGGAAAATGCATTTTCGCCCAATGCCTTTCTCTCTCTACCAGCGATAGCGAGGGTGGAGATATCCCAAAATACATCCCACATGGTTGAATGGGACATGCCTATTTGGCATGCTATGGAGCGTGTACTAGTGGAGGGCATGTTGTTGATTGGCTGACGTACCGCTTCCTCAAGTCTTAACAGTGCGCACAGAACAAGGACAGCCAGCTTACATATGTGTCACTGCAGCATAGAAAGCATAAGTCCCCTTTCTGCTGCAGACTTTGTAGGCATTGTACAAGGCGTTCGGCGAAAATACGTTTTCAAAACCCAATATTCACAGGTTCATATCTCCTTTAGTTTACCGTTTAGGTGTAAGGTGTCCCATATATTTTCGATTTTATTTTTCCATGAGGAATCACCTCATGTAGTCTGGGCGTTTAATTTCCGTACATCATATATATATATGACACACACACATACATATACACACATACATACACACACAAGTATTATAGGAATGCCGATTTGGGCACAAACGCAAAAAAGTGGCTCAAAAAGTTGCGTTTGGGAGCAGTTGCAAAAAAGTGACTCAAAAAGTTGAGTTTGGGAGCAGTTGCAAAAAAAGTGTACTAAAAAGTTGCATTTGAGAACAACCGCAAAAAAAGTGACTTAAAAAGTTACGTTTGGTTAGATCATAGTCTTGAGAAAAAGAGTTGCGTTAAACTTTCCATTTGAGTGCATCTGCAAAAATACGCGTAAAAAGTTGCGGTTGAGCACAACCACGACAAAAAAAAAAAAAAGGTGGCTTAAAAAATTTGAAAACGTAAAAAATAAAATATTTTATATAATGAAGATGGATCAGTTGCTAAATGTATTAAACGGAACAAAACAATTTAAGAAACTTTCCGAACTTACAATTGGGCAGTCCTATCCCATAAACCATGCTGAAATAAATGATACACTGTATGGATACAAAGTAGTAATTACTTCTGGAAATTTTAAAGTAACCTTATCAGATAGACATGTTCAGATTTTCAGTGAAAAATTTTTAAATTATGTTAATCGAGGAGGTATAAGTTTTGCATATGATGGAATGGTGGATTGTGATGTTAAACAAATGCATTCTCTTCGGTTTTTTAAAGAGTAAATTATCGTCGTAGTATAATTAGACATCAGTTGATTTTTATTTGTGCTCATATCTCTACAAAGTTTTAATGGTTATCCAATAATTAAAACACAATTATCGCTCTGACTTCGGCAATGCGCTACAACACAGTCTAATTAGAAATTTAGACATGCATCTCCAAATTCGACATATTAAAGTAGCCGAAACATTGAATTCTTTTTCTAAATCTTTCATTGCGCTTTCTATAGAAATATTATGCATCTTTATCACATGAAACTTTAATAGTTTTTAAACTATTAAAGTTATATATAGAATACGACTACTTCCAACCCAAAAAATATCTATGGCTTCATCTCTAATACCACTGTTCTTTCGGACAAATCAAAGTTAATCAACTTACCTTTTTCATCCTTAATTTTAACTATTATTTAATTAACTTGATTTGTTTCCGCTGGAAAAATAAATGGATAAGCTGATTCGTAATGGATCGTGTCGCCAGATCCAAATGTTGTTCTTGGTTTAAAAGTGGTAATTATATTAATTTCTTTATGGTTATATTCATCGTGTTTTAATATCATACCATTTATTATATTACAGTGTATATTTATTGTTTAAATAAAGCAAATTTTGGAATTGTATCGCCATAATGGCCCACATTTGCTTTCAGAGTGTTATTTTCTACGAAACCCAAAAGTTTTCCTATTGAACCACATTTTCCAAGCTGTAATTTAAGCGTACATTTTACTTTCACTCTGTTTGTTATTTTATCCAGCTCGAAAGATATATCATTTTCTTTTCCATCCATTGAATCTACACGAAATGAAAAAAAAAAAATTGTTTTTATAGTTTTTTTCAAGATCTCTTAAGCTATATTGGCCAACTGGAATATCAATTGCTGATTCCATATCATTCTGGCCCACGAAATATATCTTATTTTTCCCAGAGATAATGTTATGCGTTAGATAAGTAATGTAGAACTGAACTAAAGCCAATGAGTTCCCCTCTATCGCTAAAGGGTAATGTAGTCTTTTCTTCAACACTGATTTGTTATCTGTTAGTTTGAATACTTTACTCATTTATTATATCATTTAAAAAAATGTATTAATAAATGAGCAAGAAAACATTAAACATGTAGACTGGATATTAAAATAAGAATACCCGACAAGACTGTATCGACAAAACGTCATGGAGAATTATTACCTAGTAATATTAGATGTTTGATAGTGGGTCCTAGTAACTGTGGAAAAACTACACTTATGATAGATAATTTTATGGGTGCTCAGGGATGGTTGGAGTTTGGTACCTCTATGTGTGTTCAAAAAGTCTGGACCAACCAAAATATATCAATTTAAAGAAAGATATAGATGTAGCATCAAAATAATTTAATGAACCGATAGCATACTTCTTTCCATCAAATTAAGAAATGGTTGATGTAAATGAATGTCATAAAGAGTCTGTAGTTATTTTCAATGATATCATAGTTGAAAATCAAAATATTGCAAGGGATCACTTTACTTGTGGTAGACACAAAGATATCGATTGTTTCTCTTTAGCCCAGACATACTCAAAAGTACCTAAGCATATTATAAGAGACAATGCCAATTTTCTTTGTATATTCAGACAAAACGATACAAATCTTAAACATATTATTAGTGATTTTGTTGGTGATATGGCGTTTGAGAAATTTAGGAGACTTGTTCAAAATGTTGGAATAATGAATATGGTTTTGTTACGATAGATATGACTCGTAAGTTAAATAATAGTAAGAACCATAGTAAAATTAAAGAATTTAAATTCTTAGTTTATAAGTAAGTTTTGTTTTTAATGGAAGTGTTTCCATTAAAAACTAACATAATCTAATATTTTTTAATGTATTCATATACAATAACTATTTCAATAAACACAATTGTACCTTCGGGTACATTGTGGGCTTTTGGTATTTTAAAATATATATCATCAGGGTATACTTCAAAAGTTTTATACATGTCAATTTTTTTCCGTTGATGGTATAAGTTGATAACACTTTTTATATTTTTCGGGTTTTATTATTATTTCAACTATAGTTCCATCTCTCTTTAAAAAAATATTCTATTCGACTATCAAAGTAAAATGCTTTTTCTTTTGAATTGTATTTTCCAACTAAACGACAAATGTTAATTCTGTTTTTCTGATAGTACTCTAAATACATTGCATCCATCGGTGCAATGGGATCTCCCACATGTCTTAGTCTTTTTTGTTCAAAATCTATATTATTATCTACTTCCAAGTAAGTAAAATAGGCGTTATCCAATTATCTTTTATTTCTTGTCAGTGTGGCTATAAAGTCGTTGAACTGTGTGTGGGAAACAAAATCATTAGGACTGATCTTTTCAGTAGTTGTATCATTGTCCGTGTGTTCTTTAATTTGATCTTCAATCCAATAGCTCATTAATGCATCTCCACATATACCCATCGTTTATTAATAGTGAAATAATTTTGGAAATTTAACATTATGTGAAAAGTGATTTAGCACAATTACACACAAATGACCACAAGTTACTTGATTGAAATTTTGAATTCTATCATCGTTATAAAAATATTACTTCCGAGATATACTATTAATTGTCAGGGTGGATTTCCACCAAATTAATCAAAATTATATTTATTAGTTTTTTTTTCTAATAGCATACCCAGTGTGTACCAAAGTTTGTTGAAACATCTAGATTAACAATCCCACACTCATTATCGAGTGGCATTTCAAGTAGCTCATCGATCATAAATACACCTCGAAAATTTTTAATGTTTAGTTTTTTAACCATTTTATCAATATCAAAGTTACTGAGTGGAGTTACTTTCTTATATCATTCTTACCCCACTTAACTTTCTTCAATCTCTTGCT
Source organism: Dryococelus australis (assembly GCA_029891345.1). Classification (NCBI taxonomy): domain Eukaryota; kingdom Metazoa; phylum Arthropoda; class Insecta; order Phasmatodea; family Phasmatidae; genus Dryococelus; species Dryococelus australis. Next base: position 67,958,376 of record CM057006.1, on the reverse strand, counting down.
GTATTCCTCCATAGCTAAATGTCTGCATTGTTCTTCCAATCCTTGGTTTTTCTTCTTAGCATTAATTGCTGATTTAGCGATAGATGATGCACAACCAGCTAACGCTCCTAGAGCTCCCAATACTGCGAAAATTAAGGGTAAAAATCCACCCTTGTGATCTGTCAGACCATTTCCAGTTTTAATTTCTTTGGATATTTTCTTAAGTTGTGGAACTGAAATTGTGATAGTCATCACTTTGTACTCATTTAATTTCTTGTTTTTATGTTCCAGTTGGTTTTTCATTAGGAAAGAATCAATATTCAAACCCTTCAACTCCTTGTTAGGAACTTGAAATACAATCTTTTTTATTTCATTTATTATAACAAATATTTTATCATTTCATTTTAATTCCCCAGCAAAGCTTACGTTTAATGTGCATCGCAGGTCCAGTAACACCTGCCCACGATCTCATTGAGGACAGCATCTTAACTTAACAATCTTTTGAACGCTTTCTTTTCTAGTTCTTTGTCAGATACATGCCTTTCAGCTAGATCTTTATGATGGTGATAAGCTATATCATGTTCCAGTGCAGCCGCATCTAGTGGATATAGTGGATTAATGGGTTTATCACCATGCTCAATTCTCTCTTTTAGTCTGGTACCTGGACCTAAGTACTGATAACCGGGTGCATGCAACTCAAAAGGTAGTGAATTTATTATATCATTGAGTAACCCTTTTCCATGATGCTCCGACTCCCAAAAAGTATGTGGTATTGTGTTTAACATTCGTATCAGATATGGTATACCTTTTGGATTATTCACAACAAAGTCACTAAACTTGCTGTTGAGCATATTCATTATTTCAACTTTTTCATTGTAATAGCTATCATTTCCAGCATTCTCTTCGCCATAAATATTGAGAAGTCGATCAATAATCATCCTAACATAATCCATCCATGTGTATTCTTTGGGATAGTCTATATATTTCTTTATACCTTTCCCCATTTCGGTGAGGTACGTTTCTTTTTGATCGAATCGTAAATAGGTTTAACAATAATTTTCCATTTTTTTCCCTTTACTCGATTTTGACGTTCCCAAGTTTGGATCATTGTTTTGAAAAACTGCATTTGTATCTGCTAGGATACAACTATAGTGTTCATAGTCGGTTGCACTGTAGTCACTTTCTGTTACTTTCTTACTAGTTAGTAATTTTATCAAACCATCAGTTCCAGTGTATGTTCGGCCTTTTACAGTAAATTTGTCATTGTTGAATGTTACTTCGCTATCACCAATAAACAGTCTACCTTTATCTGTCTTTAGTCCAAAAACATCGTCTTTGCAGTCAATTAAGAAATCGGCCACTTTATTATCAATACATGTTGTTTTGTAGTTAACTGTGAGATATCAGTTTTCAAACGCCCCAACGCTTTGTCATAGCATTCATCGTCATCGTCAATGCGTTCATCGGTGTCTGTTTTACCAAACAGTTTTCTTCCTAAAGATGTTTATGTTGGTGTCTGTGGGTAGTCTAAATTCTTAACAACAAATGGAACAAGTTCTTTTATTAAGTTCTTATTCTCATTTGTTACGTGTCTAATATTTTGTCCCAAATCTTCTATCGTATCTACCAGTGGTTGATTTTTTAAAATCATAATCATCTTGGCGAAATTTTCTAAAAGTTTCAAACTTTTCAATTAGCCGTCTTCTTCTCTCTCTCTTCTTCTCTGTATTGTTTATAATTTTTTGTTGTCTCATTTATTATATAAATAAAATTAACAATAATAACTTAAGTGTATACTGTCTCAAATGTACACTAAGTGATAAAATTTAATATGCACTTACAAATAATAACAAAGTAAGAATTAAATGTGTTTGTAGATGTTGTGTTACCAATAACTCGATATTCACTGGTGAGGGTATAAAAAACGATATTGTAAATGAAGTTCATAAACCAATGCGAAAAAACTTCCCCAGAATAACTGTTCTATCTTTTGTATCGATGATGTTTGGCAAGCTGATTTAGTTGAGATGAATTTTGGATCTTTAAAAGGTAAACACAGAATTAACAAAATGTTTAAATATATGTTAACCATGATAGATGTTTTTCCAAATATACGTGGGCAATACCAATCAAAGATAAAACTGGTGAAAATGTTGTGTTAACATTTAAAACTATTTTGAATGATCGCAAACCCATGCATTTACAAGCAGACAAAGGGAAGGAATTTTACAATAAATCATCTAAGACGTTAATGGCCAATAGCAACATAACACACTATTCAACATACAGTGAAAAGAAAGCCAGAGTTGTAGAAAGATTTAATAAAACATTGAAGGAGAAAATGTGGAAGATATTTACTACGCAGCAAACTATAAATGGGTGGCTAAATTACCTAAATTAATAAGTGAATACAATAACACTGTTCACAGTACAATAGGAATGAAACCCCACCAATGTAAATGCAAAGAATGAAAGTTATATTATTATCAACATGTATGGAGGAGAAAGAAAAATGGCTAAACCAAAGTTTGCAATAGGAGATAAAGTTTGTATAAGTAAAAGTAAAAATTTGTTTCAAAAAGGATATATACTAAATTGGTCCACTGAAGTATTTGAGGTGTGTGAAGTATTGCACACAAACCCCACGACATACAGAATAAAAGATTTAAAAAATGAACTTATTAAAGGTATTTTTTATGAGCCAGAGCTGCTCAAGACTAAATATGGTAAAGACTACTTAGTGGAAAAAGTTTTGAGAAGAAAAGGAAATAAGCTGCTAATTAAATAGTTAGGTTTTGATAGTAGTCACAATTCCTGTGTTGATAAGAAAAGTATAGTTGTTTAAGAATTTTTTTTCTATATAATAAATGGATCAACAAAAAATTGAAAGTTATGAGCGTCAGTCGTTTCCGCCAAACAACCTAACAAAAATAATTTGAATGAATACAACAAGCGCATTGAGTTTGATATTCCTATTGGCGATGCATTTTCACATCCAAATGAAGCTTATGTATACCAACAATATAAGCTAACTAAAAGAGATATAAATGCAGATTATGAAAAAACTTCAACTATTGATCTTTGTGAGAATTTCTTCCCATTCCAGTTTTCAAGATTAGAGATCTCTAAACATGGTTGTATAATCGAAAGTGTTGACAACCCTGGCATCACTTCAACAATGATGCATACATTGCTAGGTTCGGAATCAGAATCAGCATACTTCCAAATGTCGGGGATAGAACTAGGTAAATATGTTAGGAAAGATAAGCAAAACGAAATTACCTATCCATTAAGATATTTGTTTGGGTTTATGAGAGATTGTAATGAAATATTCTGGAAAGGTGGGTACAAGATCACATTTATTAGAAATTCTAATGACGATGCTGCTTTTTACAGATGACCCCCAAAGAAACCAGATTGTCTGATGAAGATAATAGACCAGATGCTGCTAAATTTGTTATTGAGAAAATTGAAATTCTGTGGTCATTTGCTTAATACGATATTATTTATGGACACGAAATTAAAGCAAAATTATACAAACACCCTAAAATTCCAATTGGTTTCAATTATTGGCAATGTCTTGAAAAACCAGTACCTACTAATGCAAACTCATTTCAGTTTGATATAAAAGATCAGCTTAGTTCAATCCAATTCGATATGCCAGACTTTGTCATTGTTGGTTTTCAGCAAAACAGAAAAGATCCTGGGCAATTCACACACAGTTCAATGTTTGACTCTTATTTTGTCAAAAATGTTTCTATTAAGAATGGACGGAATTAAGTGTTTCCGAAAGAGAATTGGAATTTAAACATTGATGATAAAATTTTCGATAGGATGTATATTGCTTACACAGATTTTAGAAATTCAAAGACTGAACTAGATACCCCTTATCGTAATAATGAACTGCGCTTCAATTCTGGGTCATTTATTGGGAGAAGACCATTGTATATTATTGATTCTTCTTACAGAAAAACCGCTACTGTAAAATATCGAACTAATCTGAAACTTACAGTTGATTTTAATAAGCCGCTATTGGCTACAACTATTCGTAATGTGGTGCTAGTAAGCCAAAGAAATCTAATTTATGATGTTTAAAGTGAAAGAATCACCAAAGTCCAATAGTGCGCAAACATGCATGGTTATTAGTTTTTAATGGGTGGTTAGCCATTAAAAACATTTACTGTTATATAATATTTCATAGTATCACTCATTTTCAATTTTGTAGTGCCCCCATGGCAGTGTATTAATACCATCTTTAAGAATAAATCTTTTATCATCTTCGGAACTGAATACTTTTTTCTCAACTCAATTGTATAGAGTTCATGTTTCTTACTTTTGTACAACACTTTTTTACCAAACAAACACTTTTTGTATTCACCAAAACTAATCTCATTTCTGGCTACAGTGTTTTTCACACCCTTTGCTCTTTTCTTTACACCACCTTCCATATTTATTGCATACATGTTCGATTTCAATCCAATAAATTCTTCCATTATTTTTCCATTACATTCATCTTTCATTTTGCCAATAATATTTTTGTTAAGTAACAGTATACCATATGGATTATCTTTTTTATAGTCAGAAGTATCAAAATGATCGACCATTTCTTTCATGTGACTGTAGAAGTCTGATGTTATATAATAGATGCACGAATCAGTATCTTGATAGCACAGTTCAATATTTTCCCCATACTTTGATTTCATTATATTATAGTGAAAATTGTATATAAAGACTTTCGATAGATCAAGTATGCTCATTCCAACATAAATGGGTTTGTTAAAGCACAGTTTTGTTTTAACCATATGAACTGCAACCAAATAGTTAGTAAATATAGTTCTATCTTTAAAGTTTGGTTTAGCCACTTGTTTATCCATTTGCTTAGAACTTGTGCATAACCGTCCACTCTGTTTCTAATATTTTCCATTGTTTTTCCCGAAACAGAATTGTTCATTAATTTGTAGAAATCTTTTTCAAAGTACTTTGTAGACTTTGTTCGCATATTTGTGTTTAGATCAATATAGGACTTGAGCCAATCTGATTGATCAAACTCCAGAACTCTATGGACCTTTTTCAACTTTATTCCGAGAGATAGATATTGCTTAAGATTTACATAGTGTAATACATATTTTTCTTTATCATACAGAGTAGTCAAGAGTTTGGGATTTTTTGAACCTTCTGGTATTTTATTCTGTGATGTCAATGGCAGATCTCTGTGGAGATTGCGTAGTTCATGTGGTTATTCCAAATCAACTTCCAATATATAAGCTTTTCTAGAATCATCTCGTATTTTTGTTACATCTATATTTGTGTTTCTCCACTTAAATCCACGATATTGTAAATACTGGCTCATAGCCCATCCATAAATGTTATTGGCGTCCAGATATCTAAGATAAAAGATTTCCTTTGTGCTATCATAGGCATTCATATATTTATTATTTCCTTTAGCATATTGCTTACAACATTGTGAAATTCCACCACGAATACTTTTTTCTATCATCAAAATCATGTCGTAATCTGTTAATAATTCTAGTTCTATTTTAGTATGTTTGAGCATAGCATCCCACGCTAACCCTGGGGCTGTGAAATTCCATGCTGGATCTAGCTTATATGTTTTGAGACATACATCTCTAAAGTTTTCCATTATAGCGGACAATATCAATACACCAGATTTGTTATATAGAGTTCTGTGTACTCGCTTAGAGATTTAATTTTGAATTTTTCCCACACCTTTCTCGCAAGTTCGTAATCTTCATCTGTAATGTCACATTTATTGAGTTCGTTGTAAAATGCATCTTTGGATGGAAGTGATGTCACACAAATTTTTTATTGGAAAAATGTTTATACGTTTCTCGAAATTGGCTTCTGGAAAGGTTGTTATAGAGTTTATCGATACTACTAACCATAAATTTAAACGAGTCAATAAATCTAAGATTTACACTTTCACATACATGCTTCGTAAAAGAAATATATTTTTCTTCGTTGTTGGGAATTAGATCAATTTTGTTTTCATCGATGCAAAGATCTCTTATGAATAAATGTGTGTCATAACCAGATAGGTTGCGTATAAACACTGGGACAAAACGTGGATTTCTATACTATAAGTTACAATCTCTTTGTGCAGCTCCCCAAAATTTCCCCGTAAGATGATCATGATCTCTCTCAGAATCACCATTCAAAGACTTTTCACATATATGACAATGGGTAGCTCTATCATAAACAATTTGTTCTTTTTGAGTTAATGGAAGCATTGGTTTTTCATTTGTGTATATATCACCAAGAGACTTTGCTTCTTCCATTAGCATTTAAACTAATACACTAGATGCATCAGATCCTTCATAAGTTACTGGTGGTTTTTTAGCATCCATGTTCGAAATTTACATAGAAACGGAAGGTAATATGCTCGTGTTTTTGGTATGGTTTCGTGTAGGATTCGTCGGGGTTTGGTTGGCAAGTTTCAATCTTAGTCAATAAACATTCAAAATCAGCATATATCACAAACGGAACTCTTAAAGAATGATTTTTTGTTTTTAAATCTTAGTATGTCATTTTTTCCTTTAGATGATAGTTCAACTCTAACACCATCGTGATCTCGGTAGTCTTGTTCGTGATCTTTTAGCTTACTTATATAGTAGAAACGTTGCAAACATCTATTGCATATATATATATATATATAGTGACCATTATTTGATACTTGTGATGAGATAAGTCTCAAAAGACTTTTTATCCAGCAGTAGTGGTCGTTCTTTTCGTCTTTGATATAGAGTAGATTAATGTGCTTATCCAACTTAATTTTTGTTGTTTTTAATGTGGAGATTGTATATTTCTTATCACCATCTTTTTCATCGTATGCGTATACATTAATATAGATTCCACTTCTTTTCTCAAAGGTTGGTATGCTATCCAATTTCATTGGAAATTCCAAACCCTTAAGTACATCATCAAACTCATATTCGTAAGCTATGTATTTATTCACTCTTTGGGGGTTTCTTTGTACTTGATACAATGCAGATAAAACAGACCCACAAAAAAATATTTTTGATCATTGTTCTTAACATTAATTACCGCCTACTTACCTTTGATTTTTTCTGGTAGATCAACATAAGAACTACCCTTGAATGGTATATATATATATATATATATATATATATATATATATATATATATATATATATTCGCACTTCTAGTTTAAATATTCTGTTGAATACCCACTGAGATCCCTTTGCTTTGAAAGCCCCCATCTCATCTATGATTTTCGATATGCTGTTGGCATAATATTCTTTCAGATTAGTCGATTTCAATATAATTTCGTTCTTTGTTTTAAAGGAGCTTTCTACATATTCAATATTCCCACCAATTCCCCTTTTGTACTCAGTGAAGAGTTTCATGTTCACTTTGAGTGATTTTAAATGTTTATTAATTAGTTTCGTGACAGTTTCTTTTACATTGTTTAGGAAATGATTTAGGTCTTTGTATGCATTCGCATTCTTTACAGCATAAGTCTTTATCCTTCTAAACTGAATCTGGGTGTGTGTGTACTTATGAATTTTACTTCTCAAGTGACTTGTTATGAGAGACAGTTTGTAATAGTGATAACAAGTTTCACATTTCACTTGTTTCTCTTGTGGGAACTTCTGTTTTGATATTAAATGTGATATTTTAAAAATTTCCCATGCATTTGTTGGTTCATGTGATTTATTATGTATTGGTGTAAGACCTTGCAATCTATTTTTAAGATGACTTCTTATGAGAGATGGTTTGTAAACGTGATTACAAGTTTCTCACTTGACATACTTCTCTTGAGGTTTATTCTTCTTTCTTTTCGCAAAAACATCTTTCTTAAATTTATATTCTTTCCAAACATTACCAGTTGCATTAGCCTTTTTCATTGCCATGATCATCATATTAGACATCAGTTGATTTTTATTTGCGTCCATTTACTATATACAATATTTTATTTTTTACATAATCAAATTTTTCGAGCCACTTTTTTTTGCAGCTGCGCCCAAACGCAACTTTTTACGAGTATTTTTGCAGATGCACTCAAACGCAAAGTTTAACGAAACTTTTTTTTGCGGTTGTGCTCAAATGGAACTTTTTAATCCACTTTTTTGCAACTGCTCCCAAATGCAACTTTTTGAGCCACTTTTTTGGAACTGCTCCCAAACGTAACTAACTTTTTGAGTTACTTTTTTGCAACTGCTCCCAAACGCAACTTTTTGAGCCACTTTTTTGTGTTTGTGCCCAAATCGGTATTTCTATACTACTCGCACACACATACACACGGGATGATTCACAGCACCCGTATCATCCCTTTGTCTGGAAACAACACAACCGGGGGTTCCTGATAATATTGTGTTTACTATACCCTGTATGAATCAATGAGTGGTAGTAATTTCATTCACCCGAACATACCTTTGGTAAAGGTATTGCGTTTGGGTTTTTGGGGGGGGGGGGGGGGGTGAGCTTTGAAATTGCAAATGGGAATTGTAATTTTATTGTATAGGGCTTTTTAACGTCTCCGGTTTTATGCTTGAAAGCTTAGCAGGGACGGTTTACAGACTAACTTATAACCTAATTTAAATTAACACCCATGCCTTACCTGGGACTCTAACTCAGAGCCTCCTGCACCCCAGATTGGTCGCGCACCAACCGGCTGCGCAACGGGAGGTCGGAAGATGGGTATGTGGGTCTCATGTAAGGTATCATTGGATATATTGTCTAAAAGGAAACAGCATTTACTAAGACACCTTTTGTCTGATGTGTATAGTTTATGCACAGTAAAATAAATCATCTAAGCATATAATCTGTGATGTGCGTAGTTTACGCACAATGACAATCTATCGAAAACCTGTTTTTCTTAAAACAGTCAAAAGGAAATCAACAAACCATGTTGTTTTTCTGGCGTGCATATCTAGTTTATGTACAATCAAAAGGACTGTAAATACTGGTATCATGTGAGAGAACTACCATGGACTGGGAACACTCATTCGCACACAGAACTCTTCATAAGTGTTGTAAATGTCGACCACTCTGTATCAGACATTACTATGCTTTCCGTCTTACATTTGCGGTTGCTCGGTGAACCCCTGCACAGTTGAGAGAGCCACATGCGGCTCTGATTTAGTTTTTCATTCAATGTAAAACGAATGACAGAATTAACAAACTTTCGATTGTCAGTTAACTTTCATGCAAAGCTACAGTTCCTGTAAGTGGTAGATAGATTTTCTGATTGCTGCATAGTGCCGCCTTATTCTCCATCTTTGTTTGGAAACAGTCTAATAATAACAGTTACGTTCATCCAATTATCATTGATTGTGCGTAAACTATGCACAACAGATACACAATGTGTGCCATTGCGGTATTTATGGTTGGAGTGCGAGACTCGTTTTAATACTAGCAGTGACCTGTGTGCCTTACTGCATGGACTTGTGCAGTATGTATTAGAATGTTTCCGAGCAGCAAACATGGAGAATAATGCAACACCATGCAACAAGCACAGAAGCCATCTACCACTTACAGAAACTGCAGGTTTTGCATGCAAGTTAACTGACAATCCAAATTCGTTCATTCATCATTTGGTTTACATCGCAACCATTAATCGTATGTGTTGTTTTAGTGTCAGAAATTGCCTGTCTGTGGTTTTGCTTTCTGAATGGAATGCCGTTTACAAACGAAGAAGCATTTGACATGCTGACCATTCTAGGGGAATTTCATCGGAACTGCAGAGCTGCAGCCCTTTTGTACGCAGAGAGATACCCACATCACATGCATCAGGCGTACAATATCTTCCAGCATCTTGCATGTCACGTGCGTACAACTGGGCTAGTGCAACCAACATGCAATAAATGTAGTCGTATCAAGACGACCTGAGAAAAACGAGAGGGCTGTTGATGTACTCGCTTCCATGGTAGTTAATGCTCATGATTCTACACAAAGGATTGTGCGCGCAACAGGATTGTCTCCTAGTACAGTGTGGAGAATCCTTGACGATAATCGTTTACATCCGTACAATGTACAGCTGCACCACGAACTTGGGAATAATGAGTTTCCTAGGTGCACTGATTTCTGCAACTAGTACCTGAGCAAGGACCATTCTTTCCATCGCAGCATTTTGTGAACTGATGAGGCCACATTCAATAGTAATGGTGATGTTAACATACATAATACCCATTACTGTTCTGTAGTCAACCCACGTTGGCTCCGTCAAGTAGATAACCAGCTTGTGTGGAGTCTTTACACTTGGTGTGACCTTCTTGGACATCTTCTCAAAGGACCATAGGTCCATGGCAGCCCTGGGATCCGCCACGACTTCGCTAAGTTTCTTCGTTAACAGGGTGACAGAATGGTGGGTGATAAAGCCAAGAAGTCTATGTGTGGCCCCTATAGAAATCACAAGCGTGCCAGCCCAAAGTCAGACACTGCCTACCCTTACCTCCTCTACCGAGGACAACGCCAGAGAGGGCTGGGTGGTTGAGAATTCACTTTAAAATGCTAAATCGTGTGCATAACCTAATAGAAAAAAGAAAGGGTGAGAACCTAACTTTCCTTTTAGCGGCAGTTCTAAGAAGAACTAGCCGGACTTGTAGTTATCCATTCAAGGCCGGGTAGTTCTAATAGAGACTACTTGTCGGCACTGGAGTCTCTAAGATCAGTCGCTGCTTGTAGAGGTGCTGTAGCTACTTCCTCCTTGCTGGCTTCTCCTCTTATCACTCTCAAAGTCGTCCTACAAAAAGGACAACAGTATGCAATCCATACACTGACGAATATGGTTTTCAAGCCACACTGTTTTTTTATTCAGTATGTGAATATGCCATTTGCGACTGTCAACCAGTTGGCATTTTTCACTCACTGGTATAGCCTCGATGTTGAGAACCTTTATACAAAACTATGAACATGTATGAAAGTATAATTTTACAGAATTTCAGTCAGATTTTCGGAAATATCACAATAGACTTCTGCACTTTTGGATATCACAGATATATTTAGTTTTTCACAGATAAATACTAATGCTCTTAGCCTTTTCGAAGGTTACCTACACAACGAACAAGAGTGTCCTTTCTTATTGATATGTAACAATTGTCATAGATAAAAACATATTTTAAAATGCCATGCATTTTAATAATTTGATACACAATTCTGGCAATTTTTTTAGGAGATACTTATGAGGATTTGACTTACTTCATTACTCATTTCCATTATGCATATAGTGTCAATTAATTTTTTTTATAAATTATGGTTAATGAATATTGCAAATTATTTTTTTCTCTTTTCCAAAATATTGATAATTGGTGATAACAAACTTTGCAGAAGTAGATATATGATATATTTAGCACTTTTAATGTGTAAAAAGTTTAAGTATACATTTTGTTTATGTCAGCACTTAGAAACTTTGTTGTCGTAATTATAGGAAAATTAACATGTGATGAAGGATTGAGGGTGCAACAAGATAAATCACTGTCCCCCTCCCTCCTAAAAAATTAAGTACTTGCAGTGTCCATGGTTTATGTACATAATAGAGTACATGCATTAATAGAGTACAAAATTCTAATTTATCTAACTTTATTTTTAAAGGGAGAACAATCCTGCTGCTGAGACTATATTCCAAACTAATTGCCAGTTTGGAAAGTTAGTGATTTGAAGCAGTTCTTTTTAACCGTAAGTATGAATATTTTTAACATAACACAAGTTACTCCTCAGTGATGGCGTCATAAATTTATTTCTTATGGATAGTTGTTAACAATTTATGAACAATTATGCAAGTGTTTTTAATATCTACAATAACAACAGTAAATAAATCAAAATCATATTTGTAGCCAGTGGCGTAGTCACAAATTTATCAAGGGTGGGTATTGAGAATAGGGAGTAAATTGACTGACGTAAAGGAAGGGTACACCAGTGTTAGCGGAGCTGACACACTTGTTATTAAAAAATATAATAAAAATAAATTTACTTCACAATATGCTAAATTACATTATACAGAATGAATCACCTAAAACTTGCACCACAGATATTTCGAAAATGAAAGGTGCCATTAATATACTAGTTTCACAGAGTTGAAGTTTAGACAAGGGCTCATAATTGCATCCCAGACACAGATTTTAATAAGTAGTAAAATGTGTATTTCTTTAACAAAGCTATATTTTTTCAAATGGAACAATGCTTATTCACTCCAAGAAATTAAAACTAGAGAAATTTAGAATGTCAATTGTGTTTTTTCACAGGATTCTAGTGCAAGTAGCCTACATGCTATCGTAATATGACAATTTTAAATTGGCATGCAATTGCAAGAGGGAGTAGCATGAGTCTGGCAAGTGTACTACACATTATGCACCATTATAAGTTCCATCCACATCACGTCTCTCTCCATCGATAGATACTCGGAAACGATTTTGAGAATCTTGTTATTATTTGTACATAGGAATGAAAATATGATACACCAAATTTTAAATATTTTTTTTTGTGATGAAGCAACATTTTCAAATCAAGGCCAAGTCAACCTCAGTAACATGCACTATTGGTCAGTAAACAATCCCCATTGGCTTTATCAAGTGGAATGTCAGCATCCACGGAGTGTAAATGTGTGGTGTGGAACTATGATCCATCATTTTTTAGTCCCTGTTTTCATATAACGGACACTGGATTTCCAAAAGTACTCCAACCTTCTAACAAAAGAACTTCCACAGATGTTAGAAGACCTTCCACTGCAGACTGGGAGGATCCTGTGGTATAAGCATGATGGTTGCCCAGCAAATAGAGCAAGAGGTACTACAGCTTGTCTTCACCTATTGTTTCATAATTGTTGGACTGGACGAAGGGAACCTGTATGTTGGCCTGCCCGTTGACCAGACCTGGCCCCTTTAGATTTAATTATGTGGGGAACAATAAAAGATGCCGTCTACATGGTCATGCCGACTACACCAGAATATATGAAACAACGTATTACTGCTGCTTGTTCAGAATATATGAAACAACATATTACTGCTGCTTGTTCTGAAATTTCTGCTGAAATGATACAATAAGTCAAGCAATCTTTAAATGACAGACTGGACGCTTGTAATGTTGCTGGGGTTTTCTCTTTCTTCTTTAGAATTCAGAGAATTTGTTTATTCACTTTTGTATTTCTTAGGAGAATGCTTATACATGCTACAATAAAATCACATAAATGTACGTATGAACGCCATAGCCTTGTAACTAAGAAACTTTAGGTATTAAAATTGTCAAATTATATCAGGGAAACTACTTGCACTAGAATACTGGAAAAGACACCGTTTATATTATAATTTATTCTACTTTTATTTTATAGATTTTAATAGACATTGTTCCATTTGATAAAATGTAACTTGGTTCAAGAAATATGCATTCTAATAATTATTAACATCTGTACCAGGGCTGCAATTATGAGTACTTGTCTAAACTTAACTTCTGTGCAACCAACATATGAATAGCACCTTCCATTTCAGAAATATTTTCAATGCAAATTTAAGGTAATTCACCTGATAGTTAGTGGGAATTACATATTTTACCACATCTGAAGGCTTATTAATAACGTGTTATTTCTTGTAGGATAGCCCCTGAAGTTGTTACCTCATGCTCTGCAGCATTAGCAGCAGGGTTGCATGTGGTCCCTTTCTGCCCCATCAGGAAGCACCTCTAAAAAAAGGGGAAGAAGTGATTTTCTAAAAGGGGTGGATTGTAGTTCATCCCCCTTGGTAATACTGAGCTAACCCATATGCACCGAAATCCTCGCCGAGACGTGGAGAGGGAGGGGATCTGGCCTGTGTCCAGGCACAGTTCAACTGCCTCCTGTACTATGTTCTCTTCCACTGTTCTGAGAGGTTCTTGTGTCTCCATCGGGACTAGTCAGTTGGGCTGGGGCTAGTCCCTCTTCTGTTGTCCCTGGCTCAGAAACCACTGTAGTTGTGTTTAACCACTGCACTTGGCGCGATTGGGTGGTTGCCAGCATTTTGTCATACATTAATGTTTACAGGGAGAATAGGGGGAATGTTAACTGGGTATCATAGTTCAAAGAGACTAGGGTTTATTCAAGTGAAGTCCCTGACCACCTCACACACAGTAGAGTTCACTCTTCCTTGTAACCTGTGGTATATCCACCGCAAACGATAACTTACCATGATATGGGAACACTGGACAAACATAGTGCCTCGCACATCAGAATAACTCAGAGAAGTTCCATGCTGGAATACTGTAGTGCGAAAGACTAGCAACTGAATATGGCACCTTGCACTCGCCATGCTTATGTAGTTCGTCTGTGGGAGTTTTCTGTGTGGCGGTAGCATAATACCTCTACCGATCTGTATCATAATGCACATGCCATGGACGTGGTCACATTACTTTATTATCACTGTGCCTGCGCCACTGTGCATCTCAGTAACACTGTGATTCACCAGTTTCACCAGTCGGTCCATCAGCAGCGACACCCGTAAGGTGACATGGACAGTAAGGAACTTTGAGCATGGTAAACAAACCAATTTAGAGCCGATGGGTGCCATAGTCTTTTATCACTTTTGTATCTTGCAGGCGCTGCACTGTCTAAACTGTTGATCCTTCGGTACTTCCACCAGGGAGATACAGTTCCTTTTCCATTCTTTCCACCTTCCCCATTAATTCCTTTTCTTCACAACACGAGGGACAAACAGACTCCTATTATAACTCATCGTAGCTAAGAACCAAGAACGATACAAGTGATTGGAGCATGGTGTAGTGTCGAACTACCAAGTTAACTCTAACTTCAGTATAAAAGAACACAATACATATTTTTGGTGACTGCTATTCACATTGTAATGTATATTCAATGGCCACATGTGCTTCGTTGTCATAGTTGTCGAGTATAAGGGAGCGGTCGTGCTTCCACTTTTCAGCCAGCAGGGGCGTCGTCCCCCTTGTTTGATAAGCAGTGGCTGATCACTGCTCAGGTTGTATGAAGTATTTACACGATCGACCAAAAAGTAATTGGGCACCCATGAAGATAGGTAATTCAGTACGTCAGTTGACTTGTGGAGCCGCCATATACTGCAGGCCGGTGTAGAACCAGTTGACAAGGAGATGGCACGAGGTACAGAGCTATCGAACTTCGATAAGAGCATGATTGTGGGCTACCATCTCAGTGGGCTGTCTAGCCAGGAGATTGCACGGAAGGTAAATAGTAGCAAATCAACAGTCGCATTCGTTCTACATAAGTGGAAGGCAATGGGCATTGTGCCAATGCTGCACATTCTGGGGGACCTCCAATCTTGACTGACAGAAATCGTAAAACCCTGAAATGTGAAATTGTCAAAAATAGGTCACAACCCATGGTTACCATCCGACAGGAGTTTCATGCAGCAACAAGAGTATCGGTTTACATTGGAACATTGCGTACAGAGGCCCACCGACTTGGATATTTGGGAAGAGCAGCTGCACATAAGCCCCATATCACGACAAGCAATGAAACTCTGCGACTCGAGTGGTGTTTGGACCGTCGCAACTGGACACTGGAGCAATGGAGATCGGTTCTGTGGAGTGATGAGTCAAGGTTTACATTATTCCGGTCAAATGGACGTGTATGGGTGTGGCATCACCAGGGGAACGGCTTCTGCCGGAGTGTATAGTGCCAACTAGGAAATTCGGTGGTGGTGGAGTGATGGTGTGGGGCTGTTTCACGGCCTTCGGCATAGGAACGCTGGTGTTTGTGCGTGGTAGCATGAACACAGAGGCGTATTGTAACATTCTGGATAATGAAATGCTCCCAACATTGTGGCATTTTTATGGAATGGACCTGTGTTACTTCCAGGATGATAATGCCAGGTGCCATGTTTCAAGGGCTACTATGCAGTGGTACTCCGACAACAATGTTCGTAGTTTGGATTGGCCCGCCTAAAGCCTTGACCTTAACCCTATATAAAATCTTTGGGACGAATTGGATCGCCAGGTGAGGGCTCGTCAGGCGCGCCAAAATCCATTGCTCAACTCATTGAATGGTTGCAAGAGGAATGGCGACGAATCCCCGTGGATGTCCTGCAAACACTCGTAGAGAGCATACCAGACAGGGTGGCTGCTGTTATAGCCGCAAGAGGTGGTCATACGAGATTTTAATGGGGTGACAACCACCGATCAAACATTTTGGACAGGTGCCCTATTACTTTTTGGTAGATAGTGTATAACTTATTGTAGACTGCTTGTATTATTTTTTTCAATGTGTATCTCGTTTTTACATCTTTAGATAACCTGAAATAGCAGTATTTCAGTAGAAACAATTTTATTTAAATTTTAAATACTTTGGCCAACCTGAAATAAATATAACATACTTGCATAACCGCATGAACACAAACAGCACACAGTATGAGAGAAAATGGGCAGGGGGAAGAGAGATAATATTTAATTGAACATGGAAACTGCCACAGAAAGTTTGAGTCCCACCATCCTCCCTCTTCAGAAAGCAGGACGTCAGCGCCTGTGTTTCTTGCAAAGTATGAGTGTCTTGCACACCAGTGGCATAGCATCAAAAGACGCCGAGACGCCCGAGATTCCCTGGGGGAAAATGTTAAAAAATCCCTCAATAGATCCCATAGAGCGCACAATCCATGAGATACAGAGCTTGTCATAGAAGTTTGCAATACAATCATGTATAGCCAATAAGTTAATAATATGTACATTGTCACTACGTGACATTATTTCAAAAGTTAAAACTATTAAATAATATGTATAATTATGCATTAGAATAAATGCATAACATGCATATATGATAATTACTACATTTTATAAATTACTCAGCTGAAAACAAATATGTCATGAAAATCTACAGTTTATTAATTTAACTTTTTCGTATTAGGATTGCTGAAATTTTTTAGTTGTATTGGTCAAATGCCTCCTGAATAAATCAGCGGCGAAGGAAGGTGGAAGAGGGTTGTGGGGGGTGTGGGGCAATGACAAAATAGCGAGACAAAATTTTTCTAGGGCTCATGATATTAATGTGAAAAAAAAAATAATGGTATTAGAACGGGTATATAATTTCGTCCGACAATTAGTTAACCTCAACAAGTCAACGTAATATGTATTGAAACTTTTCTGTTCAGTCAACAAACACAACGAAACGTGGCTGAACTCGATGCTGTGTAGTAGAGAGTTTATTGATAGGGAATGGGAGGGGTGTTTCTTTCCACCGAAGTCTAACTTCTGCAGTTTGTACTCGAGAAAGACGTAAACAACTGGTGTCTCATCATCACTCAACCCGCAACCAATCCTATCTGCGGCCATTGAAATGGATAACCAGGAAAGGCAAGCTACTGAACTTCTTACTAAAGAGCACAGAGAAAATAAAGAAGGTAAATTTGAAGAACGTATGTTAGAAGAAGGCAAATTAAAAGGAGATTATAGATCAGAAGAGGAACAAATAAGTAGTAGTATTATGAATAATGATGTATCTGATTGGCCTTTTCCTGTTCCAGATAGTCTAAGAGCTGCTTTAATTAAAAGGAGTAGTGAAGCGTATCAGAACAAAGATGGTCCATTTGGTACAGTTACAATATCCGGTGATAAAACTAACATCTGATTGGCTCTATATCAGTTTACCAAATGGCGAGAAAATACTGAAAACCAGGATGGCCTACTCATCAAAAAAAAAAAAAAAAAACAAATCTTGCACTGTTTTTGTTGTAGGCTCTTTGGCACTTATAAAAATTCCAGTGGTACTCCATAATTCCATTAAAGGTTAGGATTGGTTTTCAGTCTGGGTGGAAACTTCATCCGAAAGTTCAAAGTCGTGAAAACTCTGATCAATATTTAACTGGTTTTAAAGAATAGAAAACATTATGAGCAATGCTAATTACTAACAAAACGATTGATCAAGTTAGCCAGAGTGTTACAGAAACAAAAAGAAAATGGAGGGATATTTTGAAAAGGTTCTTTTGTTGCAATATTATGTTTGGCTCAAAAAATTTACCACGCCGTGGCCCCAGAGAGTATATGTTATCGGAAAACAGAGGAAATTTTCTATAGCTAGTTGAGCTGGTATAGAACAATATTCTGGTACTACGAGAACACTTGATCAAACAAGAGCAGGCAGGTCAATCACAGACGTGCAAAATACTTACAAGATATATGTCCCCTACAACACAAAGCGAGTTTATCACACTTCTAAGCGAGA
This sequence comes from Dryococelus australis, assembly GCA_029891345.1. Classification (NCBI taxonomy): domain Eukaryota; kingdom Metazoa; phylum Arthropoda; class Insecta; order Phasmatodea; family Phasmatidae; genus Dryococelus; species Dryococelus australis. The sequence goes on along the minus strand of CM057006.1, from coordinate 67,940,255 downwards.
GTGCTAAGAAAAAGATTTGATTCGATATTAAAGAAGTATAATATTACATTATCTCTGACAGTACATCAGACATCTCACACATTGATGACAGGTGTGAAAGGTAGAAGTAAGGGAGTCATTTCGAGGCTAATTTCAGCTAACTGGAAGAAAAGCCTTTGGCGTAACAGATAACATTATGAAAAAACTGAACAGGATGGGCTCGATATCACATTGTGTTAAGGTCAGGGGTACAGTATGACAATCCTTCTACAATGTCTAGAGTGCACTATGGAATCCAGATGAGGATTCGTAAACCTAGTCCTAAAGCATTGTTTATTCCTTGTACAAATCACTCTCTTAATCTTTGTGGAGTGCATTTTTTTACAACTGTTTCACAATGTGTAACCTTTTTTTGGGATCTTAGAAAGTCTGTATGTTTTCTCTCAGTTTCCACACACATATGAACGATCCTTGTCATTAATGTTGGCGTTACAGTCGAGACTTTCAGATATAAGATGGAGTGCTCACTACGACCTAACCATGATAATTTCGAAAAGATTGTTTATGCTATAGAAGAACTTTATGATTGATCCCACAGAAACTGTTGAAACCAGATGAGCAACGCAAACGCTTTTGCCAGAAGTATGTGATTTTTATTTTCTTATGCTTTTTGTATTCCTGGAGCAATGTCTTAGAAGAAGCAAACCACACTCAAAAATACCTATAGAGCATGGTAATCAGTTTTGAGAAGTGTGTTGTCAAAATGAGAAGCCTCAAGTTCTTTTTAAAAGACAAAAAAAAAAAAAAAAAAAAAAAAAAAAACGAGATCGTGGAGTTAGCACTGCAGTTTGCTATGAACCCTTGTCTCATTTGAAAGGAAGATCCATGTATACACTTCATTTTATGGATTGTATATAGCATTTTGCAAGTGATCTTGAAATTAAACTAATGGAAGGATTCGTTAACATTAACACATGACACACAGTTGGCATTGCAATGATACTAACTCTTAACATTTAAGTATGGATTTTATTTAAGAATACATATTTCATTTTTTTATATTAATCACCAGTTATTTATGTGGGTGGTAGTTATAGCCCTGGATGGCTGGGTTCTCTCCATAGGCAGTCTGTTTTGAAGTGTATTTGGACCAGTCTACCCCAAAGTGAGAACAATACAATCCTGTACATAAAACTCACAAGGAATCAATCATACCCACACATGTCCATCGACTCGCCATGACACATAGTGTGATTCGTCACTCGGTAGAATGATATAGCCATTGTTTTAGAGATTGATGGCGACTGGAGGACACGATGGTCCTGATCGAGTAGTGTTTTTTTTTTTTTGTTAATTGCATCTAGGTTAAAATGCTGAACACCCTTATGTTTTCGTTTTAGCATTACATTACTCACTCCTAAGAAGAATATCAAAATTCTCCTGAAATACCTGCCATTTAGAAAGATCAAATATATTCAACAACATTAAATTTGCATCTTGCATTGTACATTCATCCTGCTGACTGGAGCTGCTGTAAACCCTGTTATAGAAGTATGTATTATAGGTTATCCCATTCACTTGCTGAAGATTGTACAGAGATTAACTGCCATGTTAGTGTACAAGTTTTATTAATCACAAACTCAAAATTTTTACAGAAAAAAAATGGAATATAATCTAATTTTTTATTTCTTTTGTTCCAAATAGGTATACTTTCAGATGTTCAGTGTCAAACTTGAAGAGACTTTATCGAAGAAGTCGAAGAGGTGATGGCTGAATTTTCTTACCCAATTATATTTTGTCAAGCAAAAAAAAACTTGTAATTCCAGCAGTTTTTGAATATGTTTTTGTTGTTTATTTTTGTAGTATGTGTAATTTCAACACACATGTAATGTTATAGGTGTACGCCTAATAATGTTTGTTGACCATCTTATTATTATGTATGTAGGCTTATATCCCAATAAAAATACTTGGTAGCCATAGTAGAAAATCACTTTTATTAGCAAATCTAACAGGCTTGCATGAAATTGCAGATATGTTTCGAATTCTAAGTAGAGACAGACAGGGGTGGGACTTGTTAGCCAGGAGCATTTAAATTTATTATTGCTCCTCATAACTTTGTAATTATTGACTCTAGAGTGAAAAGAACGAAATTTTACAAGTATTATAAACGAAATGTTTGCAGGGTCTATGAACCCACTCATATGTTCAGCCTCAGGCAAATCGGCTGTTTTTTCTCATTATTGCAAGTGTTTTGTGTAATTTTTAAGTTTGTAATTTTTAAGGCTAGCCTATTATGGTGGATGTAGGAGTGCCTTTATGTGGCTCCCCGTGGGTGTTGTATACAGTAAACAGGTAGCAACAGCTAAATCCCGTCCCTGTTGTGGGGCCACCCAAGGGAAATTTCCAGACCCGTTGTGATACTCTATGTTGTGTATTTGATTTTTAATTATGAAGATTAGGTGGCAGGTCATCGTAAATTTCCCCTTCGACGATGTGGGATGTCCTTTGTGTGTTTGCAAAGGGTTTTAGATTATAACTGTTATTTGAACCATTTTCATGCCACCACAGGGGAATTAAAGTTAAGTTTCACTGTACAAAGTGTCAGTTACTTTTTGTTAAATGCCAGGCCATCGCTGTGCATTATTCAAAGTATGAAATTAAAACCAGTTTTAAGAAGAAGGTAACACAGGAAGGATTAGAATATTCTTGTGGAGTGAAATTGAGCTCCAACAGGGCGCTGGCGATGCACGAGTGGGTGGTCCACCCCGAGGTGCGGTATTGGAAGAGGTTCCAGCTTATGACCGCCCCTAAGAGGTCACCAGGGTGGTCCAGTGATTAGGCGGAAGAAGACCTAGTATTACTTAGATAGTTGGACCACAAGTACAGATTATTCTATAATACCAATGAGTGAATCACAAGTGAAATGCCACAGTACACGAATAGATGGATTGGTGAGAAGAGAAGGGGATTAGTTTTAAGGAAGAGGGAAAGTTTAGACAAGGGAAATAGCACGAGAGAGAAGGAAGAGGAGTGGAGGGTTGATGAGGGGAGGATACATGAGAGGGAAGGGGCAGAGTTAGGAATTAGGGAGGTTAGGATAGTGTGTGGCAGGTTGGAGGAGGATGTGGAAATGGGAAAGAACATTTATAGTCAGGAGCATGTGAGAGAACTAATTAGAAAAGGCAGATTTGGAAGGTTTTCCTCAGGCAGGGGGGAGGTTGGTCAAAGGAAGGAGGAAGTAGTGGAGGAAGTTGCGGGTCAGGAGATGAGTAATTGTTTGGAGGTAGTTCAAGCGAATGAGGAAGAAGGAAATGAAGTAAGGAGAGGTGAAGGAGTGAAGAGTGAGAGTAGGGAGATGGAGGAAGTGGGAGTGGGAGTGATAGTAGAGGAGGAGAAGAATGAGAGGGGAAGACGATGTACTAGTACTGGAAAGGAGTTAAATCGAAAGTTTTGTGAGGAACTAATTTGGGAGCCTGATGGAGGAGGAGTGGAGAAAATGTGTGAAAACATTTCTAGAGTGAGAGCACTAGCAGAGAGGGAGATGGGGAGGATATTAGGGAGAAGAAGAAAGGGCAGTGGGTAGTGTGGGGGAAGGTACAGTTAGGAGAGAGATGGAAAAGAGAGATTTAGGTCAGGAAGAGATTATTTGTGTTGAGGCTGAAGGTGCGGTGAGAGTGAGTTTTGAAGGAGGGGGGAGTGGGAGTGGTGGAAAATGAGAGAGAGGAAGTAAGAGGGGTAGGTGATGTTAGGAAATAGATGGAGAAGGGAGACTTAGGTCAGGAGGAGAACATCCATATGGAGGTTGAAGGAGAGAATGACGGAGGAAACGAGTTGAGCGAAGGGGTTGGAGTGGTGATGGAGAGTACTGAAGGGGGCAGTGTGGAATGGGTAATAGAAAAGAAAGAGGAAGTGAGGAGGGAAGTTGAGTTGGATTTGATTACATTCGAGAAGAGTGAAGAGGTGAATTTAAGTGAGGGGAGTATATGGGAGCCAGAGGAGGAAGGAGTGGATATAGTTAATGAGGGTACTTCTGAAGGGAAAAGGGTAATAGAGAGGGGACTGTATGAGTTAGTAGATGAGGAGGGGAGTTGACATAAACATACCATTGGTGGAAATTCTGGAGCAACGATTGGTAGGAGCAATGTGGGGAGATAAACAAGATCTTAATTTCGGTAGAGAAGGGGGAGATATGCCCCGGGTAACAGGTGGTCGTTTGAATGGAATAAAGCATCTTGGGAGAGTGTTGGGGAGGGGGCGATTTAGAGTGACGAGGAGAGGGTCTTCGAGAGTGCCATTGTTAGTAAGGAAGGGGTTGACATTTAGTGACAGGAGAAAACCGAGGAAGAGGGAGAATGTGGGTAGAATAAGGAGAGATAGAAGTAGAACGAAAATGTTTTTAAATAAGTGTTTGGAAGAGTTTGATGAGAGGGTATTGGGGAAGGAGGAAGTGTTGGGGAGTAAGGATGAAAGGGATAATGATGGTGAGGGTGAGAAGGAGGAGGTGGAGATAGTGGCTGAGGATAGAATGGATAGGGTAAAGAGTTGTGAGGGGTGGGGAGAGGAGGAGTATAAGTGTGATGGGAGAGAGGTGAATGTGATGAAGGGGGTTGAGGTGAATGATGAGGGCAGTAATGTGGGGGACTGGCAGAATATATTTGACGAAGTAAAAGTCGGAATGAGTAAGCCCCTTGAAGGGAAGTTTAGGAAGGTAGAAATAGGAGGGCTGGGAGATAGGAATAAGGCGGAGGTGAAGGTAAATGAATAGCTGGTCAGGTTTAGTATGAAAGTGGGGAAGGAGGGAGAAGGATAAAAAGGAGAGTTGGGGGGTAAATTAAATCGGTTTAGAGGATGTGCAAAGAACAGAGGGGGTAAAGAAGATCAAGGAAGTTCAGGGAAGCCCAGAGATTGTTTGCCAGGTCCCCCAGGTTACTGCTAGATAAGATTTTAGATGATAGTTCAGGAGAGGATAGGAAGGATGTGGGTGTAAGTAAGGAAGAGCTGAGGGATTTTTACAAGGAAATATGGGGTATGACAAAGAAAGTGACATAGAGGGAGAGGAGAGTGGGAAAGGAATGGGATCGTATGGAGATAGTTCCAATAACAAAATACGAGATTGTTAAAAAAAAATGAATAGGATGAACCCTAAGGAGGCACCGAAGCCATATGGCATGCGAAGAATGCACCTGTACAAACCAGGAGTGATTGGGATAGTGGCTCTATTTTTTAACATAATTCTAAAGTTTAAAATTTTCCCAGAGCTATGGTGTGCAAATAGGACAGTATTAATACCGAAGGATAAGGGTGAAAGTAATCGGATTTAAGATCTAAGACCCATTACGATAGTAGGCAATTTGATGAACAGGCTTTACAACGGTATGCTGTACCAAAGGATAGAAAAGGGTATAGTATTAATTAAGCAGCAGACAAGGGATTTAAGAGTGAGGCCAGTTGTTTTAACAATGCAATAATGCTGCAACAGCTTATAAAAAGGAGTAAGAGAAAGAGAGGAGTGTTTGTACAGTTGGCCGCAAGAAAGGCTTTCGACACAGTGACCAACGGAATCACAATAAAAAAGATTGAAAGAACAGGGGGTTCCGAGAATGTTAATCAAGTCCATCCAGGGAATGTATGTAAGAAGTTTAACAGAAATTGAAGTAAATGGGGAAACGGTTAGAGTGGATATAAGGAGAGGAGTGAAGCAGGATGATTCATTGTCCCCTCTCCTCTTTAATCTGGCCATTGACTTACTTCTGAGGGAGTTAGAAGAGTATAAAGGAATGAGTATTGGCAATGAATATGTATCTGTACTTGAATTCACTGATGATCTGATACTTGTGGCAGATGATGTGAAGGTGATGGATGGAATGCTGAAAGAGTAAATGACTTCCTGGCTGGCTTCGGGATGGAGCTATCCATCTGTAAGTATAGCCCCAGCCAGCTTGTATTGAAGGGGAAAGCCTTGACCTTCCTCCCTACTAAGTTTGGCCTTGGTGGGTCTATGCTCTTCACGAAGAAGGAAGGTGAATATCTAGAGTACTTGGGTATCGCACATAGGTTTGACAGTGGTAAGGACTACAAGTTTTTGAAGAAGATTGAGGATGAGTTGAAAAAGTAGTGAACTGCCCTGCTGATGCCTTACCAGAAACTTGAATTAATACAGATAAACTGGGCCCCAAGGTTTTTATACTCCCTGACTTTGGAGGGAGTTAGCAAGAAATTTCTTAATGAGATAGATGATGTTATTAAAAGAGGTGTGCAGAGAGTGTTGAAGATACCCATGCAAACCTCAGAAGGGTTCTTGTATGCGGAAAAGAGAGATGGTGGGCTGGGGTTCTTGAACTTCCAGCACATTGTCTCTCTTTAAAGGATAAGATTATTTGGAAAGGTGGAGACTGTAGAAGATCCAGTTTTAGAATGGGTATGTAAAGAGATGAATGCTGGTAATATTGTGAATAAGGAACTCAAAAGTCTTAATTTGAAGGAGTGTATATAAGATCATATCATAGGAGATATCGATAAGGCTGTAGAAAAATATAAGAAAGATCTAAGAGAGAGGTTGAGGCTTCAGTGGGAGCAGCAAAAGAACCAAGGTGAGGTAGCGAGGTACCTCGGGGATAAACCGGAATAAAATAAGTGGATGTATGATCCAGAATCCCTGAGGGCCTCTAGGTTCACTGAGGCGATTAAGCTGTGTACTGGTCAGATGAACAATAAGGTCACTCTTGCCAGGTACAAGGAAGGTGACGTCCAGTGCAGAAGGTGCAGTGGTGTGCCTGAGACAGGACACATTTTAGGTGCCTGTCCATTTACTAAAGATGCGCGAATACACAGACATAATGAAGTGTGTAGGATGTAGACCAAGGAATGGACTGAGCAATGGAAAGATGGTATAGTAGTGTTTTTGACGAGTTATTTTAATGATTGTAATTGTTAATTTTTGATATGTTTTAATGATGATATTTTAAAGTGTTTTAAAAGTGATTTTAAAGTGTTTTAACTAACTTGTATATTTTAATGACTATTTTTAATGTCTTGTAACACTTATGAATTATTTTATAAGCATTGATTAAAAGGTAGTTGTTTCTTTTTTTTTTTGTTTTTGACGAATTTATTTGAAATGATTTTAATATGTTTTGTAAACCATGTGGATATTTTAATGTTAAGATTTTAATAAATAGAGATATTTATTGTTTTATTGACTGGAGTAAGTCTTTTTATTCTGTACTTATGTTATGGTTTATTATTTTAACACGTGAAAAATGCACAATATTATTTTTATTGTCCTATTGTTTTAAAGCTCAATGGTATTATTATTGAGTAATATCTCAACTTTTTATTTAGTCTTAATTCTTTTTGAATGTGTTAGAGTTAAGGTTTAACGTGCATTTTTGTAAATTTTTAATAATAACTGCTATTTGAAAACAGGCCCTCCAATCTAGTGTTTTAACTGTCTATATGGTGTAACTGTAATTACGCACGATGCATGTCGTAATGGGAGCCTTGTGGGCCGTGGTAGAAAAGCCCGGGCTAAATTACTCTTTGTTCCCTAGCATCTGTTTGCGGTGGTGATTGATAATGTTCAAAATAAATAAAGATGTTCAAGTTACAGTTGGACTGGGTAATTATGGCTCCTCAGCATGCCTTACCAAAAGAACACATATTAATTTTAAAAGACCTCGTCAAGTGAGAATAAAGAGCCAGAAACATTTCAGTTCAATAAATACTGCGATTATTCAAAAAAATCAAGTGCGATAGTACACAATTACAATGCAGATATATGGGTATGCGGAACAAAGCCCTGCATGGGCTGAATCTGATAAATGCCTTATGCATGAAAAATAATTCAAGATTGAATATGCCGGAGGGGCAGTGAGTCTACTCTGGTGGGAGGTTTACTCGAGAGATGCACAAAGAATTGATAAGAATTTTCCAAACGATTTACACTATTGCGATAAAAAAAAACGATTAAGTACAAAGTTACTTCACCCCCGAGATGCGTAAACGCGACCTACCATGATACCCATTGAATCAAACCTAAAAATAATGGTGATATAGCATCGGTGACGCCTTGTAACCAATGCATACCAGTACAAATTTCCCTTGCAAAAATTTAAAAAATGAGTAATGTGAGACATAGAATTGGACGAAACATATTTTCCTTTTGAACTTTAGTCAGAACACTTGTACACAAAAATATATAAAAACATGTAAAAATTACAGCACAGTAATTTAAAAAAATATATATTATTTGCCTATTTATTTTACGTTGTCTTTAGAAAAGAATCGAAGACATAATAACCCTTCAGTTTACATAAGAAATATAGTGTTAATTTAATCAGCTCTTAGTTATGCTATGTATAGTTCGAGCATGCCACATCACACCAACAGTGTCAGAATATCAATATCAATGTTAGCAAATTATACTTCGATCGAATTGAATTAGCTCGCTTGTGGGCTTCGACTACTTGTAATACACAGATTATGAAGCTCTGGTTAGTTTCTCAAAATACGCGAGGGTTGCAAAGTTCCAAAAGTCCACGTGGTTAACTCTTGGCACACGTGTTATTGATTCGTTTTATGTGAGATTTTGCTACATTCATGTGCAGGACATTATTTAATTAGGTTTATTTTTGGCAAAGAAACACTGTGATTATTACTTTAAACATAAAGATACCCCGCTCAACCACCGAGAGAGCTCCACACCAACCCGTCATTTAGTAGCATCTTGATCTTCTCGCAATAGTTTAACTTCATTCACATGTCTTAGTTACCCAGAATGCATGCCACCCCTCATCCCCGGTTCATTTGCTACATGGCCGGGGCATAATTCACCTTAATTATCATGTATACCTTTGTGCTTTTTACCATGTAGGTGCTCTTCTGCTTGAGTGGAGAAACATTCATGTAAGTACCTCTGTGGAGGAGATATTGTGAATAAATGAAGTGTCGTTGGAAAAACATACTTTTTTTTACTTCAGTCACTTCGCTGCTGCATAACCTCTCAGCATGACTTCATAACTTTATAGGAGTGAGATAGCTTGGACAGTCTCGCGAAAGTGAGATAAGCATTTGTAAGAGGCTATACATCTTCCACTACCTAGGCATTGGATTACACATTTCACCAACACCAGCGCCAGTTCCAGAGATGGCAGATCATCAGGGGGTCACAATTAGGGTGAATGGCCCACGACCCACATCATCATCCCGTGTTCTGAGCACTTGCGCCCGACCTGGTTTAACAACAATGAACCACTATCCATTTCACATAACCCCACATCCCTGATGGTCAACGAACCCAGTAACCATTAATTATATACATGGGAAGGGAGAGATTTCTTTTCGTCACGTTCTGCAGCTGTTTTTCTGCCTGACAGTGCTGCAGCTTCTGTCATGCCCATCTAGTGCACCAGTGGGCTGTGGTGTAGGCACGTGGTTTCACTGCCTTCTAAAGGTGGGCATGACACTTTCACTCGCAGTATGTTTGAGTACTGTTCATACTGGAGTTGTCTGGAGATGATGTCACACATTGCCACTGCATTATTCTGCCACACTTTTAGCACAACACAGTTTTTGAGTACCCATTAGGACATAATTCTTTTTAACATCTGTGTGGTGACAGTTCACCTCCAGTGATTGAGCACGTGTTGTTGTTGGTAGCAGTGTTTGGGTGCACTCATCACACAAAATTCTGCCATGACTGTTCATGGTTGCATGTTCATTTGCTGCGAGGCACTCGATGTGGTCATTTTTGCAGCAAATTACGCATGGTATTGACCTATTTCCAAATATGCACAAATTATTTGTTTATTGCATCAGCGATTCTGCAAATATTGGTGTCGTCGACTGTCTGGAAAATGTTCTGCTTGAAATGTGAATGTGCACTGACACATGTGTTTTCCTACAAGGCAGCCATTGCCCCAGACCACTCGTGGTCTTTCACACTTCCACATATATGCACTATTGCGCTCTCATAGGTGGAGCTCCATTCCCTGCCAATTATTTCGCGATTGGCCCGTTTAACATCTTCTGCGAGACGTCGCACATTAGCTGGTTCATGACATGGGGATTCTGAGTCCCTGAATGGATTGAACTGTGATACAGGATATGCATACTTTCGGCATAATATCTTCTGTTTACAATTGCTAGTGCACCAGTTCAGTTTCCAACTCCCGACCACCAGGTCGGCCACATGGTTTGGAGTTGCTTTCATCATGACAGGTGTTTATTATGCTATGGTAGCCGGCCTTGCTGCATGCCTGTGCCAAGGGGGTGGATACTGTTATGTATGAGGAGGGGGGACCACTCTCGTGCATGCCCAGAGTGATACGTCATGCCGACCCCCGTGCTAAGGAACCTGGGTGGAGATGGTGGTAATTTACCCACTTGACCGGTTCAAAAATGGTTGCTCTGGCAGATGCTTGCTTTGTCCGAGGCACTTGAAAAATGGTGTGGTCGCTGCAAAAATTAATAAAAAATTTGTTGTCCAAAATTTGCTTTTTACTATATTTTTAGCTAAGGGATGTTGAACACATGTATTTTCCTGCCACAATTTTGCATTTGGACTCACTGACTGCATTTATTTCTCCGCAAAATATGACGTGCGAGGTGATGCACAAATAAAATAATTTTGTCCACTGTACTGCACTGAAGAATTTTGCCCTGAATGAACGTGTTCTGAAACGCATATTATTGCACCATATGTGTGAAAATACTTGAAAATTATTATGCGTGGTTCAGCACAGTTACACAAAAAATGCATGAAAATTATCATAAAAATTACAAAAAGTACCCTTCAATATGCCAGCATGGCTTGTGGACATGAAACAATGACACTGAAATTGCTGGATTGAGTTTGAATGCCATGTGCATTGCGAAACACGAACACAACAAATGCTCTAAAAATATTACAATTACTCTGAATCATTATTTTTATGTAGTACACTTATTATTGAGTAAGTGCAGAAACGTGCTTCTTCCTGCCATTCGCAAACAAACAAAGTACATTGAGCATTCTCGTAATGCAAGAGGGCACAAGGTACTGAATTTCGCCATGTGGTACGTGAGCACAGGAACAGATACTTTTGGTTCATGTGGTTGGGTCGCAGTGCACTACTACAATGTTGCACTTATACTCACGTTTCTGATTTGCTGTATGGCCCCATGAGACTTGAGAAGTTTACTTGCGCACTCTGATTGTTTTCTTCGCCTCTAGTTGGGAAAGCCAATTACTGTGGAAAATAACTTGGTAAAACTTTGCCCATTGTTGGCAGTGCCATTTATGATGAGGTCAATGTGGTCTAGCCGGTGAGGTTGATGTTCGTCCCGTCTGTTACCTCTGCAGACAGGGGCAAAACTGGTTGCATTTGCCTATCGCTATAACTCATTGGAACTAGTGTAGAGGTCGTTCGATTGACAGCCCAGAGAGCCCTGGCTGCCCATCAATTGGTGGTTGTTTGTTGTTGTACACTCAATGCATGACTTACCTGTACACATCATTACCTTCCAATGGGACTGTAGGCCATACCATATGCAAATACTTATACTGCTTCTAACATTTATGAGGCTGTGTGGCCAACTCGCACACCAGCAAAAGGGTTACACAGAAAACACTGGGGGACATAACTGGGAAGCAGTCACATCACAACTTGTAACCAGACTCGGCACTTGAGGCCTACAATAGCTTTTATTGTGAAAATCAGCATAAAGCCACATGGGGGGTTTTAATTGTGATATGCGGATGAACATTATGCTCTCATTAAGTGAGAGAAGTCAGGAGTTCGGCCCCTCGGTATTAAAATTGCAAATGGTTCCGGTTATGCCAAGAGTCCATTGCAGATGAAAAGTGAATGCAGCCTAAATTAATGTACTGAGGACGTCCACCATAGAGCGAACTGCCTATACTGCCGGTCGGTCTAAGCGATGAGCTGAAACTGGCCAAGTGTTCTATGCTTCCGCCGCAAGCAGCGTGAGCCAGGGTCAAACGATATGTTGTGATACTGCAAAAGTGACTGAAACTTAAAATAAACACAGTACAAAATCATTGTAGTGAATACAAATATTTTTGATGACATTCCGTACTGTGGAAAATGTATTTTACGCTTGATGAAGTTAATTAAGAAGGCATGAAGGGTTATAAAAAAATTTATTTCGGAGTATAAAATTATAAGATATTGCTTCTTTGACACATTAAAACTAAATTCAGCTATATCATGAGAGATTAGGACATCAAAACTAAAAGTATGCCAAAAAAAAAGATACTAGAAAAACTTGGTATCAATCTTCAGTTGGATAATGATCTTTGTGAAGAATGTATCTATGGGAAAACACATAGACTATACAGTTTGGCCAAAGAGAAAGCGCAACTAGCCCAGGTGAACTGATTCACTCGAATATTTGTGACCAATATCCACACTCCCTCTCAAATTACCAGTATTTTGTATTGTTAAAGGATGATTTCAGAAGGTTTTGCTCTGTCTATTATATGAGGCAGAAGTTTGAGATACCAGAAAAATTGAGACATTTCTTGACAGAGACTCATGTTAGAGGACATGTGAAAAAAAGGAATCTTTAAGTGATAATGCAGGGAAGTTTAACAGCTGTGCAGTTAGAGAAATATTAAGAGAAAATTGAATAAAGCAGACTCGCGATGCCTTACAATCCTAACCAGAACAGCTGCAGTGAAAGAGAAAACAGGATCTTGGTTGAGACAGCTCGTTCTGTTATGCACGCCTATGGAAATTAACCTTAGGATCTTTGGACAGAAATGGCGTATATAGCTTCTTACAACTTAAACAAAACACGACACTCAAGCATATATGGGAAATCCCCTTATGAATTATGGCTAAGTAAGAAACCAAGCATCAAAAACTTAAGAAATTTCGGCTCTACTTACTATTCACACATCCCGAAGTAGCAGAAAAGTAAGATGGAAACGAAAGCACAAAAAGAGTTCTAATTAGATATGATGGAGATGATGGGTATAGAATTTGGTATGAACAAGATAATCGGGTCATAAAGTCTAAAGATGTCACGTTTAATGAAGAACCGCTATTCAATGTTCATATAGTCAAACACAATTTGAAGACCAACCAAGTCGAGGGAATGCAGAAGAATTAGAATGGGAAATACACTTTCAAGATAAAACTAATGAGAAAGAAGAAAAGAACAATGAAGATCATGATTCTATGCAACATGATGTGGGAGGATATGGGGCGGAAAAAGAGTTCATTTAAGAACAAGACGAAATAAATGCACAACATGAAAGAGAATTGCGAAATCGAGCTGAGTTCAGACGCCCACAGAGGTTTGATGTCTTCATAATGTCAGCCATTTCGAATGTCACTCAGCTAGAAGAACCAGTAACCCATGAAGAATGATGTGTGCAATGTGTCCCCGCCCTAGACTATTCAGCACATCTGGAGGAGTGACCCACCAATCCAGCTGGCCACTACCATCTGCACCATGTACTGCCAGTGTGACGTGCACATCAGTTCAGTTTGATTAAATAGCTGTTCTGTAAAAAGTGTATATGTAGTTTGTTTACATCTCTTTCCGTGGCCCCAATACTGTTTCAAGTCATGTGGCTACGTGGTCCGAATCATGCTGCACCATGTGAACTAGTGTGATGTCTGTATGACCACCTTATCCAAATGAGTGTATTGTGTATATCACCTGTGCGATAAAGTGCCTATTATTATTACCTTTAAAGAGTTTTTTGGAATTTTTCTGTGTTGTATGTTCTAATTGAATGAGGCATATTAACGTGCGCAACACACGTAAACATAAACAACCACACAGCCACGTGGTAAGACTCTACGCACATGGAATATTAGTATGTTATTTTCAGTAAACTTTAATTTATTTGCGCCTGTTTATTTTATTGTTTTATATATATTTCGTATAGATGGCATTACTAACCAGTACAAATACTGGACAGCCAGTATTTTGTGTTATGTTGGCTGCAAGCCACTGGACACAATGTGGTAAAATAACACACATGTGCCAAAGTGAGGCCAATAAAATTAAGTGTTCTTTTTCATTAGTTTTCCATTTAAACTGTTGTGTAATTATCTTCTGTATATTTAATTAAGGGCAAATTAATGTAGAGGAATTGGCACGTGCAGGGCTGTTAACCAGGTAAACGTAAGGCACCAAGTTGAGGTTAAGGTACCCTACGTGTTATGGTTAAGTATATGTTTTTATATTTTTTTTATTTCTTCTTGTTATTAAAGTGTGATTCCTCATGTAATGTTTTAAGTGTTTCATATTAATTTAAGGCCACGCTCCTCCACTCCATTTCATTTATTATGTATTTTAATGTAATTTAAGATCACATGATACTGCGTACGAGTTTATGCCAGGAAGTTGGCAGCCCGCTGCCATGTTTCAGTAGTTGCCTCTTGGTTACCGTGTGGGATGGTCGTGCCGCGTGCCCTCCCTGGGTACTTTATCACTTTCGTACTAAACATGTAACTTACAATAGTTTTAACTTAATTAACTGGAACTTCTTGTTTATTCCTTGCCTGGGGAGTGCACAGTTTCACAACCTGGTCCATTTGCACATGGTCGGGACGTGATCACCACTTAATTTCCACCTATGCATTTTGCCGCCTTTTCCCTATCAGTGTGCACCCCACTTAAGCAGGGCTAGTTTTGTAAGTGCTTCTATTCCAGGTATAAGGAACTAAATATTCATGTCTTGAATTGTCGAACTATGTTTATTTATTCGGTCACCTCTTGACTGTGTAACTTGTTTGAATATTTTCACAAGGCGTAAGGCAGCCTATAACAGCCCGGGAGTGAGCATGGGCATATGGGAATAGTCCTAATAAATCCCACTAGACAAGGCATTGGATATGGATATTGGGATAATTGTTACAACTTCTACAACTACAAGATTGAGACATCGGACATCAAGGAGAACCCCATTCAGGTCATCGACCACACACCCGAACTGAACTCATGATCTCTACTAAGATGCTGGCACCCCTTGGGTAACATGGTAGTAATTTTTGCATCTTTTCTACTTAACCTATTTTCCTCCTTAATGGTCCAGTCTAATATCCAGAGACATGTCAAATGGCATTTCTAAAGGACGACATGGCTCTGCGATGTCAAGAAGCAGCATCTAGTTTGAGAAGAAATACTGGATAGGAGATATGTAGAGTGAAATGTGATCCCTGATGTAGAATGATTAGAAAAATTGCTGTCTGAAATGAAAGCAATTCCTTATAAGTGGGTGTATTAAATTTAAACTATGGCTGATGGATCTGTAGATAGGTTTAAAGCAAGGTTAGTTGTAAAGGGTTACTCACAGCGAAAATAAATTGATTATTATCAGACATTCACCCTGGTAGCTAACACAGGACCTATTAGATATCTACTGAGTGTCGCCTGCTAGTGAATGTTTGACACTGCGGCAGTTTGCTGTTTCTACAGCCTTTTTGTATGGTTATCTAACATAAGAGATCTACACACAGCAGCTGGGGATTTGATAATCGATCGGGTCGTGTTTGCCGACTGAACCAAAGCCTATATGGCCTTAAGCAGGCACCCCGCTGTTGGAACCAAAGGTTTGGAAAATTTTTGACTAAACAAGGCTTCAAAGCGAGTGATGCAAATTCATGTTTATTGATACGGATAAAAGGAAATAAGAAAATATTGGTGGTTCTGTATGTAGACGATGGACTGGTCGGCCAGTGACACACAGGAATTGACTAACTTCATGAGAGCCATGAGTACAGAATTCAAAATTATAGAAACACATGATACTTACTTTTTAGTATTGGAAATAATTAGAAAAGATGATGGGACAATATGGGTTAACCAGAATGGTTATACAAATAGAATACTGGATAGATTTTGCATTTTAGAATGTAGGGTAATAGCAACTCCCATCACCAAAGAGAAATTCGAACCAGGGAAAGCTATCGAAGTAGAAGCAAGAGATGAGATAACAATTCCTTACAGGAAGGTGGTTGGGGCCTTGCTGTACCTCATGACAGGGACTAGACCGGACAGTTCTTATTATGTGGGGGTAGCATCTAGGACCTTGGAAAACCCAAGTAGGAAAGATGTTAACTCAGTCAAAATAATCTTCAGCTATATCAAGTGAACCCTAAACTATGGACTTGTATATAATACAAACACTAAGAAAGGGTCCCTCACAGGATCAGTAATGCTGACTTAGCAGGGTAAGATGTAACATGAAGATCTGCCACTGGAGTGATATGTATGTACGGAGGTGGAGCTGTCTCCTGGCTGAGCCACAGACAGACTTTGTCGACAATGGAAGCAGAGGTGGTGGCTGCCAGTGAAGCAGGAAGATAGTTAATCTGGCTGAAGTGGCTCTTCTAAGGAATGACTGACTTGACAAGTATCCCAGTCCTGAGGGTAGACAATGAAGCAGCGATCAGATTGGCCCAGGACCTAGAATACCATAGAATAATACAACATAAAAATTCGTTATTTATTTGTGATGGAAATTGTGACAGAATGGGATTTGGATATTAAGATGATGTCAACCGAGTTCCAACTAGCATACCTCCTTACAAAGCCTATTCCGAAGCCAAGATTTCAACAGCTGTGCTTAAGAATGGGACTTAATAAAGTGTAGGAGTATTGTGTTCAACAATTAATTAATGAGGGAAAGTGTAGTAGTTCCCTTATTGTCCGCAACAGCACTACAGCAGTCTTTTTCTTGAGAGTTGGTTGTAAACAGTAGAGAACTAGTGTACAGTCGTCGTTTTTTGTTCTTGTGCATTAATATAATTGTTGCCTGTGAATAAAAAATTATCAGGATGATGTCACCGCACTTGAAATATTAAAAATAAAATAGCCTTTATAGGCAGTCGGCTGAATAGAGGAACAATAAAACACTATTAAACAATTTCAAAAAAAGATTCTGTAACAAATTAATAATAAAGTGCTTGTATTTCATTTCTGGTGGCATCCTTTCATGTCACTGAATTTCACTTGCATACACTGATGCCAAGTCGCTGCCTCCCAAAGGGATGGGCGAGTCCACCTTGGCAAAGTAGTGAGGGTAGCTATGCTTGATCACCTGAATCGTAATATAAATTTCCCGCCATTGTGATTTAGCACTGAATTAGCACTGGGGACGCGCCTGTAAAAATATACGAATCAACTGTGTAGCACTAGGGAGCACTTTACACTCGTAATTTAGCCTGCAGACCTGTTAGTAGCGCTGGATGATTGGGCACATAATATACAGTCACACCTGCTGTTCTGTCGTCATGTTCATTTACCTGCATGCCTAATGGCGGTGTGTGTGTGGGGGTGACACTGTATTGGATCGCTTACTAATAACACTGTCTCTTCAGTCACATGGTACCAGTTGGCAAGGAGATGTACATTCCATTCCTTCTCAACCTGCACTACCCACTCTTGGCCTTATGTAGCTGATGCGCCGGTTGTAGGTGGTGTGGTAGATGTAACTGCTGCAGTTGAAGAGGTGACGAGGAACACGTGAACATTAGTTCACATCACTCGACTCACCATTAAGTTTGATCCTTCTGCCACACTACTATGTGACTTTGGTAAGACGAAAACTCATTTCGCCTCAACTATCCATAATTTACTATTTTATATATGAATCCTAATTTATTCGTTCAGCAGTGGTCGATGGCCATCTGCGATGAACCTCTGCCAGAGTGAGGGCTTATAAAAGATGGGGGAACACAATTTTTTTCTGGGGATCCCCTGAATACTGTTATGCCAGTGTGAGCACCTTAACAGTTCCGTGTGCCCTCCGGCATGCAAGTTAGTAGCTAAGATGGTTGGAGAATGGAATGTGTCCTATGGCAAGCCCTTTATGCCTTAGGTTGGGTTTATTATCATAAAATTGACGCATGCATAGCTGCTATAGTAGGGCTGTCAGGTTCCATCCCTGTGGTTGTGGCAATATACACAGCCCGAAAGAAGAAGGGTGTAAATGGAAGAGCATAGCAAACCAGGTAAAATGGAGAGGGCCGTGAAAAACATATGCGATGGTCGTGGAGGATAAAATTAATTTCCTTTTACTAGATTGACGCTGGAGAAAGTAGTGTAAATTGTTATTTGCCGAAGATAGACTTGTGTGGTTTAGCGGAGGGTGATATTTAATAGGGAAACAACTCTCCTGCAACCCCTGAAAAAACTTAATGCCCCAACAGAAGAAATGGAATGAGGGATGAAAACAAGGGTGCTGAAAGGAGGGGACCCAAGCCTACCAAGGAGCTTCCCAAAAGTCCGGAGCACACCACAAATGACACAGGTGATGGTGTCACCATGGCTTTTTATTTGCCTTTGATTATTTATGTTCCAAAGTGAGGCCCTCGACATTGTGCTGAGTTTTTTTCTGCCTGATCGTGTAAGCAAATTATATATTTATACAGTTTTCTTTACAATCTCTTTTTACACTCGTCAGCAAAATTTTCCTAAACGAGAAAAGTAAATACGTTTTTTTTTTACCACATTAACCAGTCTAAAGATGAGTTAGATCTCTTAGTTGTCTTCTGCTCATGTACCCAAAATTGACCTACCCCAAAGGAACACAACTGTCATAGTCACATGGTCAATAGTGATTTATGTTTTTGTTTATATCATAATTTTTAAATTACAAGCACAGTTATATTAATAAATTATTTTAACCAGTTTGAGTGTTATCAAAAAGCATTACAAATTGATTAGAGGAAGTATAAGAACGTCTTAACTCACTTATTTACTAAACAATGTTCTAACCTCAAACCCAAACTATTATATTTATGCTAAATGTGTAGGCAGAAAAGCAGTTCAATGTTGCGACATGTAAATTGGTTGTGCGCAGCCAAAGAGATCGGTCTACCTCATTAGTCTGCAACATTAACAGCATTTTTTCTTTTTAACCATGTTTTAATATTTTTGCAATACTTATGTATAATTTGTTATTCCTTAATTTTTGTCGTTCCGACTTTTGTGTACGTACCATTGGAATACATAATTTCTTAATTTGCAAATAATATCAGGCATAAATTATGATGTGGTGCCAAAAAATGCGTATATATTTAAAATTTTAACAGTTAGTCACATTTCCAAACATTTAGACTATTTTTACCGAAATTTGGTCAAAATTGAATTACTATTTGTGCTAACTAGTGCAGTAGTAGTACTAATTAAATTGATAACCTTATTTTTATAACTGATTCGTGATAAAAATTATGATTTATATAAGAAATTTATGGCATCTGTACAAATTACCGAATATTTCTAAATATGAATATTTAAACAATTTCTTGTAACTAAAGCATTTGGCATAGAACTGATTTTTTCCTAGCGGGGTAAAACAAGTGAAGTCACACAAAGGGATGATAAGTGCTTTAGCAACATGGCTGACTGTAATAAAGCTGTGGATCAATGTATATGTTGTCGTTAGTAATGATTTTTCTGTGTAATTCGTGTGCATTGGCCGATTTTCTGAGATATTAGTGAGCTAATATCCGTGAGTAATAATTTTACTTTCTTGGTTAGCCATTCATGAGAAATATTGCATGCGAGAAGGATTTTTGGACATATCTGATGAGGTGTGAGTGTATTCCTTGTTTAAAGTTTCAATTTTTCTGTGTTTTTGGCAGAGGATAGACACTTTTTCCAAATATGAAAATAAGTGTTAAAATTGTTTAACATTCTGTTAAACTGTTCGTAGTAAACGGTAAACGTTCGCAGCGTAGTAGGCGTTTGTATTAAAATGCTAGGACTTTGAAGTTTTGTTTTTAAGTGGAACTAACTGATAACAATTTAGTTAATTGCTTGCAGGGGATTCCGTTTTCATCTTCAGCTCTTGCACAGCACGTAGTAATTTATGATGTACATATTTGGCATAAATGGCTTTAATTCGCACCGTTCAGAGTACGTTTTTGTTCATGGTATTAGTTTGAAAAATACTGTTAACTGTAGTTTGTAGCTTTAGTCTTCACAAGGAGTACAAAATGTTTCGCAATGGTGTTCTGTTATTAACTTGAAAATGCATTGTGTTTCCAAGTGCACACTGTTTTAATTAGTGATAAAATTAGCCGAATTTAGCCCAATGTTCTTGCTGGTGCATGCCCAGTATTGCTTTGTTTTTTGTTTTGTTGCATCCGTAAGATCTTTTTTCAATACATAGCTGTACAAAGATATTGGACAAGTCAAACTACAGTATTCAAAGTTTATACACTGGACATAGTACTCACACACACACATGCACACATCAGACTACACGTACACGCATTACATCTTTTCTTCATAATTTGACCAATCGTCCTCTAACATGCTGAGGGGCGTTGTAATTTTGCTGAAACAGAAGTAAAATTAAACGAGAAAAACTGGAACAAAAAATGCATACAAAGACATGTTATGCAATAATTTCTTAATTTTTTTAGTTTAGATATTCACCTACACTTTCAGCGGTTTTTTTAAAAGAGTTTTTGGTTAGAGAAGCGTATTTCTTGAAGGTGTTGTGGTAACTTATTGCCACATTTACGTAGCAATAAAAGATAATATCATTAGTCAATGTAATTTATGATTTTTAAAGTGGTCCCTTAGTTTCCTTTGTTGATGTTGTAAGGTAGTGCAGAAATTTTTGTACTCTCTGTCTCGTGTAACTTGGTAAGATTTTGACAGTTCAACAAAATTAGCACCAAATGTATACTTCTCATGTATGTATCCTTTCGCCATCAGCTAGTGCATCAAATGGAGGCTGTATATTTTAACATGCTGTCAGCTAATCCATTTGCCATTTTACTGTAATGCTAAACACATTATAAGGTATTTATAGATGGACATCTATAAATTAAAAAAAAGTTATAAATAAAACCTTGCGAAACTGGGATTAGTATAGAACCAGGTACCACGTTTACGCGCATGTTATGTCACCAATATGGCGTCAATGATGCCATATCTTTTACTGTTGCCCCATCCCATATTTATGACAATCATGAGGTATTCAGGTGAATGTGAGGGTTTTCGGGCGGAGACACTTTCACAGGTGTCCAGCAACTTGAAAAACCTGGAATTGTACGGAAATTGTAGTGCCCGGGAATAATCCTGGGATTGTACTAAAATTTCTTCACATGTCCGGGATTAACGCCATAACAAAAATGGCTACAAGAGCTACACAAGATATTGATGGAAGTACATTTGCTCATTGACTTTTCTCTTTTAATGTTGGGGAAACATGCATTGTTTACATCACTATTAAGCGGTTTTCACAATAGAGCGGTGTGTCATCTCTAGCATCAGCCAATCAGAGCCTTGACACTAGCATGAAGAACATAGCACAAGCAATGAACACTGGTTTTGACACTCATCGCCAGCATTTGGGGAGTAAAATGAATAACATTTATGTATTTCATAATAAACTGGTGAGAAGCTGAGATAAAGAGCAGAAAACACACAAACTGTTTGCAGAGATGGGTACTAATTGGAGTCAAATTTATATCAATTTTACCTGAAGAGTCGTTAATGATCTAATTCATTTTTAATTTTTATATAATGCTTTTATTAAATAAAAGTTTATATCACTAAAAAATAATTTAATTAACTAAATGGCAAGAAACTTCACTGCATTTTGTTGGCTTTTAGCATTTCGTTGTGAGCTTCCTTGTAGGATAACAGGGGGCAGCACGCTCTGTGTTGCCGGCGACAGCACACTGGTCTATTGTGAAGATGAGAATAACGCTCATCGCTGGAGGTGAGCATTGGACGTGATGCACCACATTGTAACGCTGTATTGGGAAAACTGCTTTAGGGCACTAAATAAATACTGAAGCACTATATTTCTAATACATATTGTTGGAAAATCACTCGGTAGGCCTACACTTAAAATTCACCAGGTTCCTTTATTACCAATAGAGAAACTTTTATTTCTGCCGCTAATGGGAGTGTAAAAACTCTCTAACTCCGTATTTAATTACTACAAAAGTCACAATATTACATAGCTAAAATAAATTAAAAGCTAGTTACTTCTATTATCAGAGTCGCTAAATTGGCAACACTGCAAATGGGAGCTTGTAAATATTGGAACAAAAGCAAGGATTTTTTTTATGTTTGCATACCTGTTACAGCATGTGATGTTCCATTCCAGTCCAGTCTTCAGATGGTGAGATTTATATCTCTTGTGATTTTTTGTGTTTGTTTCTTGTTTGTTTTTTATAGTGCATCAGTATGGTTATGACGACAAGCACAATGGCTTGGCTAAACATTTGGTGCTGTTAGTGTGTTTGCCTTAGTGCTGCAGAAATTGTTGGCGTCATTTTTGGCAGTTCATATACAAACAAATATTTTCAATTAAACCTAGATGTTTTTAAAATACAGAATTATTTTCGTTCCGGTTTTTGCATTTGTCACGTTAGAACGTTCCCAAAACTTCGTTATTTGGCAAGTTCAGAATTAAACAAAAGAACATAGCTGTACACAGTGATTTGGGTGTGTGTTTATCATCCTGCATTATAAATATTTACCACTGAATTACAGTGTGGTTGAACTAGTCTTAATTTATGTTCGTGTTGTGCTTATTGAAGTTGTACAGGGGCCATTAATTTTAAGTAATTTTGATAGACAGCATTCATGGGCATGGCCACCTAATTGATATTATAAATTTTTACAAACAACAATATGTCATTCTATTCATTAGTATGTTTCACTATCAACTAATAATCCTGACCAATACGTCTTATATTGGATGTTTACAGTTGTCCAATCTGATAACATAACATAATTCCAAAACTCAGGTTGCACACACATTGTCTTAACCTAGCTTGTCTTGGCAGTTTCTTGTTCATAGTGTTTGTAAATGAAATAATATATTGACCTAAATTTGTGTCCTAACGATTTATGCTTTAATTTGATTTAAATTTTTAGTTTCAAAGCTAAAAGTTATCAAAATACCTACTGCTAATTTGTGTTTCATTTAGAAATATTTTATAGGTGTAGAAACCGAGCACTATCAATGTGTGAAATGTTTAGCTGCAATACGTATTATTAATTGTGTTAGTTTTCATCGATGTAATTACTTATTATTAAATGTGTTAAGTTTTCATTGATATAACAGTTTTTTTTTTCAATCTATAATTATTTTACCTAAAAATGTAAGGCTTTTTCTCCACATGGATCTGCCCTTGTATTTCATATATGTTACATTCAAATGAATTCAGCTCTCATACATAAGATAGTTCATCCACAAATTGTTTAAAATTGTAGCAGTCACCAGATATGTTGTACATAAGTTAAATACTACGAAAAGAATTTATGTTTTGACAGCAAAGTGTGTACTATTTTGATTTTTTTTATTTTGCTGGTGTAGTTTTTATAAATGTTTAGTTTTTTGTAAAAATTTTGAAAGAAATATTATTTTTAATTAAAATATCTAGTGAATTGAAATACAATACTTGAGCTAAAAAAGTCTTAATTTTTTCAGTTTTGGTAGACTGATTGTGAATTCTGAAATTTTTATATATGTTGTAGCATTGGAATATATTATCATTTATATATTCGGTAATTATGTAATTGATTTTCTATATTTTTTTGTGAAGGATAATAATTCATTTAATATTTAGAAGATGGTTGCAATAATAATTTGTTTGTATTTTGTGTATGTTCATTTTTCCAAATTTATTATTTTATTTGTCAGTGCATCAGTAGTAATAATCGTCATAGGATGACAGTGTAACTATTCACTTGGTTAGTAAGCTAGACACGTAGCCACCGGGTTACACCACATGATGCAATGTGTGTGTTGAGGTCGCAGTTGGTCGATGTGATGGCCAGCATGCATGTAATTCCTTTGGATTTTGAGAGCCACGTCAAGTTTCACTGTCTATTTTTAGACATTACCACACTTTGCGAAGCCACGATAGGACCATTTTACTTGATGCGACATTCAGTGAATTATAAAGCGCGACTTTCTTGTCATCACATCACAGTTTCACATTTTTCACAGTTTCTTAGTCGTCGCAGTTCATTATCGAAGTCAGTTCAGCGATGTAGTGTTCGTGCAGGGCAGCGAGTGACCATGCTGCTAGCCATCCTATCTCTTGCTTTGTTTTCTTTTTTTTATGAGAGTGTCAACTGTTTTTGAAGAGACGACAATAAACTCCAGTGAACATTTAATTTGTCTTTAACTTATTTTCTGTTGGAACTCCTGTCATCAACAAACTGGTCAGTACGAAGGTTGCTGTTTTCTGTTGTGATATAGTCCCATAATTGATTGGGGGGTTGCACTCGAGATGTGATGGCTGGCATTGTCATATTGCAGGAAAAATTGCCCTTGGAAATCTTCCATAATCACTACATATTAAAAAGTACATTTAATGTTCTGAGTTGGCTGTCCTCCCAGTTTCCAGGAAATCATGAATATCACAATCCACATCCTAGAGAACTGTTGCCGTAACTTTCCCAACTGAGGGCTGTGATTCCTGTTCATTTTTCTGTCAATAGACCATGGATTTACCATTCGTCCCGGTCTGTAGTGGTGTAT
The DNA here is from genome assembly GCA_029891345.1 of Dryococelus australis. Taxonomy (NCBI): domain Eukaryota; kingdom Metazoa; phylum Arthropoda; class Insecta; order Phasmatodea; family Phasmatidae; genus Dryococelus; species Dryococelus australis. The sequence continues at coordinate 67,915,786 of CM057006.1, read as the reverse complement.
CCATGTTTCATCTCGTGTCATATTGCAACACTTTACGATCATTTCCACAATGTGACTATAGTTTCTTGCCAATTTCAAGTCTTTGAGCTTACACTTAAAGTGTCAGAATCTGAGAAACCCAACATCCTCAGATCTTTCGATATGCAAGGGCACCAGTAATGTGAAATATACTTATAAAATCTTATTCTGCCAGCAATTTCTCCTGTCAATAGTGTTCACTCATTTCATAAACTTGTTTTCTGAGAGAAACCCATCAGTTACCGACACATGCCATCCACCTCTTTGTCATACAAGTCAGATGTTCCCACCTCACCATCAGAACACATTTTGGTCCAAAGTTGCTCAGCGCTCACATCAGCACATTCCCCACAAAACAGCTTACATTCTTGTGTGAATTTTCGTTGACTGACACATGCTGTTATGAACTCTACTACAGCACACTTCTTCCGTAGCTTTAATAAGTGTAATAAATTTAATTGGGATTGAAATTATGTTAACTTAATGGGAACCAAATTTTTTTTGCATACCATGTACAACCTGTGCATGTCCATATACATGCAAATTTCCAGTTATACCAGACAATTTAGGAAATACTGCAACTCACTGCCACATTCATTCTTATAGGAATACATTATAGGTGCTTTGTCAGTACAAACAGAGGTCTGTGACCATATATATTATTCTTGAACTGCAAAGTCCTTATGGTACACAATGTCTCCAACATCTATATTTTCTAGGTGTACGATAGCATGTTCAGGATAATAATGAGACTAACAGAAAAACAAAATCCAGTCGGTCACTAGCAGCTTTTGGCGTTAACACAAGTAAAATGATACCAAAGTGTATTGTTTTTCCTTTACATTTCGAATGCAAAGAACTCAATACTGTGAAAAATTGTCCTCTGCTAGTACCTCCTCCTGAAATATTTGCGTGGCATACTGGCAACATGGAATAACCTCCCAGTGCAGGATGGAGGCATGCGAGAGTAGTAAACAGACCTGCTGCAGGATAGTACTGTTATCTGTTGTTGACTTATGAAGGTGAATGTATTTTTGACGTGAATACATCTTTAAATTTGCGACCGTAGTGGGAGGCAATCCAGAAAATCCTATAACAAAATCGGGGATACAGTTTGGCATTGCAGCTCCGAATCTATTGTCTACATTCAAAATTCAATTGGACCACTCAATTGCCAAAGGATCAGAGAATATATGACTCAATCAGGACTGCGGAGCATCGTGCGTACCGGGGGGGGCAGCAATTTTGAGTTTGTTTTGCAGCATCTCATAACTTTCATGTAGTATAACTTTTGGCTAGGAAGAACTACGGCACTTGTTTAAGTTTTAAATGACAGCTTTCGTCAAGATCAATTGATTGTGTGTATAAAACATTTGTGTGGCGTGTTTATGGTGAACTTGTATGAGTTTAATAAATAAGGAAACTTAACATAATTTCGGTCTTTACTCATCAAAAAGCCAAGTCGAAATACGGAAATTGTATACAGTGGGAAAGAGCATTTCAAAAACAATCTATTGATACCTATAAAACCCCGTATTATTGAGTGAAGCGGTTCTGGGAACGTAAAATAAACCTCAAGGCATCCGAGCACCTCAATGTGGACGTATTCATGCAAAACAAATTGCAGTGTCCCCAACACAGCCACACCCCATTTTTTTTTAAATTTAAAGCCTTGTATTTGATCATCATCCAAATTATGCAGTAGGAGGAGGGCTATGAATGTCTGGGAAATCATGAAACGTATTGATTTACATGTTTTGGTGAAACTTTTTTTTTCATTTTTGTGCATTGTATTTTTTAAACTTATAATTGGTATCGGTAGAAAATATATTTATAGAACGAAAATATTGAAGAAAATATATTGATACTTGCAGGTATCAATATCATACGAGTAAAAACTAGTAGTTTACAAAATGAATACATCTGTGGGTTGAAATTAACATCTGCCATAAACACCTGGTTCACACACTAATCACACCTAACAGAGTGGAGATAACCTATTATTGTTCACATGTAGGCATTATTACATCTGCTCTAATATAATAAACGACTGCTACTCATCAGTCAACTACACTCCTGACATCTTGTCCATGAGTCACGTCGCTGCCGTCAACGTCTGCAAGACTGTATTACCTGCCGGGCCGGAACAGGCATCCCAATGATAATTATTTCACCCGATGAGCCACAGAGACTATGCAAGAAGTCCGTGACAAGTACTGCAGTGTGCCACTAGATGCTGCTACATACAAGAGACGTAGATCCTGGCACTCGTCACTATGCCGCCCGCTCGGAGGATCCAGATGCCGGGCTTGCACTTGCTGTGCCCCTCCCCAAACGCATTATGCCAGCAGAAGACGGGATGGCCGAGAAGTATAAAAGGGCCGGCGGCCAAGCCGCCTGATCGCCAGTTCTTCTCAGTACTCGATCACTTCCTGAGCTCTCACCGCCCCAGTTACTGGTGCAGAGGCTCCAACCTCTCCTAAGCTTCATCGCTCTCTTTGTAGGGCTGAAGTTCCTCTCCAGCAGAATCCTAAGGAAGACCCAGTGGACGTCAAGAAGTTACAGACAGTTCTTACCAGTCATCTCAGCTTTCACTCCAAGCTCCTTCCTGTGTCACATTGGGGCTGCAGGACTTAGCAGGAGACCGGGTTTTGATACTTCCGAACGCACACTGCACAGCAGAACAAGTACATCCTCAACTGCCCAACTCCTGCGGCTCTGATTTATACCTCATGCCGTACACCCACAGGGGTGGAGTTGAGAGACGGGCCAGAAAGGCGAGGGCATTGCTAAGCTTTCCCAGGGAGTAAGTAAGTATCCTTACTAGCGGGTCCGGGTTACTCAGTCCACGGGAACAAGCTGCACTTCAACGACGTCTCAGTTCCAGACATCGTTCCCGTCGGATTGTTTGAGCCACCCACCAGGATCGCGGAGGGATACCATCCAGTAGTACAGGAGGCACTCTTCGGCATCAATCAGACAAACCCGAACCACAGCCAGACGCACCTGTACAAGAGCAGATCACACCCCATTCAACCAAAATACCAGTCAGTGCGAATACAGGGGTACCTACCAACCCCACGCTACCTCGCCGAACTGCTGCGCCACTACCCAAGCCGGTACCTTGTAGGTGGGTCAAGGTCGTTGGGCCTGACTTTGTGCCCACCCGTAGACCCACGAGGCCCGTACTGTACACCGGGCGGGCACCTGCACCCTGGTTTGAATAAAGTAGATTAGACGCAACTCGCCTAGCGTCACCCAAGTTACCTAGGGGCAGGGGCTGTCTGACAGCCAGGACTGTCACGGGTCAGTATCAAGATTCCAAAATATTTGGGCAACAAACTTGATGCTGTCATGTCCCTACCCTATTTTCCTAATTACATTATAGTAAGAACTTCTAGTAAATGATTTTCAAGAGACTGTAATTTTGTTTTCTACTTTCAAAACTACATTACATTTAAGTGTTACCCTGTGGTTCATTTCCAAACTACATTTAATTAATATAAATGTTAAGTAAAATTAATATTTATCTGAGCTTCCTTTAGGCCTGAAATTTTTTGAGTAAATTTTACTCACTGGTTAGAAAATTGAGTCAAACCTGAAAAATTGAGAGTCAGAAAGGGCTTAAAAATAGGTGTAGTCTTTTCTTCTACTGGAATATTACCTAAAATACATATTAATATGCATCATAAAGGTGTGAATAGAGCACAATCACTGAAAAGGTTTGACACATTGGTGGTAACTGCAAGACTATTTGTATATAAGGCTGTATTCTAAAAGTTGATGTGCAACTCTGCAGTCATTCTTAAAGTCGATTTTGTTACCATTCAGTTTTTTTTTTTCCTTTTCTGACTACCGGCTACCTACTGGGGGAGATCATACAACGTGTTCAATATTTCAAGGATTAAGTAGCTAACATTTTTTGTTACATATAGTGCTGAAGCCGATGCTTTTTAATGACCTGTGCATTATTATGTTATCATAGTGTTATTTTATAATCCCACCAGCTAAATCTGGTTAAAGAGACTGTCACAACTCTGGATCTATGTTGACTTTCGTGATAAACTGAAATACACAATACAAGAATAATTTTGGTGACAAAAGAATGCACTTATGTCAATTGAAAACTGAAAACATTAGTTATAACTTTCTGTAAATTTGTCATTCTAACATAACTATTGCCTTCATTTGCAATAATTATTAATCTTCAAACTTTGTATATGCTATGGTTGGTAACCAGGTGAGAACAACACAATTTTGATTGCGGTGGTGACAATGTGTTGTTGGAAACAACATGAAAACAGTTGAAGTAATTTTATAATTGTGTTTATTTTATGAAAGAATTGAAATGGGATGTTATAGAATATAAAGATGATAATTTTTTGTGAGAGGAAGACTTACATGAAATTGATGCAATAGTGAAAGTTGACTCGGAGGTTTTAATAATGGGGAGTTAGACTGGCTTGAAAAGTGCTTAGGTTAGACTGGCTGGAAAAGTGCTTAGTTACGCTTCAATGGTGAGTAAACAGAAGTCCTGATCTATAGTCGCATATTTAATTATGACACCGTAACTAATTATTCTATATAATTACACCAAGACATGTTGATAATCCAAGAAAGTCATGGTGTGAAATATGCGAACCAATTGACTTTTGGGAAATATCTGCAAAGTCTGCTCTTTCTGCAGGCAGAGATTTAAAATTGATAAACTTTTTGGCATGTCTCGTGCATAGAATGAGGAAGGTGCCAGATTGGCTGTTCTAGTTGTCTGCCGCGTCAAGCATGATCAACACACATGTGAACCAGGCATAAGTTATAAAACACCTGAACTCAAAATAATCTATGCAAGTGGCTTTTAATATAGGCTATTAATTGTAAAGTGAGCACTTTTGAAAGCCCTCTCATTTGGAGTAATAGTAATTTATTTTAGCCTTCGACATTAACTTTAGTGTGCGGTGGAATATACACACTGTGTTTATTACTTGCATGGCAATATTTATTTAAAAAGGTGGTTAAAGGATTTAAAAAAAATGGCAGAAAGGAAAAAGTAACAGGGCCAAAAGTGCTCGTCATACTGTGAACAGCCTATACTAGTGCCTTCTCTGGTAAGTTGTGTGATAACGTGGATCACACTTGGGGATGAAGCCAGGTAGGAGGGGGACAGGATATATCTCCCCCCCCCCCCCCCCCCAAAAAAAAAAAACAATAAAATATAAATAAAAATAATATTTAACTTTTATGTTTTTAAATATAAGGAATGTGTGGTGCTGTGCTTGAACATGGATGTTTATAGCATTTTGTGGTTCCATCTTTGTATATTAGCCCACTGTTTGTAAATAATTTCTGATGTCATAGATTTCATGATTTTTCCAAAAATAGAAATTTAAGTCCTTCCTTCCCTTAACAAATTCCTGGCTATGCCCTTGCACACACCATTTCCTTATTTTATTTTTTGTATATTTGCTTTATCTAGATTCACTTATTTTGTATTAATATTATTGAAATTTCTTCATTACCAAATTTTAATATCAGAACTATAGAAAATTTATTTCACTTTGAGAAACACATTATGTCCACAATTAAAGATGAAAAGAGCTTTCGGAAGCAGACTGGACACTAACATAACTTGCTCTTATGCACGTATAACAGAAGAAAATAATCTCACATAAAACTACAAGGAATTGTACTTTGGATACTAAATGAGATATAGGTACTAACAAAGTACCAAAAGAAAAGTATTGAGCAAAAATTAAAAAAAGTATAGTTATCAATACAGAAATATTGATACTGGTATAATAGTAATACTTATTGAGTCTATTGGTGGTACAGCAGGATGTGTAGCACTTTGTGCCACTACGATAGTGTCAGGTGGTGTTAGTCGTGGCTGTGCTGCTGAAGAAGGATTAGGTTGTGTCGTCGGTACAGTCATGCTCATATTTAAAGCAAGCAAGAGGTGTGCACACATCACCTACTGCATGGTGATCGAAATAAGACATTTTTTGTCTTCTGTGTTTACACTCAGGAAACATTATTTCCCTTTTCAGCAATTACTGCACTACCTGTTGGGTTCAAAAATGTGCAGTTTCATCCCTATTGAACACACACCTTGGGGTCTCTAAGTTTCTATTCAAAATGTTCTTCATTAAGATATATTTCACCCCATTAAACAATGACGTGATGGCCCACTGCAGGGTTATAGCAGTGTCACTGGATATCAAGTTCTGGGGTGTTTTCAGGGCTAGTTCACGTTGCCTTAAAAAGTTGTAATACCACGTCCATCCTGGGTGACTCGTGGAATTGAGTTTCCCCTCTTTGGTTCCTTTATCAAATGTTGCTCATTTTATTATATTGCAAGGAATAGTGGTTAATATATGCATGAAATAATATTTACTTTTTCCACACTTTTGGCCTAAACATAGAACAAAGGCTTTAATACTAATTTTTTTTTTTACGTGTTGATTTGTGTAACACAATTAACGAAAAATGAATTGGAGCACTTAACACTATCACACTTCACATGTAGGCACACGCACGGGTCACAGATTTGAAATGACGACGGCACATGAGGGGTCATCAGACAGGTATTGATGAGTCCCCATCGTGGCATTCATTTCCCTGGCAGTCTTGTGGCTGAGGATGAATTGTGATGTAAAAGGCCGGCCTGAACTGTCATGCTCCCAAAACCTCTTGGGGCCTTGAAGCTCAGTAGAAGGTGCATTGTAGTTGAGCAGTAAGTAATGGTATAGCGAATGGGTGCTAAGATCTGTATGTAGCATATGTGTCATTATATTATACCGAACTTTGTGCATTTAACTGAACACTGGCTGAATAAAAAGGAATGATCGGTTAATAATTATAGAATGGTACCAAAGTTTTGTAGAATTTAATTGACTCATGCAGGTTGATACGCCCCGTTGGGATGTAGCAAGAATTAGGAAAGGTAGAAAAGAGTACACAAACCTGTGGTCAACATAAGCAGCACAAAATGCAGAAAAATTCTCATATTCAGCCATAGATTACACAAAAGGAATTTTTGTGTCTTACAATCACTTACACTGCTTGATGCTGGTAAACTGGGGGAAGGCAGAAAGTTATACTGCAACATACAAAAAAGGGCAGTCTTAATATGCCCCAACAAAATCACGCCAAAGATTATGCAACTCTTAAAACATCAACCATGACAGGCAAAGGAGCAAAACTGTAGCAAGCAAAAGCCTATAACATACAAGCTCAGTATTAAATTTACATTAAAGGATCACTGTAATTCCTTCTAACATTGGCAAATAGTAGAATACTGAGGTAGTTACCATTCTTCAAAAAGTATTCCTATAGGAAAGACATTCAGCAAACCATACATGATCCATATCAAAGAAAATCCATGTCTTACCAAAACCTATAAGGATACCAATTTGTAATGTTGATAATATTAACGACGAAGAATCACTTCCGCTATTATCTTTCATAAGAGATGCCAGAATATTAAAGCTAACTATTAGAAAACCTACACTTCAAAACGTAGGAAAGACATATATATTTCTATAATACACCATCCCAACTATGTATGTAATCTACTAATTACCAGGTTAACATACAAAAACAATACAGTTATGAAATTACTTAATTTTTAAAATTGCAGCGCTTAGCACTATGAAGCATAACTGCTGATTCCGATGTCGACATTTCCTCGTCAGCCAGCCCGCATTACTCGTAGAGGAAGACTGCACAGTTATTCAGGCTGGCAGGCGCTTATTTATACACCCAAAAAGGCGGTTCAAGAAATTAGAAGGGGGCAAGAAACCGAAAGGATGTTATGGAACATGCCAGATGTTTTCGTAGTTCCGGCTCCTACCGCAAGGGGTCACCTGACCGCCTTGCGAGCGCAGCGCGCCAGTATAGTCATGCGCCTGGTAGAGGCTAGACGTGCATGTCGTCTGCTGGAAGCGGACATGTCAACTTGAGCAAAGCTTTGCAAGGTATTTTCACAGCACTGTAGTGTTAATTCATCACCAACATTAGACCCACGTTCTTGTACTAACAGTTTTTTTAATAATCTGTAAGCAGTGTTTCAAAATTGCAGGCTACTATTTTCACGTTTCTTGAGTGTAACTTTAACATGAACAAAAATCTTTTTACTCGCTTAGTTTCGTGAATACGTGTGTGCAGGCAGTTAGCAATCAAATTCTATTTCAGCAACTTTGCCTATATTGCAGTCACAATTTAGGAGAACTTGTGAAGTTAATTTTCCGCGAAGGTGTTCAATTTTTGCCTTGCCCAATTCACCAGGCATAGTGCGTCGTTCATACCAGTCCACACTGTGAGTGTTATATTGATTTTAATCCAGTTCAGAGATAGTCCATGTAGTATTTACAAAATATATTGACGTACATTTTCACAGTTTATAGTACCATAAACAGAAACAGGAATTAAGCTCTTCGGGCTGGCAGGACAATTTTTGGTAGAAAAATGGAGTATGCACGCATAATTTTCTTGAAGTAAATGTGTTGACACGTGTCGAATTTGAAGCAAAGCTTCAATCCTCCCACATTTCAGAAGAGGTGCTGGGTGGGGTTCTGCTGACTGTCTGGACCCCAGAGAAGAAAACTGCTGAAGATAGGAGTGGTCAGGTCCTCCCTGTATCTTCTACTCTTCTGCTCTGGTACCTCTTGGCCGTGATGAAGGGAATAGTAATAGAAGGGAGAGTCCACCTAAACTAACGTACCACCCAATTGCGCCCTTTGTGGTTCTTTACCGTTATTTAAAAAAATTGGTGGTTTTTCTTTTGCTTTAAAAACAGCTATGGCTTGCCCTTTAAACATTTTACATGACATAATTGTTGAATTAATATCACATATTTATTGACTTGCTTCTTGCACACATGTTGACGAGATAATACAATATTACAATCAAAAACTTGATTAAAAAAGTCTTTGGAAAAATGAAGGCAACAAAAAAAACATATCTTCTGAAATTCAAATCGTAACATACCGCCCACCAAAAATTGTACATTTTCTACACCTTAACCAGTTAACACATTAAATTGGTAACTAACAGTTAAAAAAATATATAGACATATTTCACCCAATGTACTAAATCACATGACAAGATTAAACAACATAGAAGAAAAGTTCAGGGGTAACTGACAAATATTTGTCACCGGTCTTTGCATAGTTCCATTTGTAGTCCTTAGAGTAACTACTCTTACAATACCGTCCGTACCAGGATGGGTCTTCACAATTCTTGATGTCTTCCATTGTAAGGGAGGTATGTTTGTCCCCTTCACCAATACTAGCATACCTTCCTTAACACCTGGTACTGGATCATTCTATTTGGTCCTTTGATGCAGAGTGTGAAGATACTCTGAGCTCCAGCGTTTTCAGATGGACTGCTTCAATCTGCACACGAGCTGCCAGCGATTCAAACGGTTGTTCGTCACTGTCAACCTGTTTTCATCAGGTAGGCCAACAAGTAGTGCACCAACTAGAAAGTGGCCCAGAGTCAGAACGTCAAATTCTGATGGATCAGTGGAGAGTGGGCAAAGTGGTCATTATGGTGGAAATTTCTGCAAACAGGGTTGACAACTCTTCAAAAGTAATAACTTGGTCACTTATAACTCGCCTCTTGTGAGTCTTGACAGATTTAATAGCCTCCTCCCATAATCCTCCGAAGTAAGGGCTCACAGGAGGGTTGACGGGTCACCTGATGTTGAACTGAATGAGTTGTGTTTGAAGAGATTGCCACATGAGTTATGCTAACAAGACTTGATACAGCTCTCTCAGTTGCCATACTGCACCAACATAATTTGTACGTTGGTCAGAATACATATTAGGAAGGGTCCCCCTAAGTGATACAAATCGCTTGAGAGCTGCAATAAAGGCATATGTGGAAAGTGAAGAAACCAACTCCAACTGCACCGCCTTTGTGGACAAGCAGATGAAAAAACTCAGATAGCTCTTCATAGAAGTTGTCTTTCGTGACATGGCTGGTTTGGTGACAAATGGTCCACCAAAATCCATGCCAATCTTTAGGAATAGACGAATCTGACAAAATCTGGACACTGGCAAATTTCCCATGAGAGGTACATGAGCCGTGGGACTGCACTTAAAACAACAAACACATTTGTGTGTCTCCTGTCGAATGATGCCTCGAGCACTTAGAATCCAGAATTGTCTTTGAATCAGGGAGTGGGTAGTTTGCGGTCCTGCATGCAAGCAACATGAAAATAATTGATGATTGAAATTGCCATATTACATTTGCCTGGAGTCAAAATTGGATGTTTGGTTCCATCGCCTAAGGATGAATGTTGCAATCTGCCGCCCACCCTGACAATGTCCTGGGTATTGAGAAAACTGTGCAGACTTGTAAGAGTACGGGAATTACCTCTTCTAAGTAGCTTTTAAGTTCATCTGAAAGGTAGTATTCTGGCACAAATAAAACCCAAAAGAACAATGAAGATTGAGTTTCTACATATGTCGGGGAGTGAGCTGTTGGATGAGGTTTGTTTTGAAAGGCATCTCAAGCTCTGAAAAGCCAGACAGTCACCCTTTTCAGCCGTGAGAAGGAAGAAAAGGACTCTTAACAACTTTACACCACCCTCCTAGTGAAATTCACCAACTAGAACACATACCTGCACTGGTTTGTGCTCGCAATTCACTAAACACTTCAACTCGATCTGCAGGCCAATTTCCTTCACAGTCCTTCAGCTAGGGCCATGAAACCTCAAGGTACTGTTCACCAACTGGTCTGGGAGTGAACACCTTGATGCCAAATCTGCTGGGTTGTTTGCAGATGGCACATATTGCCATGGACTTGGAGCCACCAATGTTTGAACTTCTGACACTCTGTTTGCCACAAATGACTTGAACTTTGAGAAGACTTAAGCCATGAGAGGACAGTAGTACAATCTGTCCAAATGAAGAGAGTAGCTTCTACTATCATGTTCACATACAATGTGTTTACATAACTCCACAATCTGGCCAATAGCAAGGCCGCAGAAAGCTTATCTTGGAATAGATAATGTTATTAGAGGTGCAACCTTAGATTTCGACATAACCAAGTGTACTGAAACCACACCTTTAGCATCTACTACCCTAATATAGAGTACAGCAGCATACACCTTCTCGGAGGCATCACAAAAGCCATGAAACTAAATACTTAAGAAATCAATGTCCCAGACATACCTCGGAATTCTTACACTGGCTAAAGAATTCAGTGACTCCATAAAAAGCAGCAATTGGTCAAAAATGTTGCCAGGAACAGGTTCATCCCAATCCAGCCCCAATGTCCACAGTATTTGAAGTAGTACCTTTACCCAGACAACCACTGGGGACGCCCAACCACGGGGATCAAACAACCTAGCAATTGTTGACAATATGCCAATATGCCTTGCTTCGTTATGGGAAGATTAGGAATACTCACATGGTAGGTGAATTAGTCAGTTTCAGGGCACCAGTGCACACCCAGTACCTTCAAGACAGGGCTGGAGTTTCCGTCAAAGCTACGCAACACCTCCCGTTGCTCTACGTGGACACTGTCTAGAAGATTTGGGTTTTTCAATGGCCATTTCCATAGCTCATCCACCCACTGCCAGGAGGGATACAAGCTCTGCCTTGACAGCATAGACTGCTTCAATTGCTGCTGCGCCACTGACAATATCATCAACAAATATGTCATGCTGTAACACTTGTGCTGCTAGTGGACACAGATGTCCCTCATCGTGAGCAAGCTGTTGCGCTGTTCTAATTGCCTGGTATGGAGAGGAGGCCAGTCCATAGGTAACTGTGTTTAATTGATAAGTCTGAATGTCGCCATGATATGCAATGATGTCTGTGGTCGTCTTGATGAAAGAGAATCTGACGATACATTTTGCAGATAACCACTGTGAAGACGACAGGTGAAACACAAAAATTGAGGATGATTTCAGGTAGGTCCTTCCGAAGTTTTTTACTAGTACTGAGTACGTTGTTCAATGAGACACCGTTAGCTGTCATCAAATACAATATGTGCCTTTGTTGTTGAACTCGTCTCCTTATACATTGCATGATGAGGAATAATGTGTATGGGCTCAACACTGGGCTTATGAGCATCACTGATTTGCACTGTGTCTGCAGCTTGGTATTCTGGTACACTCATCAATGGTGTCATGTGACCCAGTTCCTCATACTCTTCCATGAAAGGTTTGTACTCTCGAGTCAATTTTGGAATCCTGCAAAACTTGGCGTCAAGATGTTTGAATCTGGTCAGGGCCTGCTGTAGTGTCTCCATATTCAAGAGCAGACTGTCTAAATGGCAGACGAAGAATATACCTATCATCTGGTGCCCTGGTATGGGTTGTGACAAAATGTTCCTCATATTGCTTGTCTTGGAACATTAACTCTAGCCTTGGGACCTCGTCAATAGCCCAGAACCTTCTGAGCTCCATATCCAAGTTAGTTTGTACAAGAAATGACACAGGTGTTGCATGATTTGCATGTGGTTCACTGAAGGCTTTTCCAACCGAAGGTTGAATGGCACGCATGAGGGTCACCTGGGATTTTGTCACCAGTCATAACTTCACTCACTACGTCAGCTGAAAACACCGTATCAACTGGCCCAGAGACATTGGATGAGGAGTTGGCCAGTTTCAAGTCTGTAAGGTGTGTCACACTCTCTAAAGCAATTATTGTTGAAGATGGCATAGGATGTGTTATGTTCTTAAGAACAATAGCTCTTACATTGAATTGTTTTTCCTGGCAGTCAACTGGCCTTATTGAACATGGCACGACACCTTTAGCACCAGACACTGAGGTTTTTCCAACACCTGCAACTTCTACTGCTTGACTGCGACGTGGCAAGCCTAACATCTGCACACACTTTTCAGTGATTAATGAAGTCTGCGAGGCCCCATCCAACAACACTCTTACAGTCTGAATGTTTCCACTCCCATCACGCACATGCACAAGTGCAGTTTGTAATAATACGACAATATGTTGCTTTTCATTATTGTGAGAAGAGTGAAGTGCCTACAATTTATCTTCAGACTCTGTACACATATGATCAGAACAATTATTTTGATTAGTGAAATGAAGCAATGAATGATGTTTACCATTGCACATCCTACACAAAAATCTTGACAAACACATTCTCGTGATGTGTGACCTCACTTAGGCAATTAAATCAAAGTTTTTTCTCCTTCATCAACTGCACCATGTCATCTATAGATAACGACACAAACTTATCACATTTGTAAATTAAATGGGGTTGATCACACACAACACACTGTTCATCCTTTTCCACTGCCACTAATGTAGTGCCTCGCCAGGATTGTGATTTCATACCTGTTTTAGTAGAAGATGGTTGTACTTTCAACTGAATTTTGCTTGGCTGAACATGTTGCAATGCTAAACAATGAGTAGATAGCAGCTGAACACTTTCATGTGCGGTTGCCCGACGATCGAGGAAGTATAGCAATTGCTTACATGTTGGCAGTGGCTGGCCCACAGTAAGCTCGAATGCTTCGCAAAGTGCTGGGTCCAGTTTCTCCTGTAAAATGTTCAGTAATATAAAACTCCACTCCTTAATAGGAAAGTTTTCAGCCTGCAAGGCATTCAAGTTCTCTCTAACCACACTAACAAAGTGTGATAATGACTCTGGTGATGAGGTAACAGGTGGTACATGTAGAATATTGTGCACATACATGGTTGCAGAAATACATATGTTTTTAAACTTCTTCTCAAGAAGTGTCCAAACTACGTCGTAGTTCTCTGAGATTAGAGGCAAATTACACGAGATCCTTCAGTTCTCCCCTGAGGCAACCAATGAGGTAATGTAATTTTTGAACAATTGTTAGGGACTCATCTTGGTGCACTGTTGACATAAACAGCTCAGCGAATGAGGTCCATTCCACCTTGTTACTGGAAAAAACTGGCAAGGGCAATGGCTGCAAATTGCTCGTGATTGGCCGCCGCGACTCGTTCTCTCTGACTGCCTGGCTGTACATTTATTATACTCACAACGTAAATGTCTATATAATCTTTCGAAGTCACTGAAAGATGCCTTTAATGTCTCAATGCTTATCTCTGCCTTTGGTGGGGACACACAATGCAAAGTAATTCGCCTGAAATTCTTGTTTCTTTTCTGTTATTTCTTCAAAGGCAATCTCGAACTCTTCCAACTTTTCATAGTCACTGCTTCCATCATTTAACATATTTGTAACTCCATTTTAATCTTCTCAGTCATGTAATTGAATATGATTAACTGAAGCTCAGTGGTAATGGCACACACTGTTTTGTTTATAGATTTCACTTCACCTCGACGGCACACGAACAGTACGATCATAACTTAATGAACATGATAACATCACGGTGCGGTTATTTACTACGTAGATACGACCCAGAGGACCAAAAAATGTTGAGTTAGTATCACATATTTATTGACTTGCTTCTTGTACACTAGTTGATGAGCCAATACAATATTACAAACACAATTTTGATGAAAAAAAGTCCTAGGAAGAACAAACGCAACAAAAAATATATCTTTGGAAAAACAAATTTTAACATAATAATAAAACACTTATAACAAATCTTTAAATTTTGTTGCAGTTCCTTACTCTATACTACGTTACCATACATTACCCCCAGTGGTGACAGTCTTCCTCTTCATGGTGCAGGGGCTGACGGGGATGATGAGACTTCCAGAGGCTAGTGAAAACTCTTGATCTTTGAAAGATGGCTCTTTAAAATTTATTCATACCAGGTTCCTGTAACAAACTGACATAGACATAAGGAAACTTGAGTACCGGCCCTTGTACTTTAGAGCTAATTTTGCTGTGAAGGAATCAGCTTTCTTTGATAGATGGTGCGGTTTTTACTATTACTAGATCTCTTGACAACATACAAAACAGAATCCTATCTCATATTGCGCCTTGCACATTTGTCGATATTTCTTCAGATGTTTGGTAGCTTCTTCCCATAACTCATCTCGTTCCTCTACATCTACATCGAAATGTACCCCCCAGGCATTGAAAAGGGGATGCAGCAATCTCCGACCTAAAAACAGCTCTTGTGTGGAGTCAAACCTGTGGCAGTATTCACACAAGAATTGAAATCCAACATTATCACATGCACCTTTTTATCCCACTCCGTATGTACATCATGATGAAATGCAACAAGGGCCGTCTTAATGGTACAATTGTACCGCTCCGCCATATTAGCTTGAGGATGGTAAGGGGTTTTATGGACCAATAGAAATCCCCAAGAAAATACTAGATTAGATAACTCAGAGAATATAAAGTTTCTAGCATATCTGCGACTATCTGGGCTGGTGAGCCAAAATATGAGAACACATGCTCTTGCAAAATCTTGGAATATCAAAACAAACTTGTAAAAACCATCTACTGGTACGAATAAGTAATTGAAACCCTTTTTAGATCTGGGAAGAGGATCAAACACATCATATACACACTCTCCCAAACAAAGGTAGCAAGTGCACTGCTAACTTGCCCTTGAGCTCTAGTGTTGGGGGTTTTAGTCTGCTGGCACAATATACACTGTTTTACCCAATCTCGAATTTCATATTGCATGTTGGGCCAAAAGAAATATTACTCTATATGCTGCAAGGTACTTTCTTACCCTTGAAATTATGAAAATAATCAAACACCATTGGCCTCACCGCCTTGGGAACATAGGTCTTAAATACACCCTTACGAAAATTTTTTCCAATTATTCCTTTCTTTACCTCGTAACTCATAAGCTGACCCTGTTGGAGTTTGTGCCACAATTCAGAATATTCATAGCCTTTTTGCTGCCAAACCTTGTTTTTCAAATAAGCTGCGGGAACTTGCTTCAAAATATTAATCTGCTCACTAGTTCCCTCACCACACACAAACTCATCGGGATCAAACATTCTGGAAAGGCTGTCTGCTACGCAATTATATTTTCCCTTTACTTGAACTATATGAAAGGAAAAATTGCTATGATGTTTGATCCAACTGCCTAATTTTCCCAATGGTTTCTTGGAATTCCAAAGCCACATTAAGGCTTGATTATCCTTACACAGCTGAAAACATGTACATTCAAGGTAGTGTGAAAATTTCTTTATGCCAAACACACAGGTAAGAGCCTCCTTTTCATAGGCCGAATACCTTCTCTCAGTTGAGGTCAGCAGACGGCTAACATAAGCTATGGGGAAAAAACCATCCTCATATATTTGCGACAAAACCGTACCCAATGCTAGGTAACATGCCTCTACATGCAATACAAACCCACAATCAAAATCGGCTAACCTTAGCATGGGTGGAGAGGTCAAGCAAGTTTTTATTTTCATGAAGGCTTCCTCTTGTTCTGATCCCCAAGAAAACTGATATCCCTTAACGTTTCAAAACAGAAAAAGTCGCACCCCATGTAAATTTTTATGTTGGGGAAAGGAGAGCACACAGCTAATGCGCTCAAGCAGCTGCCCTTCACTTTGATAAATCCAAGTAACCTTACGTGCCTACTGCGCCAGGTAATCTTGTTTGGATTTACAGTCAACTTTGCCTCAGCTTCTGTAAGACCAACGTAATGAGCAGTATGCAGAGAATAATCTAGCCACCACTAACACTAGAAACACCGGGAAATTGTCACTAGATGGTTCGTTTCATATGCTCAGTCACATTTAATATTGGTCCTCCTTGTTTGAAAAGTATAGAAAAAGACTGTATGCAGAGAAACCTAGTTGCCTCTAGTCCTAGAACCGAAGGGAAATCAGTACTATATTACTCGTGTGCATGCTAAGTTGCTTTAAGTTGTAGTGGCCTTTACCTTTTAAGTGGAGAAATCTAGTCACAGATTGACCTGCCTAAATGACCATCTAGTGGTGATTTTCTGTGAAATGGCGGTAACAAGACCCATATTTGACTAAAATTTAAAGTTTTTCATGTGTGGTTTGGGCTGTATATTCACACATTCTTCTTAAGAGAATGTATTCATCGAACTGGAACACTACATACACAATTATAATGTAATTTTTCATTCAAATTTGTGTCCCAAAAATAACATGTTATATTGTATGCAACAGTAATAAACATGTTACAGTCACTAGATAGCACTAAAGTTAATCAATTTTATTTATTATTACAGGTGTTTAGTTGTTCTTGTATATAAGTGTAAATTATTTATGAAATAAACTAAGTTTCTATAACATTAAGCATATTGCACAAGTATAATAACAGTTTTACAAAGTATGTTTTGGAGAATTGTACATGAATATAATTTTTAAACTTCATTGATTATTTCAAATGGCAATAAAATAAGTTATGTTTGGTGCTGTAGCTGTGTGTTAGTGTGTGAAGTATTGCTAATAATGAATTAATGCCTTCATGTATCCATTCAAAAAATCTCGTAATAACATTATTTCATAAACCTTTAACATCTTAGAAAAGCAATTCCGTATATATTTATTAGTTGACTTGCAGTATTTGTACTCTACATAGGTTTTGTGTTGATACCAGCATATAAATGACATTTTTAAACATTATAAGAATAATCTGCGTATTTCGAGGAACAAACCTCTTAATTTTATTTCTTAGGAAAAGAACCAGACGTCATAGTTTCCGCGACTTCCTATTGACTGAGATCTACTGGCATCAGTAACTTCGGGCAAATTAGTGTGTTGTCCTTGTATGTAGTAACCATCCATACTAAACTTCATGAATCGGCACTAGTCCTTAAACTAAAAACTGTCTGAGCATACAAAATCTAGTGAAGCTTGGAATCTCCACTTCAGGAAGTGGTTCATTTCTAGGCGAGTCTGTGCATATGGCCCAATGTGTACACGATATAGCTCCTCAGTCTCACTATAGATAACAGTATCATCCAAATAACTAAAAACACCTTGAGCCCTATATGGTAGCAAGATATTCTCCAGGGTGCGTGTAAGCACTTGCCCATCAAACAATACACCGAATGGTACTCTGGTCCATTCAAAAACCCCTTCAAAGGGAAACAAAGGCAATAATCTTGCGTGCATCCTCACTCACTTGAATTGGGTGGAAAGTTTGATTTAAATCTATCACTGTAAAATACCAGGCCTTCCCTAACAATTAAAAACATGGTGAACTTTGGGCAAGGGTGGGGATTAAGTTCAATCTTTTTGTAAACATACAGATAATCTGTTACTAAACAAAATTTGTCATGATCTTTTTTGGCTATTAAAATGCGGGGCTCATGTAACAGCTGGCCGGATGCCTGATCATGCCCTGAGCAAGTAGCTGGTTTATTTAATTTCATATGTGTGTCTCTTGGCCGGACCTACATTATAAGGATGACACCTGAAGGGTATTTTCAGTCAACACAAGGTCATGCACATACTGATTACATAAACCAAGTTTTTCTGTTATTACGGAGGGAAACTTGTTACATGTTTCCTGCACAAATTTACAATTGATTACATTCACTTCTTTACATTGCTCCTTCCTCTTCCCTCTTCCACAATAGGTGAGCTAAGTGGATACTCATTGTTAGTGATGCACGTGAGAGCATCACACCTCCAGTCGCCAGGCTAAAATCTGTTTTCTCATTATTATGAACAGTCATCATTCCTACTGGGTGTTCTTTAAACAACTTATTACAGAAACTCTGATTAGTCAAGGACACCGAACAACCACTACTGAATTCCATACAAGTTGTTCCAATAACTAACCCAGATATATACAAGATTTCTGACAATGCTAGGTTAACCTCTCCATGAAAAAAAATATCTTATACCATATCCTAATGTATCAATGTGGTAGGATACAACTTTACCAGGAGTTGTCGATGGATCGTGGTGCTCCCTGGTTCACAAAATGACTGGAGCAGTTACCTTCCCAAGAGGTTTTATTTTCAATTGATGTACGTAAAGATTTTACAGACAGGCCAGCAACTGCAACCTCTGACCCCATTCCTCCATAGTCACACTGTCTCAGTGAATACTGAAACAGCTAAGCATCAACACCAGGTTACACTGCAATTTAGCCGCCACTGGATGCCAACCCAATAATTAAAAAAATCAATATAAATTCAAAAATAAAACAAGAAAAGTCTAAAATTACACAACAATAAAATCTAATTTCAAACCAACCAATCATTATTTAAAATGTAGTTAGTTCCACCCATGCTGGACAAGCTGGGGAAAGGGAAGAGGGGGTGCACAGCACTATGATCTCACCACCATGGAAAATCATCTTTTATTTTCCCTGGAGAACGATCTCCAGCGTGTGTAGAGGTGCCGCTTCCTGCACAGCCCTCACCACACGATCACAACTGGGCCTACATAGGTGACCTCAAATGTCAGTGAGCCAGCTAGAGGAGTCCCACTAGGCAGCTGTCTCCCAATGCCCAACGTCGATCCGTCAGGGTCTCCACTTCTCCATGCAGCTCCACCCTGCGTAAG
Source organism: Dryococelus australis (assembly GCA_029891345.1). Classification (NCBI taxonomy): domain Eukaryota; kingdom Metazoa; phylum Arthropoda; class Insecta; order Phasmatodea; family Phasmatidae; genus Dryococelus; species Dryococelus australis. The sequence continues at coordinate 67,896,382 of CM057006.1, read as the reverse complement.
GGTGTAGGGGAATGGTAACATTTCAACCCCACATCATTTCCACTTCTCACCACCCTTTTAGCAGTGTACAACTTGTGTTTTAACTTTTCGCTAATAAGGGGCTACAGTTCCAACTTAGCTGCAACTATAATGCTCTCTGCTAAAATAACTCTTCCTAACTGTTCCTTTGAGTTAAAGTTTGGCTGTTCAGCCCTGTTTATCAAGTCGTTCTATAAAAAGACTGTCAGAGTGTACTACTTTAACACTACCAGGCTCTGGAGACACAATATCTTGAAGTACCATTTCACTACAGATGTCTCTCCTGTGTTTCACATCACTCTACAAACAGGAGGCTGGGATGGACCTGAGCACCCACCAACAACTGTAAAACACCCTATGCAATGGGACAATCCTACTATCCATAATGACCAATTATAACAGACTTCACTTTAATTCAAGCCTTTAAAATTATGTCAATCCCACTCTACCTGCGAAAGTAATTTATCTCACTTGAATTACTTTACTCATAACCATTTAAATGCCACCTTGAATTAATTAACACTAGCACAAAATTACCATAAAGATTAATAAAAAACATAATCATTAATTCCATTGTACATCCTGTGTCTACCAGACTGCGGAAAAGTGACATTCAACAAAGTAAACACTAATGTTTCAGATGATTCTCAGGGAAAAAAGTTACAAGAAACCGATTATTCCAAGAACACTGTTCAGCAGCTTAAATTATTCATTTTTTTATATGATTAACATTTCTTTATTACTTACAAAGCACTATTTGACCAACGTGAAATTTTCACTGAATAACCACTCTAAAATCTCTTGAGCTAAGATAAATAACTACTACTAATTAACAAAAAAAATACACAATTCATAACAAACTGATACGCTCTGTCTCATGTAACTTGGCAAGATTTTGACAGTTCGACAAAATTAGCACCAATGTTTACTTTTTTTTATGGATCCTTTCACCATCAAGTGGTAGCTATATATTTAAATAACGAGCTGTCAGCGAATCCACTTACCATTGTAATGCTAAACAAATTTTATTTATAGACTTACATGTGTCAAAAAAATTCGTAGTTTATGAATATGAAAGTAAAAATAGAAAACCTTGCAAAAAATGAAATATTTGTTAAATTTTTAATTTATTAGAGACAGCAAATTTGAGTTAACATTTGCAAGATGGTAATTGTAGTTTTTATCACATTTCGGATTACAGTTGATATGTTGAGACTGGAAATAAAAAAGTAATTCGGGGAACTTGCTTGTCAATGCACTTTCATTCTCCAACAAACAACTTGCCAACGACTTTTGCAAAGCAGTTATTCATTCTGCTGTAACTGTTACTAAACAGATTGAGTTGGAAATATGTGGTGTGTAATAACGTAAGAATTGCTTAAAAACTACCCATGCTTGTTCCACTTTCTTCGTATTATTAAACTTAATACAGTATGGTAAAAAAAACACTGGAAAAAAACTAGAAGATGGTTTTGCATTAAGAGAACAATATGGTGTGCTATGGATGTTGGCGTAACAATTACAGGACCAATAGAAATTACTAGTAATAAAAATTGCTATACAGGGAAATATATATGTTTCTCAAAAAAAATATATATATAGAGAGCTCACAGAAAAATAAAACCATTGGTACCCATTCGTAAATATATTTTACACAAGAAAATAGTGTTTTCTGACTCATAGTGTTTTGGGAGCACACTAACAGATAGTGTGGTAGGGCGTGTTATGAACAGTGTGTATTCAACAGATAGCAGCACATTGGCCTGTTGATTCAGTCTTTTTAAAAGTTAATTTCTCTCTATTACTGGCTCAAAATGATGCTAGTTTAAAACATATTCCATCACATTATTTGAAATATTATTCAACTATACCCTGTGATATTTCTTTTGGCTTAGGAAATCAATATCAAGTATGTATGGATGGCATGGTGAGTGGGGATACAACATAAAAAGAACTCCCAATGTTTGAATTTCCATTTCATTTTGAACACCTATACATTACTACTTTAGCACAAATTTTAATTTGCGACACTAATAGCTGTTTGTGACCACGTAAAATAAAATGTATTAAATCTAGGAACTTTTTCTTATCTGTGTATTTTCTGCTTGTCTAATGTGCATCGGCAGTGCAGTCAGAATAGCCAACGTAATATTAATTTTCATTCATCATGCATCAGCTGATACAGGATTTTGTATTTGGTATGTTGTTTGTTTCGTATACATCAAGTTGTCTGTCATTATCTTGCCAAGTTATATGAGACAGAGAATACTCCCTAAGCTTTAGAAATTCTCGAGAATGAAACTCTTGCTGTCCTTCAATATAAAGAAGTGTGAGTGAAGAGATTTGGACAGCTCTTAACATAGAGGTCTTGAGAGCAAATGAGGGTGATTGAGGTGAATATGGAGCAGCGTCAGAATGAAAGGGCAGGGAAAACTGGAGATCCCCAAGAAAACCAGCCAGCTAACAGCATCGTCCAGCATGATTCCCACATGCGAAAATTCAGTGTGACCCGGCCGGGGTCACTCCGGACCCCGAGGGCACTCAGCCACCGTGGTCCCCTCAATATAAAGAACATCAATGAAATTGTCTAATGCATTAAAGCTTCTAAATGACAACCTGGTTCTTATTAAAACATTAACAGATTCTAAAAACTTTATTGATCTAAAGTTTTTGTAGCGGCGGGGACAACATAGCAACTACAACTCACAGCCTGCCACTGGAAACCTGTGGACCCTGGTGAACAAAACACTGCTCTCACGCAAGGCACGAGCCAACACAGTTATGACAAATGCAAAAATTTTCAACGTTTCTTACCAAAACTAAATTTAAAACGAGGGAGTCTTCTCTTTGCAACACTAAGGAAATATTCTAATCTGAGGTCTGTTTCTCTCTTGCTCTTTCTAGAGATGACCAGGGTATGAACACCCCCACACATGCACTCTCTCTTTCTCTCTCTCTCTCTCTCTGTCTCTCGTGTTCACCTCCCTCAGTTCTATCTTGGTAGAAGGAAGATGGGAATTCAACCAGAAGCCCAGACATTAGCCCTCACTGGCTAACCTATTAACTATATTAAAATATTTTCTTTTCCATTTTAGATATCATAATTAAATTAATATAAATAGGGGGAGAGAAACACTAAGTTACATTTTTTAAATTAGTTATGATCTTGAGATATGTGTACGTATAGGGCAAGCCATGGAGGTAACGTTTAGCTATTGGTTTTATACTTACCATGTGAAAATGAATTAAATTTGATTATATACACTGAGAAACTAAATATACAAATGGAGTTTTAGGTAGCTCAATTGTAGATTAGAAACAATACAAAAATAAAACTATAAAACTCGGGGAGACTAAAATTCCCATAAATTTAGGAATGACTGGGTATCAGTAATACACAGAAAAAAAACCCTTAAAAATTTGCAGAAATGTATCGCTGTGCACTCAAAAGTAATAGGCTAAACTAGCTGATTGGTAAATGGGCATGCTTTTTTTCACTTAGTTCGCCTCCATGTATGTACTCTGACCTCCATTGAAAATCTTTTCCTTGCAGTTGACTAATGTTTGGTTTCTCACAGCATAACCTGACAGTGACAATCATGTCATTTTGTTTCTAAACTTTAAATTATTTGTTACATGTAATTAACAATGCAAATTATTTTATATGCCTGTCATGATGCCCTAATAGTCAACAGGATAATAGTCTGAAGATGTAAAACTTTGGGTAACAGCTGGGAAATATTCTTGTGTAAAGATGTTGAACAGGGCGAGGGTAGCTGCCACCACAGTCATTCTGGGATATAGGCGTTACCAAAACTAGTTCTGCTAAGATGACAATTGCAGAATTATTTAAGCTCAAATAGGAAGAAGCTCTGCTGGGAGTATCCTTGCTAGGAGTGGGGGGGTCAATATAGATTACACAGCCTGACATGTCAGCTACGAGTGACTAGGCTATAGTAAAGGCGTCTGCATCTGATTAAATTACCTACTAGTGCAAAGATGCCAATTATGACTGATACAGACGATTCTCGTCTTCAGTAATCTGGGGTCCCTATGACTACAACTCAAACTGATAATTCACATACCTGTAAATCAACTCCCAATGAGCATTTTACGGCATCCATGGTAACCTAATGTGGTTAAATCCACAAGACGTATATGCTGTTCATGGTAAAGTGAGCACTTTTGAAATCCCTGTTTTAAGATATACTTTACACACAATGGACACCATTCTACCAAATGTAAAATTAACATTGGCATGTGCCTGGTCACTTTATTCATCTGTTGTCACTGTTAATTTTTACACTTATGTTTATTAAAAAACAAAGTAAAATAAATTATTTCAATATTCACAATTTTTCATTTAACACTATTAATTCAATGTCGAGACATGTAACTACCTTCCTTCTGTTGTTGCCAACTTTTTCTGGGCACATGTTGGTCATATTGTGCCCGTTAAAATGCACGCAGGTAGGGGCAGTGGCATTTTTCAAACGTTGATTTCGAATGTGCTCATTTTACAGTGAACAACCCTTACATAAGAATTTTCTACACAAGATAACTATTAAAATCAATGCTAACCCAAAGGATGATGTATCTAGATCTATTACATGTTAAACAATTTAGCAAAATAATCTTCTGTATCACACATTAACTCTTTCAGTGTTGTGATCAACTGAAGGCGATTGGTATACTGTTTGCTTTAGGTGCTTCATCGACAAAAGTTAATTTCCACATTTGCTATCAGTGCTAAAGTCAGTTTTGTTTCCATTCGGTTTAATTTCTGTCTTGACATTTCCTCCCATCTATTGGGAACAATTTGAACTACTTGTACGAAGTCTACAGTCATGATGGATCAGTGATGAACAATTTATTTTCAATAATTCCCTTGCGATCTTTCCCGTAACATGATATTTTTTTGTTACTTATCAGAGACTAACTTCTACATGCATTACAAATATACTGCAGATATAATTTAAAGTTGTATATTGGTTACTGAATAATATAAAGCTGTGAAATCACATTTATTGTATTTTTCTAAATTAGATTCAAATGTAGGATTTTCAGCCTAGCCAGACTGATGGATCTAGGCGTTATCGTGACATGTAGAGAGGCTATAAAAAGGAAGAGAACAATTTTTTACTGCACAATTTTATATTTCTATTCAATACCTATCCAAACTAAAGAAATTTTATTTACTGACAGGTAAAAGGGTTCATTTTTTTTAACTTTCCAAGGTTGTAATTCTTGTTTTATAGAGTTTATAAACGTAAATATTGTTGTAGTAAACATGGAGAACCAAAAGCATGGTTACAATCCAACAAACCCAGAAGACTATAAAATGTTGTTATAATTTTTAGCAGCTGATTAGGACTCTGAGGATGAAATTTCATACAGTGAAATTAAACTGATCCAGTCTGCAACGAGTCTGCATAAAATGATAGCACCGATGAAGAAAGTGTGTATTATGAATGATTTTAAGTGAGTAAAGAAAAACCAGTGCATTTTAATTTTTGTAGTGATAATTATTTTAATTTGACTATTGCTAGTGATCCTGTAAACTTTTGTGATCAATTCAGTGCTTTTTCCCAGTTTATGCAAAAATGTGTATTTGCACATATGCTGAATAGTTTTTGGACAAAACTTGTGACTTTTCACCACGTTCAAACATATCAACTGGAAGGGTTGTGCTATTGAGGACTTTGAAGCAATGGTAGCATTACAAGTAGGGATGTGAATGTACAAAATACCAACTCTCAAAGATTATTTTGTTGGTTTCTTTAGATGCCACATTTCGGAGAAGTGATTTAGAGAGAGAAATACTTTCTTCTGTGTTCATTTTTGCATTTCATCAATAATGCAGAAAGTGCTCAAAATTTGGCGAATTCATTTGAGGACAAGTTAAAACTACAAGCACATGTACATTTTAGTTTCTGTTTCTATTGGATCACAGCTTGTTAGACATGCCCCAGATATATTTCGGCCAATTATGAACATGCAAGATAACAATGACCAAATATCATGCTACCTAATCTGAGGTAAAACTGGAACATCAGCCAATGAACAACTGAGGCTCGAGTACATAAAGTATTGTGTAGTCTAGCTTGTTGCCAATTGAATCCTCAAAATTTCTGGGTCTCTATTAATGAGTCCTCTGTCATGTCTTGCTTTGTTTTTTTGTGTGTGGACATAAATTTTCATTATGAAGATTTGTAAGAAAAATCTAAGCTTTATGGATACAACCTCATTAAGATGATGTGTTGTTGACCTTTATTAATTTTGCAAGCCCCAAAGTAATGATAACTTTTCATTTTTATTTACATTCAACTTCTGATTCATCAAATGTGAATGTAAAATTAAATTTTTTTTTTTTGTAGAAAGAAGGCACATTTCTGTTACAGTACTACAACCAGCATTTTTGTTAATTGAGTCGCAAAGAAAGTAGCGGTGTGTGATGTGAAGAACCACAAAATTCATTAGTTAGGAAGGCTGATTTATCTAAGTAGGTTTTAAGTAAGTTGCCTAGCAACTGAGCTGAAACTGACAGATAAGTTCTCATCTCGTGGCGCAGTGCCTAATGCATTAATGTAATCCAGGAGGGGACTGATATTTATCTGACCATATTATTAGTGTGCTTACATTTTATTTGATACCACTGGTGTAACTTAAATGTGGAAGCTATGAAATTGTTCTAAATCTATATTTCAAAAGAAAGATAAGCTTGTGAAATTACTTTCCACTGTTTTTTTTTGCACAAAACAGTTAAATGTAATTTCCATAGTATGGAATATTCTCAAGTGTAATAAATTTGATAATGATTTTCTGAATATATTTGTATTTAAGCAGGAATTTAACAATTAAGAATTTTATACATAAAATATTTGCTTTTATGTGACTTAATAAATGTTTTTAAAGACTTCAGCTATCTTTTCTTTATATTACTGTTCCAACATTGTCTGCCTGTTGATGTGCTAAATAACAAACATTTTATGTAAGAGTGTCTGTGGCAATGATGGAAGAAAATAGATTCTCAAGTTTTCCAGTAATATATGTTTGCAACAAGAGAAAATATGGTAAACTATAATTTTTTGAGCAGTGAAGTGTAAACATTGTGTTTAAAAAATAAAGTACTTGGTAATGTTTATATTTACTTGGAGGATATACATAAATTGGTAGGAAATTGAAATTATAGCACTTAACAAAAGTGCTGACTTACTGTGTATGGCCTGTAGGTCTGCTAAAACACTCATTTGTGCACTAAATTCACCAATTAGCCTAATAGCTTCAGTTAACTGTTTGGTAAATTAATGTCTTCCAAAAAATTATTATAGGTCATATCTCATAAATTACTTAACTGATTATCATGAAATTTTGTTGAAAATTCTGAGGTTTTAATAACATTCAAGATCATTTTGCTAGCCCTAAAATATATTGTCAAAATTACATACATGTCTATGGAATAAGTAAATTTTCTAATGTATTGGCTATATTTTTATGTGATTATAAATGCACTTTCAACAGGGCCAGATAATAGTTCCCACTTTATTGATAACATAATCCATGCAGGGATCACAAATGGTTGGACACATCATGCCCCGATGTGCACATTTATGTTTGATATTTATATAATTCTAGAATGATGGATCCGTATCAAATTTGGTAGGAATACCCTTCATTACCCAACTAGTAAAATACTGTGTAGGCCACTAATACGATGATACCCGAACAACGTCGAGTAGCCAATAACGTCGAGTAGCCAAAATTGGCTCTGGCCTTCTATTGGGCTCAAACCCCCGCTCTCTCACCCCTCTCCAAAAAATTTCAACTAAGATGATACCTGGGCAATGCCAGGTAGGTCAATTAGTATTAAATATCAGTTAGGTAATACATTAACTGAAATGAGTATATTTCTGTGTTGTCACCCACTAGAGCTGAAACAATGCATATACGCTAGTGGAAGTGCATTTGAGAATATCTCTTGGAAATACACCTATTTGCCCCAAAGTCGGTACACAAGAAGGAGGTGGTATGCGAGACTGATCAAGACTTCGTCTGTGGGACATAGATAACATTAAATGTAACACTATATAGCAGACACCTTAATGAGGAGTGTTAACCACCCTGAGCAGTCATACATGCAGCAATTATGGCACTAACCTGTCGTACAAATGCTGAATGTCTGAGGTATGGTACCTCATGCTTGGTGTACTTCTTGGTGTAGTATGTGTGGATATCAGATGCTGTCCCACCATGTCTCACACATGCTGGATGGGGTTGAGGTCTGGAGATCTAGTTGGCCAGGGTAGCATTATCATGCTGGAAGATTGGTTCCTGCGGTGTGTAGACAGATGGTCAGAGGACAGTGTTAACATCATGGATATACAGCACACTCGTCAAGCTCCCCTGAATGAATACCAGAGATGATCAGGATGTGTAGCTTATGACCCCCATATCATAACCCCAGTTGTGGGTTCGGTATGGCAAGTGTCAATACACAATGAATTGTTATGCTCACCTGCATATCTACAAATGCAAATACAGCTTTCACTTTCTCCAAGGCAGAAACAACTTTTCATTACTGAAACCTACTGCTCTCAATTTGCCTCCCCAGTGCACACCCACACTCCCGACACTTCTGGCGATGTACACAATGAGCAGGTGTTAGGGGTAAACGTGCCAGAGGAACACAAGAATGTAAACCTACCTCCAACAATCTATTATTTATTGTTCATGCAGAACACGTGGGGGCCACAGTGGCTCTGATCATGTGTGTTTGCTATTCTGTCAGGGCAACCTGAACAAATTTTCTGTCAAGGAGTTTTTCAGTAGAGCTTGGTGGCTGTGGGAACCTTCCATCACCCATACTCTTATCCATTGATGGACTACTGACGCATCTTCCCGGCATTGCACACGCGCACACACACTGTGATATACATGCAGAGGAATTGCACTTGTAATGCTGTCAAGACAACCTCTGATAAGACTTGTGGTTTAATGGCTGTAAACTGATGCAGGTGAGTGGTGCCATTCCACTTTCGGTCAGTGCCCTCTACACACAAACAGTTTGTGTTGTGAAACCTGTTTGGATTTTACAATGTTTACTGTATATTTCCACTAACGTATAAGTATAATTGTTAATGGAACATAAACCACTGTTCATAATTTTCTCGTTGACCCTCGTACATACAAGTGACGTAGACCTTGGCCCACCCCGTGCGAGTGGGCGGAAGAGGACAGAGTAGTGATAATGGGGCAGCTAGCAAGACAATGGAATGTTTTTAATGATGACAAACAAAGGATAATCCTACCAGCATTTTGAGTTATGAAGGCATTCTGCCCCGATAAAACTTTGTTGGCTCGCTGCTTCTGACCTTTGGCGGATAGGATTTTTGTGTTTATCTAAAAAATGCTCTGGATTACTGAGCTCATTTCTCTCAGCATGACTCAGGGTGCGTTGAACCTTCCAGATGGTCAGGATGAATGATATAAAAGTGTGACAGGCTTCCAAGCCAGTTGTTGTTTTTGAATGGATGAGTGGCTGAGTTCCAAGTAGTAGAAGACGACTGGCGAGACAAGTGACCAATGGAAGGGGAATCTGCGACCACAAGTATCAAGCAGTGAAGAGTGCGACGGCTGACGGGCTGGACTACTGGACTAGATGCGCGAGTGAAAGACATTTCAAGGCAACAGATAGACTGAACACGCGTTAATGATGAGTATGTGTTAATTGACTGTAAGCAAACTGAGACATTAAGAAGGACGTTATTCAAAAACAAATCAAAACAAAAATGTGCCCTGCAATTAATAAGAAACAAAATCTTACACAGCATAGTTGACATTTTAATGTCATATTATTCCAACCATTTAAGACACTTATAGTGTTTATGTTCAATCTTCATGGTTTGCATTTAAAGAAAAGGAGTGGCAATTGAAATTCTTTTATTACAGGGAATATGGTCCATTCTATTAATTTTTAAGAACTGGTGCTTATTTTTTATGCAAAGTGCTGCTCAACATTCAGGAAACACAAGGTACTCGTAAAGGGAGTTTGAAAGATAAATTTGGTTATAGGGAGCTGTTGTAGTTGGTGGCACCCCTAGTTGTACAGCAATGGAATCAATTTGGGTGAGAACGATGAGCAGGCGCATTACAGAAAACGGTACCATCACGTCGCATGGGGAAATATGTGCATTAATTTCCATAGGGTTTCAAAAAATATAATTTTTGCCTGATTTTCAGCCGCACTCTTTAAAGTGGAAAGATTTGGCCCGCACATAACATTGACGTTTTGAGAGCCGATGAAGTTTAGGTGAATGTGGAGTAGCGCCAGAATGCAAGGATGGGGGAAACGTGAGATCTCCAAGAGAACCTGCAGACCAGCACCATTATCTTGCATTATTCCCACATGGAAGTACACTTTAAAGTAAGGTCAAAATTTAAATGAGAGTAATCACAATAGTGTTATGAGCTTGCTACTTTGTCCTGCACGAGTGAGTGTAAATGGACAGAGTAGTTAAATGATTTATGGACGTTCATGTTATCAGTTGCAACTGGACATGCGGCGGCTTTTCAGAAAAGAATGTTTACAAAGCATGCCTGTTATGCCTATCAGGGCACGTGCTGCTCCCGACCTTGGGTACCTATCGTGTGTTTTTGAGACATCCGAAGCATGCTCTGGATTACTGGCCTTGTTTCTCTCAGCTAGACTTGGGGTGCAGCGAACCTTCTAGGTCAACGCCAACAGCTATAAAAAGTATGTCGAGCCTCTGAGCCTGCAGTTGTTGAATTGAAGAGTTTCAGCAATAGACGACTAGCGAGAAGAGAAGCAGAAGCACACTGCGAGATAATGAAATATTAATAATGCACTGAAAACAACACTGCACAGGAAATAGTATAGTAATTGGTTGCACTAAGTCGCTGTAAAAAAACAAGATCTGAAGAAATAAAATGCAGAATGGATATATTCTCTCTTGAAAACTAAGTAACCAACATACACACCAAGTCTACCAGAGCCTTGCCTTTTTCACAACAACCAGGCAGGCCTCAGCTATCTCATAAAAAATTCATGAGAATTCAAACTGTTGACGTACAAAGCATTGCCAAAATATTTTGAAAACCAATTATGTTACTGGAAACTCAACACTGTTGTCAATTTTTTTATGGGAATCCTAAATTTGCTAATTTTTTTGTGCACACTATTTTCAGCAGGTGTTGCCAGCATCAACATATAGACAAACTTGTTATGAACCAGCTGATTGCAGGCATTGCAAACTGAGTAATTTGTTGGGACATAATTACATAGTTTTTGGTTGTGTATGTCAAGAAACTTCCATCTTAAATGAAAGATACCACCTGCAGATATGCAGCAATTTTATAACACAAATATGAAAGTAAATACACAACGGAATTATTAAGTTGCTATTGATATGAGTGTGCATTGGTGTTCTGTATGTTTGTATATAACTACATATTTTTGCCACATCCTGCTTATGATTTACATATGGTGAAATATAAAGCATAGGTACATAACTGTGGGGATAGCCCATATCCAAGTCTGTTGCTGGTGTACCTTTAACTGTTGAACTGCGAACACAGGAATATTTACCGAGACTCCACTGTTTTCCATGGTTTGAGTCACACTTTGCTGCCCCAATCCAAGCCTTTTTTCTTAACTATGTTATCCATAATTATGAAATGTGAACAATTTAATACCTGAAGGACTGTTTCTATATATGGCACTGCATCCCACGACATAACAGTTTTGAAGGAATTCAGCCTGGCCATATTATGAGTGTTACAGTGGTAGCTCAGTTGGGGCGCTGTTATATTTCTGCCTCTACACAAGCAAATTTTTTTGCTCATGTCATTTTTGCAGACATGTTGCCTGTAAAAGGTATAGGAAAGAAGCACTCACAGGTTACAGGAACCTCTGGGTTAACTTCGACCACCCATGGACTTGTGTGGAAGGAGTAAGGGATAAAATTATTTATCATGAGACACACACACACAATTTGTTTTCTCAACTGTGACTTGTCGGGAATTGAAGGCCCTGATAGTATCCAAGTAAGATAGGCTAAGCTACTGCTGGCTGGCATAGCCCTCAGTATCGTTGGCATGCACAGGCTTCCATGCTTGCACAGACAGTGATACAATATCCCCTTAGGAGGGGCAGGAAATGTTACCATGTCCTATACTCAGATGCTGGCTGAATTACAACCAGGGATTTGTAGAGTAGAAAATAAAAATGGCCAGTATTTTTTTTTGTTTGCAATTGCTCTTGTATAGGCTGTCATGGAAAAGTGAGCACTTTTGAGGCCCTAGTTACTTTTTCCCATTCAGATATTTTTTATAATTTGCAACCCTTTTTTAAAATAAATATTGCCATGTAAGTAATACACAGTGTGTGTAATCCACTGCACCCAGAAGTTAATATCTAAGGCTAAAATAAAATATGTTTATTGACTATTATTCCAAATCAGAGGGCTTTCAAAAGTGCTCACTTTACTGTGATAGTCTATAGTTCATTCAGGGTCTATTAGCAATAAATTGTAGGAAAAATTTATTTAGCTAAACTTGAGTACTTTTGTTTTCAGGGTTCCAACTGCCTGCTTGAGGACGATGGCCTCAGCAGTTCAGAAAAATGGCATCAAATCTCTGACAAATGGCAATTTGAATCATCTTGAGATCAAGGAAGAAATTAGGGAGGACGCAATAGAAGATGACTTGAAGCAAGAGGTGAAAGAGGAGCTTGTTCCCGAGGTGAACAGCGATGCTCCGGAAATAGACATTGTGATAAACAATGTGGTGTGTAGCTTCAGTGTGCGGTGCCATCTGAACCTCAGGCAGATTGCGTTGACTGGTGCTAACGTGGAGTATAGGCGGGAGAACGGGGTATGTAGGATTGGTGATGCTGAGGATGATTTTTGATTCACCTTTGTTATGCATGTGTTGATGTTTGCAAGTGCAAGTCTTTGTGGTTTAGAACTTTCCCTCCAGGGAAGAGGTGTGTATTAATGTTTTTGTAGATATATACTTCAACTAGAAAAAAAGAAGGGACAGATGGAATATTGCATTGTAGCATATGACACCACCAGTTGTGTGCATGCATTTTATAATATAGCTCATCTAGCCAGCTTCTCTGTTTTGTAATGTTGAATATCACATTACTGTATGAGCTGCAATCACTAACAAAAAAAAAATATGTGTGAAGTATTATTTCTTTTGAAAAGTGCATGGAATATTTTTTTTTCCTTAAAAAAAAAAGCAAGGAGTAAGTATTTGTACAGAATGTGTATCAAGTGGCGTGGACATGCCTATTGTAGAAGTAGTTGTGTTGTTTTTAAAGTTTTTTGATAGAAATAACAGCATGGGCTTAAAATAAGTTTTTTTTTTTTTCTCAAATACAGTCCTTTACACAATCGTTGACCATTTTTACGTATACTGTACCAGAACTTGAAAGGTTTCTCTTTTGTCCTAAATGTACTAAATCTCCTGCTTCAATTTTTTTAGTAGCATTTTACTAGATTCACTGACTCGGCAGTGTATCTCTAGTTTAGCACTCTTAAAATTGACGTGACAGGTTTACATTACTACAAAATATAATGTTTTTGTAACTTTACTTTATTTCATAATGTGTCATTTGAATTTAAAAAAAATCGAAGGAAATGTATCAGAAAGCAATGAAAAATAGTTGTCCACATGTGTCAACATGGGAAGACATAGTAGAAGATCACCTGAAGCAATTACAAAATAGGTTCATATCTCTGTTTAGTTTTGAAAATTTATGTTATGTAGTGCAGATTCCACAGAAAGGATGCATTAAATAAAACACCTAAAGTAATGAACTTGTTCCTATTATTTTGTCCTCTGTTACAGGAAAATGACAGAATTATCCAGAGTGATGATTTTCTACTGATAAATATATACACTTGTGATGAAACACTGTACAAAGTTTCAAAATGTAAATGAGTTAGTAATCATAACGATTTAGTGTTTTATTAAAAATAGTTTAGTGCTACATATTTGTGTTTGTCAGGATCACATTGTAAAACTTGCTGTAACATGTGCCGATGTTGACTACAAGGTTTGTAACATCCAAAACGTTTCCTCTTTACTAATTGGTGTACCTCACCCCATTCACAGTATCTGCCAATAGTTGAGCGATGATTTAAGTGTCCCTTATTTGAGATTGGGCTCTGGCTAGCCAAGGTATTTAATTTAATTTAGGGAAATATTATATATAAGGGGTTCACAATAAAGTGAGCCCTCTTGAAATCAAATTATGAAGAAAAAAAACCACTTCCTGTAACTGCGTATATTTTGTCGTTAGCTATTGACCCCAATGCTCACAGTTAGTTGGCAGTGAACTATGAGTAGTAGTTCCATGTTAGAACGTCTTACTACAGTAGTCATAAAGTTAATGATTTTTGTCACCTGAGCTTCAGATTCTTCTTCTTGTGTGCATATAAGAATAAAATGTAGCGTGATTGTAACACATTTGTGTTTCTAACCCTTTTGCATCATCACCTGAGTGATGCAACTTTAGAGTTATAGCTGGTTTTGAATTTTTATCTTCCGGTCCGCACTCGTGTGTCAATAAAACTGCGGTTTTCGACCAAGGTGATTTTTGTCAATTTAACTCCTGAAATGAAGAATTCACTAACATAATAAATAAAACATTATTATACATCTTCTGAGTGAAGTGGCAATGTTTGTTACTGCTTTCTGCTGTGTTTCCGTGTATTTTCTAGTCCCAGAAATTCTTCAAATTTCACAAAATACGCTAACCTGGAAAGTATGCTGCTTCGTGCAATTTAAGTCAGTATAAATTATTAACCTCAAATAAACTTGAAACTTAATATGAATGTATTTTGGTTATATTTGCGATATGTTTTTCAATCCTGAGAGCTTAAATAAATGTAAATAAATAGTATTTATGCAATTCTCAATTGAGGAGTTAATATCTCATCATATATGTCGCTCATTTTGGAACAGTAATGGCATAAAAGTGTTTTATACTGCACACAAAACTTCACTTGAGTTTTGGGAATACGTTAAAACAGTATTCTTAATGTCTGTCTGAACGGATTAATTTGTATGATACAATACAGGCATCAAACAGCAACTACTAACCTTCAAGGTAGAAATATGACAGAAATTAAAGTACTCACAGTGTAGTACTCGTAGTCGTCGAGACACACACAAAGGACGAGACATTTTCCATGTGGTTGCATGATTGCAACATTTCGCTGGCTGCATTAAATGTGTCCATGCAGTTTCAAGAAATAATTTTCATCGTCATTGCATTTTTAATATCTGGTGAAATTATGTTCATATCAGTGTAGACTTTTAAACTTTTACTAAAGGGAAAGTAATTTTTTTAAACCAAAGCAGTAAGCCTTAAACGTAAGTTTTATGTGCTTTGAAAATGGTGTGGCTGGAATAATTTTCATGAAATTTACATTGAGAGAGAAATTTCACTGTGGAAATATATTGTGAAATTTGGATCAATTCTCTCACCCATTAAGTTTGATGACAATTGTTTCTTTACTCTTAATTTAATTGCAACACCCCGCCATTTTCTTGCATGTAGTTGTGTATTAAAATATTAATTTTTTATGTATTTATGAAGTACCTATAATTCTATTTGTAAATGTTGGTTAAACATAAATTTTTAGGTCATGTAACAGTTGTTTGAGGCACATTACGTTGTCTTCTGTATGGAGGAGTAAATACGTCTTATCTAAAATTATGCCTTTCTTTAACAGGTGTGTGTTAATGCCATTAACATTTTTCGAAGGTGAATGTTCAAAACGTCTGGGCATTTTGATAACAGGGAAAAATAATGTTCCAACTCTTCTGCTGTTCTGTTGACAACCTAAACCAAACATATTTTCTTATGACCTTGGAAATATTGGTTGCGGTTAAAGGCATTAATTTATGTCTAAACAGAAAAGGAATAAAAATAATATTTTTTACTGAAATGAACATGTACGTGTATATAGTGCTGATTACAATATTTATCACGTTTTGTTGTTTATTTGATGAGTATCCAGTGGACATATGAGCCAGCTGATGTACCTACCAGCTGAAAGTCGCATAGCAGTGTGTTAAGTACATGTGACACCTGAGTGGCATATCTAAGTTTGTGAGGGATAAAGGTCTTAATAAAAAATGAAAGAAACTAAATTTAACTTCTAGTTTATTCACTCCGCTATTATTTACAGCACTAAATTATTTGTCTCCACGTTTACTATTTTTATTCAACAGTCAGCGCAGTATTAAATCATGTCTATTTCAACTCTAATTAACATCCTTAATTGTCTCTGTTGATTACTGTCAATTAACTCATATCCATTATTAACACGCGTTCAGTCTTATCTGTTGCCATCATTTATGTCTTTCACTTACGTATCTAGTCAAATAGTCCAGCCTACAAGCCGCATCTTTCACTACTTGGTACTTACAGTCACAGACTTCCTTTCTGTTAGTCACTTCTCTCACCACTCGTTCTTCTATCGCTCGGAACTCATCAACTCCAACTCTATCCCCAGCCATATTTATATCATTCACCCTGACATCTGGAAGGTTCAATGCACCCCGAGTCGTGCTGAGAGAACAAGGTCAGTAATCCAGAGCATTCTTCAAATAAATGTAGAATTCAATACAACCAGGATCAGTGGTGCATGCAGTGAAAAGAGAGTGCATAGCAAGTGTTTATTTTGATAGGTATGTGGAAAGTTATGCAACAAACATGCTGAAAGCAGAAATTTAGAAGGGCTTTTAAAAGCGCTCAATTTACTGTGAACAGCCTTTACACATCAGTGTCCTTTTTGGGATCATTTACCTGAACCATAACTTTTGCAGTTACGATTCCCTCATGTACCCATGTACCACCTTTTGCAATTAGTGCAGAAGACAGAGCTTTTAATCTTGGCATCCTACATGTTCCCCTGCGACCAAATTTTTATCACTAATATTCAAAATAATACCTTGTGGCTATTCATGAGGTAGATAGCTCCTTTTATTTGCACCCTATCCCCGTTACTGACTTAGTAATAGGAAATATTTACAATTAATTCCTTGCAGCAAGGCATGATGCTAGATGTATCTGCTCTTGGCATCCTACCTGCAACCCCGTGACCAACCTAATAATTCCATGACAGTACTTATCTACCCATTGCACCTAGCATTTCAAGCAATCATGATGTCCTTTATCACTACTGAGCTCCTCCTCACTTCAGAGTGGCATTACCAACTACTGTATAGTAGCATTGCAGTTTGTTATAAATACAGTAGACCTTTCCTGAGGCTCTATCTTTGAGCTTTTATGTGCTGCGTCCTATTGCTTCTCACCTGGTAGGGCCCTTCATATACATCCACCATCTTTCCAAACCTGTTTAGCCATTTGAATGTCAAAGTAACTTTTTTCACCACCACTTATTCCACCTCTGTCGAGGTATCCCGTCCATCCGATGTCTTTGTTTTCTACATTACAGCACACTGTCTGCATTCCATTAAGCTATGAAAATATTTCTGCTAAATTTCCGGTCAGCTATTCTGGAAGAAAACTTTGCTTTCGACCCACCTGTATACTATCAACTCAAGTGGGGCAAGCCGTATTGCTGTTGAAACAGTATAATAATGCAATTTTCCAATGTTTTTAGGTAACCTTTGCCATTTTGCATTGTATGTTAACAGAGCTACTTCATAGGCTTCAATTTCCAGTTTTATCGTCTCTACTGGATTCATCTGAGAACTAAACAATGAGATCATCCTCAACTTCATGCCTTTTTTACGCTTCATCCTGCACCATGTTTTCCCCACAAATACATGCACATTGTCTGAGGATTTTTTTAGGTGTCCCCACCTCCAAACAATATTCATGCTGTTTAATGTGACTACCTGTGCAGTTTCATGCCATGGCAGATACAATTTTACTTCCCTTGTGAACTCTTCGAGTACCACTGCTGTTTGTAAACCCACCTTTGCCTGTAACTAAAGTTCCGCGTAGGCTTATTGAGACAATTTTCATTTTTTCTGGCCTCTAAAAATCCTGTCTCCAATTTAAACTATAGCATGTTGTGCTTTGTTTTCTGACATATGTCATCACATTATATCGCTCCTTGAATGCAAATGTGGAAATCAATAGTGTTCATTTATTGCAGCCATTGTTTTCTTGGTGCAGAAGTGGCCTAACTGCCAGTTACATTCCATCATACTTTATGGCCAGTGATGTTCCATCGCTACTGTGTTTTCTCTCTTTTCTAGCATGCACACAGGTCATTTTCCTTTCTTGTCCCACTTAAACATTATGTTGTCTTGTATCTTAAGTATACAATCATGTCTTTACTAAGCTTGGTTTTTAAGAGAATACCTGGGAATGGCATTTGAAAATCTGACACAACTGGTATTCCTGTATAAGGTAAGTTTGCACAAATAATTTTTCCCCTCCAATGACGAGACAGGGTCTGCACATTGTTCCTTGTTTTCACATAACCGAGTTAGCACCTTGGTACTGTCCTTTTATATGCTTTCCCACCACATTGGCATGTCTTAATAGTTGCCTTCTGGTGTCCTGCTTGGACAATAAAGCCTCAATCTGTTATCAGTACCTCTGTTACCATGTTAAATTTTTCCAACTCCTGCTAAATATTTTCACCTTGATGAGAGACTGATTTCCATGCCATTATGCACCAATTTTTTACATTTTCCTAATGCTCTTCTTCTCGGCCTCCCAGAAGCATGAGGCACTCAACTGAATGTTTTCTGGAATATTTATGCATCTCTACCATGTGAACATCATGTACATTTTATTTGGCAGAGCCAACAGGATTTGTGGCTTGTCCCCCTTCTGGCCTTGTCCCATTTCCTATTTTTCTGGGGTCCTTCGGGTGTCGATCTGACTCGGACTTTCCCTTGCCTGCACCCTGTGGCATTGGATCCAGACCTTGGTGGTTGTTTCCAAAGGCAGTGTGTAAACCCGCATTGGTGTGGTACCACTCCGTTCTTCCTATTTTCTTGAATTCCAACCCTTTCTTTTAAAGCAGCGAAGCTAGCAGTATCCTCCATGTGAGTGGTGATTATCACATTCTGCAAATGAGGTAAATGCCTTGTCAAATGGTAAATAAGTGAATCTCTGGTAAAGAACTCTAGAAAAAGTTACGCTAATCAGCTCTCACATACTCTGATGCTGTTACCCCACGTTCTGCATTGAACCACCCTTGGAATGTGTATTGTATGAGTAAATTTTGGTGCAACTAGTACTTGGCCATAAGTGCCATCCTACAGTGCTCATACATCATTTGCTCACTCTTCTGCGTTCTGAGTCAGCCTATAAATAAATAGCTCGCCTCTGTTTGAATCAATTGCCATCTTGACTCCTGACATAAAGGCCTGTCGTGAATGGGCAAGGCAGCAACCCCTGGCCCTGGCTAGCTAGTTTGTCTTACCCCCTAAACCATGAATCTGGTTGGGGCATTTTACTGCCTGGTCCCCTCGTTGTTTCAACGATGATAATGGTTTTGGTGGCTGGATGTGGACACATGCTTTTATCAAAGAGAGTCAGGGGACAGTCAAATTTGTCCTTCTGAGCTATCTTTCGCCTGCCCTCCTTCGTGGGTGCTGGGTGGCTGCCAGGAATATGCTTCGCAATTCAGCACACTTGCAGCTCGTGTTTTGCAGAATGCAAATCCGGCATGCTGCCAGTACTGGGACATGAAAACTACCCCAAAGCTTTGCCCACTACCAGGCATTGGCATGACATGCCTCACAATCCACCACATTGTTGGCTTTGGGACGTATTTCTGCACAGATCCAGCATGCCACCAGAACCAGGACATGAAGGTATGGCCCAAATGGTCTACAGTTGCTTCTCCAGATGTCGGAACAGTGAATCTCACAATCCCACCTGCTGTCTGGGATGTTGTATGACAGATCCAGCATGTCATGTACACCAATATGCGAAGGCATAGCCCAGTGTGTATTGTTACCGTACTGCGCCTCGGTACTCATCTACCCTTTGGTAAAGGGACAGACTAAGTCTCCTCCCCACTCCCTGTGTCAGATGGGGATGCCCTTGGGCACTTACAGCATTCAATTTGGAATCTACTGAATGATCACTCTCCGAATAGCTAGAATGCTGGGTTTTATTCCTTATGTCACCCCTGGTCAAACTCCTTTTGCTTAAATGCTGTGTGCTCTGTATCTTTGGACATGTTGTAATAGGGCAGCAACAATGTCGTGCTAAATTCCCCTTGACTGCAGATAAACCAATGGCATTGTGTCAATGGTCTCCATAATCTCAGTATGTACGCAAGATGATGCTATGTAGAATAAAAGAAGAATGCCCCGAAGGGCTGACTTGCCTGATCCTTAACTACCCAGTGATTGGGGTTGGCATGCACGCAGGGATTGGTTTGCTGTGTTGTTGCAGACTGGTCATGGGGTTGTGTTAGTGTTCATTTCTTACATGCATCATGGGCTGTGCACTGACTTGGCTAGGGTGGCCAGGAATTCTTCCCAGCTGGGCGCAAAAGCAGTGCTCACTTTATACAATGCCCGACAGGCGGATGGAGTCTGCAACACACATTACCTTGTATGACAATAACAACTCTCATGTCCTCATTCAATATCAATATGACCTTTGGACTCACCTCTCCCTTCTTTACTCTTGAACAGAAATTTTTTTTTTGCTCTGTTTTCTGACAACCTATTACCTGGCCCTATTAATGCTGTTGATTCCCCACTCTTATTTGATGAATTGATGGAAATCTCCATAGAATATGCTACTTGTTCTGACTATGAGGACTGTAGCTGCTCTGATTCTGTAATCTTATACTCATCAGCATACCCTAAAATTCATAGCTATACCTACACATGCAGCGAGACTCACTGCCATGATCACTAACATGAAGACTGCGGCATATGCTGGCCTCTGCACTGTTGTACATAGTAGGTGAGTTTCTTCTTACCCTGGTCGTCAGTCCGGTACTTTCTTCTCTTACTTCATACCCACTAACATGCTACAGCAATGTGGTGCCCTCGTGTTGGAAATGAAAACCCTAGGGCATTCCATGTGAAATCATAAAGGGACTGAAGCTGCACCATTTTTTATTTAGATAAAAAAAAATTTCCCTATGTTACACTATCCTCAATGTGAAAGAAAAACATTAATTTAAATTTTTACCTACAAGTGGATGGTGGCAGCCATTTCTCATACACACTGGAAGCAAATTTCACAGATTTCAGAGGTTTACACAACTAGCCGTAACATTTTTAATAAGTCACATGCGTAGTTTTTAGTGTCATTTAAAAGCTTATATAAGACACTAGTACACTGTAATATTTAAATTATAAAATACATTTTGTATTTTCAAGATTATGGCCATCTGCTTTCAGCATTCAGATGACTGTTTTACCCGACTTCATACCCCACCCTGCTTCACCAAAGTTTTGTTTAGGGATCTGATTTTTTGTTTGCGTAGTGTCTACATGTAGAGCAGTGTGCAACATCAAAGTTATCTGGGTTGAAGGCTTCCGCCCTAGAAAAAAATAGTCCCCAACTTGCAAAAAAATAAAAATTTGCAATAAACATTTTGTGGGGGACAGAATAAAAATTTGAATTTTTATTCTGAAAGTTTCTCTTGATGAATAGCTAAGTGGCACAAGTAGTCCCATTTTGTTATTTCCACCCCTGTTGAGTACACAGACCTTTGAAAAAACAAGAAATTAAGCCTCTTTTTAAATTTAATGTTATTCATTATATAATCTCGCTTCATTCTTAATGTCATTAACATTAAGGTGGCAAGGGATACTAAGTGTTAAAACACTGTTTTGGCAGTGCAATGTAAAAAAAAAATTGAAAAATTCACCATTTTGCTACTACATAAATAAATCTAAATAAATTAATGTTTACCTACTGTACTGTAACTTGAAAACTATAGACAGTTTAACTTAAGAAATATCAAAGCATAATTCACGGGTGTTCTAAGTCAGTACATATAATGGTAACCACTCTGTAATGTCCGAAAGTCTGAAGTTGATGCAACTGTTTCATCAGATTGCATCATGCAGCTAAGCACATGATTAGATGCAACTTGCCAGGAGCTTCAGTCTTTCGTTGCCTGTCGTGGTGGCTTGTTTTCTATTAAATTCATCTGACAATAGTGTGTTCTGTTGGCTGTTTTGTTACAGTGAGTGTCATAAAGTTGTTTACTCTAGATCATCAGAGTTAATAATTGAAAGTGACATACGTGATGAAATATGCATTAATTAGACTTAGAACTGGTGTGGATGAAGTTGTAAATATCTGCACGTAACATTACAAGAAATATGTCAAGTTCTTTCAGTTGTATGGTAATAATGTTGTCACACATTTGTCATGCACAAGAAACCTATTTTGAAATCCTTAATGGAAATCACTTTGCAGCTGTCTGTTAACATGAACATCTGAAACTTATACCAGGTAAGGTTGTATGTGCTCACTGTTTTCAAAAATTGAATAAAATTCTAGAATTAGAGTTTGATGGAGAACACAATAGTTATGGTAATTTGGGACCAGAATGTATTGCAGTAGAATTGGTTAACCATGGTCTGGATGAATCTCCTAATCGTTTACAAAGGTTTCCTCAGTGTAAAATAAGACAAAGAATGGGGCAAAGGACCTATCATGTAAAATAAGAAGAAAATTTGGCTACGTACATCGTGTTGAGACTGACATAAATTCAAAATTTATACTCTTGGACATTAATATTTGAATATTATTTCATCAATGTTTTCAAAGACTTAAAAATAACACAAAAAAAATTTATTTTGATTTTGTCATTTTCTGTAAAAGTTAATATTTAAAAGATTCTGGAACTCAGGCTATTAAGTTTGCTAAGAAATCATTTATGCTCCCTGCTTCAGTAAGCCAGTAGAAACAAAAAAAAAAAGTCTGCAGCATATAACTTTTTTTTTTGTTAATTAGCAATGAATTACAATATTTGTAAAAAAAAAAAAAAAAAAAAAAAAAAATACAGCCCATTTCTGGGGGCAAACAGAATGAAACAGCTTGCCAAAATTGAATGGTGGGTGCGCCGCAAGGAGGGGAGGTGGCAACCAATAACTGTCATGTAAGATGACGTGAAGACAAGGCAGTGGTGTGCCATAAGTTTCTCATTGATTGCCTTACACGCACATATTTGTTATCGCTCTGTGTGTTCGTGTTTTTCGACGGAAGACTCGCCTTCTTAAAGATATGGGGAAAGCAGCAGGCATTCATTTTTCTTTTTAACATCATCTGCCTAATGGCTAACATTTCATGCATGTGGACGTGCTTTTTACCTGAGTCCTATGAGTGTGGAGCAACATAAAATATGCAAAAACAGTACAAAGAAAGGAATCCACGTTTGTCTTAGAATAAGAAATCAATGTGAATAAGAATGGCTACTCTTTTCACAGCTGCCTCTGCCATCAGATTAAAGACGTACAGTAATTCTATTTATGAATAAGTTAATATTTAATGCACGTAGTTTTGCCACATTTGAAGTAGCACAATACAAACTGAACGGGTGCATAACCAAGCACAGTAGGTTAGAGCTGGGAACCTGCATTGGGGATTAGAAGTTAGGTAGAGTTAGTACAAATTAATTTGGTTTAGCTAACAAATAATGCAGAATACATTTTTACCAAAAAAAAAAAATGGTGGTGAACAACATGAAATCAGTAAGCTCTTTTATTCGCCATGACCGTAAGTTAAAAGTTAACCTTTTACTTAACTGACTTTTTTTCCATCTTGTTTAAAAATTAAGAAATGGCAATCCTTGATAATTTTTTGACAACTCTTTTAGTAAAAATTTTGCTAGATCAATGTGTTTATTTTGCATAGGTTCTTGTGCTGTAATGGCATACTAAGGTAAGAAATATTTTGACAGAAAGGTCACTGCTAAAATTTTTGCTCACAAAGATAGTAAAACCCATTATTTAGGTTTAACCTTTCTTCATTTTTCTGTATTGGCTTCCAGTAACTTGAAAAATAAAATTTATTTCTATAGTGTAAATATATGTCTCACGTGCTCTTAAGGTGGTGATTGTTTATTTGTGTAAGAAAATCTTGCCTGTGGCTTAACTTACTGTCAGTTTTAATTCATTGTGCCATTGAATTTTAACTCAAGAAGACAAATAAAATAAGCAATATATTACAAATTTTAAAATTGCTGCAGGAACGCGTCTTCAACACAGCATGTTGTGAGACCTGTCCCTCGTTCAGAATATTTATTACATATGCATATTGAAAAGGCAGATAGAGATTCATGCTCCAGCATCATGTCTAAATACTGAGTGAACTCTGTAACCTCGTTTCACAGTCCAAGTGGGCGTATTTGTAATCTATATTATGTGTGATTCAGGATGCAAAGGCAAGCTGTCATCAACATGTGTTGAATCTTGCGTGGTTCCTTAGTGAGCTCTGCTGGTTGTAACATTTCTTCTGGAGGTTGTAAGACTCTCCTAGGCTCAAACGATGTTGTTATAAGAATATTTGAGATGTGAAGTCGTTTTTAATGCAGACAATTGGACTTTTGAAATGACAAGGGCCTTGTGTGAGTCTTTTACTCCAGCTTCTTACCAAATACACTTTAGCTGGTTCAGTACAGGAAAGGTTTTAGCTGATGAACAAAGGGTTTTGCCTGAGGTAAGTTGTATTTTTGTTTCTTAGGATTAGCAATGACATGTTGTGGGGTGTGATGTCTGTAGTGGCGCATTTACAAGCAATTCATGTTAGAAGTAAATCCTTTTGACTAGCATCATTTTCAAAACTTTTAAACTAAATAGTGTTGCTTCATTTTATTTTATAACTTTCTCGCCATTTCAAACTACATATTTGGATGTGTGAGATGGGTTTTTCTCAAGGAAAAATTGTTTTTGTAAGGAATTTAAGATGAATTTCTCTCACAGTATTACTATCATATCCAATTGTTTTAATCCTGTTGTATTGAACAAGGTATTTTTTTCTTTTAATATGACTAGCTGTAAAGGTATGCATATTATGTTCTGCCAGTGCATTCACAGGGTGACATACAGCTATTACAGATACATTCAGGAGCACTGTGAATTATTCCAAAACACAGTCTGTATTATTCCAAAACACAGTCTGTTTCTGCAGTGTTATCAAACGACATCACTTGCCATTCTGCAAGCGTATATTTCTGTATATTCACAAAGTTTTATGTACTTATATAATTCTTGTTTGTGTCTACAACTTCAAAACTTTTCTACAAAAGTACGACATTTTATTTGAAGTTTTTTTTATTTTGCAAGCAGAGATGAAACAGTAAAAGGCTGAAACAACTACAAAAACTGCATGATAGTGAGGTTTAGAAAACTTTGATGCTGTTTACGTGCCCTGCATCATTGCTTCTTGGCCCAGCATTAATCTCATTGTAACTCCCTTGGATTATCTCTTCTATAAAAAGGCTTGTAGACCTCTGTATCCTGTGATGTCCTTATTCTCAGTTAGTCACTGGCTAATGTTTCTTTCCACGAGTGGTCACAGGCTCTGTTTTTGTGGAAATTTTTGTAGTATGGTCCTTGGTTCCTGTGAGGATTGGTTTTTGGTTGTCTCCATGATGTTGGAAGTATTGCCATATCTCTCTGTGGGATATCTTTAAAATCATCATCTCACTGAAGTTTATCTCGGGGCTTCCATCATATCTTGCATACACTTGTCCTCTTGTCAATCCCATTTTCTGTTATTTGTCATTTTGGCTGTTGGATGAATTCTGGCTTTGGACGACGACGAGTGCTTAATGTTTGTAGCCTAATGCACTCTAAAACACTAAATTTTTTCATGCTTGTGGTGTTCTCAAGTTATCCTATGGAATGGGAATAATTTCTATATAATACACATTCATAAAGCCTTCATTGTTCTTGAGGCATGTTACAGCATCACAAATTCTTTCTACTTATCCTATTTTTTTATCCTTTGTGATGCTGCACCCCTCTGATGTTGTTTATCTATTTAGACACTGCGAAAGGCCGGAGGTGCGCGGGGGTCACAACTTCAATGGCCAGGCCATCCCCACTCTGTCAAGCTGCGTGGTCAGGCTGCGTCTGAAACGGGATGGTGGTGGTGGGTGGACTGTCCAGCCAGCCCTTAATGCTTGCAGGGAAGTAGGCTAGTACGGGTAGTATTAGGGGTCTGGAACAAGCCCTCGCCTATCCTTCCTTTGCCTCCCTGTGTCAACTGCACTGATGTCTGGTAATTTCTTAGAAACCAAGTGAATTAAGAGGCAGGGGTAAAATGTCACGGGCATGACATGCACAATGTTATCCCGTGTCTTTTGACTGTACCTAATTTTCCCAGTATTGGTCTCTTATCATTTGCTGTGGAGTGTCTCGTGGGTAAGCAACACTCAGGCTGGTGAGGATGGTAAAGGGTTTCCTTGATGGTTGTGTTTCAGGGTGAGGCCCAGCCAGTTACCCAAAGGACTCCTTGAGGTTTAAATAATTTGTAGCTCTGTTTTTTTGATAGTGGTAAAATCTCCACGACTCTTGAATTGTACCCAAGCCTAAACAATGTTCATTTCAGCTTTGATTTACCTAGTCCTTGTACGACAGCTCCTTTTACCGAGTGAGAATAAGCAATTTAAAGACTGTGAGGGTACCAATGTGAACTTGCAGAGTTTGAGATGGAATTTGTCTTCAGTTTGACGGCAGGGTTCTACCCTTCTCTCATAAAGGCTTATATGTTGACCACATACTTCCAGCCATGTTGTCAAATGATCATTGTCTTTGCCATTGCAAGCCGACCATGTTGCATACTTGTACCCTCAGCACTAGAGTGCACTTTCTGAAGTCCTTGTTTAATTCGTTGGGAGTACAGGCCCTGTCTTACACTACAGGTTTCTCATCCAGTTTGATAGGTATCAGAAAAAACACTTTCTAGTAAGTCTATGTTGCTTCCAGATAACACACATAATCCAGCTCAACCTGAGAGCTGTTAACCCTAATGTTGCAAGCTGTGTTAATGCCCAGGACGAGATGGATGTTGCACATTATGTGCTAAAGGACGAGAAAGATCAGACCAGGACTAGATCTAAAAGAATTTTCATGTATTTTCCTGTTGGCTCACATGTACCGGATAGGAAGGATGTAAACAGACTGGAAGTGAGGGAAGGTATGTTGTCTGGTTTGGTTCTCCATTCCTTTATTCCTTCAGTTAGTGAAAGGTGCCAACTCCACTCTGATTTCTGCAAGCAGGGCTGCTGAAACCATTTGCCTGGCAGATCACAATTCACTCTGCCCTTTGCATTTGGGCTGGAATCCCATCCACTCATCCACTGTCGATGGTGTCAGTTTTCCACCTGCTAAACAATCTGATCGAAGGTTGTACTGACCCATCCACTTATGCATACCCCAATGACTGACATGTATTATTTGTCCTATATCTGTAAGGAATAATGCCAAATAATTACTGCCTTTATCTTTGTATGTTAATTTTTTTAGTTATAGTTAGAATTATTATTTTCACAGCATACATTGCTGGATCAAAGATGTGATAAAATCAGTTTGCTGCTTTTTCTGTCAAGAAGTAAACAGTGACATTAAAGAATCTGTTTGATACACACTACTGTGTAAATAAACCCTCTTTTCTCTGTGAATGTGTGTATTTGGTTTATTTAGGGTTCTGCTCACAGCATTTACAAAGCCACTTGGGCTTCTGTAATAAAAATACTAATAAGAAACTTTAAATAAGAATTGTGAACTGAACAAGCAGAAAGTCGTCGTATTCCAGTCAGTATTTTGTTTACTGCCATATCAACTAAATAGTATTGAAGTGATACTTTAACCAGTCAACACATAGTCATAACGATGAGTAGTATACACTTAAAACATAATTAGATACGTAATTCAAAATATATAAAATTGAATACTTAAAGATGTAGTCATAAGTGCAAGAATTAATGTACCAGTTACAGTAACGTAATCTATGTGAAACACTTAACAGTGTTGAGAGCCCATTATTAGTGTAAATATGTTATTAGTTTATAGTGATGCAAGTCCTGCTATGTTGCTTACCACAAAGTTCGTTCAAAGACAAAATCCTTGCTCCAATTTTCCCCGCCCTTGCATTCTGGCGTTGCTCTATACTCACCTCATTTCACCCTCATTGGCTCTGAAGACTGTGATGTTAAGAGCTGCCCAAATCACTCCAGTTCACAGAATCCTTGCAATATGTACTTGACAAGTTATTATGCACATAATTAGTATTTGGCTGACTTATGAATAAAAAATGTATTTTTTTTTTTGGGAAAGTGTACCATTTGGATGTTTTTATAGTGTTTCAATTTTTAGGAACATGCTATAGTATTGCTTGTATATTAGGAGGTTATTTGATTTCAGAAAAGTTTGTGTTTATTGTACAGAAATTAATTTAGGTATAGTGTATATTAAAACTGTAGCTATATAATGAAGTATCATATGTTGATTTTCATAAGACAAGTCAAACTTGACACCCAATAATAACATTTGTGTACAGTAATACTGAAGAGAACAATACATTGGCAGAAGGCATATATGAATCAATATAAAGATGCACACACATGATAGCAATATTATAAAAAATACCAAATTTAAGTAATAATCAATGTAAAATGTTACCCTTGGGGTACCATCACAAAATTTATTTAATACTGGCTCCCCTACATGCCAATACAGAATGATCTAATATACAATTAATTATACTTGTTTCAAAGAAATTCATTCTATGCTCCAATAATTATGTAAAATAGCTAAGTAAGGAGGGTAGCCATCTGCGGCACAGTAAAGCATCCAATCTTATAAAAATATATTGTCAGTTACAATAAAAAGATTACGGTGGGAGGCAGTTGAATGTGACCCATTAAAGCTCCTACTGTTAAAATACTACACTTCAAAACCTTAAAAATGAACCTCTTACGAATGAGCCGTGGAAATGGAAAATGACTAAAGTCTTCCATTAAACTTTGGTGGCACACACAGACAATCATGACACGTTAAAGACAAGAGGCACAGCAGATGCAACACATAGTTACAGCCAAACGTAATTTATAAACGCAACCAAAGTCAAATTTTGAAATGGATAGCAACTGCTGCACACCCAAACAACTACTCGCACATGACATACAAAAATTACAAAACAGTTAAAAACTCTACCGCAAACACAAAAACATTAAGTTTTCCACGACTCGCCACATAATTGCTCCATTGCTCAGTATGAATGACTAGCTCAAGTTGTCATAATTCTCGTTGAAGTGAAGTGCAGGCAGACTTAAGGTGGGCAGACGAACTGAGCAGAAGTAGCAGCAGTAAAGGCGGCAGCAGAACAGAATAGGACAGCTTGGCCATGCAAGGCCTTAAATAAACTATTGTCACCAATCACAACTAAAATGCAAGCGTAGGGAAAGAGGAAGGAGGGGAAAGGGTGTAGGAGGAGAATAAGGCAGGTGATCCCAGCACTGCAAAGAACCCGCCACTTACCACTGAAATAGAGCGTGCTCACATTTATAACGACGTAAGGACAAACTGCGCAAACCCCACGCCAAAACCTGTGCCCTGGCGACTAGTCTCTCATAATCTAAGTCCAGGTTGATACGTTTACATAAACAGTTGACAGAAGAAACAAAACACATAAAATAGACTGGAAACAGTAGAGTAGAACGTTGATAGAAAGTCCATAGATATGTAGGAAATCACAATGACATGTAGGTCAGTGTCCAGTTGCAACTCGTCGAGTTAAGGAGTGACCAACTCCATCTTCACGCTGTCTCCGGAGACGGTGGGTAGCCGAGAACCAACCAGGCATCTCAGTGCCTTGAGAACTAGTCTCTTCTCGGGCGCTGCAGACTGCAACACTGAGACGTCGAATGGGTTACAGCTGACGGAACAAACAGGGCCACAGCCTCCTTGTCTAGCAGACTTACTGGGTGCCCAGGCAGAAGATGTCAGCAAGGCGGTACAAACTCCACACGGCTCAGTCGGAAGGTGAGAACAAAACATTAAGAGGGAATTTAAAAGGGACAAACAAGAAAATCTAAGGAATAAAGGTATGTATACATATGTGTGTTAACAAAAGATTAATCAGTACAGCTGAGCCAAAAAAATATACAAACAATAAAATATCAATTGCATGGCACAGAGACTTTTAACTGTGACAAATGAGTTTTACGAAATAAATGAGCGAATGGAGTTGGGCGAAGCAAGACTTACCAGTATTTGCACCAAGAAGCTTATAAATTTTGAAAGGCCCACAAATTTTGGAATTGATTTACCTATCAGATCTTTCCCCAAGTCTGCCAAAATGTAACGTTTTCCATAAAACCAGGTCCCCGCATTGTACGTTGCAAGTAATCTACCTTGGTTCTCTTTAGCAATAACCTGCTGCCTCGCAGCATCGAACCTGCAGTGGACCTCCCCAAGCAGGTGGTCACGGTAGAGCATCAGCAAGAGGAGACGGGAAGGTTGGGATATTGCAGATATTTAACAGGGGATGACCAAGGTGACAGTCAAGAAAAAGAACAGAAGGAGGAACTCTGGTGAATCATGGAGTGCACTGTTGAACCCTATATTGATGAAATCAAGGTCCTGGTCCCACTTGGTATGGTCCTGATTATGGAAAATTATCAAACAGGCCTTTACATTTTTATTGAACCTTTCCACCTGGTTTCCTTTTGGATAATAAGAACTGGAGGTAAAATGTTTAACTGCCCATCGAAAAAACTCATTTTTAAAGACAATGGGGGTGAAATATTTTGCATTATCAGTAACAATTTCTACAGGTGCACTAAAAACCTTCCAAACCTGTTCCTTGAGAGCCCTAACTAGCGGAGAAGCCATCATATTTTGGAGTGGGAACAACATTACGAACTTAGTAAAAGTAACCAGAAAAAATTCAAATGAATACATCTCTCTATTTGGATCGAATCAAAGGTCCTAAAATGTCCAAGTGAACTACACTCCAATTTCCTTGCAGCACCTGCTTCACCGCTTGGCCCATATTGATATACTGTGCCTGTTAGTACTTTTGACACAACTCACATGATCTTACAAATTCATATTCTTTAAGGTTGGCCAAGCAAACTGGATGGCTATCTTATTTAAGGTTTTGCTGACCCCAAATGCCAGCTAAAATCAAAATCGTGAAAATACGAAAGTGTCCTAGGCCTTAAAGACTCCGGCAACATGATCTTACATGCACAACCAATTTTTCCCGTAAAATACAAAACATTTCCAGATGTAAGGTAGCACAGCTCCTGCATTAAAAAAAATTTTCGCCTGAGTACATAAAGCATTGCTTGCCTAAGCTTGATGGAGCTTAACGCTTAACAAAAAATTTGGGAAAAGCTTGTATAAGGTTTAACAACGCCCCAGAATCACAATCATTTACAGTCTACGGGATCATACATCCTCAAAAGAGCATCAGTTAACCTGGTTGCCAGAGCCACGACGTGAAATGCTTTGAAACAAAAATGTGCTAAGCGCAAAACCCATCAGCCTAATTTCCCTAACTGTTGTGGATGGTTCAAAACCAAGCTAAATGCCCGATTGTATATTGATCACACTCATTGTGTTCAATGAACAAAGCAAACTTTTCTAAACCATAAATACAGGCTAATGTTTCCTTTTGTAGATTCCAAATTTACATTTTGGTTCTGTAAGACTGTGGCTGGAAAAGCAACACGAGCCAAACCTAAGTCTGTCCTTTGACTCAGTACAGCGCCTAAGGCCACTGATGATGCGTCAACCTGCACGACGAACCAACTGGAAAAATCTGGTAAATGCAACACAGGAGGAAGACAGGTTCAGTTTTAAAACAAAGAATGCCATCTCTTGCTCCTGGCCCCAAACTAACTCTTCTCCCTTCTTCTTTAATAAATTTAGGATTGCTGCATATTCTGGAAAATACTCAATGAATTTGGAGTAGTAACCTAAAAGGCCTAAAAATTTCGGAACTCCCCTTAAAGTTCTTGGGCAAGGGAAATTCAAGATAAGAGTGACACAATCTGGATAAAGTCGACCTTCACAGAGTAAATAACCTAAAAACCTGACTTTCCTAGAACCCAAGGTAACCATATCAGGACTAACCGTCAATCCTACCTTACACGTTTAAAAAAAAACTTGGTGCAGATGTGAAAGGTGGGACTCTAAACATTGCTGTACACAATGATGTCGTCTATATAATTAAAGACAAACGTCTATTTAAATTCAGACAATACAAAATCGGAGACCGTGGATAAGGCTTGACTCCCAAAGTTTCAGCCTATGGGAATGTGCGAAAATTCAAACTGACTCCTAGGTGTGCCAAAGGCGGTGTACTTTATGGAAGAAGGGTCTAACAAACATTGGTGAAAACAATTATTTAAATCCAAAATGGAAAACAAATGGGCATCACCTAAATGCTGAAGAGAACAATCAATTGTGGGCAATGGAAATGGATCCTTGTGAATTTTTTGTTTACTAAAGAGTGAATATTTGTCACTATTCTTCTTACGTAATAGAAAGCCTGGTGAACAGTAGTTGGAAGTTGAAAGAATTATAACCTCTGCTTCTAACAATTTATCAGTTATTTCTCTAAACACCTGCAACTTAGGTGGGGGACATTTAAAATGGTGATCACGTAACGGAACATCGTCTGTAACGGAGAATTTGTATGGCAGAACTTTGCATTTCCCTATTTTGTGACTGATGACGTCACTAAATTCTTTACGCAACTGATTCAACCAAATATTAAAGTCCCAGAAAAAATTATTTTTTGTGTCGTGCATAGATGATAAAAATCTCATTGATGACTTTAACACGAATGGCGATCCGGATATTCGGAGCAAAGCCAAAAGATAGATAATAAGTCATCTAGATTAACTCACGCCTTAGCTTGCCCTAAAAACTCAAGACCCACTATATGAGTAGGGTCTGTAAACACCCAAAAGGGGAAAAGTCTATGAAAAACCACCTATTTTAAAGTGCAAGGGCACGACCAAGTTGCTCCTAATAACCTCCCCATTTCCAAAATTTAGAACTTCTAACACAGTGTATGGCCCCAGTGTCTACTAAAGCAGAAAATGTATTTTCGCCACAAGAAATCCAAACTGAACATTTCCTTATCATGCTGGAAACTTCACTTTCACCCGACTGGAAAACCCACGCCTAAATACAGTCAAACCTCTGTTTCCTGAGTTAGGACAAGCCTTACGTTAATGCCCAATTTCACCACACCCAAAACACTTTCTCTCAGAAACAACATACCAGCCTTGTTTACAATCTCCAGCTAGGTGTCCCTGAACCGCACACTTTCCGCACCGCACTGCCATACTGTGCTGCTCGACAGCCTGTATAGTGGAAACATGCCCTAACGTCACATCTTTACCACTGCCTGCTTGAACCATTGGGGGAAAATGCACACAGTATTCACTAGCTGCTACCAAACGACTCTGCACTTCAGCTGCCATGCATAAGACAGGTCAAGATTTAACGCACTTTAACATTTGTTTACAATAATACTGAATAGAAGATTACTTTGGCAAAAGGCACATATGAATCAACATAAAGATTCACACAAAAGATAGCATTATTATTAAAAATACCAAACTTTCAATCAGTGACAATCAATATAAAATGTTACCCTTGGAGTACCAACACAAAATTTATTTAATACTGGCTCCTGTATATACCAATACGGAATGATCTAAAATGCAATTATTTATACTTGTTTCAAAGCAATTCATTCTGTACTTCAATACTGTCATTCATTTAAATAGCTACAACATGAGGTCAGCCACTCACAGCCCAGTAAAGACTCCAATCCTATAAACATACTAAAAGTTAGACAATAAAAAGATTATGGTGGGAGACAGTCGAGTGTGACCCATTAAAGTTCCTACCATTACAATACAACACTTTAAAACCTTAAAAATGAAGCCTTTACGAATGCGTCTTGGAAATAAAAAATTATCAATAATTCAATTAAACTTGGGCAGCACACAAAGGCAATGACAGCACGTTAAAAACAGTAGGCACAGGAGACACGACACCATAGTTACAGCCAAACGTTATTTATAAAGGCAACCGAAACAAAATTTTGAGATGTATAACAATTAATACACACCCAAGCAACTACTCACACATGCCACACAAAAATTTCAAAACAGTAAAAATCTCTACGGCAAACACTGAAACGTTACATTTTCCACTGCTCACCGCAAAATTGCCCCATTACTCAGTGCGAATTACTAGATCGAGTTGTAAATTCTCGTTGAAGTGCAGTGCAGACAAGCTTAAGGTGGGCAGGCGAACTAAGCAGAAATAAAGGCGGCAGCAGAATAGAATAGAACTAAGCTCGGCCCAGTGTTGCAAACACGGAAAGAGGCGATTTCGCTATACCTGTAGTAAAATTCCGCTACACAACTAATTTTTTAAATTTCATTCTGATAATTTGGCAGGAAATGTGCCTGGCCTAAATGTCGAAGCCTGTACGGCCAGAAGTACAATAAATCTCAAAGTGTGAAAAAACACGATGACAAACTCTCCAAAATACGAAGTGTCCAAAATTGTAACTCCAGAAACTCGCCAAACAGTCATACAGCACACACGCAAAATGACAACGCAACCCAGGCGGTCCAAAAATCAGAACCGTCACAAACTGCAAGAAGTACTACTCAACTATCAATGGCAGGAAAAAAATACCTTTATTATAACAGGTGATAAAATCAGAAGGGTGAAGAAATCATACATTCATTTCATTATACATATGTATTCTGAACATTCTGCTGTCTTCAGCGCAGTGATGATATTGATGGTAGCAATAGTAAGTATTTTGTGGCAGGTAATAAATTACGTGGTCGTCGAACAAATTACATGTTCACAAAATTAGAACAATATTAAAATATTGAGAAATAAAAAATAATGTTTAAGCTTTAAAAAGTAATCCTAACTATGCTGCAATACATTTTAAAGCACCAATGGCTTTTTTTGTGGGTGCCAGTGGCATGCTAGAAAGTCGCTACATTATCTATGTTTATCACTTTTCGCCGCTTTGTCTCCCCAGGGTTTAGATTTTGCTATGCGTAGCAGAATTCCGGTACTGTTGGCAACACTGGCTCGGCTGTGCAAAGCCTTAAATAAACTATTGCCACCAAATACAACTAAGATGCAAGCATGGTGAAGGGGAAGGAGGGGAAAGAGTTTAGAAGAACAAGGGAGGGAATCCGAGCACAAGCAAAGGGTCCTTTACTGACCACTGAAACAGAGCGTGCTCACCCTTATAACGTTGGGGCAAACTGCGCAATATAAACTTGAATGTATGACGTAAGAAAACTGCCTGTAATGTTCTTTAAAACACACTTATCTCTGAACATACTTTGGTCAAGATGTGGAGCTGTTGATGTAAAGTGTTAACATTTGTTAGTGTTGGATTCTGTTGAAATTGTTCACTATTGCTAAATGTATTGTTTGTCATAGGGTTTAAAACCACTGCTTGTTAAAAAGGTTATTGCTGTTATAATTTTGTAGTTGTATAACTAGGAATATTAGTTGTGTGCATTGCAATTACATGTTTTATTTTGTTTTTCAGATGATCACAATGAAACTTCGAAAACCCTACACCACAGCGTCGATCTGGTCGTCGGGTAAAGTGACCTGCACAGGTGCCACGAGTGAGGATCATGCGAAGGTTGCAGCACGTCGGTTCGCAAGGTGTCTGCAAAAACTCGGTTTCAAAGTCAGATTCAACAATTTTAGAGTGGTTAACGTATTGGGGACTTGCTCAATGCCTTTTGCAATCAAAATCACAGCGTTCTCGGCGTGTCACAAACCAATTGCAGTGTAAGTACCTGTTGATACCTTTATTTTTTTTTAAACTTCGTATTGGTATTGTGTAAGTTCTTATTTAAAATTGTTTATTAATAGTGTCATCTTATGTAAAGTTATGTAAAGAATAATGACCTGCAGTGTATATCACAAATCTGTAATTTACTAGATTTTACTCTTCTAACTGGGAAAATCTGTAATGGTGTGCAATAACTATGAATAAGTAAATTATATAATAATCTGCTTTATATAAATAAAGTTTGCTCCCAGTCATTGATGGAAATGACAGGTTTAGTTCTGCAGGTAATACTGTTTGTGGATATTGCACGTAAATTAATTAAACCTACAAATAGTGTGTGGTCAAACTGAGCCATTTTAAATGATAGGAATCACTTCTGCTTGAAAACAAAAATTCATATATTATGGTTGGTTTTTATCAGTATCGATTATACCCTAGGCATTTATTTCTTTTCAACTGTTCTCTACTTTTTTGGTATATTTTATTTGGAGGCCACAGAAGTGGCTAGTAACTTATATACCTGTATATTTGGAAATGTCATGGCTGTAGGTGGTCATACATTTCCTTTAAACTAACATTTCATACATCATGGCTGTTTTTTTTTATAAAAACTTTTACTATTGCTTTATATGAAAATCAATCTGGCAAAAGCAGTCTACATTTATATGCCATGTCAAGTGTATAATCCATTCTCTCTCTCTCTTTACATATGTATGCAGGGTGAGTCGTCAGCTCGGCGGCAAACGGCGAGAAGGCGTTCCTTGCAAAATTTCAATTAGAAAATGTCTGACAACGAACGCCAGGAAACTACTCCTACGGGCAGAAAACCCTTGTGAAGTAGGGGTTGCAATTATGAACTTTATTTAACTACGCTGATTCCATGTGATATTAATGGATGAATTTCTGATTACTGTATGCATGAAAACAATTGTCACTGTAACATGCTAGTACCCATGTTGACCTACCGCATACCCTACGTAGTAAAAAGGGGGTTGCAACCCACTGAAAAAAGAGTCGTCGTACATTGTTACGTAAATTATGATTACTGCCTATGAATTACCATTGCAAGACGTAAAAACAAGCCCTCTTGGTAAGAAAACCTCCGACGAATGGTTTTTGAGAAAACAGACCTCCAAGATATTAAATGCCTCATAAGCATTACGTGGTATTTAATATCTTGGAGGTCTTTTTTCTCGCAAACCATTCGTTGGAGGTTTTCTGATCGAAAGGACTTGTTTTCAAGTCTTGCAGTGGTAATTTATAGGCCTTGATCATAATTTACGTAACAATATACAACCACCCTTTTTTCACTGAGGTGGCAACCCCCATTTTACTATGTAGGGTCAAGTGGGTACTTGCATGTTACAGTGACTGAATTATTTGGCATGCCTACAGAAATTTATCCTTTAATATCACATGGAATCAGTGTAACTAAATAAAGTTCATATTTGCAACCCCATCTTCACAAGGGTTTCCTGCCCTTAGGTGTGGTTTCCTCGGGTTCGTTGTCAGACATTTTCTAACTGAAATTTTGCAATGAACGTCCTCGCGCCGTTTGTCACAGAGCTGATGACATATCCTGTGTGTGTCTCTGTGTGTGTGTGTGTGTGCGTGCGTGTGTGTGTGTGTGTATAATATAATACACCTACATTGAAACATTTGAAACCTCCATGAAGAACATCCGTTAGAAAGTCGTCCCACATTGCAGCATCTCAACATTTATCACATTTGCATTTTTTGTTGCTTTGTGGGGCTGCATCATATGCAACATAATCATATGGCTGTGGTTTGCTTTTTGTTTCTACAAAGTCTATTATAGCATAAAAAATTGTATGTGCTGACAGCAAATAATGAAAAGTGAATATAAAAAAACTAGTGATGGGATAATTCCAGGTTTTGGTCTATACTGAATCTTGATTCGATTCCAAAAATTTTTGTTTTGATTTTCGGTTCTGGATTGGATTCGATTATCAACAATACATTGCAACAATTTGTATGCAGTTGTACAGTTCTAAAAGTGTGTTCAACAGGAATTTATAATTAGCTGTGTAAAGATATGAAAGATTGCATTTATATGCAACATAAAACAAAACTTTTCATAACTGTGTTTTTTATGGATTCCTTTACAGTATTTGTTTTGGGAACAGTAATGTTTGGTTTTAAGTGTTTTGCCATGTTGGATGTTGTCAGATACTTTCCACCTCTTGAAATTTTTGTAGAGCATAAATTACAAACTGCGTAATTTGAATCATTTTCTGCCACTGTAAAACAGTCCCACACACTACTACATTTACGCTTTGAAGCCATTTTATTTTTTCCATATGCGTTGTTAACCTCAAAATTCAACACATTAACAATACCATTTCACCAAAAGGAAAATTGACTACGAAAATAAGGTGCAGTCAGGTTAACCAACATCTGCATAATGACCCGTAGTTACATTTCACAAAACTTATGTTTTAACTTTGTTTTTGAGCAAGTTAAAAAAATAAATAAATAACTTTTTACTCGTTCAATAATTTGTTCACTTACGTTCATAAACAAAATAACCTTCATCCTGCACACGTAAAATGTAAACATGCTGGAGCTTGGATGTACAAGAGAAAGATATCTTACATAGTTTGCATGCATGTGTAACATGTTGCCGTAGTTTTGCATTCTCAAGTCACGTTACCATCTGTAGAATAGTAATTGTGCGACGTATTTTGTAAACATTGCAACGTAATACAAATTCAAAAATGTTTTGTAGGGGAGAAATTAAGTTGGAATTTATTATGTTTGTACGGAATCGTGACATAACAATATTTACAGGAATACAAAAATTCAGTGCAGCCTGTATTCGCCAAAATTCGGTAGTGGCGTTATAAATATATAAACATTATGGCAAGTCGTACATATGTATATTGTGGCAGCGGTGGACGTTTAAAGGGGAGACAAAAGTAATTTGGGTTGCCCTATACTCAAAACCAACAGCATTGGGAATGAAAAGAATTATAATAAGAAAAGTAATTTAAAGAAAGTTGAAATGATGAAATTATTTAAATTTTAGGGATGGGCGAAGCTGGATATTTAATTTCAAAGCAAATTTTCGGAAATTTGAATTGAATATCAAATCAAAGGGTTTTGTTGAGAAGTAGACATTGCACCAATTATTTTTAAAATTTAAAATTACATACATTTTTACGAGCGAGATAAATGCATATAAAGAGCATACTTCTTGACTTAAAAGCAAAATAATACTAAATAAGAAACTAAAAATTATTTCATCATAGTGTGGAACATACAAAACAGAATAATTAATTGCATGCTCATGTTTTTACACCCTAGTTTGTGCATTTTATTCAAATTGTCTATCTAAACAGTGTGATTCAATATAATATGGTTCTGTTACTTCTACGTATTAGTGGTGGAATTAAATTTTGCCATTTGGAAAAACTAATGCGGGAAACCTAAACTTCCTGTGGGAATTCGGGGAAAAGTATTTTAGGTTAGGTAAAGAAGTTTGTGGGTTGTAAATAACATTCTATCATGACTTATTCCATTAAAACAAAAGGTAAACATAGAAAAATGATTGTATATGCTAAAAATTAGATTCGAGCTAGAAAAGTAGTATTGTTTTATATTTTTATACATCTAGTTGTTGCACTTCTTAAAAATGTGTGCTTCAATTTTAGTAGGAAAATCTCTTATAATAATTTTGAAATATAAATTGGACTTACGACAAGATAAAACAAAAATGTCACTTTAAATTTGTTTTAAAAAACACTGCCTTGATGTTTTTACTTCGCTGCCATTTCATTATAATTTCATGGCGTTTACTAAGGAATTTTTGCATTTTTCGTTTCGTTTTTGGTTATAAAATGTGTGTACATCGACACAAATTTGCTCAAATGAACTTTCAGTGGAAGTTGTAATGTCCGGGAACATTCACGCTTGGAATCACGTAGTGCAACTGCAAGCACAGCCGATTCGCATCAGGCAGGTTATAAATGCAACATACAGAATCTGTATGCTAAGAAAGCTAATTCCTCTATCGATGACGAAATGAATGGTAGTTAAGTAAGTTAATTATATTTTTCTCGTAGTAAATTTGCTACATTTGTAGTTTGACAAC
This sequence comes from Dryococelus australis, assembly GCA_029891345.1. NCBI lineage: Eukaryota > Metazoa > Arthropoda > Insecta > Phasmatodea > Phasmatidae > Dryococelus > Dryococelus australis. Next base: position 67,856,411 of record CM057006.1, on the reverse strand, counting down.
AGTAAACTTGTTAAACTTTGGAGTCAAATTAAACATTCTTCGTGGACTAGCTTATTTTTACGTAAATGTTTTGATTATGTATATTGAAACTACATCGCACATCAATCAACAATTGATACTTGTTACTTATAACTCATAAATGTTGTGTGCATTATAAGACAAATTCAGTGTGTACGGTTCATGGTAACTTCATAATAGTGCAAGTTTACAGCCAATTTTAGTTAATGTTCGTAATAAATACGTAGTTTTAACGTTACATAATGCATGAAGTACAAGAAAATTTTTAGTGTATGTAAACAAACTTTTAAATCTGTGAATAAGCTTCTCGCACAACACCGACTTGTAGTTTAGTTGGAACAACGTACAAACATGAACATAAAATTTTCCGAAAATATCCGCAGAATTTCCTGCCCGATGAGAAAATCTTTACGTATTCCCGGAATGTTTTCCGAAGTTCGGGATCCTGCACAGGCCTGGTATGTATACATTATTAAATTACAATGCGATAATGTTGTGGAGCGTAAATTTTATTCAAATTTTGTTTGGCCTCCATCTTTGTAACTGTTGGCTATAACGGTATTCCACGGCCACTCAGAATGGCGTGAAATGAAGCATAGATATTAACAATTTCCCGTATTTTTTATTACATTACAGAGATTTGAATTTCAGTGGGTGCAATTTCACAGCAGTTAATTGTGTAAAACTTGCAGTTTAATCTCCTCTTTATCACACCGTAATGCATTAAGGCACCGTTGGACATGAGGGAAATAAACATATATTACTTATTGAAATTGGCGGTGCTGAATTAAGTTTGTAAAGGTAATGAAGTGTTTCAATAATACAAAGTCTTTTTCCCAGATAAGCCCATTTTTCTATATTTGATGTAAAATTAAATACAATTATTTTACACCAAAATGCAGTTTGGACTAATTTGTGTGCATTCTGTTGAGTTGAGGTTATGTTTTCATGTGTTTGGCAAACATTGATTACAAAATTTTGTTATTTAGGCCACATGTCTTTTACTTTTTAGGCCTAATAACGAATAATTTAAATTGCCCAAAAGCCTTAATTTTTTTTTTTTTTTTTTTCCCCTAAATAAAAAAAAAAATTTTGAATACGATGCCAAATACTTAAAGTATTCTATTCAAATTCAAATTATGGAAACTTCGTTCACCCCTAATAAATTTAAATAATTATCTTGTCATCTCAGTCAATCTCATTCAGAAAAAATACAGGAAGACGTCAAATACCTCAACCACTGGACTGTTTATTGGGTCATCCAGATACCCTCAACACTAACACTCCTCTACCACAAAACACCTCAACTGCTTGTATCTCTTGAAGAATATTCTGGACTTCACCTCAATGAGCCATTTACCAAATTCAAAAGCTAAAAAAATTCTGAATGAGAGGGGTGTTGACGTTGATGGCTTCTGGGCGAATCTCGGTGAGCATTACAATCTAGGCGCACGTGTATGTATGTAGTAGCAGTTGGGCATGCCAAAGTACTCTGTAGGTACATGTCCCACTTCAAGTACTGTTTAAATGGTTTGACTTTCCCCATAATGAATATTATGCTCCAAGATGGGGGGGAAGTCATTTAGTAGAGTGCGCATCATAAAAACGCAGGAAATGCATCATACTTCAAATTAAATTTTCTCTCTACATTGTAAAAGAGATGATTTTGAGTGAATCTAGAAAATCATTTGTTCTATAGTGTGTGCTCAGCATATTGTGTGTTAATTATGGGATCCATTTTGTGATGTAAAAAGGCAAGTGGCTCAAACAGTAGTGGTATATGAAATTTATGGTGATCACAATTTCTTAGCATGCATAGATTTGTTGTGAATTGCAAACATAACACAATATATTTATCAGAAACAAACTTGATCCTGTGTCTGTCAAGCAGTTGTTGGAAGAGGTGTTTGGTAGTGCTTAAAAGAAAGTTAACGCAAGTTAAAATTCCAAGTATAAGAAGTGAACTGCTTGTGTTGTTCACAGACATTGAACACGAGAACTGCCAACAGAGTTACCCTGCTATTAAAATTGACTCCTAATTTAATTGCTTACTTCCCCTATATAAAAATTGCTAAGCTGATTGCAACAAATCCAGCATCGAGTGCTTCAGGGGAAATTCTATTTTCATTATGGGATCAAATTGTCATCAGCACAGGAAGAATTTTCTTCTTTTGTAACGGTGAGCATGGAAAACTATTTCCTGCAAAAAATAACATTGTATACGATCTTACAACAACATGACAGATGTCTTGAGTAAGAAATTTAGAAGAAACAAACAAGTTGGTGGTGAGCAGGAACTGAGGTAATGACTAATTATCTAATTATTATTTATTGGTGAAATGTAGTGAACATGTGCTGAAAAAATTTGTGTATGAAGGATTGGAGTTACTGTAACATTAGTTTATATCAATTGTAAATGTTTAATTGTAATGCACGTGACAGTATTCATGTTATTGGCAAGTAAGTCAGGCAGTATGAAAGGATGGGTGCCTTTTGAAAATCTTGTGTCTGTCATATTTATGGACGGCCATGATTGGCCGGTGAAGTGCACTAAGTATTTGTTAAAATATTCCTTCAGGCTAGTGCTTTTTTTATTGCCCAATTGAAATATCCTCTGCCACCTAAGTATATACTGTACTTGATTTTTATGTTGCACTGGGTAAAAATCTTTTTATATTCTTTCAAAAACTTTAAACAGGCATGTAAACTCGCATGAAAAGTTTCATGCCATTTTGTTAAAGCCTGGTAAAACATAACTGAACGTTGGCTGTGTAACTAGTGATTTGTAACTAGTGATTTGTAACTAGTGATTTATAAGTGCCGTACGATTTTCAATTTTTTTCGTAAATATCTTTTCAATAACTCGAAAAGTTTTTTTTAAAGAAAAGTGCATTAATGAGATTTTTTGTTTTTTGAGATTCCGTTAATAATTTTTGTGCTTACATTATGCTGTTACAGGATATGCAGCTCCTGGTCAGTTGAAATTAAGGAAGTGTTCATTTTTTTGTCATAATAAAGTTTAGGTGGTCTGTTTTCTGATGTATGCAGTGATGACAACCTTACTGATCACTTTGCAAGTGTTATCGTTTGGCTGCAGAAATTCCCAAGTTGTGTTTAGACTGTTGTAAATTTGGTCACAGTGATACATTAGTTGGTTAAGAACTGCTGTGCATTATCTTAGTGTACAGTATTTATTCTGGATAGTGCCTACTTGTTTTACCACATTACTTAAAAAATAAGAGCGGGGTGGTACAGACAGTTCACATAAAATTGTTTTGGTGTAATACTGTCTTCAGTCCCTGCTTAAAACATTTGATGGAAATGAAAAATCACCATAAGTTTAGCCTTTTTTAGCAGTACAGTTAACCTGCTAACAGGGTGAAAATTGCTGATGTATTCAGATGCAAATTTTGCAGCTGGTGCATATTCTATAACTCAGGCCACATTCACAGTTAAAAGCCAGTCACAAGATGTAAGCCTGCAGTATTCCAAGGCAGAATTCTGAAGCCAGACAAGTTTTGAGTGCGCAAATTTCTGAAGTGGGCATGTCAGTTGGAAGTGTGCTTAACATGTGCATATTAAATGAAGTGAGAAATTCTTTATGTATCCAAATGTATAGTACAAGAAGACGTAAACTTGAGCAGCTAGCGTTCAACGCAACCAAGTTGTCTACCGTAAATTTTGTTGTAGGGCTTAATAATGAAGGTTGGTGTTTTTTGTTGAGGAAACTTGTTTATTTAAATTAGTATAGTATTAAATCTGTTGTTCTCTATTTTAAAGTAAATCAAACAAGAACTAAAAGAAAAAATAGATTCTATGGTAGAGCAAGCCAGATTTTCTGCCGTCAATTTAATGACGACTTAGACATAACAATGCTAAATCAGTGTGTTGGATCATAAATCTACGGTGGTAAGACATTTTTTCATGGAAATATATAAATATTTGTGTTTTCCAGTTTTTGAAATACTAATGCAGTGAAAATTGTGATTGAATGCTTGAATTGTATATTTACTGAATGGAAGTAATCATCTGGTGTTTCTTTCAAATGCTAATAATTCCCGAACTTTTTTTTTTGTACTATGAACTATAAAAATTGTAAGTTTTTGAAACGGATCTAAGTACTAGATCTTCCAACCCTCAAGATTTTCAAGGGTTATCTTTTTTCTTTGAGATTCTTAGTAACCTCTCATTTTTTCATGTTTTGTCAATGCAAGGGAATAAAGTTACTGATCTTGATCTGTTCTAGTGGTATGTTTTTAGATTGAACAGTAAAAATATAGTATTGCAGCTGAAGTCTTTCACTGACTATTATCAGCCTGTCCCAACATATGTGGTTTGTACTTGCAAAATGTTGAAGTATGAAACAGCATACAGTAATGTATTAACTTTTGAAAATCTGTTCATAAGTGTGAAGAAAACTTGAAGCAGAAGCTGCAATTATTTTTTTTTTTATTGTGGTGGCAAGGCATACGGAATTGAAAGATATAGTGTATATGAGAAAATTGTAAATGGCATTGTTAGAGGAAATTAGTACCAAAGTGTTATATGTATATTCCTTTTGCAACACAAAATGTAACCTGTTTGGTCATGCCAATCATGTATGGCTGTTGTGCAAAATTTGTTCAGACAGCCAGTTAGCTGAGATGTTGATGTCCAAGAACAAAAACCGCAATGATTGATTCTGTGAGTTAAATGTTAGCAAAAATGAAGATTGTTGAACTTTAGCTGCTTACGTCATTGTTTGTTTAAACAGATGGTAGGGGAAAAAATGACAGCAAATTTTAAAGTGTTATTAGCTGTCTCTACTCCTGGTTGGTGGCATCTGCGGGCTTGATTATCACGGGTAAAGTTATTTTTGGAACATTACTGGAACTGAAGTGCAATGGAAAAAGCTGCAAGAAAGACCAAAGAAGAGATGGGAGGAGCAAGTGGCTGAGCGAGTGAGGAGAGGCAAAGACTGCAGAACAGAGAACGAGAGTGGTGTGGAGACAGAGGAAGATGGAGGCATTGTACCAAGCTGACCAGAACACAGGCTAGAAACTACGAGGAGGAGGAGGACGACGTGTACACCTGGCCACTCTCTCCCAAGTTCTGGGAACTGCATCATAAAAGGGTCAAGATGGTTCGACTGGCTCCTTCTAGAACATGGAACATCCCAGAGGTGGTTTTTTGGCTGGGTCAATAATGTTCTTTGATGTGGCTGGATAGGATAATTATGCTGTGGAGGTGGGTTGTGTATGTACTAAGCAGTGGACTCTGTGGGTGGTGAGTGTATGTGATAAAGGGAGTGTACAGTATTGAGGGAAATTTCGAAGAAAGTTAATCTTTAGAGGAGACTCTCTGTGTGTGGATCAGTGTTTAATTTAAGTGGTATTGCATCAAAATTTACTATGTAAATTAGATTTTACATTGCGAATTGCGATGTTGTAACAGCTATGTTTGGCACATGATGCTCAAGGTTGGCACATCGTTCGAATGAAACTGAGTTAACTAATTCCACGCATTCCACCAAACTTAGATACACGCAGGAACTGAACTGTCATCCTCATATTACAAACCAGTCCCTTTAGACTTGTCAAGCGAGTCGTTTTTGAACTAAGCTGTTTCGAGAAGTGTTTTAAGTACGGTAATTATTTCCAGTATCTATCTTCAGGCCGCTGTTTGAGAGGGTACAAATACATAACTAAATGCTGCAAAGTTCGCTGAAAAATGTTTTTTTTTTTTTTTTCCCCTTTTAAGTTTGTGATTACACCACCTCATGCCTCTGCTGGAAGATAGATCTATGCAGGTGAGTGGACGAGGAAGTTGGAAGAAGGGAATTTTGAGTATGTGAAAAGTAGTTTTTGACTTAGTTGCCATTCAGGTGGGCTAGTGGTTGCCTGATGCGAGTCTTCTTTATGGTGACAAACAGGCCGACTCGTAATTGTGTGCACCTGCCTTCTTATTCTGCAATGATAGAGCCCTGTTATGTTTAAAATGGCAAGTGGTACTGTAGACATGCAGTATAGTACTTTTAAGAAATGTAAAAATGAATTGGATCCCCGGAATATGTGGCTTAAATGTGAAGAAAATGCAGGAAATGCAACATCCGTGTATTGTGAATTATTCTGTAAAATTGAAACCTCACTTTTTGAGTTGCACAATTTTAACACAGCATTTATAAAGGGTATTAAATTAAAGACTTTGCTCTAAGAAAGGACAACTGTGTTAAACATACCAAATCAGAGATGCACAAACATGCTCTTAACATTCTTAATACTCTGTATCAATTCAAGAATTCTTTGTTAAAACACCTGTAGGCAAGGCAATGTCATCTGTTAGTGGTGAAACAAAACATCACATCGGAAAACTTGTGGACATTGCGTATGTCTCAGCTCAAGATGAAATAGCATTTAATTAATTTCAGAAACTTGTGGAACTAGAAAAACATCATGGAGTTGACATTGGTGAAACATATGCCACTTTACCAAAGTGCGAATAATTCATTTCTTGCATTGCAAGAACTTCAAAGAATAAATTGATAACTAACTTGAGAAATACTGACTACTTAACTGTTGTTGTGATAGCTCCACAGATGTCAGTGTTACTGATAAAGAAATTGTTTTTGTGATGTTTATTAACCAAGATACTTGCTGTTGAGTTCAAATACTTGAAAATCACTGATTTACCTAACTCCTCTGCCTCTGCAATTTTCAATAGCTTGAAAGAAATTATGATTTAATTTGGTCTTGAAAATAATAATAATAATAATAATGGTGGTTTTCTGGCGTATGGCGCAGCATGCTTGTGAATTTTGGACATAAATATGATGTTTCTGCGGAACTTAAAAAACTATGCCTATGGCGGTTGGCAATCCACTTCTTTAGCCATTGCCTCGAGGCTAGTGCAAAATTCTACATATAGTCAAGGTATCTCTCCAATGTATTAAAAATACTAGGTGAAGTTAGAGTTCTATTCAAAAAGCCCTAGTCGCATTCATCAGTTTCAAGAGCTAGCTATAGTTTTGGGTGAAGAAAATGCGACTTCAGTCCCAACCAGCAGAGTACAAGATGTAAAATGGGTTTCACATAGTGAGTCAGGAGTCTCACTAGCTTTAATTTACATTGTTCCTTTATTAAAAAATGATCCTTAACACACAGGTCAAAAGAATTTTGAACCAAGTTTCAGACTCTGCGAATGATTCGCATCAAAAAAGTGACAACAAACTCTAATTTTAGGAACTGCTTTACTAGAGAAAAAAAGAACAATTTATGAATAGGGATGGTTGTTAATATTTGTTCTGAGTTGAGCTAAATATTGTACTCATTTCTTTAAAAAATTGCACTGTCGTTCAAAATCCCAAATGTACTCTAGTCAAATGTACCTCAAATCCATTTTTTAAGGTCATAATTGCTTGGTATGTTGCTGAATATGTCGAAATTTGTTAATCCTACAGCAGTTAAATCTGCTTCTTTGCATTTATATGTTAACTATAAGTAGACAATCAGAAAGACAACTGACGTAATAGGTAGTGCAACCATCATAGTTAAGTAGTTGCTGAAACAAGAAGAAAATTTGCTTTTCTTCAGTTTTGCAATAAAATATTAATCATATTCTGATTATGTAGAATGTAAATTTCTATTTATAAGGAAAGTTTGATATTGTTGGCGTAGCAAATGTGGTTAATCAGCAATACATAGTTTTCAAACATGAATTTTTATACACATTCCCAAAAATCTTGGCAGACACTGAAGAACATTTGGATGAAGAACTTGAACCAGGAAATTTTTGATGAAGATAGAACAAATGTTAAGTGGTATTTGATGGGACAGGCGAGACTTACAGTTAAGACTTTGCTATATTAACCAGAGTCGTGCTTGCCATTTTGACAGTATCACATAGTATTGTAGCACATGAGATGATATCCGGTGAGGTCACCAAAATTCGCTCTCACTTGAGATCCTTTTGCCAAACACAAGAACGTCCAAAGGTGCCAGCCAAGTCCAGGCTGTACTGTGAATGGGGAACACATTGCCAATGCCGGGTATTATTGTCCATTTCATATAAGTGGGGTAAAATCTGAGAATGTGACCAACTTACACACTATGTAAACAGTAAATGTTCATAAGTATTGTATCAGCTGATGAACTGCTGCAGGATCCGTGTTGTTAAGTTAGCTATTTTGATAATGGTTTTGAAAGAAAATAGTACTCTGAACTAAAAGTTGTAATTTGAAATTTTAATTATATTTAACAACATTTATGGTTTAAACTATGTTTTTAAACCAATATTAAATTTTCTTGGATATTAGTGACTGGACTTTAAAAAACCATGTTAAGCATTTATGATGTAGGATGTCGACACGTAGGAACAGTAAACGTTTCCAGCCAATAGCTAGCCATGTTTGTGTTTCTAGTTCCCAGCCCGGTGAAGGCCATTGTACTTGTGCTTTTTTCTCATCATGTTTATTATACAATTATCTTCTTGGTGGAGTTGTCTGAATATTTAATCGGTTATTAATTATTTTTTATTTGCTTTTTAAGTATAGTTGGTTGTAGGTACCGTTGTAGTGCATTTTCTTTAGTGAAATGTAATAGTAATTGGCACGTGTTTACAGTTTCGTTAAAACTACTAGTTCCGCCATTTTTCTTACCGCCTTCCACAATGAAGTGACACGAATATAATTTACGTATATATGTTTAAGTTTGTTTCTATCAGGAAACATACGTAGTGTTGAGTTTACTGAATGATTGTGCAAATAAATTATATAATGCTAGTGACTGACAAACGTGGTTTTAGTGAAGTAAACTCGCAAGGATTGCTTATAGAAAAAAATGTTTTCAAGAGGTTGCAAATTTTACAAACAGTAAGTTTGCGTGTTTTGTAAATGCATTTGTAAACCGGTAACAGAAATATTGAAATGCACTTGGCCTGACAAAACAGCATTTTCCACACTTTTGTAGTGCATAAATAATATTTTTTTGTTTGACATTTGTTTACAAACATCTTTTTCTTCAGTGACAAAACAGCTGAGGTGGAAGGATACATTGTGACCGTGCTACTTTTCTAGAACTGTCCAAATTTACCCCACTTACATGAAATGGACTATATGCAGTAAGACTGTTGTGTGGGTGTCGTGAGGCCTGGCATTATCATGCAACAACTCCACTAGTGCTAGAAGACCATCTATGGGGCAGATGATTTTGTAGCAATGATGAAGTAATAAACCGAAGTGGTGAAATGGCTTGATGAGCAGAATGCCACACTCTATCTTCAGGGAATGGGAAACATCATTTTACGCAGTGAAATATGCTTAAATAAATTTGGTGATTATGTCGAAAAATAAAGAAATGGTACCGAAATATAAAAGATTGTTTTATCTTATCTTTGCCTGTCCACCAACAAAAATATAAGGAAAATTACTTCTCGAGTTAACCTTGACGCATTACGTCTTTTTACATAAGTTAAATCGATTTCTACTTGTCAGCGCAAACAAACTTGGAGCACCTTCTACAGAGTTTGATTTACTGCCACCAACGACGAGTTGCCAAGAGATTGTTTTATCAACAAAAGGCAAAGGACGGGCACTCCATGTCAGACATAATTATTCGCCGGCCAAGCCATTGAAGCCATGCATCAAGATTGACCGAGTACAGCAGTGCGCCGCTAGATGCCACAACCAGTACATTCGCCGAGGCATGAGCCTGGATCAAGCGCCCGCCACTGATGTCTCTTGCCAAGGATCTATGTCATGCCCATCGCAGCTGCCTACCCCCTCTCCAGGACAACCCCTTATGCTAGGCACGCCATTGAGAAGTATAAATAGGAAGGCCACACCAAGGCTCCTGACCAGTCTTTAAGTAATTGTCGTCTGTCCTGTTCCTTCACCACACCTCTGGTGCCGCAGGAACCATCAGCTCTCCTACCTTGGTCTTCATCATGCACTAGTGGTGCTGAAGACATTTCTGCTCCTCAAGACTTCACCGCACCTTCGGGGGTTGAAGATCCTTCTCTTAACCAGTCTTGCATCGCAGCTTTCACAGAGACACGTACCGGTCATTTCTGGACAACAGCCGTAGTGTAGCTTAAAGTCAGAGTTGTTTTCATAGCCACTTTACTGCCTACCCTGTTAGTCTAGAAGGAGGTCGCCTTCACCTGTGTTCACGTAGGGTGTTTAACTTCCATAAACTCGCATGGATAGGAGGTAGTACTTAACCATCACTGTTTATTTCCATTAAAAGAAATAAATACTGTATTATTAACTTATGAATATTGTTCCCGTAGTCATAGAACCTTTCCTCGTAAACATCAGGCCCATACGAGGGACAGTAGGTGACCAGGATTATATTCTCTCCATTCAAACACTTACCACCAAACAACAGCACAATCTTGGAAGGCCACCCATTCACTGCATTAGTGTGGTGAACTGTAGAGCCACGACACTAGGATACCGCTTCCTTAGGGATTTGACTGCCAGTCTGAGGTTTGCTCTTCTCATTGCACACTAGCGGTGCAGAGATGAGTATTTCCTTGGGTCTGGGAGGATCAATTCCTCTGGGACACTCACCACACCAAAGTTGGAAGTCCACCCATTCACTGCACGTAGTGTAGTGAATGGTAGAGCCACTGCACTAGGTACACACTCCTCTTACAGTCGGCTTGTCAACTTGGAGGTTGCTTTTCTCATTACGCATTAGTGGTGCTGATAGGAGTATTTCTCTGGGTCTGGGAAGACCATCTCTATCAGGACCTTGCCCCGTGTTGGGATGGTCACCAGTGCTATGCAGCTCACCAACCCCACGCCCCTGGTACTGGAGGGCAAGATAAGGCGTTGGCTGGCCGCCACATTACACACACTTATTACATGCATCCATGTCAACTGCTCCACTTCTACGAAGTCTGATTGTAGGATAAAGGCTGCTTCTAATTATCCACTGGAGCTTTACCGCCTCCCAGTCGGGTTCGCATTTCTCAGTCCACGAGAACAGGCAACCGAACTTCGCAAGCTCTCAGTACCAGTTCTGCCAGCCTACAAACCAACTACATTTGAACCACCAACCAGAATCACTAAGGGTTACCACCCAATTGGGCAGGCCTACCTCACTAGCCAGGACATTGACATAGGTCTCGACCTGCTTCAGACACAGGGGTCACCACAAGAACCTCATCAGCTACCAAAACCCGCACAACCAGGCTAACCAGCACATCCATCTCAGTGGTAGCCCCTAGTGTGCCACAAGTCGAGCCCCATTCGGCACACCCACGACTGCGTATCGTACACCACCCAGGTTTACCCTGAACGTGTGGTTCCGCCGAGGCGGAAAGTAGTGCTCGCAGAGCCCAACTTTGTTCCTTGCCGGAAACCGACTTGTCCAGTATTGTACACTGGTCGAGCTCCTATTCCATGCAGAGACAAGGAACAACTGCCGATAGGGTGCGTCTAGCCTAGCTCCCACAAAAGTCAATTTGGCCCCGTGATGTGACAACTGCTGAAGTCCATCACGCATCAAATAAGGGATTTTCTGGCACCCAACCAGGGGCTATCTGCCTTAATTTGAAAGATTAATTAAGCAGAGCCAGGCCAGCACGACCCCGAGACAGACTAAGTAGCAAGGGAACCAAGAAACCGTAAGAATAGACTTAGATGAGTCTGGAAACCCTTTGTGGTGCTCAACAAACCATGTCAGAGTCAGACACCGATGCTGACGTAACCGAGCAAGCCGAAATCATGACCACCACAACCAGCGCAGAACGTTGCGCACTACCGAACTACCCTGGCAAAGGGATACAAAGTGGCAGTTTCATTGTGTCTGCCTGGGTTGGGATGGATTGGAGTTCCACTGTGAAGAATGCCGGGCCTTACAAACGGCACATTGCAGCTGGGTATCTTGCCCAGGACGGGGATCCATACTGTCCTATGTATTATATGCGTCGATACTTTTCACCACAGCTGCATTGGCTGGCCAGATGAATGGGTAGCCCAACCTGGCATGGTCTACAGGTGTGAGGTATGTTGGCGCACTGCCGAATACTGTTCATGGGACCTGGGACATGCCACCTGAACCTGTACTGGACATACAGAGGGGGAACTTCAACAAATTCCTGACTTTGCAGACCAGCCCATGAGGACCCAGTTATATTTCTCGCCGAGTGCGAGAGAGAACTCCGGGAACAGGAAATCCTACCTAAGCAATGGGTAAGCCAAACCCAGGGCAAATACAAAGGCCAGGCGCTTAATTGGTGGAACCGGTACGGCAAATTTATAACAGACTGACTTCAATTATGTAACCGACTTACCATTGAATTCACCTGAGAGGAGATGTTAGCGAACCTTATCACCAAGTTCTACAGTAGAATGCAAAACTCCGGCGAAGAAGCCGAGCTGTTTATATGGCGGAATGTTTAGATGTTTAGCCAAACTTTTTTAGAGTAAGATTAAGAAAGCTGCATGTGACACACAACGCGAATGCTATGGTCACAATTAAGAAACTTCCTCATTGTACCCAAGCCACTCACAGTGGAATAATTAGTGGAGAGGGCCAGAGAAATTGAGCTGAATTTTCAAGCTCTGGCACGCCTAGAACAACCAAAAACCAGCAAACCAGTGGAACCTGAAAAGTCACAAGAAAAGAAGGGAAAAATGCCGCCTAATGCGCTGCCCGCTCAAAACCTACCGAAATGCTGGTATTGCCCAGAGTAGAGCGCTTTTGAAACACCTGTTTTAAGTCCTTCAGCCCTGTGTGCGCATTGTGCCCTATGGCCTGTCAATTTCTTTTCATAGGTTTACTTCAAAAGTGCCTGATTAATTGGGAAGCTGCATTATTCAGGGCAATGCCATTATTATTTGTTGGACCTGAATCTGAATATTCTAGGGTTTTTCCTGTGGGGACTCTTGGTCATAGTTAATACAACTATGTATTCACATATGGTACATGAATGTGATTCCCTTTATAACTGTCTGCATTTTTTTCCTTCAAAGACTTCAGCAGTAAATTATTTTTGATATCATTGAATTGGTGAAACTTACCAAAAGACTTCCCAGACAAAAATTCTTTATTCTTGCTATTCATCGATACTAATTTTATACAATCTTCCCGTTTGAAATTCTGAAGTTGACTTCATTTCCTCCAGTTTCCAGTAGATTCCAGGTAATGTAAGTTTCACCATTCAATTCATCCTTAAAGGTTTGCCTACAACATGTTTTACCCGAAAAAGCTTGGATGCACAGTTTTCTATAAAAGGGGTGGTTGGTACGGTAAGCCTGGGACATTCTGTATATATTAGCATTGACATTAATGTTGAAATTATGGAATGAGTTATAACCATGTTATAGCTATTTTTAATGTGTACAGAAGTTTTCTTATAAACTACACAAGCATAAACAAGTTTCCATTTAAAAATGTACTTTTTAAATTTACTGTCTTTATTGAGTGCTGTAGTTTTGGTACAGCTGAACAGTCTACGTGAAATATATCAAATCTTAAATAAACTTAGTATAAAAAATTGTTTTATTATTGTTTTATGTATTTTATTTTCTTTATAAGACAACTTATAAAAACAATTTGGACTACTTTTTCTTCGATAAAGAGAAAACTTAATTTTCAAGGTTAGAAATGATTATTTGAAAAGTGTCTCATGGAAATGTAAACACATGAAAATTTGAAATTACAGATGTTTCTGATCAGATGAATGTTATCTGTGATTTCAGTGGCATCATGAAAATGCCATAAAAGTTGGCAAGTTAGGTATGTGTTTATTACTGTCAATTTTCTGTCATGAAATGGTGTTCATGTGCACTGATTTTAAAGTGGAATGTTCTGTTAACTTAGCTATGAGCCAGAACTGCACCCAGGAGTCACGTACAAGATAGAACAACCCAAAGCGACGTTGAAAATCTTTTCAACTGGTAGTATCACAGTTACTGGTTAGTACAATAATTTTATAGTCTTTTTGAATAAGCAAGTACTCTAAGAATGTATTGTTTAAGCTTTGTCCGAATTGTCAGTATATACTAAAGTAATACAATCTTCACACGTTCTAGTAGCCACAGCATATACTACGAGAAAACAAAAAAATATGCTGCGTGGGGCCACAAATGTGTTTATAGATTTTTCGCTGAAATTTTTGTAGTCTTGTACAAAACAAATCAAATTATATTTAGAATACTTTTTTTTTTTAATTCAGTCGCTGATTAAAAGACCAACAAGTATCCTCAGAATATCAAATAACTTGAAGCATAATTATTTATTAACTTAAATTGAAGGGCACAGAGAAAGAAAGATCAGGATCATAAAAACCTAATTATATACGAGAGCATTGGTAAAGTTTGAAGCCATACCAACTCCTTAACCATCCTACTGAATTTACCTGCAATATTTTTGCTGTATGAAAGGAACCAATTTCTGAAATGTTAAATGTAAAAAACAGAAATACTTTTAGTGTTTCGATTTATAATAATTAATTTGTATTTCTTGTGCACTGACTCTGATTGTTATTTCACTGTATTTTGTTGGAAAAACTGTACTAAACCATCATGAATTGTTACAAAACTGCTACCTTTAATGTTGAAAGTGTAAATCACAAGACAAAATAATGTGTAATTCCAGATTCCACAATATTTTTGTTCGACTTTTAGAGTCCTTAATGTCACAATGTCCCTTTATGTACCAACTACAATAGGCCCGGTCGCATCTGAAATACAAACAAAAAAAGGAGAAAAATATTGTCATTGTTTGTACGTGATGTGGCATTTTGTAATTATTCCCTTTAAACTCAACCTTACCTTTAGTAATCGCAGTCTCTTGGAGTGTCTCCATGGCTGAGAACAGATTGTGAACCATAGAGGTCTTTAGCTTCTTGTCTACAAAACCTCTTCAAAGCTTAAAGGTCATTATGTTTTGCTTTGGTTAAGGGGATACGACCTTGGTGTAAATTTTTGGGCTCAACGATACGTTTTAATTCATGTAGTGGTCTAGGAAATTTTTTTTCTCTCCCCAATGACTAGAGCTGAAAGCACCAGTGCAGCTGTCATGATGTTGAACAGTTGGTGTTTTCGGCTTTCACAATCACTTGTCTGATAGGACGTGTTGTAGCTGTGAATTTCGTAATGTAGTTTACTTCCAAAGCAATTCTCCAAAAAAGTCTGTCTTACATTCTATGACCTAGAAAGGGCTTGGCTGAACTCTTGACACTGACAATTGCCTCTCTCACCAGTCTCCTGGAGTTGCTGCTGGAGTCTTCTGGCTTATGTGGGCATTATTATCGCACTCTGTATAGGAATGACCTCTTACTGGATATGTGACTGTTACTTATCTCTTCAAAACTACTGTCGTGTGATGTAAAATCATAAAAAAATTCAATTCTTGTTCTGTCCACTACATGAATCACTAAAAATCTGAAGTTCACGAACATACTTGTTCTAGAGGTTTGAAAATAAAAAGTTATACATCATTGAAACCACATTGTCACTCCCTTTTTTACCTATTGTTTGGTTGTAGGTGTAAAATGTGGACAAGCCATCCAAAAGAACATGAACATTAAACAAATAAAAGCCATTTGTTGCCTTTTCCATATTGCATCCCTGAGCTTTCTGCACATCACATGTACAACATGTATCAGTATGGGGATACCCGAAAGAGATGTTTAATTTATGTATGAAATAGCTTCCAAACATTTTGTATGAAATTTCAATATAGGGGTGTGTTCCTAGAAATATACCAACAGCTTTTAATTTTCAAGTCGTCTTGCAGATAAATTTTCTATGGGTCTTGTAGGCTTTAATAGGTTTTACGCCCTTTAGGAGACTTGAAGAAGCTGTCCCAGGTAATTTTATTTTTCTCTCGATTTTCGTGTTTTTCCTTTTTATCTTTTGGCGCCATTCCTATTGCTGCAAGTGCTGTTTTAATAGTTTGAAGACAATGAGCTGTTACCCTGAACAAGGACATAAATTCCTTGAGCAGACCGGAATCTCAGCAAGACTGTCCTCTCGAAAAACACGAACCTAGTAAGCGCAAGAAAAATGATTCAGTTTGGCACTCTCTTCATTTTTTCTGGGTCTCCTTTATTTCATGGGATGTAAACTAATCAAGCCGGATAGGTAAGCATTTTGGGAATTACTATCACCAAGAGTATTAAAATCCCAAATAAACTTACCTTGTTCGTTTTTAGAAACATTCACAAAGTACTGATATTGCTTACAGTGATGATCTCCTGTTTCGTATATAGTGTTTCTCAACTATTTTGTAGTCTCAAAATTACTGCTGCACTTGCGTCTTTTTTTAGAAGCACTATCTTGCACACTGAACACTTCACTATCACTCACACTCGTACTCATGATTATATGTATAACACGCACCCAGTAAATTAAAAATAATCAACAGAAAGAAACAGAGTGCGGCGCTTGAACTGTACAATAACAAGTCATAGTAGGCAGGGTGCCTCAGACAATGGGTGTCTTTGACTGTGTGCATTACTTGCCGTTCGCAGGCGACTCTTGATCATTACTTCTCTGCATACACATATTTCTGACTTGAATTTCACGGACTCTGTTCACTTGTTTTCTGTGGCAGTATCATGTGGTTGTAGCTTACGATTTAAACTACCTGATGGCATCTATAACTAAAAATCTATATATTTTTTTACTGTGATCATTCTTTCTCTGCATCCTTCAATTATATATGCTAGTTATTCAGAGCAAACAGAGGGAAATTGATGACCTAACATGAACTTACAACTGGAAGACATTTTTAAATATAGTATATAGTAATAAACTTTTCCATTTGGCGTTCTTACTTATCTCTATAAACAATCATAACGACAAACAAAACAAATATGGTAACTGCCATAAGTATAAAAATACGTTAAGTAAGTAAGCAACTTTGTTTACTTGCCAAGTGTAGTGTGTGTGTGTGTACTATATTGGGAATTCGGACAACACTAGTACATATATATTTTTTGCAGTGTTTGGCCAAGTGGCAGGTTACAGGTGTCCCATCACACCCCTGTGACAGTGTTTAATGACATACAACCATCCAGAGTAACAGTATGTGAGCTAAAGATTTTTTTGGAAGAGGACATCTGCAGTAGCTTCCAGTTATGCAATTGTATAAAGTTTGTCAAGAGAGGAGAGGATTATGTAAAAGTCTAAACACAGGAAAAGCAAAAATCTGTAATGTTTGATTTTTTATTGCCAGAGTCTTGGAAATTTTCAGACGTACTGTGTGTATTGGTTAGGCCATTCTGATCATTACAACTAAAAGCAACATTTAAAAGGCATAAATGTTGAAAATTTGTTAGCTTGATATTATTTGTGGTGTGAAACCTCTGTACATCAGCCAATACCAGGGTTCCCACAGAACTTGAACAACAGGGAAATTGAAGTTGGTGAGGGAATGTCTTTTTAAGTTGATGAATTTTCCTGAATTTGGGCAAGAGTCTGAAAAATGATGAAAAAAGAGTTTTACATAAAAAAAAGTAAAGGGAATATTGTTACAGGGTGGGCAGGGGGTGTGATCTCCAGGTGTAATCAACCAAGGAAACTACCCGGAGACTACACCAAATGTTAGGGGGAGGGGTAGAAAGGGGTGAGGTAGGGTGAGGGAAGGATAAAATTTAGACTTACAAAAAAATATAAAAATGAGCCTGCAATAAAATCTAACCTGCAAAGCCTCCACCGCGTGCTGTAACTTATACGCAGAAGGGCCAGCACGATACCCTGTACCCTAATACTTACTTTAATACCAGAAAAGGCTCATTTAAACCAAAAGTGAACAAGGAGTAGGGAAAAGAAGGGGGGGGGGAGGTCAAGGGAAAAAGGGGGGTTTATTCGCTCAGGGAGCGACAGGGTTTCGCGACCGCTTCATGGGTCTCACATATAAGCCATGCAGTGACGTTTTCCCTTATATTCCCATAAACTTAACCGAAACACTAAATAAGAGAGGGGTGATGTCTAGTGACAATGAGAAAAACCAAGCCTTAAAAAAAAAGAAGGGCGAGGTCAGGAAACAAATAATATAACAAAATTAATGGGTTATATTTAAATTAAGTAACAAAGATGTAAAAAAAAAAAGTTAATAATAAAAGAAGCACAAGACATAGATATTTAAGTTAGAGCTATGATTCATTAAACAGAAAAGTAGTGTTTCAAAAATAGAAAATAAATTTGGTTACATCAAATTAATTTCATTACAAAAAATATATAACAATGTTACGCCCAAAAGGATCAGGGGCAGAAAGCCCCCTTGCAAGGAAAAAACAAATTAGCTGTAGGGCTAACAGGAAGCCCTTCTCAAAATGAAGATACGTTAACCAAAATTATGTTGGATCTGTGAATCGAAAGATTAAAATTAGCTATAGCAATAGGACTAAGCCATTTGCCCCCTAGAGCTTAAATGAAAATTACACTAAAAAAAAAACAAAGGCTACTTTATTTATGTGTGTATATAGAAATATTAATTTTATAGCTAAATTGGCCACGATAAATAAGCTTTTAAAGAACTGGAATAAGAATTAATTTAGAAACCAGAGAAAAAAAGTCAAACGACTTTATTAGGGAAGGAACCCGTCAAATGAATAATATTGGGGAACATAACCTAGATCTTGGTTTCGGTCAGTGCAGTAGTACCAACACAACTCCACCATCGACGAACCCAACAACCAGCGGAGCCATCTACAAGCCAAGCACTACTGGTACCCATAACCTTACATTTAAATCTTTCTTAAGAGGTCAGAAAAACAACTCCACTGCAAAAATGTAGGTTCCTTTCCAAGTCGTCTTTAAATTATTTAGACCATAAGAAATCTAACCCCGATGGTCCCTCGGCCAGTGCTGATGTATAAAACATAATTACCTATGAAGTTGCAGCCCTGGTCTCTCGGCGCCTCCTACACCCTCGCACCTTGCGTGCAGCGGCCTACCTCATCTTCAAGCAACTGACCATTTGTTTACTAAAGTCTAGCTACTTAAAGGTATGGTCAGGGCCATTCTTTCTTCTAAGCAGGGACAAATGTCCCGACCATGTCCCGACAAAAACAAAGATTTTCAAAGAAAACTCATCATTATTTTGATGCCACAGCCTTTTCCCAGATGGCCCACCTCCGCCACGATCTCCACTCTGGTGCAGAGTGTTTCCCAGAGGTACTGGTTCCCCCCAAACCTGAGGAGGTATACCTCTGCACCACCAGTGCACGATGAGAAAGGCAAATCCCAAACTGGCAGTCCAACCCCCAAGGAACGGTTTTCTAGTGTCTGGGCTCTTACCATTCACCACACTAGTGCGGTGAGTGGGGGAAAATCCAAGGTTCCGTATGTTGTATGAGGTGTCATTATGGGAAGAATAAAACCCCGGTCTCCTTCCGTCCCCCATCTAGGGAGGGCTGATGTCTATGGGGAATGGATTTTAGGATACCGAAGTGATATTCTAAATGTAAGAGAACCAACTTGTATTCATGTTTACGGAAATAAACAAGGACGGTGAAGGTACTATCTTGTATCACCTAGGGCTTGCGAAAGGTATACACCCTATTAGAAACAGGTGGAGGTGACGTGCACAAAGCTAGAGGAAAGGCAGTATATCAATAGCAGCTGAACTGACTTCATGTTCCCTAGCTCTACTCTGCTCATCCAGAAGGAGACAGGTGTCAAATACTTGAAGACAGGTGCGGCCCGCTATTTATACTCCTCCGGCGGCTTGTTCCTTCTTTATCTGGCATAGGGGTTGTCTTGGAGAGAGAGATAGCAGGTGCAAAGTGCATACCATAGATCCTCTGTGAGAGTGACGTCAGTGGCCGGCGCAGGATCCAGGTTCATGTCTCAGCGCTCATACTAGTAGTGGCATCTGTACTCTGTGAACCTCAATGCGTGACTCCAGTGGCTCGGCCGGTGAATAATTATAATTGGCGTAGATCGTCCATCTTTTTCCTTGGGTAGATACAACTATTCCTGGCATCTCATTGGTGATGGTGGTGGCAAATCAAACTGCGCTGCAAGTGCCCCACGTTTGTTTGCACGGATGATTAGAAGTTGATTAATAATAATTAAAAGACGTCTTGTGTCCAACTTTATTTCTAATGGATTTATTTGTGATAATTCTGATTTAACTTCTGTAAAGGTTATGTGTCACCTAATAGAAACAAAACGGCATAAGATTTTAAAAGCTATGTTCATTATTAATGTTTCCTTGTACAAATTGTAATGGTTATTTTATAAAGACATCAAAATAACGTGCACAATAATAAACTTATTAGGGTTAGATGATCAAGACATTCTCATAACTAAATATATCATGTGGGATTAAATTTTTGCTTGAAAATGGCCGGGGGGCGTTAGGGATGCCTTTATCGGCCGAAAATGCAACGAGCTGTCTTGCACTATCAGAGGCAGCATGTTTTGAAGTGCTTCCACTTGCCAAACTGGTATCTTTGTTTATTAAAATGTTGACGAGGGGGGGGGGGGGGGGGGGGGGGGGGGGGGTTTGTGCTCATCCTTTTATTAGTTGCTGAAGGACAAGTTGATAGCTAACAACCAAGATGAACCATGCTCAATTCCCGGGGGTGTCACTTCTGAATTTTTGCATGTGGAAATTGTGACTGAGGATGTTAATGGTCGGTCGGTTTTCTCGGATATCTCCGGATTCTCCCGCCCTTGCATTCAGGTGCTGCTCCATACATGCCTCACTTCACCATCATCGATACTCAAGACTGAATGTTAAGAGCTGCCCAAGTCTTTACACACACACACACACTTTTTTTTTTTTTTTTTTTCATCAGTGATGATAGTATTCCACCAATCACATCTTTAACCTGCCTGCAATGTTTCCAAATTTAGCACACAACTCAGTTCTGCTGTAGAGTGAGAGTTGGCAGTCTGGAAAACCAGTGAGCACACACTCGTGACATGTGCAAGTGATCCTTTAAAATTGTGTGAGCACTCCTTACCAATGTCCAGCATTTTTGCGAGTTCTCTATGACTGCACGAGAGTCCGTTACTTTGTTAATGTATGGTGGTAGAGGCTCCATAACCCACTTGCTGTTCAGTTCTCCCTTTCAACTTTAAATGGTTTATGCTGATGGAAACATGGAGGTAGACACATTGTCGATTCACTGTAAACTTGAATATCTTCAAGCATTTCTGAAACTGTATTGTTTAATCTAACACACAACTTCATTGCCTTACCTAGCTCTCGTATTTCCAACATCATAGACTTTAGAGGTGCTTCATGCTGTTACTTTATTCAGATTGCTAACACCATAGAATGGTTGGGCGTGGTGGCCATTAGATGATCCTAATAGTATGATTTTGCTGATAGATGGCATATTGATTATATTCCTCTATTGTCCACAGTGTTTTTTACTGAATAACTTTCATAAATTTAAAAACTGCTATTCTTCATGTTCCAGTACTGATGCTTGTTTCTTACCTCATACAAGATAACCATCAAGGTGCAATAATTATTAGTAAAGGTTGCAAGTAGGTCACTAGACTACCAAAAATATATTAAAGTACAGGAATTCAAGTACTCACAATGTAGTATTCGCCAACAAAGGACGACAACCGCATGAAAAAATGTGTAGTCATTCTTTGTGCATATGTGTGCCTGTCGACGAGTACTACACTGTGATGCACTCTCCTTCGCTCTCTGGTTCTCGCTCTATCAAACTATCATGCAGTGTGATGTTCGCGAGGCTGTTTGCACAGTTCACCTGCCTGTCTGAGTCTGGCTGTCTACTTAGTAGAGGGGAGGAGAAGGGCCGTCAACAAACGGGACGCCAGTTGTTCTGAGAAATAAAAATAATAATTTGTAAATTGAGATGAGGTTGATACTGAGAAGAGGACCGAGCTTGGGGGTCACTACCCGACTTTCAGCTCCAGTCCCAACAACCAAGGGGGTAGGCCACACAGCCTCCAGACTACCCCTGATGGCAACGCAGATCACCGATGAGCAGAATGACGTAGCCGCAGCTCGTCCCCCAGCACCTAGAGGTCAGCCCTCGACCACTGCTGGGAACGGCTACACCACGACGGCCAACCTTCCACATTGAGTCCAGGTGCCCCGCGCCTGCCAAGCCAGCTCGGTATCAGGCAGATACTGAGAGGCTTCCTGGATACCACCCGTCTGCTTCACTTGGTCAAATCCACAGAATGCAGTGCTACATAAGCGGGGGTGACCACCAAAGACAAAGAGAACACCGAAAACAGTGAGTGAAACCACCACTCACAGACAGACTTAAGGACTGAGAGCTGTCAATACGCTATCCCATTTTTTTTCAATCAATAAACACGTACCACCGACGTACTCCTTTCTGTGAACTGTGCAGTTACGTACCTAAAGATATTTTTTGGATGCCAAAGAAGCGCAATACTCTCATCAAGGAAGCTTTCTCTAAGGCAACGCCTTCTCTTGCAATCGTATCAGCTGTTCTTATCTCTATTTAATTTTATAATTTGTCAGTGTGTTATTAATGGCCCATTAATTGCCATTTATAAAATGATGTGGACACTTGGACGCCCTAGTGACAGTACCACATATCATGAGTGTACAGAAGAAGTCACATGTGAAAAGAAATGGAAAGAAATGTTAAGATTTCTGAGTATGTCAACAACAATTTGAAGACTTTAATATTTCAACATACTTTGCTTTATGTAGAACCACCTCAAGAAAACTTAATATTTTGTTTGCATTGTGTTATACAATCAATTAATTTTTCTGTTTTCAAAGCAAACTCAAATTTAATTCAAATGTTGTATATAATTTTGAATTTTTAATAACTCATTTCTTGTTTTGTGTAGAATCACTTCAAGAAACCTAGAGTCTTACTGATTATGTAATAATAATCGCAAGCATCTTTTCTAATTGTCATATTTTGCATTGTGTAGAATCACCTCAAGAAATCACAAACCTAACAGAGACTTTCTAAACCAGACAATGGTTGTGATGAAATTTGCATAATATATATAAGTGCCAGTGACTTGTGTTTGAAAAGGGTACCCCTCTCTTTGCATCTTTCCTATTCTGATGTATGGTGGTGTTTTGCACAAATTGTTTATTAGTTAACTTCACCGCCAAAACACTCATTTGCAAAGCTTCACAGTCGGCTGAGACTACGGAAGCTCTCAGTTCGACTAAACCCCTTAGCTTTCTCTTACACAAGTTATATTCTTTCTGTGCGACACATAGGAGACCTAAGTAGAGGTAGTTTTTATTCTCTGCACCAGGCGGCCACAGCACGATATCTAGCTGACATGCCTTACGAGTGGGGCTTTGGGCAATTTTTATTATTTTATTAATTGCAATAATTTTATTTTGATTTTCCCCAAGGTCGAATTTTATTCAGTGTGCCGTCCACTATGTGATTGTATTCTTTCCACAAATTTAACTCTGTAACCTTATTGTATGAACCCAAGCCTTACAGTGGTTTTTGTAGGGCAGCACACATTAAAAAAGAAGGCTTCACAAGCATTCTAACACCGGGATATTCAACAAAACCCAAGAGCTTATAAAAAAAGAAGGCACCGAGCTTCATTTGCAGCCTGGCACATTAGTGCGCCAAAGAGAAAGAGAGAGAATGTCAGTTCACCATGCAACAGAGAGACAGTGATGTCTAGTCCAGCAATGCTTCAAAGAAAGCAAATAAAATAGACACAACCTGCGCCATGTGCCATCGAAGCAGCCAACTGACTGCACTGCTCAAGGTCGAGTACAAAGTATAGAAAATGCACATACCAGGGGTATTTTCCAGAAGCCAACTGGAGAGAAAAATTGTTCTTAAGGTGACAGTGTTACATTCCCTCAAAAGAATTTCTTTCTGGTCTCGTTCCTTCAGCAGCTGAGCCTTCGTCGCAATGGAGAGGGGGCGAATTGACGCATGATGTATTTCCAACAATGTTTAGTGACAGTGAGCATGCCTTGCAGCTTGATTCCTACGGAGGTTTCATCGTTACCACACATCTCGATACGTCAGATTGTACTGTTTACCAACGACGAAAATAGACGTTTCAGCCTGAAGATTGTATTATTTACCGACAGAGCCACCAAGACTATGTATTCAAGGCATTTAATACCACAGTACACCGCCTGATTGCTTTACCAGTATGTTCGGCCACATCTCGATCTCCAAGTCGGCCGATGTTGTCACGCCTAGAGGAAGCTATGCTATGGCTACCCCCTCTCCAGCTGACCGAAGGGATACACCAGCCAGAGCATGAATATGTGTCGCATCCCTTAAATGCCAGTCCGCTCCTGGCCATAACCACATTTGTGCCGAAGGTATGAATGAAATTAACGACTCGCGACTTGTCTTCATTCTCTGCACTGCATACCTTGCCAGAGATTGTGATCAGCCTGCCCTGTTCCTTCACGACACGCTCATGCCGAAGGAACATCCTGCTCCTTAGTCTCCACTGCAACTTGTCGGAAATATCCTTCTACCTCGCCTGCACCGCAGCCTTGTTCCTACCAACTTGTCTTCACCACACACTGTGCCGAAGTTCCTTACTATCGCTGTCGTATACACACTAGACACTGTGGCTCCTCCTGGGCAACACATAGTAGTAGTAATAGTACCTGTTCAAGTTAGTCATATAATGCTTGTCCACCCTGCCATTGTTAGCTTAAGACCAAGTTGCCTTCACCTGGCTTAGCGCAGCTTAATCTTCCTTAAGCTCTTGCTGACATTAGGAGGTAGTGTGACACCACCCTGTTTATTTTGGTCACAGTAATAAACATGATTTAACCAACTTGAGGGTATGTTTCCTGTAGTGTAATTCCTCTCGTAGTGGACTTCGGGTCTGTCCACAGGATAGTAGGTGACTGGGAATTTTATTCGGAACCGCAACACACCAATAGAGTACCCACACGCATCTTGGATGGCTACACATCCTGTGCACCACAGTGTATAGAACGGTAAAGTCCCGACACTAGGTACTCAGTCTCTTGAGGTTGAATTGCCTACTCAGTGGCTACTCTCCCCACCGCACTCCTTGCGCCAAAGTTAGTGTTTCCTGAGTTGGGGATACTGTTCTTCCTGAGAGACACTCGCCCACGTGCTGAGACTGTCCGCCGGCGAGACCTGACTCCCAGAGTTCACTGCATTTTGATTCAGAGTTCTGGGATAGGGATACTACCCTCGGCTGGCAAACACTGCACTTGTGTTGCCCTATACTGATGTACAACAAACCATCACCTGCTCCCCCGATTCTGTCCTCAATCCCTATGCCCGTCGGAGTGGTGTCCGAAAGAAGATTAGACAGGCACTGAACTGCCTCTGTGCATCAGCAGGAACTTAACCCTTCTTGGCTGCACTCGTGCAACTCTCACCAAGGGAACAAGCCCAGGCATTGCATCATCAACAACAGAGACAGTCTACACCAGAGATTCCTAAGGACTTCTTTGTAGCTCCTATTCGCCTTAGCGAAGAAACACACCCCGTTTTTGCTGCCTATTTATATGGACAGGACAAGTCCTTGGGGATCGCCAACCCGCGCTTTTGGGGATTTGAGCCGGCAGAACCAACCCCTGTGACCAGCACTACCTACGAGTTCCTGCACACTGACATAACCAATTCAAGCTCTAGCCAGACAGAGTTGACACAGGTTAAGCAGTCTCCACAAGTTATGCGTCGCCCAGAGCAAATCCGCTGAAACGCAAAGTCATTCTTAAGGAACCTGATTTCATGCCCTGCCACAAAGCTACTAGGCCAGTATTTTACACTGGACGTGCTCCAGTACATCATAAAGACTAGAACCATTTCAACCCCCCCCCCCCCCCCCCCCCCCCCTTGACAAAGGATGCATCTGATCTAGCACCCACCAAAGCACTTTGGACATGGTGGCGTCCCTCGATCAGCCTCAGGACATCACGTGTGTGTATGTGTGTTTGCGCGTGTGTGTGTGTATATATATTTGCCGCCTTTATATATATATATATATATTTATTTATTTATTTATTTATAATTTTACTGTATTTATTGTGCAAGGACTTGTAAATGTAATTGTTGCTATTGTTGCTATTTTTAAAGAGAACTATCCACTGCAGAATACAACTCCTGATTTTTCCGTTCTGGTGTGTTGTAGCTCCTAGCGTTGCTGCCGTACAGGCAGCCATTGAACACATTTTTCCTCTAGTCTATGAGTTTCGGAAAGAACGTACAAAGGAGGACTTGCTTGCATTGGAACTCAAACGACAAGGCATTAAGCGTAAATGTAGGTACTCGCACATTGAAATTGAAGATCGAGAGGACTATGCCGAGGAATTCAATGAAACTTCGGAGGAAGAGAACTATGACAGTGACAAGAGTTGGGATTGATTTGGTTGAATTTGTGTGAGTGAATTGCAACAATTTTGAGTAACGTGAGCAATTGTAAGAATTATGGATGTGTGTTCTTCTCAAGCAATCACAATTTTCACAGAATGGATTTTTTTTTTTTTAGTAAGTTTTCAATTAATAAGTTTAAATTCTGTTCCGCACATTTCTAAAATGCCTTAACTATGAATCAGATCACCAGTAGAGGTGGTTTTGTATTGGTTTTCGTATCGCGAGTGATTTGTTATTTATTACTGTACATTACGTATAGCTGTGAGTTGTATGTTAGTATGTAACGTTGCAAGTTAATTTTGCTAAGTACTAACTCAGTGGCTATAATATTTATTGAACGTATTGAAGTCATTTATTATGAATTAGTAATATCACCATGCATTGTGATTTGAAAGATAATATATAAAGGCATTACATTTGCCTTTGTCATCATTAGGTACCCAAGATTTTGGTATGCTTTCATTGTATGTTAGAAATAGTTTATTTTTGTGACCTTCAAGCTCTCAGTGCAATAAAATTTAATAATTTGTATTTAAAAATCATTCCAGATCATGCATTGTGATGACAATATTTTTGTGTGAACCATCAGTTATTAATCTGAGATGCACCATTTAATAAATTCATACAAAGGAAGCTAACTAAAAATCCAAAGAATTCCACACGAAAGAGAAAGTGACCTTTGCACCATATGTGTAAAAAAAAATTTTTTTTTTTTTTCAGGTTTTCAAAATTTTGTGAAATGTGTACATAAATATTTTGTTCTGCATTTGGTTTGATAGAGAATTTATGAGAATATTAGGAGAGGTGTGTCAACAATGAATAGCTCATGGTGACAGAGCACTGTATTTATTCTCTTATGATGAATCTCAGAATAATATAAATTAGTCTTAACTGGAACAATACGTTCATTATTATTTTTCTTGAAATTGTGTGTTTTATTTTGAAAGTGTTCTTAAGTTATTGCGTACTTTCTAAAATTTGGTATGTTAATGGACACTTTATTTTTGTGTGCCAAGCCTAACATATTTGGAAACATTTATACTGAAAATGAAATCTATGTTGAAATACTCATATCTTCATCAGGCAGGGAGATGTGAATAATGCTGCTATCTCTTGTGACTTGGTTGACCTTAATTGGTTCGGCAAGGGTAGTAGGTGTATTTATTTACATCTGTTCAGGCTCTTTCCAAAATGAGTGTAAGGTCTTTTACAAAAATTGGGCTTTCTTAATGTCACAGTGCTTTGTGTTGCAAATAAAAATTGTGTTCATTTAAACTTTGTGGTATCTAATGGCTATGTTTTTGCTTTGTGACTATAGTAAAGCCACCAAAAATAATTGTGTGTTATAAAAATTGTAGTGGTAGAACTTGTTGAAAGTCATATGTGTTAGTTGATGATTTAATTGTAAAAGCAAGTATGATTATTATTGTTTTTTGCACAATTTTACGGTACTATTAAGCTGAAATTATAATACCAGAAGTTGAGATAGTGGAAGTTCAAGATCAAACTATACCCTATATCACAAAATTATGTTAATCCTAAACTTAGTTTAAGCAGATTTATTACAAAGTCTTTTTGTTGGAAATATCATTACTTAGTAAAGATATCTTATTTGTTTGTAAAATTATATTTGTTTAGTGACTAATATTGTGCAAGAAATATTTTTACTGAGTTATATCAGTAATGAAGGTGATTTTTCAATTTTTCAGCTTTGATATTAGAGGTTCTTGCAGGAAAGCTACTTTGCAGTTTGGTATATCTTGCTTTATAGCATGCACGTGACGTTCCATGTTTATAGTGCATATAGTATGTTGACCTTAAATTCCCTGTTCTTTTAAACAGAATGTTAATTTATTTGATACAAATTTCGCAGTAACATACCCAAAAAATAATATACAGTAGTATATGAACACAGAAAATGTTGCCTTGTATAAGTATTGATTTACAATGCTTGAATTTTGTTCCTGCTCCGATACAAATGGGTGGAGTGTAGGTTATAGCACACTCTTGGAAACTTGGTCTGCTTTTAGCTACCAGTGATATTATTCTCTTCTTGTTTCTGGTGATGTTATGTTTGTGTGTGAAACAGTTCATTAATGTTTGAAAACTGTTTTTACCTGAATACATTTTCTATAGTTTATTTTATTTCCAAATGCTTAATAACTAAATGAGGCATACCAAAATGTTTCAGCTATTCTTGAATGGTTTGGTGAAAGCAGTGATCACATCTGATTGTTGGCAGTAATTAACATTTAGAAGTAGGACTCAGAAATTTCTTAGGTTTGGATACGTTTGTCATGTTCAGGAATTTTAAAGACTGCTATTCTGTTTATGTAGGTAATTGCCTCGTGGCAAATTTTTTTAAATTTATATTTATTATAGAAGCATATACCTAAACTAGTGAGAATTAAAGTCTCCATAATAATATGTAATAACCAAATGACTGAATTATAATTATAGATGCAGAGATGTAAAACCTGTTTTGCACATCCTAGTGTTGTCACAATTTTATTGCAGATAGGTGTGATGGGAGCATAATGACAAGTCTGTTTTTTGATGCATAATTTTTTTTTTCATTTGTTGGATATGTTGTAACAGTGAAGGATTTCAAATATTAACGGCTGTGTGGAATGCAAGCATTATGAACAGAGGAAATATAATGAATTTGTGATAAGAAGAATAGTTAAGTTTTTAACTTGTATGAAGATTTAGTTTTGGTGTACACAAGTTTAGAAAGACACGTGTGTACATAGCTAGCATGTTCTGTTTCACAATTATGCTTCAGTGTACTACTATCAGCCAAACTGGTGCATAAATTATCATCATGCATTTTTATAACATGTGCAGAATAACATAATTATGTATTTAACAGCACCCATTATTTTTTTTGTAGTGTGCTGTGTGTTTGGTAGTACAGTATATTGGTAACCAGTTTTTATTGACAGAATGTGTACAATATCACATAACTCTTGAAGAAGCCCACCTTAGTTACAGAATGTTTTGTAACTCTAAAATAATTTATAAAATTATTTTTTTGCACATTTTCATTTAAAAAATACAAAATTTGAAATGCCTATGTTTGTTTGCATGATTATTTTCTCATCTGTGTATGGCAGTGGTGTGCGAATGAATGTGTGTGTGTGTGTCTGAGGGAAGGGAGGAGCTGAAGTGTGACCTGTGTAGGTGTTCATTATTCTTCAACTATGTGTACCTGATAGGGCAGAGAATGGTGCATGACTAGGGGCATCTGACACTCGCGAAAAGAGTCCCATGCAGTTCAATATCTTAGGTACACATTTGGATATTTCCTTTACAGTCCATTCGTGGTTGCTTCCAACTTTTCCGAAGCCCTGCTAAAGTTCTACTTCCAGGATATTTCCCCGCCTCATGCAAACAAAGCTTAGCTGTGTCTAGAAAATTACATCAAAGGGACAGCCCACTGCATTCATGCGCACTCAGTGTAATAATTTTTTGCATAAGAACTATTTCTTACTGGGTATTACCAACACATCTATTGTCTCCCTGTTTTTGTGTATATATGTTAATAAAAAATTGAAAATAATGTAGTTATAAATAAAATATAAGTTAAAAGTTCAATTTAATAAAAATAAGGTATTCTTATGGTAACAAAAGTATTAAACACTGTTGATACTTGGCATCTAGTAAACCACCAATCACGTCATGCATGGGGTAATTTTTCACAAAGGTTTAATTCAAAAAGGGCGAAGAAACAATGAATAGACTAATAGTTATTTACTGTGTCTTTTTGCGAGTACTCATTGTAGGATTCAACTTGGCCAGTCAGAATTAGGTAATTTTGCAGGCAGGTACAAATATGTTTTCCCTTTATTTTAAGTGAAGAGTGAAAAATGTTTCACTGTGTTAAAAATGAGTTTTTTATTTAGGACCATTTCACACAAAGGCAACTATCGCCGGATAATAATTGCCCAGTTTGTGATTAGCATAAATGTAAGTGTTCAAACTGAGAAACTATGGTTGCTGGTCAGTTGCCAGTCACCTGTAGTTGCTCACAATGATAGTCGTCCGGCAGAGCAATTGTGACCGTGCTGGCAATACGTGTGTTTGTATAGTATTATCATTGGGTATTTAATATAACAATTAGTGTTGAGCTGGTACTGATATCCTATTTTAAAACTGGCCAGTATTAAGAATATCAGAATCACCTGGACTGACCTTTCATAAAGAGATACTGAACAAAAATACTTTTGTAGGAGCTTTTCTTCTTTTTTCTCCTCCCCCCGCCTGCCCCCCCCCCCCCCTCATTTGTTAACATGTAATTGTATTAACATAAATTTGGCATCTTATTTGGGTTTTGACTCAGACGAGTATTTTGGTCTTTGTGCGCTGCTTTGGCTTGCCAATTTTTAAAGAAACATAATGTGTAACTAAAAAAGCATCCATTACAAGCAATGAAAGAAGGCTGGTCAACCTCTTAATTGCAAACAACTGTTTTTACCATTATGGTTAATGAACTTTTAATGCTGATTTATTGAGAAGTATGATCTAATTCGAAAATAAATTGCCCTCGTTGCAATTTCCGAGAACCCACCGTTTTTGTGCGAAGCGTCCAGAAAGCTTCTACTGTAGTGATACAGTGCTACCTAAACACATCTATGGTATGTTGCTATGCCCAGTGCACAAATTATGGTGGAGTAAACTTTTAATGCTTACTGTAAAAACATGTACCATACAGCAATAAAGCTTATAGTACTGAAGCTGCCTGTTTGTTTTTAGTGACAGTCAGCATGTAATTCCCTGCAAGAAAGTTTGGTACTGTGTACGCACAAAGTTTGTTAGTCAAATTCCGCTCCATTCTGTATAGTAACGTATTGGTTTGGTACAGTTGAATTTTAATTAATCAGTGAAATTTAATTTTAATATTGTAAATAATTTGCCATAAATTGGACAAATCTGTGAAACTATTTTCCAGTTAGCAGCAATAATGGAAATAAGGCTTTATGAAATATTTGTAAATGCCTCGTGTCTTGATGTGGGAAATACATCCAACCTCACTCAACTTCTGATTTGAAGTGCCACATTGAGAGTTCAGATCCTTTACGAAATGAATGAAAACTAGGGGCTATGTGTTATCAAGACGTGTGCTTCAACTTTGTAAGTTTAGTGATGATCTTCAGAAGCTCCATTATCAAGTAAGTTTTATGTAAAACAGGAATTTGTGATAAAGTTATATCAGCTGTATCAGAAATGTTATAAAAAAAGATTCTTTTAGCTTCTTCACACAAATGAACTAAGGAAATAAACTGATCGCAAAAATGATTTGCACTGATTTTGTCAGGTTTTCAGAGTTCATTGTACTGGTATTCAATATCTGCTGTACCAAGTATCAATTTGTATCAGTATTGGTAAAATTCTGATTTGTCTCAGCTCTTGTGACAATATAGTGAAACCGGTTTAATAAAAACCTCGAGGAACCTGAACTTTTGTAGTTTGTAGAAATGGGTGTTTGTGATAACATGATTCAGCACATTGGAAAATAAGGCATTCTTATTGCCAGTAGATTTGACATCACATTGGAATACAAATTAACAAATTTTTTTTTATACATACATATTAACAGTATTCACATTTCCCTCCAAAGATAAAGAAAACAACTTAGTTTTAACGAGAACTTTGCGTTACTTTTGTTTTTATTAACAAGGTTTCACTCTACTTCTTAAATATTTCCTTTAAGTACAAAAATAATAAATACTAATATGTGTGGAATTGCTGAAGAAGAAATAAGTTATGTCCGTGTGTGTGCATAAGTGTTAATATTTTGGTTTAACTGTTAAGCATACCTCTCGTAAGTGTTTCTCATTTTCATGTTAGTTTTGCAATAGTTATTGACATTAATTTTCATTTCGCAGGAAAAAAAGGTCACATTTTTCTTAACACTATTTAATGTAAAGTATATATTTTTTGTGTGCTTGTACTTCTTAAATTTGTTGGGATGAAAAATCTTGGTCGTGTTAATATTGTTGATTTTAAGCCAAAGAAATGTGCTGGTGAACACGTATGCTACTACATATCTGTTTAGTAGATGAGACAAACATTAATTTGCTTTTCTTCGAGATGTGAATGTTTGCTTTTGGTTCCGTGTATTCGGCAAATTAGAAGACCATTTTAGATGCAAGTTACTTTCAAGTGGCTGCCTTTAATTAGGCTGAAAGGCATTAAATAATTTACTTTTACAATAGCAGTGATTGGAAATCTTTGGGAAGGTTAAGTGGTTATAATGTGCTTAGTTGTTACAAACTGTGGTTTCTCTAAGTAATTAGAGACAGGTTTGATGTGTTTGTTAGATTAGTAATCTTGTGATATTTTTAGACCTACGTAAATATAAAAATGTTGAGATGAAAAAAAAGATTTGCTACGTCATTACTCTGCGATATTAAAGAAGCTGGAATTGACTCGTGAGATATAACATTACCTTTTCCTATCGGAGTGTAGAAATAGGGATAGTTTGGTATGTTGCAGCATAGAACACCACCGTAATGGAAATGTTCCAAGACTAACCACCCTGATGAAAATAGTGCATTCATAGTTCTGGCTTTTAGTAGACAAGTAATGCTAGTTTCGGAAAGTTAGTCGTTTGTGGTATCATTCTCATTTTCTTAAATGTTGACTGTGAGTTACTGGAACTTTGGTTGTATTCTTCTGAAGTAGAACCCTCCGCTAATGTTCCCATTGATAACATTTTCCCATCGGTGATGCAGGATTTTTCTGGTTCCAGCAGTTTCTCCACAAGTATAATGCTAAAAATTTTCCTGGAATATTTTCACTTTCTCATAATGAATGTAAACTATTCATGTAATTTATCATCATCAAACTATTTCATATAACTTTGATTTATAATTTATTCCCTAACTTATGTACATGTTTCATTTACATTTACTGTATGTAGTATTTACTGTATTTGATTCTTCGCATGTGGGAATCATGTTGGATGATGCCACATGTTAGCCAGTTTTCTCTGGGATCTGCCATTTCCCCCCTGCTCTTGCGTTCTGGCACTGTTCCATATTCACCTCATCCAGGATGGTTAGCATTAGGGAAAATGGGGAGAACTTGAATAGTCTGGGAATTTTACATTTCTGGAAAAGTTGTCGAAATATGTGCGAATTTTATGAGGTCAGGGAATTTACATAAAATTTGTAAAACATATTTGATAACAGATTAAATATTGAATCACCGGTATAGCACTTATACTGCATGCCAGCTTGCGAATTGTACTGGGCATTTGTTGTGGGAAGATTTCAACACTTGGAGGCCATTGCCTAAGGTTACGCACCTTTGTCTGGTCTGATAAAATACCAAAAGTAGAAGAAGGTAATTTGCTGATGGAAAGGCAGTGGTACTCTTTCTCACTATTAGAGACATGTATGAAGCAGGTAGCAAATAATTATTTAGCTTGTTCTGAAACAAACATTTTAACTAGAGGTTTGTTTTGGCATTTCCAATTCCATTATGAGTGGTGTTCTAGCATAGTTTCCATCATATTTTTCTCTGTGCATGTTTAAAAAAAGTTGGTGTAAATTTGTTATTTAAGGAGATGAGCTATTCAGCACTTGGGACTTTTATCACAGATATGATTATTGGTGACTAGAAGAAGTTATAAATTACTTTTCAGAATGTTTTCTATCTGGTGTCATTGTACGAAATGATTAGTTATGTTCCTGTCTTCAGAAGTTCATCATTTTGATCATGCAAGACATAGTTAATTTTAGTGTGACATTGTGTAAATGTGATTTCATTTTGTACTGTCAACACTGGCTTGTGCAAAATGAGCTAGGTACATAACATTAACAAGAGATTATATAATATATATATATATATATATATATATATATATATATATATATTCCTCCGAACTCTGCATACTCTGCATCTTTCGGGTCAGTTCCCTCCAACTACCAATGATTTCAGTCTCAAGCTCTGGTTGTTGTCTCGTAAAATCTGTTGGCTATTCAGATTTTGTAGATAGTTGCCAAAATGCTTGTAAAACCAAACAGCTGGACATACAGACTGTAATTTGCAAACTTGCAAATAATTGAGTGGTAAATACATACAGTGTAGTGTTGAAATGTAGTGGTATATAATACGTGTACCTCTGTTTTCCGCTGCAGTTCAGTGACCTTGCTGTACAGTTGGCAACTTTTTTTGTTTTGCATTGAAGTTCTGTTCAGTGTGGCCTTGCTATAAACTATACTAGTTACTAATTTGCTGAAATCAAACATCTTGCACCCCAATATTTTTACTGTATAGATTGTGTTGTTAGTAGCTGATTATCAATATTGTTGGTTTAAGTTGCATTTCTTAATATAGTATATAGATGTTCAAAATGTGTTTTCAGGACACTGTTGCAGTATTTATTTACAGTACTTTATAATGTGGATACCAGTTTCATCATTACCCCAGGAGGAGTTACTATGGTGGTTTGGCATGTAACACCATTCTGCAACTCCCACCAGTGGAAACCTGGTTCAATGTCACTTAAATGTTTGCACTTGGGAAACATTATGGACGTTCTCGTTGGCCAGCTAGTTTTTTCACGGCACTCCAGTTTCCAGTGTTCGTGCGTTCTGCCGCTGCATCTCTACCTCATTTCTCTCACTGGCACTCAAGACCTTGCTCTTTAGGGCAGACTGAAACCTCCCAACCCAACTCAACCAGTCTGCTCAGGTAACCAGACTGCCCACTTGGCCAGGCTGGTTTCAGTTGGCACTTACGAACGAAGGCTTGAGCGTTAATGAGAATGACATGGGTTTGATTTCCTAGTGGGACCACACGTAGGTTTTTACAAGTGGGAAACATGTCGCATATTGCAGTTGCCTTGAGCGTTTTCCTAGGGTACTGGCTACTTTTGGGTTTTAAGGTGTGTAAAAAGACTCTGTGTACAGTTAAAAAGCCATTAATAAGTTAGCTAAGGAAAGGGAGTAACTGTTGTGCATTAAGTGAATGAATATGAATCTTTAAACACTCCTATGTTCCAAAAACCTAGAACTAAAAGGATGTTTTTAACTATGTCCTTCGGCACCCATTTTAATGGTGACGTTACTGTTTCCTTATTGTTTGCAAGATAATTATTTTCTGACAGACAGAAACTGTTAAAGGTATTTGAATATTAATAATCAGCTACCCAATTGAAAGTGATGTAATGTTAAAGGTAGTTTTCTGTGTTTTATATTTTTTGGTATGCTCTTGGTTTAATAATCATGCATGTTACTTATGCACATCACATAAGTTGCAATTAGGTACAATTCATTGGTTTTTTTTCTGTTCTTTCCTTTTCTTCTGTGCTGGTACTTTGCTAGTTGAGAATGAGTTGATGTTTATGTTTTGTATATAATTGTGTATAGTTATGTATCTAAGCTTCATGGTTTTGAAGCTACTTGGTGAAAGTGACTGCAAAGAAGTTGCAGCATTGTATTAAAATATTTGTAACAAATTGTATACATACTTGCTAAGACTTGAGTTGTATTTATTCCTATGTTCAAATGTATGTACGTATGTAATTAGAATTGTTACCAATACATAATGTGTATTCAGAGTAAAAGAATGTTATTTGGAATTGGCAGTCTAATTTGTCTAACGTTGTTCATGGGAATGCAGAAGTATTGTCCATGTTACACTGCCAATTTGTATAGAATAGCTTGAATGTGTAAACTATTGTTGTACAACCCCAGAGACTTCTCTGAATGAACTGAAAATGTGATACTTATTAAAGGTATCTAGCAGGACTTCTTGAACAGAAACATCTTACGAGGTTTACTGTTGTGGGTTATTTAATTTATTGTAATTATATTATTATGATAGAAGCAAGCTGGACCTGATGATCGTTCGTCACAAAAACACCAAATCCAGTTATGAGTATTTAATGTGGAGAAATTGTTTGTGTCAGCATTTCATACTTTTTGCAGTGAAAATGTGCTGTATGACTGGAACAGTGCAAGTGTTTTGGCCAATTGTGTTTCCTGACAGCCACATATACAAATTATTCAATGTTGTGAAATTGATAACTATTTTCTTTTAAATTTGTTCGTTGAGCATCCCTTCCCATGTTTGTTACATGAATTATTATTTTTTTTTGTAATAAACTGCAATTTTGTTTCATGTTCTGATACAAGACAGTTCATTTACCTAGTAGTTAACGACATATGACTTTTGAGTTGTAATAGTTATGCAAACATTTTTCATGTGGTGGTAAATTAATGTATGCATATTCTTGATCTTATGGTCACAAGTATTTCCCATTAAGTCAGCTGAATTCATCTGAGCCACAGTATGTTATGTAATAAGCCTTGAACATTTTTCGAGATTATTTTTAATAATACTCTTTACCATTTTCCTTTTAATAAATATTGTAGTTATTGTTTTGTAAAATTAAAGGTCCATGTTGATCTGTAGTAGTAATGTAAATGTGTTCTTGTGTCTTTCCAATTCTGTTAAATTGCTATACTATATTACCAGAGTATGTTGCAAATCATTTCAGCGACAGTAAGAGGTTAAGTTTCTTAATTAGTAATGGTGCAATTCAGTAATCATTATCTATATGTATGTTGGTAATGAATGAAAGATATTGGCATGTATGCATGTAGGTTATGTTGTAACTAAATAATTTTTAACTTTCAGGTCATTCGGTCCACTAAGTTTAACAATTAAAACTGCAGATAAAATATCTGGACATTGTATTGTCTGAATTTTAATTAGGGAAATAAATGTGCTGACAGAAAATGAGAAATACTAAGCAATTTTGCAATTTCTAATATGCACAAAGTTTTATATCAGCTGCATGCAGTATACAGTGAACTTGGAGGTATTATAAAATGCATGTATGTTTTGTATTAATATTACTGTATCATATTTTAATATGCTGAATAAAAATTTGTGGTTGGTATATCATATTGTTAGTTTATATACCAAACACAAATTTCTGTCATGTTGTAGGAATGGCATTGGTCAATCTAACAAATTCATTTCTTGCATTGATCACAAACATGTCTGAGTTTTAATCATTTGAGTTTCAAATGCTTATTTTGTCAGAATAAAAAAAGGATAAACGTTAAGGATATTTGCCAACATTTTGTTTACTTCCATTTTTGCCTTGGCAGAATACTACTACTTCGCCAAATGTGCCACTGGCAAGGAGTGATATCTGAGTGCTACCATAGTTTTGAGAGGGGTTGACAGACTCAGAGTAGGACAAATTCTTTTTACTGTTCGCCATCTGTAAAGGAGCTGTACATCTACCTGCCCACAGATTTGTGAATTGAAACCCAGGACGGTGGCTGAGCAGTTAGCCTGCTTGCCTTCCACCAAGGCAAACTGGGCTTAATCCCCGACCGGGTCACTCCAGATTTTTGCAAGTGGGAATGGTGCCAGATGATGTCGCTGGCCGGCGGGTTTTCTCTGGGATCTTCCGTTTTCCCCACTCCTTCATTCTGATGCTGCTCCATTCTCACCATTTCATTCACATCAGTGCTCAATACCTCATTAAGAGCCACCCAAATCTCTTCACTCACTCACTGTGCTGTACTGGTCATCTGCAGCCTAGTGCTTTTATCCCTTCCTGAGAGAGAAAGGGACAAATAAATAAGAAAGTAAGGGGCCAGTGTGATCTTGTATGGTTTACATTTTTTCCAGATGCATGCTTGTCTCGGTCAAGTAGTAACTTATTTAATTGCGTAATGGTTGCACCATAAATTTCAAGTCCTGAAAAGAGTAAAAAAAAATTACTACATAGAAGTTACAGTTTTAGAAGTTGCAGTTTTTTTTTTAGACACTGCAGCTGAGCCAGAACATGTAGGAATGTGCCCTACTCCAGACACCCTTCATCTAACATTCATAGGGAGGGTGATTTCGTCAACTTCCCTATTACAAAGTGTGCAGGGTACAAGTCGAGGTGTATCAAGCCGACACAGGCTATAGCCAAAGACAACCAAAGTGCTTTTTACCACAAAGGGTGCAAATTTCATCCTGCATGGAGGCTGTCTTTTTTTCTCACCAGGTGAATAAATATGATATGATGCAAGGATGCCAAGGTAGTTGCTAGGTAACAACTTCCCCTTTTGCCTGGAGTGATGGGCAGGAAGAGCCTTTTCCCACCAGATGGCCTAGAGAGAGTGGATGCAAGAACATGACACTGGGGAACAATTTCCCTGTTTGCCAGGCACAGAATGCTGCATTAGTTGCTTGGCAACCAGTTCCCTCCGCCCCTTCATAATGCGTGTTAAGGTAGGAATCAATATTGTGCCAAGTGTGCAGAAGATGGCCAAAGATAAAGTGCTTCCTCTCTACTGGCATGGTATGTAAGGGGAAGAAGTAAGGTCATGCTGCGCTGACTGCTGAGCGATTGCAGATAGGAGAGAAGGTTGATAGGCAGTACATTTTTTTGGATGTTTGGTTAAACGCTTTAAGGAAAACCTGTGCCGTTTACAGGGAAAGGATGTCCAGTGCCTATGTATTGAGAATATAAAACGTCAGATAAATTGCAAACAGATCCTGTTAATATTTTATGTAGAGGTGGGTCCAAACCCCATTTTGCAGATATTAGCAATACCTTGTGGCCGATCCCGCAAATAATTCAGATAAAAATAATTTCATGTGTAATTGTTTATGTTGTGTCTAAGTAACTTTAAAATGAGCACAAAGTCTCCAGGATGTGGAAAAACATGTCAATAAATACAAAGAAAGTTACATACAATTCCTTATACAATGTATACACTATAAATAACTGCATATGACAGGACAGTATTCAAGCACAGTCTTTTCCCGCCCACTAATGTTTACATTGCAGTTTAACACTTTGATTAGTTTATTTAAAAAATTTCACTTTCAAACTCCGGGGCACTATCTAAAACTATTTTTTGCGTTTAATGGTTTTGTGATGTAAGCAGCTGGCTACAATCACCAATCTCGCCTAATAGTTTCAAATGCCGTATTTGTCAAGAACCTAACCACAAACACAGATGATGAATAAAGATTGCAGTGTTTATAAATACTGCACCCATGTTCGGAGCGTTAATTACATTCATTTGCTTTACATATAGGTACTATTTAGTTTTGTCATATGAACAATATTTTTGGTTAGAGATGTTCTATTATAATTAAAATACATGTAGTTATGATTCTGCCCATGAACGAGCACCATTTCGGCTCATACGTACATAAAATTATAAACATTTGACCTTGCTAGTAATCAATTAATGAATTTTATCATGCTTAGAACAAAATATCAATGTACAATGTGGGAGCGATAGATAAATATACAGTTGATGTTTACGTGATAGAAAATGTACGACAGTGAATATTATAGTGGTGAAACTTTTTTTTTACAAATGAATTTTAACCACCTCAAAAGCAGATACCAGTATTATAAGTTTAATTACATTTTATTTTACGAATTTCACAATGTATGGCTTATATAGAGGTAAATATGTAGCAACACCAAAGCCACCAATATCAGTTTCCATTTAATTTCAAGTCACCTGTTACTAAAAGATAAAAATAAAATCAAGAAAATAGTTTTTCAGTTGCAGAAATAAATTATTTGTTTGTGAAAACATGACCGGCAGGATAACTAAGTGCAGTCATTTCCATGACTGAATCATTTGGGTGGATGAAACGATTTGGTTCGACCATGGCCGATTGTAACCGATAGTGATTTTGGGGTAATTGGCCAATATATCGGTATCGGTTCAGACCTAATTTTTTGTCAAGTGTATAACCAATAATTTGTGTAATAATCACACCCCAAATTTTGAAGAAAATTTTTTGTGTAAACGTGTTACCATTATGTAACTAAATATGATGCCCGGTGCAATTCAACCAATTGACAGTAGTAGTCCCAAAGATCTTTGCTATTGTATGAAACATGTGCCATTCCAGCAGAGCAACACACTAAACTTCTTAGTTTGCATCAGAGGTGGCCAAACTTATTGGCAATGTGTTGTCCACTTTCGGTCATGGTTTGCCATGCTTAACACTATATTTAGCTGAATATAAGATAAAAGTTTTATTCAGGTTTTCAGTTCCAAAAAGTTTACAGGTGATCTTATTTTTGCCTACCTACTGAAATATTTTGGGGTTGATGTTTTCCCTCAAGTATCAGTAGGTGATGGCCTATGTTTTGTTGACTACATGTACAGTATGTTTCATTACTGGACAAGCTATAAAAAAGAATTTAAAATGTTAAAAATAAGGGCTTGTGCTAAGAAAGTGTGACTTCCTTAGGTTTAAATGTTTTGGAGGGTTTTTGTGATTTTGAGATGTATTATAAACTGCAATGAATTCAGCCATGCTAAACCATTAAGTGCCAAGGTGAAACAACCCTGTTAAATTACTTAACCAAATAATTTGATGCGAGAGAATTTTTCCTATTGGCCTAAGTAAAAATTAGAAGGGGGGGGGGGGAGGAGGGGTGGATTATTTTTGAGGTTGTATATTTGGTTAAATACCGTAAATATTTTGTGTTATGTAAATAATCTAATGAGAAATAGACTTAATTGGTTTTCGATGGGATGGAAATATATAATGTTTTGGGGTTGATCATATTCTTATCATATAGCTTGGACAAAGCTGAAACCAATATAGCATGTTACTTCATTGCTAGTTTGGCATTATTAAATGACTTATTTGATAATAAAATAACTACATTTTGTCCAGAGTATGTCTAGAATATGCAACAACAGTATTTCTTGATTTTGTTAGTTGCAAATTATTTGTTTTTCCTATTGCAACTAGATCTTTCCAAATTCATTCCAGTTTGATATATAATTTTTTATGTGGTCTATTTTATCGTTCACATCTACTTTATGGAAGGTGCAAAAAGTTTAAGAATTTGTTAATGTTTTTTTAAATTATTTAATATAATACTATATGCAGTATAGATTTCATTTTTGTAAACTATCACAATGAATCAAAATATTTGCAAGTTCTGGTTTGTGCACAGAATTTGTGGGTTTCCCCCCCCCCCCCCCCTCCCTTTTCTGAAAAAATTGCACAGTAATCAAATCGTGATAATTTTTTGTATGAAATGAAAATAAAATGAGGGTACTTTCACTAAATGGAAACAATAACAAAAAATAATTTTATGAAAACTGCCTTAAGGAAAGTTGAACAAAAATATTAACTGTCCTATCACTAATTTCTGCACATCTCATTTATAGTCAATGTCAATTTCAAGAGTTATGCTTTCACATTTGTGTGAAAATGTGTTGTACACAGATGACTGCGCTCTCAAAATCTGCATACTTTTGAGTTTTCTAAATACGGACTGCACAAAATAACTTCAAATTTTATTAATCACATGGCTAAAAGTAATGTGTAATATAAGGGGAGTTATAATGAACTCTGTTATAAATAGCAGAAATGTAATACATGTGAGAAATGGTAGGATCTGAGTGAATTGGTGTATATAAGGAGGGGAAAAGTAATTAAGGGAATGTAAAATTGAGGCCCTTCTGTACCAAGACTAACTCACTGGTTTCATGATACATGTACACTTGGATTTAGAGTTTTGTTGTCCGAAAACTGGCTGTAGAGAACTTGTTTTCCCTTTTGTAGGTTGGCAGGGCATAGGGTATTTCTTAGCACACTTCCTGAAATCTTTTTGGCATAATTTCTCTCAGTGCTCTGTAGTCTCACGTACAATAATAAATTATTCCCTCTCTGCTACTGCCCATTAGAAAGTAAGGAAGGCAGTGATGCTGCATGAATTCAGAATATCTGGAAAATTATTATCAGTGCTTGGATGTGCCAAAAATGTTGATACATCCTTGGAAACAGAAGGTATAGCGACATAACTGCTACATCTCAGACGAATGGGTTCAGTCATTTTTTATGTTGTGTTTGGTGCTATGGAGCTGGGAGAGGGGGTTCCAGGGGTACACGGTAACAATCCCCTTGCTTCCCCTTTCCCATAAATATTATTGCTATGTCATGTGGTTCCTTAAAAAATTAAGCAGCAACAATAATCGTGGTTCCAGCGAAATTTCAGTGTTAACACTATATTTGTTTTTTGAATTGCACTTGAATGAATTTAAATCGTTATGTAACGTTCCCTGTTTATCTGAAGTCAAAATAGATGGGGGTGGTATCATTTTGAAAATAATGAAGAATTATTGTGCAAATGAAAGTGTTTTAACTAAATGCGCAAAATAAAATACCGTAAAATTGTTCTTGATAAGTTCAAAATAGTGCCATATTTTTGTTTTCATTGCACCGTACAAATGTTTTAAAGTTCACAGACTGACAACAGATATCCTGTGAACAGTGACAGATGGTGTGTTTGCTTTTCTTGTTCGTCGTATTTTTTTTGGGTGTAGCGGGACTATTAAATGAAGACTTTGTGCATGCTTAATAACATATTCTCTGATACAGTACCTTTTTACTTTACCTGCCTGTTTCCAGCAGCCTTTTTAAAATTGTTTGTACTTTATTTGACTCGGGGTCTGAACCTGTTACCTCGCCCCTGTTGCAGCACCACTGCCAATGTGGATTATGTTGATGCAATGTGTGTATTGGCTGGTTCACTTGCGCGGAGTTTCGTGTGGTGCGCTGTGCTGTGTTAATTGGGTTTGATATAAATTTTTACTTTCATGACATTCATGCTACAGCCTACTTTTTTATTGTTTTCGTAGGCCTGCAACAATTTTTTACTTAATTTTTGCTGCAATTATGTAGATTATTGGTAACAATTTTTTTTTGGTTCCTCCAAATGAATGATGTGCCCATACGAAACAGGTGTTGCATAATCGAGGTCCGAGACATTTCTTCGATTTTTTTTTTTTTTTTTTTTTTTTTTTTTTCCAGTAATGTACACCATGAACTGTAAAAATTGGAGTTTTGAGGTGTACCTAAAACTAATGACAATTTTGGGAAAATGTGTTTTTTACAAAGTAGTGCGTGTAAAGTAGTGTTTTTGTTCTGTGTTTGCTGATACCAGAAACTGCTTTACCCACTGTTTCAAACACCGAACACATTTGTGCATTATCTGTGTCACTGTGATTCCCGACACATGGTATTTACATTTGACTGCATGAAAGGCTGTCTTTATTTCCAGGTATCACCAATGTCTTTTTCTACAATTGTTTATATGTTGACTTGCAATCTTCAAACACACAACAGCATGGAAGTAACAAGAACTTCACAAGTGTATGCAGAAAGAGCACTGCAACAGTATGATAGATACAGTGGAGATGATAGAAAGCAAGAAAACTTATATAGAGAAATATTCCTGGACAGGCAAAAGGCAACAGCGTAGAGCAGTGCCTAAAATAAATGAAAAGGGGTCTGGATGAAAGGAACAATGGTTTGACACATGTTGCTTAGACTAGTCAATGTAACTTTGGCATGTGCTAGGCCAGGCGCGCTCTGGTAAACAGTTACTGGTTTTGATTGGACTTTTTGCCAGACACTAACACTGGTTAGTTTTGATGTACGACTCGGTACAAAATCAGCGGTAGGTGGTACTGCAATCTGTCTGGCTACAACCTTTTGCCTGTTGAGATAGGGGTGACTTACCAGGGTACTCAATCACCGGTCTCCTGGCCTCTGATGTAGGGGCAGGTCAATTGGGTCCTGCAGTCGCCTGGGTGGTGCTGGCTTAAGAGTTTCCCTACAGAGAGGTACAGTATTTTTTGCTCCACTCTGCGGCTGCACGGCTGCACTGCTTCTGAAGTAGAAGTTGGAAATGCCCAACCTAGTGTCACTCCCAGTGACTAGGGCACAAACTGCAGGATGACTATGCCAAGCCTAGTGTGCGTATGGTAATAAACAGGAATAATGTCTGAAGAGGAAGGCCTCTCCAAGTGATGGGGGGGATGAGCATGTTCCTGTGAAATGTCTCCGCCAAGTACAGAGGGGCTAGTAGTGTACACCTGCTTAGCAGCAAGGAACTTCTCCTTTTTCTCCTCCCTTTGAACTCCTAGCCTCTCTCCGAATGGCATAGTGGTAGCAGTGACACTTACTCGTAACCGGCGCCAGCAGTTGATGGTACCCCAACAACAGTTGATGGCGCTAACCCTGTGCTGCTATGGTTCTGCACCTGGGTTCACTAACCTAGAGCAGTGGGTTGTATGGGCAATCTTCCTACTACTGTGGTCCAGCCTGCAGTCACAGGCAAAATACCTCTGTCAGCACTAGCGGCGATACAACCTGAGGTGACTGGCCTACTTCTGTTGGATCAGTACCTAGTGGTTGTGGCTCTACCTTTCTGTACACCGAGGTGCACAGAACAGGTAATCGTCGAAAGTGGTTTGTGTTGCGGACGTACAGATTCCTGAAGGGGATCTG
Organism: Dryococelus australis; assembly: GCA_029891345.1. Lineage (NCBI taxonomy): Eukaryota > Metazoa > Arthropoda > Insecta > Phasmatodea > Phasmatidae > Dryococelus > Dryococelus australis. The sequence goes on along the minus strand of CM057006.1, from coordinate 67,811,789 downwards.
CAGTCCTATACTATGGATTGTACAGTTATTAAAACTCGGTTGCTTGCTTGCTTCGTGTAAGGGTTGAGTACCTAGTTGTCGAATGGATTTACCTCTATAATATATTCACTCGTAGGATAGGATTAAAATTTATTATGAATAATAAATACTGGTGATACGTACTCTTACTACTAAGCAAAGTGTGGACGAAAGTAAGCTACGCTTGACAGGTGGAGGTGACGTGCTCCTAGGCTACTCCAGTTTAGAATGACTTAGACGGGGGCTATAAAAATAGCTCTGGCTCAGATACTCTACCCTGGGGTTGTCTGGATGAGACCTTATAAAAGGGACCACTACCAAAACGACAGTGGGTGTAGTTCCCATTAACCAAGAAGTAGCTGCGGCTGTTGAACTAGGAGGATCAAAGCGGAAGTGTGGAGTAAAGTCGAGCAGGCTTCTGGTGTTGAACTTCTGGAAGCTGGTGGGTGTTGAAGCCTCTGGAGCTTCTGGTAAATTGTGGTGGAAGTCTGGAGCTTTTGGTCATGGTGGCGGCTGCTAAAGATCTCTGGAGTTCTTGGAGAGGACCGTGAGGGCTTAAGATTCAGTAGAGAGCCCCAGCACAGAAGTGTTGAGGCGAGGAATTGGAGAACAACTAACTGACGTCTTTGGCCACACAGACTTATATTGTGCGCTCAGCCGGCCCATGCCTGGGGTGGAGTGGGAGTCGCGCTGGAGCAGGCGGGGGGGGGGGGAGAATTTACACTTGGGTGCAGCCCTCTTTGGTTAGCTTTGCTGATGGTGACTGTCTGCCAGGTGCTTCAGGGAGGCTGTGGTGTTACTGCAGCTGCTTGGAAACGATGCTAATTTCACGTGCTAGAACCACCCACTAGGCTGGTAGTGATTCCATTGCACTCATGAATGTGTTTGGTTTGGCCCTTCCCCGGGTTACATAGATACTACGTGAGTAGTGTGTGAGAAAGTTGGTTCTGTAACTGTCCCTCCACAGGAAACAATCCTGTAGCCATCTATGGTTGTGGTTCTTGATATAGTATAACACGTGTTAGGAGGAGTCACAGTTGTTTGGTATAACTAGTATAAGCAGCGTGCGTCAGGTTCTAATAAGTTGTAGCTCCGTAGAGCCTTAAAGGAGCATTTAAATACACTTATGCTAATAACTTTATAAACAAACAAATACCTACAGTCTCATTGGTTTTGTTCATACACTGTATGATAAACAGTTATGCTGCTAGGTGGAGTTTGATGAATGGGTGACATAATGAGGGTGTTGGTTGAGCTGACTAGCCAGACAAGGTGTAGTGCTACATCGTACATGTGTACTTACAGCTCTCTTTGAAACTGTTAATTTGTATATTGTGCATTGTGAATGATGGAGTCTTCACATCAACCTTACCAATATTCACCAAGCCACAACAGAGACCAAGTTGTTTAGGACAATGATGAGTTTGCAAGAACAGGCAGCAGATCTGTAGACCGTGTCATGACATGGTGCTACTGTGGTAACTACATTGTGATGACAAAGGATACTCAAAGCGTGTATTGTACAGGAAGTGAGATTATATAAATAATCTTCAAGCTATTGTCAAATGTATTTACTCAGTAGCATTGAAGCCATCAATCAAAATATAGCTACATTAGAATACGTGAACAGTTTTCCATGAAATTTTCTATACTCATAGTACTGTTGATTTGTATAGCCATAATTAGCACCACACCATTCTGAATACATTCGATAGTTGATAAAAAGGTCCACCACACAGAATAAGTAAATTTCTTTCGTTGTGATGAATACAAGGCCCAGTACAGTTCCAGGGATAAAGTTTATACACCTGTGTCATCATCGTACATTAATTATTACGGGTCCATAGGCTCAAATATATTTTTGGGGCACTTAAAGAGTGGTGTTAAGAGGTTTGGGATGCTGAGGTTTTGCGAGAGCCGATTTAATGAAATGAAAATTTAGCACATGAAAGAGGAGGGGGAGGGGTATGAAAAAAGAAAATTGTAGCTTTGTGAAAAAAATAATTGGTGCTGTGTGCACCAAGACTGCAGTACAGTATATATTTATCAGTGGCATAGCAACCAGAATGCTCGCCTGCCACCAAGATGAACTGGGTTTGGTTCCCAGTAGTAACTCCTTGATTTTTGCACAAGGGAATTGTCACAGTATATGAAATGTTGCACAACTCCAGCATGGAGCAAGCACCATCACTGCAGAATGTAACTGTTGTGGATTTTTATATTCTCCCCCCCCCCCCCCCCATTTCCATTACAGAATGAGTTTCGTAGCTTTGTCGTAATTATGTTGCAGTTATACCTTATGTTAATGTATCTTGGCAGTCATGTTCATTACTAGCGTAAGCAGTGATGAAGTAAATATAGGCTATTCATGGTAAAATGAGCACTTTTGAAAGCCTTCTCATTTGTAATAATAGTCTATTTAGACGTTAACTTACAAGTGTAGTGGAATATACACACTGTATTTATTACTTACATGGCAATATTTATTTAAAAATGTGGTTAAAGGATAAGAAATGGCTAAAAGGAAAAAGTAACTAGGGCCTCAAAAGTGCTCACTTTAGCATGAACAGCCTATAACAGTTCTAATCTATTGTAGTTGATCCTGCATCACGTAAGAATAAGAATGTAATGAAATACTTCAGCTGTAAAGTTATGCGCTAAAAATATCAAATACAATCCTGCCTATGGTTTTTATACCAGCTTCGTCGGAATGGTAGCAAACCCTTGTACATATATGACATTGATTGTATTATAATGTAATTGTGCATTGCTGTGTATATGTAACCATTGTTAATTGGCATTAGCGGAGACTTTTCCAGTGCTTCAAACATCCAATATATATTGTATACATATGAAGGAGAACAGTTCTGTGTTGGTGTTGGGAGCATGATATAGAAATGTTCCTAATAGTTTTCTAATGTATTTTCATAGCATGTATGAAGTTAATGTGTAAAATAAAAATAAATGTAGATTATTAAAAGTACAAGTACTGCAGTTGATATGTAACTTACCGCAGCACACAGTTTCTTTATAGATTTACTTTGTTGGTGAAATCAAAATATATATTGTAAATTAATGTACCATGTAGTATTTTGTACCATTTGTGCAAAGTATGTGTATTTTCAAGTTTCAGTAGGAGTGTTTTAATGAATCAGCATTTGGTGGGTTCTGTCTGGCTACAATATAGACAGGTTAGTATACTAATTATGCTCCATTTTCCAGATTTCGTTTGGGAATTAATTACTTTTTCCTTCAGGAAATATGGTTTTTTACTTTTACACTTAAACTCATAAACACCATTATTTGGAAGTTATTGGGGCACATCTTTGTTTAGGATTTATTAAAAATACTTTTGGGGGAACGTTGGGTGCCCTGGAAAAGTAGACTACAGTATCAAAGTTTTAATATTACAGTTTAAAAATGTTACACATAGTTGTTCTAAAGCTTTCACTGTTGTCAAAATATATTTGCAATAATGTTTCATCAAAATAAAGGTTTGAATGTTTTTATATGCAGGTTCAATAATAGTGGTCGGAACATGGGGCTGGACACATTGTTTTGTTGCTGTAATTGAATTTGATTAAAGTGGCTTGTCTTATGTGATGCTTGAGGTTGTGTATGGTTCATGGCAAATGGGATATTATTTGTGTGTGGTGTTAACCTAGGAAACTGTTTTGCATATCATTTGTTCATATTCAGAAAAGTTATCAAAAACATCATAAATTGACATTTAATACAGAAATGGTAATAACTAAAGTTTGAATTTTGGAAAATAAAATTTTTTATAAAAGTTTCGACTAAACTTTTAATGTGAATTTTGATTGTGTGTTCATGTGTATTATAGAAATAATTTTTATAAGCACTATATTAATTTAGGTTATAACTATGTAATGTTTTGTTTTCAGTTACCTTTATATAAAATATGTATTTATTTTATTTTTTGTGTATGACCTGGTAAGCAAAGTTATTGTGCATTTTTAACTCATGAAATACTGAAGTTACAAGACTGTTTTCTCCTATTAAAAACTTTATGTATATATTTTCTGCAGAACTGTTTCGCATACTTGGAAGAAAAGTTCGTCAAGCTGAGGAAGTACTCTTCTGTAAAATATATGTGGTCACTGACTGCAATAAGTTCTTGCAAAACCTTTTGTATAATAATAATAATAATAATGTTCATTTTCTCATTTCAATATAGACTGCATAAAAATATTTTGACTTGTGTTTTTATTTGTATCACAAAAATAGCATACCCATAAAATTTCTGTAAATGTTTTGATTTTATGTTATTCAATTATGAAAAAAATGTTTATGTTGTTCAATTATTTATGAAAGGCTAAACACAAAAATTACTTGCGATTATAGTTGACTTGAACCATTACCAATCTGGCCTTTTTGTGGTATAGAACAGAGGTGGATCCAAGAGGGCCACTGCCCCCCCTCCCCCCGACTTGGATTTTTAAGTAATGTTTCCCCTTTTTATGGTATTTGTAAATGCATTACTCTTTAAATTAACTAAGCAAATTTTTTTACAGTTTATAAACTCATCACATTGAAGTTGTTTTCAATCAGTGCCAGCATGGCAAATGCAGGAAGTTTTTTCAGGAAAATGGATAATCGAAAACATGAGATTCGGACCTTGAGTCCTGCCAAATACAAGTCCAGTATTTGACCACTGCACCACTTCGCTAGGTGCTAAAGGCAATTTCGCACAATCGGATATTTATTGAATTCAATTATTTGAATTAAATTTATTGAACTAAAAAAAAACTATTTGGATTTCAATGAATTTAGAGTCTTCACATGCAAATTTCTATAAACAGTTTAATAAAACCAGTTTTAAAAATTCTGAAAGTAAATTTTTAAAAGTATCTTACTACTACTCTTGCACAGCACAAAAATAATTGGTTTAACGCCTACAAATTTTCTTAATTTGTGCACACCTGTATTATGTGATTACTTCTATTAAATACCCCCAGAAAAGCTGTGATAAGTGATTGAAAATTTGTATTCAAAATATATAGAACATGTTTTAAACAAAATCTTGAAGGAAAATGAAACATTCAATAAATTGAAATAGAAAATATTTGCGATTATGACGTTTCTACGACATCATACAGCATTCAATGTATTGAATTCAATAAAAATTTTATGTAGTTTGAAGAAAAATTTGACAGTGTGAAAGTTGTTTTTTGTTACAGTCACTTTGATTATACATAAGTGTATATGCAACAATAATTTGAGAGTTAGTCATCAGCCTAAATATACCTCATATTTCCCTCTAATACTGTTAGGAGGCTGAGTTTAAGTTCAACTCTACAGAACTGAACATGTTACTAACAATACAGGTATACTGACTTGTACAACACATGAACATATTACAATACAGACATATAGAACACACACACACAGTGCATGAACATGTTACTAATAATAACATACAGACCCATAAGGCCAAGTCTATGAATTGAGTTGCTATGCAGACACTCATTAGCCCTCCTTTGATTAATCTTGTGCTGTTCCCCTGCTTTATTTTGGCAGGCAGTCTGCATATACAGGTTTTTGTTTCGAGGTGTGTTTGTTATTTCCAGAGGCTTGTTCTGTACCTACGCACACAACCTCTACACAACGTTATCACTATCTAATATTGCTTCTGTTTGCAGACTGAATCCTCTGAAATGCCCTTCATACCCCGTGCGGTTCCTACTGTTAGTAGCCTGCTGGTCACGTGATAAGTTTTTCTGGTTCTTAGTTTGTGGCAACTTGACAGTCCTATGTTCCAAAGACTGATGAACTACTACTTGGCTGCCCCTGCGGTTTTCTAACTCTGTATAGTCTTTGACTGGACTGTAGTTGTTTGGCGACGTTTTGATATCTTTTGTGAAGTCCTTATTACATTGCCCTTATGGTTTAAAACCCAATACGACCTGGGAGCCTGGTGTCTTGCCCAGTATTTTGCCAGTTTTCTCCACTGTGTTCTGTCCTGGATAAAATTCAACTTATTTTCTGCCAGTTGTTCAATTGTATTATCCTTTCATTGTGACTTCTCAATCACACAACCATTTGTGTACTCCTTTTTATACCTTGGGTATAAGTTGCTATACTGTGATTGGGCAGGCTGTGCGTACTGACTGGCTAAAAAAAAGTTGAGATGGAGATGCACGTAACCCTGGTATGGGCATATTCCTATATGCGTATAACTCATCTCTGTAGTCCGTCTGGGTCTCGTTACATTTGAGTAACAACTGTTTAGCAATATGGGTGCCTTTCTCTGCTAGTTCGTTGCTTTGGGCAAACTTGAGACTGCTGAAATTGCATTGGAACTTGTTCCTAGCAAAACGTAAAAATTCAATAGAATTGAACGGGACATTGTCTGACACTAATATTTGGGGATTCCCATGTACCGCAAACACTGTTCTGCATGCCTCTATAACATGTTTTGCAGTTTTACCTTTCATTGGTACTATGTCCAACCATTTGGAGTATGCATCAGTTGGCACGAGATAGCTGATTCCCCAGAATTCCAGTATATTAACTGATACCCTTCGATATGGAAGTCGAGGTACGTATTTCTCTTGACAGGTTTTTCTCATTTCTTAACGTTGGGACTCCTGTGCACGGTTTGAAAAATTGTTGTACATCTTTGGCCTATCCTGGTCAATACATGGTACTGCCTGCCTTGCTAGACATCTCTCTACACCACTGTGCCCTTCATGCACTAGTCCCAGTGTTTCATGTCTTAATATGCCTGGTATTATTTCCCAGTCTTGATGGAAAACCAATTCCTCTTCCACACACATTTCAAACCTAATTTGCCAGTACTTGTGCACATCTACCTGCTTCTTGTGTTCCGGCCATCCTTCGAATTGTTTCTACTTGAAAAATATAATTATAGAGTGTGTTTGATTCTCCTACCAGCTGTATGGCAAAGTGTGCGGATACTGCGTGTACCATTTTCAACATGTTTGGGATTTTCCTGGACAGAGTTAGTAAATCAGTCCATTCCTCATTGAAAGCTACTTTCTTGGAGCCCTGTTAAATATCTACTTGCAGGCCCGTTTCGTATCCTTCTGCCAAATGTAAACAAACACTGCCATGCGACTGCCATGTAGCATCTGTCAAAATCAATGTTTACATGCCATTGTGTGTGTACATGTGTTCGTATACTTTTGCTACACCTAAACATAAACATTGAAATGTGACTTCTACTTTTGTACCTGTCAAATGTGTTGTTCACTGTTTGCAGCTTTTCAAAGAATTCTGTCATTCCAAAAACCATTCCGTACGAATATTCACAGTTTAGTCCTCTTTAACATTATTTAGGTCAGCTTTATGATGTTTTAATAATGCCTGAATTGACGACAGTTTTTCCGGTTATTTTACATTAACATATTTGTTTTCCACAACATTAGCACAATACAAATGTAATGCACGTTAGTATTTTGCCGTGACTGTTTAACACTGTTACAACTGCGATAAAGGGCTGTATTAATTTTCCTTTTTGTTATTGATATGTGTTGGGTTATTTCTTTAAAAGGACGGCCTCAATTGGAATGAATATTAAAACGAAGGTACAACCAGTCAAATTAAAAAGGCATATTAAATTCAAGCACGCATCTCGTGTTGCTCATTTTTGTACAAACTTAAGAGATAGTGGTGAACATACACACAAATAAACCTACCATAACTTGTATTCCGCTCATATTTATATGTATTCCTACTTACTGTTTTTTAGGTTTATTGAAATTTATCGGGCTGGGCTTAGTATTTTTCTTCTGGGATTGTGGCAAATTACGTTACACGACTGTGTTTCACACCCCTTACGTCAAAGGTACAATGTTGTGATAAACAGATATGGCTGTAAATAATTTTTGTCATAAAAACAGGCCACAGTTAAAATGTATAAATAGTGCTAATCAAATATTGGAAATTACGCACACACACAGTGCCAGTGTATCGACCACGCTGCACAAAGGCACGCCATTTCACAGATGCAATGATTATAGGCTGTTCATGGTAAAGTGAGCACTTTTTAAGGACTTCATGAAAGGTATTAACCTCTAATAAATATATTTTATTGCAGTCTCTGATAACTTTTGAGAGTGATGAAATGTATACACTGTGTTTATTAGTCGTATTGCAATGTTTACATTAAAATGTGGCGGAAAGGCAGAAATTAATTGAAAGGAAGAAATAAGCAGGGCCTTAAAAAGTGCTCACTTTATCGTGAATAGTCTATAACAAAACACGTCACAGTATATTTATTTCTGCCGTGAAAACTCAGATTTATCATGACATCGTAACTTGCCTAGGTAAGTTAAGAAAACACAACATTTACAAACGTGATGTAATTTGAAGTATTTTTCGAGTAAGAATAATTTACGCTTAGTTTGGCAGAAAGCAACACGCCATGTCATGGCTTGCTGCATCTGCCAACTTCACTTGGTAACTGCACCGCCATCATACCTAAATATACTTAAATAAGTATTCAAACATTAGAATATATTTTCAGTTGTAAATTACAAGTTCAAAAATCATTATTTTGCTGCAATAAGTATGAAATATGCTACAATTGAAAACATGTATAATGTAGTTGCTTACTAGCGAAGTGAAACTTCCAGAGTGTGAAAGAGATAAAGAGAGAGAGATTGCGATAAACCTCGCCCAGCAGACAGTTGTTTTCAGTTGCTTTCTTGCTCGATAAAACAACACCGTTCCATTATGGCATACTCACAATATTTTTCCACTGTTATTTTAAACTGTAAAAATGAGATGTTGCCATCGGGGCTACCTAAATATTTCAATAGGCACAGTTTAATTTACAAATAGTATACTAAAATAATATTTTAACTGTGAACTATTTCTCTCCGGTTGTTACCAACACATTGCTGCACTCTGTTGTTAATTCATATTTAAAAATAAATATTTCAAGTTATAGAAGATATTAAGGTAAAGTTTCATTTATTCAATAATACAGTACTCTAAGGTTAACCACAGTGTTATATATTTGTGGAATACGGGTTATTGAAAGAAAAAAAAACAGGTTGAAATGTTATGCCTAGAGTTTTTTTTTTTTTCTCTCCCAAAGGTTGATTTTTATGAGTCGCTTCCAGTCGGGAATGGACTATACATGCATCTTTTTCCGAGGTAAGTATGTTACAAGTCGTATGGTAGTAGTGTTAGTTGTAGCCTCTTCAGACAGGTGGACCCAATTTTTCCTATGGGTTTGGACCTGAGGGGAACAAGTGGTTTGTGGTCTGTAAGAATGTTGATGTGATAACCAAACATCCACTCCATTCGTGGAATTTCGTCACCCCAAACATGATTGCCAATAACTCCTCTATTTGGGCCCAATTACACTCGCTCTGTCATCTTGCGGGAGGCAAATGCTACCGGCTGTTCTCCTTGAAGGAGGTATACCCCTAACCCTGACTTGAGAGGCATTGCATTGCACTGCACTGTTATTAGCAATGTTGGGTCGAAACTGTGCAAACGATGTTTGACAGACCATGTTTTATGCTCATGTAAAGCTGTTTCGTGGTAAGGGAGCCATTGCAATTCTAAGTCGATTTTTCTTAGTTCTTGTAATGGTGGTTCAATATTTGACATGTTTTGGACGAATGGCCTGACGTAATTCAACGTTCCCAGTACCTGCTGGAGCTCTTTTGCATTTTATGGTGCATGAAGTTTCTTTTAAGGCCCTAATTCTTTCAGGATCAATTTCCATCCCCTTCTCTGAAAATGTCTCCCCCCAAGTATCGCAGGCCAGGCCACGTCAGGTGTCCAGATAATTATGGTATTTATTTTTGTGAATATTTAATAATGCAGTTGCATCAGATAATTATTGTATGTGTGGGATATACAATAACTACTCAATTCACTTAGTTTATATTGGACTTATCAGAATTGAATTTTACTCCTAACGCCCTTGCTTTCTGAATTATAGTCTGTACTGCTTTGTCGTGTTACGTTTCAGTTTCACCAAACAGATATCAATGTTGGTGAGACAGTTTGGTATGGCGCCAAAATTCTCGTCTACTTACTCCTGAAATTCCTCAGGGGCAGGGGTCAAACCATATGGCATTCTTGTGTATGCAAAAATACCATAAGGTGTTGAGAATATTCCTGGGTTTGCTTGAGCTGAGAGAACCCCTCTTTAAAATCCAAGATTGTATAGTACTTGACGCCGGCTAATGTTGGAATCAAATAGTCCCGACCAACACAGCACGTCACATTTCAATGTGACTACTTGAATTTACAGCACGACCGACACCATGCTCTCGGCATTTAACCTAACTATTTAGAAGGTGCTGATAGGCTATGGTAGTTTCAAAGACAGTGGACAAGAGGGAAATTTTTGTTTACATGTTGCCTGTTTTGAACACTATTTAAGCGCTAGAATATTAGCAGCTGTGTTCCTAATATTGTTTGACGTTATAATACAGGTGCTGATTTCGATATGTCTCCAAACGAAAATCGTATATTGCCTTATTCTTCTGAACTTTCATCATTAGCAATTCATCAGAAATAGAATCTGCCGGTACGTTGGAACACATGATATTGGAGTTTGCAGTTAATTCCTTTTATACTGAGGCATTGCACACTAAGAAGTAAATGTTATGTCGCTGCGTATATTTCCTATTGTAGGGAATGATTGTCATGCAAATTCATTTTGCAAGGTTGTAACGCTGCGTGCTGTGTTGCACGACACTACGAAGAACATAATAAAAATAATTACTAATCAAAAATTGCTGGTCGGACGACAAAATCGGTCGGGCTTATGACAATCTATCATGTATTGTCGTGCGAGTCGGGACTATGTGATTCTGGGGGCCAGGGCGCCATTCGCTGATTTTGTTTAATAGCCTGCCTTGGCTGCTGTTGGTGGGCTTGGCGTGTTGCTGGTGCTACATATTCTGTTAGCACTGAAATGAAAAATTTAGCTTTTTTCATGGGCGATCAAGTTAATACGGACTACACCAGATTATCCCCAGGAATCTGAAAGCATCCTTAAGGGCATTTCAGACTGGTTCCCATGAAGATTGGGAAGTAGTGTAGAATAGTAGGTTGACGCACAACGGCATATGGCACCAGAGCTGGATCGGAGGAGCCGCCATCTTGGATGTCATTGACCTTTCACCCCTTGACCCTTGACTCAGAGGACTTTTGACCTCAAAAAAATACCTTTAAAAATTCAATAAATCCTCAAAACGTTCCAAAATAATCGCCAAAAAAGTTCAGAAATTTTTTAAAAATAATTCCGAAAAAAATTATTATTAAATATTATTAGACATTATTCAAAAATTATTGAAATAATCATAAGAAATAACTCAATTTACCCAAATTTTTCCAGAAATGCTCTTAGGGAACAACGACCCAGGGTCAGACAGGTGACCGGGATCAGTACCATTTGACATTTGACCTTGAAAATTAAAAATAATTTACAACAAATAACAAAAATAGTTTTAAAACTAAAAAGATTATAAAAGAAATTTAATTAAAAAATCGTTTGAAAAAAAAATTGTTTGAAAATTTTATAAAAAAATATCTTAATTAAAAAGCCTTTAATCCCAGTGGCCACTTTCCCCTTTCTCCGCTCAAAATTTTCCTTTCTTTCCTTACAATTTGAATTGAAAAACTTACATTTTCGAAGGTCCCCCAGTACAATACTCTGCAGACGACTGACTCCCTCGCAGCCACTCCCCTCATCCTTGCTCTTTCTGCCATCTTCATTTTTTGTTCATTTGTTTACATGGTACTGGAGGCTGCCATATTTGTTTTCGTTTGTCATTCGTTTATACATTACTGGAGGCCACCATCTTGGTAGGAGACCGCCATATTGGTAGGTGACCACCATCTAGGTATACATCACCCATCCACCATCTTGGAGGATAATGCCCAATAACAATTGTTGCAAACTAGAGACCAAATCTTATTTTATATTTTATACACTTAAAACTGGTTAGACGGATCCGCCATCTGGGTAAACTGCCAGCTGGTTTATTGGTAGCCAAAAATCAGCTAAGGGCGTGATTGTCAGTGTGCAGTTCAAACTCTCTATTCTACAGGTAATCGCAAAACTTCTCCATTCCATAGATGGCTGCAAATACCTCTTTCTCGCAAGCTGGGAAATTCTGCTCAGCACGAGTATAAAGTCTACTAGCATACACTTCTGGAACTAAACTGTTATTGTCTCTTGGGCAGAGCACAGCCCCCATTGACTTATAACTGGCATCCGCTTAGAGAATGAAATGACTTTCAAAGTTGGTAAGTGCAACACTGGAGGAGTTTCTAAATTTTCCTTCAAAAGAGAAAAACTGTGGGTCCTGGATGTCGCCCCACATAAAATCATTGTCTTTGCATTTCAAAGCGTTTAAAGGTTCTGACATTTTTGCAAACTCTGGGATCACCAAGAAATGTCGTACTCCTTTAAGGCTTTTGGCGCAGGGAAATTCGCGATGGGTCGGATCTTTTTAGGATCCATAATAAATTCCCCTTCTGATATTACAAAGCCTAGGAAACGAACATAGGTCTTCGCCCGTGTCACCTATTCAGGATTAACAGTTAGTCCAGCTTCCCTTAAGGACCACAGAAAAAGCCAGAGATGTTCAATATGCTCTACAAAACTATTACTTTAGACATGTTCATCATCGAAGTAAGTGAATAAAAATTCATACTGAAATTGTCCAAAACCTGAAATAAATATCTTTATATGGCTTGAGGCCCGCAATTTGTCCCCATCGGCAATCTATGCCATTGATATTGTCCCCATAGCAAAAGCCAAAATCTCTCCAGAGTGGGTGTAATTCACATTGTAAGAAAGCAGAAATTAGGTCAAAGACTGAAAAATACCGAGCATTCGCTACATGTTGAAATACAAATTTTATTGTTGTGAGAGGAAAAGAATCTACAAATTCTATTTGGTTTCCCAGCGGTAATCGAAATTCACACGATACTGCAAAGGTACTTTTTCGGCAAGAGAAAAGCCGAACTAGAATAAACACTGATGGAAGGTTGAGCAATATTATCTGCTTGTAATTCACTAGCAATATGCTTAAATATCTTTATCTGTGGGGGAGATATCCGATATGGCACTGAAGAGACAGGCTCCTGATCCTTAAGTCTCAAAACAAATGGGTGCTTACTTTAGTGATGTAACTTCTTCGTGATAATGTCTGACAATTTTAACTGCAACACTTTTAACTGTTGATCCTGATCATTATCCTGACTTTATTTTGGATGGCGATAACCTGAAAATTAAACTTCCGGGAAGTAATAGTTATTGGTTGGTCTTTACAAAATCCGAACACTAGCTCTTTCTTCACTATATCAACACAAGCTCATGTTTTCCCAGAAAGTCTACTCCTAACAACAGTACATAACTCAGGTGAGGGAGAATTCGGAATTCAAATTACCAAGTTAAACCCTAACTTCTAATTTTGAATATGGCAGTACCCTGCGAACTTATCACACCATCATTGCCTGAGGAGACACCGATGGGTTCCTGTTTCTTTACTTTAATTAAACCATTAGGCATATATCTGAAAAGGTAATTACAAAAGGAATGGTTTACCAAAGCGCAAGTAGCCCCTAGTCCACAACAGCAGCTACCTTAACCTGGTCTGAAATAATTACAGGAACATATGACAACCCAAATTTTGGATCTATTCCTAAAGCATTTATGGAATGATCCCCAACTACCATCTCTTTCTGCGGAAAATGGGCTTTTATATGTACTTTATGTTGACACAAGAAACAAGCTATATCCTTCCCTTTATCTTCCTTAGATCTTCCACCATTAACCTTCCCTGTCTGCGTGTACCATGTCAGAGTCTGTTTCCTACTATTACCAGCGCTTTCATCCTGGGCTACCGAAAACATGGATTTCCTGCGAAAATATTCTTTTATAAGATTTTCCTCTCCCACAGATAATACAAAATTTTGAAGTTCCCCTTTTCGATCTTCCTTGGGGATTATTTTCTCCTCACTACTTCCCCCACCTAACGAACAATCCTGCATAGTGCGTTTTACATCTGTGACTAAAATCAACAGTTGTAGTGCTGTGGGTTGTAGGCAAAAAACATGCCATTACTTGAATGTGGGTTAAAAAATATTAATTCGTTAAATTAATCCACAGCACATGAGTACGCAAGAACTCGCAACTAGTCCTATAATTTCCTTTACGAAATTCTGCATACTCTGAGTTTGCCGTTGTCTTTTATCCAATAATTTCATACGCAATTTTGAAACAACTTCCTCACTCGAGACTTGGCTAATGTAGACCTCAACTGGCCCCTCAAAACTCCAGTTGTCATCCTTTGCTTCGCAGAAAATAGGCTGTAGCTCTTCGGTTACTTTAAAAGTAACTGCTGGATACACTACTTGCTTAGAACAAACAGTTAAAATGATGATTGATTATAAAGCTACAAGAAAAGAAACTACTGCTTCCAAAGTAGTATTAACTAGAACTGGCATTCTAGCAGAGAGTTCAGATGGTATGTATTTTAGTAATTCGAAAATAGTAGTTGGCTCACATACGGTTTCACTGGCGGAGTTCTCCCCCTCGTCATCTTTACTCCGAACCACAGCCCGAACATTCAGCCTCAACTCTCCTATGCCATCGTCACCAGCAACTTTCTTTCCAGTTTCCGAAAGAAGCTGAGGCAGCACATTCTTGCTCAGTTTCTGTATCCATCCTGTTGACATCGTTAAAGTTAGAAAAAAGGTAACACACAATGAACTGGAAGTGGTTGAACTAGAAACTTTCTTTCACCACAAGGCAATTCATGTGCGTACCTCAAACAATATTTACTATGCCAAGAAATCAACAAACTCTGCATACAAAAAAGCAGAGTGTGCAGGGAATCATCTGTGACGAACTTCTCAAAGGGGGAATGGCAAGGGACTTATACACAGCCCAGCAATGCAAGTGAAAATATATGAAACCAAATGTAAAAGACAGAGGCACCAATTGTAAGGATTTCTGGCAAGAACACACATGAATTCTCTCAAAATATTGCATACCTTTTTTGATGTAAAATACATTCTGATTCACAAGGCTTCTAACTTTTTTCAAAATGTGTGTAATAAATACCCAGGAGGAATACAATGATTCGTAGGCTTGACATATGAATGCCCATTCATATTATTTTGTGCTATTAAAAATATATAAATTTTTTCGTAGGATAAATTGTTACAAACTAGAGACTAAATCTTATTTTATAAATTACAATTTTGAAAAAGAAACTTTTCCTTTTAAGATGTTCCCAAATAAATGGGATAAGTAATCGCCCAAAAAATAAACAGTGGTGAAAATATATTATATATTTTATTTGAGAATATGCTATCAACCTAAATAAACTATCTTTAATGCGAAAGTTTTCTTTTTATATTATTGCTGCTCAAATTCATGAATACAGTGTCTCACAAAGAAATATGTTTCATTAAAAAGATTCAGAAATCTAATTAATTTTCGCAATGTTAGATTATACAATTTTAACATTTTCACTCAAATGTGATTTACTAAACAAGTGTTCCACAATTGCGCTTTATTGTATGTCTTTGTTTTGAGTTACTTGAAAATTATTAAAATTCATTCATTTTCCTAACTTTTCTACTAGTTTATTAGAAAATTACTACATCTTTTAAAAACATAGGTGCATTTCAGCATTAAAACAGCTATCTAAAAACCTTAGCTTTATCCCAAAATGGCTGAGATTATTAAAATATTAACATTTTACTTAATAATCTTTTCGAGTTTTCAAAAGGTGCGTTGGGTCACAAGATGGCTGTTACTTTAAGCATAATAAAGGTTTTACAAATATTCTATCAGCCACTTGCTAAGAAATTCTATCCTTAAATAGATTAAAATGCCCTATCTATCTGGACGGACATAGCCGCCATCTTGCCTGTTTTCCGATCTGAAGGGTCAAAGTTATATTATATTAGTTTACTTAACTTTTGGAGTAGTCCAGGAGAAAAGTCGGTCTCTGAGGCTACCTACCACCTCCCAATGTTTTATACTCTAGGATAGGGCATCAAACTAACATTTTAAATCTGGCCAATCATGGCCCAGAGAACATTCGAAAATAGTCTTGGAACATCAAAAAACTTCTTGGTTGATGTCGAATTCCTTCCACGTGGACTCACTTCCGGCGAACATGTGACCAGTGGCGCCACTGTGCCACATGGCTGCCACTCAAAGCTCCGACATCTGCGAGGTCGCCAGTATACTCTTGGTGCTTGCTGCAGCCGGAGGCTATGTCTCGTCGTGGAGTGAGGTGTTGTCAGACACAAAGTTCCTTGTAACAAGGGCAAACACAGCAGATCGTCGAGCAAACAGGTTAAACAGGGAAATTTCACTATTGCGTGTAGAAAATGAAGTTTTAACTTTTGTAATTAAAATTGTCTTTCATGTGAAGAACGTATTTTCTGACGGGGCGTAGAAAACAGTAATTTTCCGTTGCTTTGTAGTCAAGCCGTACTTTGAGCGGACAGTCAAAGGCGGGCATGGAGACACTGTCTCAGTCTGCCCTTTTGAAACGATGCTGTAGGTGTAAAATCTGAAGAAATGCCAGCAATTATGTCGGCTGGTTACACCCGATACAGGCCCTAGTATCACCATCCTCAGGGAAAACACCAGCCAGGAGAAATATTCATCAGCTCCAGCCTCCGACAGGTCCACCGGAGCAAACAAGACAGATGAGTTCAAGCATCACAAAGTTCCCAGAAAATGCAATATAGTTCCAACTCCAGTATTATATACGTTCCACATCAGAACTCAAGATTGGGCTTAAGAGACAAAATCACCTGGACAGTCCAGGTGAACCAATAGACTAGTCTAATGGATAGAATATTGCTTGGTAATTACCAAACTGTAGAAATATACATACACTCTTACTCCTAAATGAAGGTTAAACACAATGACAACTTGAACATTAAAATCACCTTACAAACTACATGGTGGTGAAAACCCTAGAAAAAAATGAGTTTGAAGAAAATTTTTATAAGCTACATGAAGATGAAAAGCACTTACGAAATGATAATGAGATTGAGAGAACGATTTTCCTCTGGGCTTCCCCACAAGGAAAATACTTAAAAACAAAAAAAAAACCCTCAAAAGATGATACACAACATGATATGTTATAAAATGAAAAACAACTCCATACATATGCAAAACAAATTTCTTATATATCATTGGACAACCCTTCAAATTTCACAGTTTCAATCCAGTGGCTTCAGGTGAAAAATCCCTCTAAGAATTATTTAATTTAACTTGTGACACATGGGCATTATTTAAACAGCTCGCATTTCTTTCTTCCTCCAACAATATCGTGACTGGAGAGAGAAAGAGTTTTATAGTGTAAGGACCTGAAAATTTGGGTGCCAACTTGGCACTAAATTGAGCTGCTTTATTGCTCAAAAGGTGGGTTTCAACTTATACCTTGACCCCAACCTTTACGAGACAGACCCACTATGATAAGTATTCCTTGATGCTATTTTTGCATGACATATTTTCGAATTTTGAGAGAAATCATCCCATACCTCCTTAAGATACTTTTTTCAATGATATCACAAAAGAATTTATGGGGACTCCATGATTATATGAGTGGATGGAAATGCCTCCTCCTGAAAAATAATTCAGCTGGAATCTTTTTGGTTGCAAAACTTACTGCATTGTTAAATGCTAATGTTAATTGGTATAACACGATATCCCAGTCTTTATGGGAACCGGTCTGAAATATGCTTAAGGCCGTCTTCAGATTCCGTTTGTATCTTTTCACCAAATTAGCCTGGGGATAATATGGTGCAGTATGTATCAACTTGATCCCCCATGAAAAAAGCTAAATTCTTTATTTCATTTCAGTGCTAAGAAAATACATAGCATTTTCTGTCACTATATGTACGGGGGACCCGAAAATCGGGAAAACTTAGTAACTGACGTATTTCAACTGACATAATGGTTCGAAGTGGAAAAGGAAAAATTAATTTTGTGAAACTATCAACCACTACAAGTATAGAGAAAAAAACAGCAGTGGTCATGGGAAATGGTCCAAAAATATCCAAATAACGGTTTTCCCAGGAAAACTGGCTACTGTGGCACTATAAGTCATCTTTATCTTGAAATTTCGCAGTTTTGCCTTTTGGCAATCCTTGTATTTTTTTGCAAGTTGTTCCACATCATTCACCAACTCTGGCTAAAAGAACATTTCCTTGACATGAGAAACAATTTTGTCCTGACCCAAATGACCACCAAAATATGTGTTTTAGTAATAGTGAGATATTTGTCCACATAATACCTGAGGCACAAATAATTTAAAATTCTGTGTTTTGGAATCTACATGACATATTAGGACTTTACGAACTTCATAAGTCCCTCTCTTACTAGCATAGATGTCTCTCTTTAACTTCACACAATCATGATCAATTCCCTGACGCTGTTGCAACTTCAGGTAAGCTTGGGAAATATCATTAAAACAATAATTTTATCATCTCTATTTTGTCACCAGAACTGAAAATAGCATTATCTAATTTGGCAGAGCACAACTACCAATGACTTGGAACTGGCATCCACTTGGGAAACGAAAGGATTTCCAAAGTTGGTTAAGTGCAACACTGGAGTTACTAATTTTCCCTTCAAAAGAGGAAAACCCTGGTCCTGGATGTCGCCCCACACAAAATCAACATCATTGCATTTCAAAGCATTTAAAGGTTCTGAATTTTTTTGCAAACTCTGGGATGAATTTGGAATAAAATCCTACCGTACCCAAGAAATGCCGGACTCCTTTATGATTTTTTGGCTACGGGAAATTCACGATGGGTCGGATCATTTCCGGATCCATAATAAATTTCCCTTCAGATATTACTAAGCGTAGGTAACGAACATAGGCCTTCGCCCATGTCACCTTTTCGATATTAACAGTTAGTCCACCTTCCAGAGGACAGAAAAAGCTGGATATATTCAATATTATTTTCAAAACTATTACTTTAAATTCATACATCATCGAAGTAAGTGAATAAAAATTCATGCTGAAAATTTCCCAAACCCTGAAATAAAACTCTTGACATGGCTTTATGCCTGCTATTTAACCCCACCGGCAATCTCCGCCAGTGATATTGTACCAGTGAAGTGACAAAAGATCTCTCTTGACTCTGGGTATAATTCACATTTAAGAAAGCGGAATTTATATCAAAGACTGAGAAATACAGAGCATTCCCTACATGTTGAAATACAGATTCGATTGTTGGGAGGATAACCTTCTACAAAAATCTTTTTGTTTACCTGGTGGTATTCGAAAATCACACAATACTACCCAGGTACCTTTTTCGGCAGGAGAAAAGCCGAACTAGAATAAACACTGACAGAATGTTCAACAATATTATCTACTTGTAATTCACTATCAATATTGTTAAATATGTTTAATTTTGGTGGAGATACCCGATATGGGACTGAGGAGACAGGCTCCTGATCCTTCAGTCTCAAAACAATTGGGTGTTTATTAGAGTGACCGAACTTATTTGTGATAATGTCTGAAAATTCTAACTGTAACTTTTTAAACTGTTGATCCTGACTTTGATTTTGGATGGCGAAAACCTGAAAATTAAACTTTCGGGAAGTAATAGTTATTGGCTGGTCTTTACAAAATCCGAACACTAGCTCTTTCTTCGCTACATCAACAAACACTCGCATTTCACACAAAAAGTCTACTCCTAACAACAGTTCATAACTCAAGTCTGGAAGAATTCGCAATTCAAATTTCCAAGTAAAATCCTCAATTTTAATTTGGAATATGGTAAACTAATCACACCATCATTGGCTAAGGAGAAACAGATGGCTTCCTGTTTCTTTACTTTAATTAAACCCTTAGGCATATTTCTCAAAAGGTAATTACAAAAGGAATGGTTTATCAATGTGCAAGTAGCCCCTGAGCCCACAAGAGCAGCTACCTTAACCTGGTCTGAAATAATTACAGGAACATATAACAACAAAAATTTACACTCTATTTCTAAAGTATTTATGGAATGATCCCCAATTACCTTCCCTTTCTGCAGACAGTGGGCTTTGATATGTCCTTTCTGTTGACACAAGTAACAAACTATGTCCTTGCGTTTATCTTCCTTAGATGATCCACCATTAACCTTCCCTGTCTGCATGTGCCATGTCCGAGTCTGTTCCCTATTATTACCAGCGCTCTCATCCTGGGCTACCATAGACACGGATTTCCTGCGAAAATATTCTTTTGCCATCAGATTTACCTCTCCCACAGACAATACAAAATTCTGGAGTTCTTCTTTTTCGATCTTCCTTGGGGATTATTTTTACCTCACTACTTCCCCCACCTAACGAACAATCTTGCATGGTGTGTTCTGCATCTATGACTAAAGTCAACAGTTGTTGTAATGTTGTGGGTTGTGTGGAATAGGCAAAAAAAAAAAAACCCTGATATTCCTTGGATGTAGGTTTAAAAACATTAATTGGGTAAAGCAATCCTCAGCACTTGGGTATCCAAGAACCCCAATAGTCCTATAATTTCCTGTACGAAATTCTGCGTACTCTGAGTTGGCTATTGTCTTTTTCCATTAATTTCATACACAATCTTGAAACAGCTACCTCACACTCGAGACTTGGCTAGTAGAGGCTTTAACTAGCCTTTCAAGACTCCAATTGTCATCCCTTGCCTCGCAGAAAATAGGCTGTAGCTCTTCGGGTACTTTGAAAGAATCTGCTGCATACACTACTTGCTTAGAGCAAACATTCGAAGTGAAGATTGTTTATAAAGCTACAAAAAAGAAACTACTGCCTCCGATGTAGTATGAACTAGAACTAGCTGTCTAACTGAGAATTCTGAAGGTATGTAATTTAGTTATTTTGAAAATAGAAGTTGGCTTACTCATGGTTGCACTGGTGGAGTTCTTTCCTTCGTCATCTTTACTCCAAACCACAGCACGAACCTTCAGCCTCAACTCCCCTATTCCATCGCCATCAGCAACTGCTTCTCCAGCTTCCGAAAGAAGCTGAGTCAGCCATTCTTGCTCAGTTTATGTATCCATCTTGTTGACATCGTTAAAGTTAGAAAGCAGACAAAAAAAAAAAAAAAAAAAAAAAAAACAACTAGTACCTGAGCCACTGAACTGAAATTGGATGTGATTGAACTGGAAACTTTACTTTCACTACAAGAAAATTCATGTGCATACCCAAAACAATATTTACTACACCAAGAAATCAACACACACTGCATACGTAAACAGGTGTGCAGAGAAGCCTCGGCGATGACCTTCTCAAAGGGCGTGGCATGGGGCTTATACACAGCCCAGCAATGCTAGTGAAAAGATTTAAAACCAATTGTATAAGACAGAGCCACAAAGTGTAAGGATTTATGGCTGGAACACACATGAATTCTCTCAAAATATTGTATAATTTATTAGATGTAAAATACAACTTGATTCGCTTGGGCTCCAAACTTTTATAAAAATATCTGTTCTAAAAATGATACCCAGGAGGAATACAATTATCTGTAGCCGTTGACATATGAATGCGCGTTCATATTATTTTGGGCTGGTAAAAATACAAATTTACCTAGGACAAATTGTTGCAAACTACAGACCAAATCTTGTTTTATATCTTTTTAAATTACAATATTTTAAAAATGGAATTTTTTAAAAATAAGTTCCTAAATTAATCTGATAGGTAATCACCCAAAAAGCAGTGGTGGAAATGTATTATATATTTTATATGAGATGATGCTATCAGGCTAAATAAACCAACTTCCACAAAAAAGTTTTCTTTTTTTTCTATCACTCCTACTAAAGTTTCATGAATACAATGCCTCACAAAGAAAGAGGTTTCAATACAAAGATTAAGAAATTTAATTTATTTTCGTTAGATTCTACAATTTAACATTTTCACTCAAAAGTGATTTACTAAATGAGTGTTCCTCAATTACTCTTTATTATATGTCTTTCTTTTGAGTTACTTGAAAATTATTCAGTCACATTAATTTTCTTAACTTTCCTATTAGTTTACTAGAAAAAGACTACACCTGTAAAAACATTGGTGCATTTCAGAATTATAACAGCCATTTAAAAACCTTAGTTTTATCCCAAAATGGCTGAGATTACTAAAAATATTAAGATTTTACTTGAGTTTTCATAAGTCGTGTTTGGTCACAAAATGGCTGTTATTTTAAGCATTTGAATGCTTTCACAAAAATTCTATCAGCCACTAACTAAGAAATTCTATCCTTAAATAGATTAAAAATGCCCTATCTTTCTGGACGGACATAGCCACCATCTTGCTTGTTTTCCGATCTGAAGGGTCAAAGTTACATTATATCAGTTTACTTAACTTGTGGAGTATTCAAGGAGGAAAGTCGGTCTCTGCGTCTTCCTACCACCTCCCAATGTTTTATACTCTAGGACTGGGCTAGGATCGGACAGTTGCCCCCTACTCCATCAAACGATCATTTTAAATCTGGCCAATCATGGCCCATAGAACATTCGATAATAGTCTTGGCACGTCAAAAAACTTCTTGGTTGGTGCCGAATTCCTTCCACGTGGGCTCACTTCCGGCGAACACGTCACCAGTGGCGCCACTGCGCCACACGGCTGCCGCTCGAAGCTCCAACGTCTGCGAGATCGCCAGTATACTCTTGGTGCTTGTTGCAGCTGGAGGCTATGTCGCGTCGTGGAGTGAAGTGTTGTCAGACATAAAGTTCCTTGTCGTAACAAGGGCAAACACAGCAAGTCGTCCTACAAACGCTCAACTCAGGTAGGTGTAGGAAATGTAATTAGAATTGTCTTTCACGTGATGAACGTATTTTCTGTGGGGAGATAGAACACAGTAATTTTCCGTTGCCTCGTAGTCAAGCGGTACGTCGAGCGGACAGTCAAAGGGGGGCTTGGATACACACTTGTCTCAATGCTAAGAGACACCTCGGGAGCAACCACTCCACTCGTTTCAATGCTGTCCTGATCATACATTCGAGACAATGCATCGGCCACTTGATTATCTGCGCCGCAGACGTGGTGCACTTTAAGACGAAACCGTGAAAGGTGCAAGACCAAATGGCCTAATTTTTCCAACTGTTTGCAGACGATTAAGGGCCCAGCTCAATGCCTGGTTGTCCGCGTAAAGATCGCACTCATCATGTTCTATATACGAGGCAAATTTTTCCAATCCGAAAATCCAAGTTAAGTCTCTTTCTCATAATTACCGATCTTCCGCTCAGCCTCAGATAAATACGACTGGAGAATGCTAATGGTGCCAACTATATATCTGTAAACTGGCTTAGGACTGCGCTCAATTCCTGCGACGAAGCATCCACCTGTACTAAAAATCGATTGGAAATATCCGGCATGTGGAGAGCTGGAGGAGCCAGTAGACTTTCCTTCATGATTGAAAATGCCGATTATTGCTCTGGGCCCCATTTAAACTCTACCCATTTTTTTCTTTGAGAGATTTAATGGCGTAGCTAACTCAGAGAAATTATCTGTGAACCGTGAATAGTAATCCATAATACCTGACGATTTTTTAACATGCTTTAGCGCCCTTGGACACGGAAAATCTAGAATAGGTGCCACACTGTCTCGGTAAATCCTTCAATGACCCTCACAGAGCTAATAATCAAGGAATTTACCTTTGTTTGAGCCTAACGTAACCTTTTCAGGATTCACCCTCATGCCCATTTCCAGCATCCTCTCGAAACCTGCCTCAAATGCGACAAGTGTGACTCATAGTCATCACTATACACAATAATGCCATTAATATAATTACATACAGTTTATATTTAAACTCTGCAGGAACATGATCAAGAATACGAGACAAAGCCTGGCTAAACGAAATTGGAGTCCATTGGAATACGAGTAAACTCGTATTGGCTTGAAGGTCTACTGAAAAGGGTTGTATTTTTTACGTGCAGGATCCAACAGAAGTAGTACAGAAATGCCGATTTGAGCGCAACCGCAAAAAAAATGGCTCGAAAAGTTGCGCTTGGGTGCATCTGCAAAAATTCGCGTAAAAAGTTGCGTTTGGGAGCAGTTGCAAAAAAAAAGTGGATTAAAAAGTTGCGTTTGAGCACAACCGCAAAAAAATTGATTCAAAAAGTTACGTTTGGTTTGATCGTAGTCTTTAGAGAAAAAAAAGTTGCATTAAACTTTCCGTTTGAGTGCATCTACAAAAATACGCGTAAAATGTTGCGTTTGGGCGCAGTTGCAAAAAAAAAGTGGCTCAAAAAATTTGGATACGTAAAAAATAAAATATTGAATATAATAAAGATGGATGAGTTGCTAAATGTATTAAACGGAACCAAACAATTAAAGAAACTTTCCGAACTTACAATTGGACAGTTTTATCCCATAAACCATGCTGAAACAAATGATACACGGTATTGATACAAAGTTGTAATTACTTCTGGAAATTTTAAAGTAACCTTACCAGACAGATATGTTTCGATTTTCAGTGAAAAAGTTTTAAATGATGTTAATCGTGGAGGTATAAGTTTTGCATATGACGGAATGGTGGATCGTGGTGTTAAACAAATGCATTCTATTCGGTTTTTTAAAGAGTAAATGATCGTCGTCGTATAATTAGACATCAGTTGATTTTTATTTGTGCTCATATCTCTACAAAGTCCTTCGGCAATGTTCTACAACACAGTCTAATTAAAAATTTAGATATGCATCTCCAAATTCGACATATTAAAGTAGCCGAAACATTGAATTCTTTTTCTAAATCTTTCATTGCACTTTCTATAGAAATATTATTCATCTTTATGACATGAAACTTTAATAGTTTTTAAACTATTAAAGTTATTTTATATAAAATATGACTGTTTGGTAGCCGCTCTCCCGTTGGCCTCACTAGTCTCATGATTGCCTTCGTGTTGGCGAACTGTCCACGTTTAGCCTGTTAAGCAGAAACCTTTTACATGTTCTCCATTTTTAAATAATATTTAACTCTCAGGTACACGGCGCTTTAACGGCCCAACACATTCATAGGGGCGCCGTCGTGTAAGTTAAGCGTGTTGGTAGCTTTTAATATATACATTTTAACATGTATTATTTTATGGGGAATGCCCTTTGATGGGTCGAGAGGCTGCGGCGTTTACTGTTTTTTGAAACTTAAATTAATATTGGAGCAATTCAATGTTTTGCAATTAGTGTGTGCTCCATTGCAAGCTAACGAATACTATGTGTATTAAATATGGTTTGTTTTAAAACGAGCAGTAACTGTGCGAGGGATTTGTGAAATCCATAAGAGAGTGGGAATTTTACTGAAAATAATTATCGCTCGTATAGTAAAGTCTATAAAACGTCATTATGGATTGTGGGTGAGGTTGTATAATGAGTATTTTTAAATCTAATGCAAGCTGGTGAAACAAATTTACTTGACTTTAGTGAGGAAAAACAAACACGATGCTTGTTAACAGCGCTCAACGACACTGTTAAATGCGGCGCCTTGGCACGTAAATCATGCTGGTTCACCTGTAGAAAAGGTAGCCTGGTTAAGTATCACGTGGCAAATTATTAAAGTAAATTTCAATGAATGTGGTTGGAATGTTTATTGACCAGATAACTTTCAATGAATTAGTGGAGTATTTTTAAAAAATCTGTTTTAAGGATGGTTTTTTTTTTTAAAAGGGATTTATATATTCGTACCTGCTGGTAAATACTTATATTTTGTAGAAACCAGGTGCTATAATAAATTTGTATTATTCCGCCACTTAAATTATTATGGGCACTGTGTGCCGTTGTGTAAATGTGGCGTGCTTTGTGGAGGCACTATTATATAATTATTACTGCGCCCAATAAGAGCGCGGTCATGTTGTAACCACGCATTCACCTTGTAACCGATCAGTATTAATAGCCTGTAAGTTCATTTTACCTCGTCCAGCATCAATTGATAAGGTGTGTATAAAATTTACATTTATTAATTGAAATGAATAATGATGATGTAACAACTTCTGTATACAAAGGGAGTTCAAGCAAATAAATTGCCAGTTTTGAAAGGGTTGTTTGTCAGTGTACTGAGATTCAGTACAACGTAGCTTATTAAAGCTACATAACACGTCTAAGCTCACACCAGCACACAGAAAAGTTAACTTTATACAAATATTCTACGTTAAAAATGTAACTTGCATTAAAGAAACTGCTCCACACACAGCTTATTAAACGTATCCATTGGATACACAATATTTTAATAAAGCATCAATAAGGTGCTCCACAAATGAGCTTGCAGTGAGACGATTGTGGCAAAATATTTGGTTATGACTAGAAAGGTTACCAAATATCACATAGAACAAGTTAATACAATATCCATTTCAGATGGAATATTTAGGTGCCTCTTGAGTGGGAAGGACATCCGAGTGGACCCGTTAAAGCCTTTCTCATCCTGAAAAAACATGCATACTAAAATATTTAAAATTGATATTAAAAAATAATAGAACATATTGGCAGGCGACCCACGACCCTTTAAAGCACTACATGTCTACAAAAGTTGACGGAAATTTTTAAATCTAATTCCCACGAGTGCCCGAGGCTTAAGGTCCGTGTATACCAGAACGAACGTTTGCCGCGTCAAACACTTTACGCCCAAACGACGAGGGAGGGGGTGGGGGCAACGTACCTAGGGGAAGGAGGGATGAATAGTGCCCCACGGGGAAGGAAGTGAGTTATGGTTGTCGACCCTCCCTCCTTCGCCCACAACCGGAGGGTTTTTTTTTTTTTTTTTTGCCTCAAGCCAAAGGTTCGTGTATACCCTAAAAGTTGGGTTCGGATGAACCATAATTATTGGGTGGAGAGCTAGAACGAAATTTCTGCACACCTTTGGACCTTCCCCTGTCGAACCCCGAACCCCCCCCCCCTTTTCTAAAGTCCATCCACCCTGGGAGGAGATGCAAAGACCGGCGTGGTTAGTTTTTCGCGTTCTTTTCGGCTTGGAAGGCGCGTTTTTTCGGCGGATTTTCGTGGGATTTGAGGGAGGGTTTCCTTTCTATAAACCACCCTCTCCCAATGGGAGGGTGGTTTATACCGCCCTTCGAACCTTCATATCCCTCCCACCCCCTCAAAATTTCCCCCTACCATCTTCTTTCGCCTTCTGTAGGTGCTATATGGCTAATTTTATCATATTTTGTTGGAATTTGGTGTTTTCAGTTCTTTCAAGCCCTCTATCCGCCCTAAAAAAGATTATACCCTTTGGGTAACTTCCCCTACCATATGTGTGGTATGGTACGAAGCCACCCAGACGCATTTTCCATGTGCCATAATTATGGCATGGTGTACTATAATTTCGGTATTTCGTACGATTATTTCACATTTCGTACCGTAATAGTATATGCATCTCCCGAGTTTCCCAATAAGCTAATGTAGGTCTATGTCGGTCCAATATACCGCCCACAATTATTAAATATACCATAAATGTACTATAATTTTAACGTTATTCCAATCGAAATTGCAAGTCGGTATGTGCGAGCGAGCGCCGATAGGCATGAGCGAGCACATGCCGGAGTTCCCAAACAACACTGTACCATAAGTACTATTTCGTACATTTACCTGCTTCATCGCTGCTGGCTTAGCCCGCGGGTTCCGCGGGCAAGTCCTTTGGTATATCTTTACTCAATTATCTAATGTCGTAATTATTGCGTAGGCCTTTCGTTCATCGTTAAAGCCGCCAGTGGCGTCTTCTACAAAAGAGTGAGCAAGTTGTGCACTGCTCTGACCTAAAACTGAAGCGCAGGTTTGGAATTATATTACGTTCATCGGCGTGTGCTTGGACGCGTTTCAGTAAAGCTTTTTCAGATATCTTGCTCATACTGCGAAGTAGTAACCTTCGGCTTTGGTATAACTTCTTCTTCTGCGCTGTATGGAGTCGACTAGTCTCACACATTCCACGACTGATGCTGTACCAGTTTTCAGTCACATACCTTTTCAGCTCCTTGTAGGAAACATTTCTGCCGTGTACTCGAAACCTTAGAGCTCCAGATATCATAAATGCCCATAAATGTTCAGTGATGTTGATGCCGGAAGACTAACAAGGTTCCAATGATTTTGGAATGTTCAAGATTAACAATGTTTTACTAAGACCAACTGTTTGCTTCAGGGCATTGTCATGTTCAAAATGCAGGAAGACAACATTCCTAATTTTTCTGCACTTTGCTTGACTTGTCCACTGTAACATCAGTACATTGAATATTCCCGGCCCCTTTCGCCCTCAAACCACAACTGAACATCCCACATGTTCAACTATGGAATGTGCATTGGTAACATTATCGCCCGTGTTAACTTTTTCTCTGTGACCTGTGGATACTACACGAGCCAAACAAGTTGATTTTAGTCTCGTCTGACCAGATTACATTGTTACAAAACTCCAGGTTTCTATTTAGGTGCTCTTGAGCGAAGATTAGTCTTGTAGCACGGTTCCTCTTACTGACGTAGAGCCTCTCCCTTCATATCCTGCCATTATAGCCGTGCCTATACAACAGCCCGCGAACTGTCTCAGGACACATTTTATTTCTGGCTCGGGAACTGGGTTTTATTCGCTGCAAAATTACACGTTCTTCGTGAGGAATCAGACGTATCTGTTTAGGTTTTCTTGACACGTTCCCACCTTAATCCTGGCATTTAGATATTTTTACAACATACTGAACTGTTGCATGACTCTTATTTACGATTTGTCCAATTTTTCTGAAGGAGAATCCTCTAGGCGCTAAATTGTAAATAGTTCCTATCAGCTGGAAACTAATTTCCTTATATTTACCCATTTTCTTGAGACCATTGCAGGTTGTATGTGAAACAGGAACAACGAACTTTACACACGTCCCACAGCTGTTCACGATAGACTCAAGGTCATCAAAAGACTAAATGCATACTGGTGTCTGGATGACAATGTGACCTTAATTAGGGGTTACAAACATTTTTTTTTTTCTTAGCGACTGCATTTGAAAGGAAATATTTTGTGCACGAGGTTTGTACAGTTTGAGCGTATCTACATCACAAAATCTTTCATACAATACCGGATGGTTAAAAAAATAGAGGGCATTATTGCAGGAATGAATTCATCATATGTAAACAATAAAATAAGTTTATTACAACATGGGCCCGGAAATGTTTAGTTTCGGAGCTATGAATGTGTATCTATGACACATACATTGTTACAGCTCACTGAAGGAGAATGTTCGAAATATCGATTACCTGCGTGTGTAGAGGCCTCATATCGACGTCTAGAGCCACTGCGAAGACGATTCCAAAGGCCTGCACGTCAGCTATCTGCCGTTACGAGTACGCGCCACACAGTACAACTTCAGTCACCACACTTAACACTCAGTGTACTCTTCGCCTCGGAATCGCAAACTGTCAGGGTGTCTCTGATATGTGTCTTATGCTGGCTGCAACCACCCACGTAAGGACAGACATGCCAGTTAAGAGCATTGTTCTGATGGCCAGAACTCGGAAACCAAGCATTTCCGGTCCCGTGTTCTACTAAAACTTGTTTTGTTGACTACATACGATGAATTAACTCCTGCAATACTGCCCACTATTTGTCAAAAATCCGGTATATGAATAAAAACGTGACATACTGTACGTATATAACAGTTCAATAGAGTCGTTTCGTTGCAGTGATAATTATTACACGTGGCTAACGAAAGGATCCCCAGTGAACTGAATAAATAAGATAAGCAGTGCTTCCAGAAGAGCTTCTTCGACAGTGAAGTTAAACATCTGTAGAGCTCAAATCTCCACCCTGGTCCACTGCAAAATTAAGCTCGACTTGAACGAAAGCAAAGAGACGCTTCGAGGTTGCACTCGCTCCCCACGCCACATGGTAAATGTTCTTCCCGGGTCGGCAGACGCAATTAAACGTTGCACGGGGGTGCTGGAGCTGTGCAGATGGTGGGCGGAGGAGACGAGGGTTGTAAGGGCAGGGCTTGTTCCCGTTATATGAGCACTTGGGGAGGTCGGAGGATTAGATTGATCGCTGCCTCCCGCCTCAGGTCTCCAAGGTTGTGGAGAGAGCTGCTTAGCCCTGTAATCTCATCTGAAAGACGTTTGCGTCTAGCTTGTGAGACCGTGACGAAAATGTTCGGCAACCGTCAGGCATCTTAGGCCGCGTCTCAATTTTAAGAATACTCTTTCGAGAGAGCACTCTTTCGCACAATCTGGCGAGAGCACTGCTTCGCGCTCTCTCATGCTAACGCTCCCGCTCTATGAAATTGAGACAAATTCTCTCTCTCTCTCTCTCTCTCTCTCTCTCTCTCTCTCTCTCTCTCTCTCTCTCTTCGACATCTCGCAGACAGCTGATGCAAAATGAGGGAAAACATGTTACGCTAAAATAGCGGTCATAGCTGTTGTAAATAATTTATGTGTGTTTAAAATAATTCACAAATAACGTTAGTACCGGAATAATTACTAGCGCATAAAATACTTCTATTTTTGTTTAATATATTACCGTCATGTTACAGCAAAGTGACAAATAATTCGGGACTTTGTAATAAATATTTATTAATATTTTTATAAATACGTGTTAGGTAAGTAACTTCACTCACTGAAACAGTTGAAACTATTCATATACTGTAAAAATGCAACGTGGGTTTGGCCCAGAAAGCTACTATAACCTTATTCAAACACGGAAATAATGTAAACAAGTGGGCTAGCGAGTATACAATTTCGTTCTCTCCCTATGCTGTCGCTTTTTCGCGCTCTCTCCGACAAATTGCGACGATCAGAGAGCGTTCTCTCTGACGTCACAATGACGTGTTCGTGAGAGCGAGAGTACGAGAGAGAGCGAGAGAGAGAGAGAGAGAGAGCGAGAGAGAGAGAGAGAGAGAGAGAGAGAGAGAGAGAGAGATATCTTTGGACTAATTGAGGCACGGCTTTGTTTTATCTTGGCATAAACTAGGTTAGTTTAAACAATGAAGAACTCAAAATTCATTCTGGTTCTTTTAGATAATTTATAACTGCAAGGACCTTCACATTCATTTACAATCTTAAGTTAGTGTAGGTGGCACTGTATTACAATGAGAGGCGTTCCATTCCCACACGCGTATGTGCCATAATGACTGTCACGTCGGTCCAGAGCCGACGAGAGTACCCGAGCATATCCGATGACTGTCGAACTTACACTTCATCTCAGCGCCTAGACGCAAGTTTTGGAGCATGGCAAGCGATACACTAGCAGGCCACCATCTTTGCAGTTCAGTATTAACATGCGAGCTACCTCTGTCATACCGGTTCTGGGAAGATTAAAATGCGTAAAATTGCTCTGAAATCCCAATGCTTAATTAATCTCACGATCGTAATGCTAGCATTAGGAAAAAAGCGTCCGATAACAGAGGAAAGAAAAACCCACTTGGATAGCAGGGCATCACATTTCGTTGTTTTTATTATCCTTTGAAGATGATGGTTATCTTAGACTTCATTGACTTCAAGCATTAAACAACACGTAACCTGTAAATGCTGCAAGAATGTTTAAAAGTACTTTAACAGGAGCAATAAACAAACATCTAACATCTTTATAAACATAATAATTGTTCAACTCTAGTAACAGAATTCATTTTTGTTGTGACGAATTATGTATGTATACATATAATAGCAAGTTACACAATGAATGTTAGGAAAAGTGCTGATTTTTGTTCACCGCGCGAACAACAACCAATCATAAAGTTTGTGGTTTGCTAGCGCCTGTATCGGCGCTGGTTTATGACCGCCCAGAGAATAAAGCATTATGCAGCAAATCGTACGTACAGAAACACGCTCGGAACTATTGGCCGTTCACGGTTAATGAGCACTTTTGAAAGTCCTGCTTAGGATCTGCTTGTCTTCTCGTTTTGCAAAATTCAGCTTTATGTAAAATCAACAATGTCACAGCCTGTTTTACTTTATTTACGCACCATCGTGTTTTATAGATGCGAGTGCGCTCGTGCTTTGTAGATGAGCGTGTGTGTGTGTGTGCGCGCCCGCGCGCGCGCGCGGAAGCTTGTGTGTGTAGAAGTTGCGGCTTGTGGAATTGTAATGGCTGCACACATGACGATTATTATGTAGGTATGAGTGCAAAAGCATGCTTCTTCAAATTTTAATCTGTTAGTATGAATGTCCTGAATTGTGTATGCATAAAACTGTGGAAGTATTTTTTCTTTCTCAGTAGTTTAGAAATTTTTTGCTGAATCACGTGTAAAAATTATTATAGCTAATTTAATTGACCAGTGATAATTAATGAACTTATATAGTACATTTAAGTGCAATTGTGGAGTTTTAACTGCAACATATGGATCTAGATTTTAAAATGTGGTTAAGTAGGAGAGAAGACATGCTGCCTTAGCCTAGCCACAATATTAATAAAGACGTTATCTAATCCAATTGAAACAATGGAATTATAAGGAATGTAAATGTGTAAATAATAAACAAATTATTAATCTACTGACAAAATAAGGCAGGTAGGTCGGTAGGTAGGTAAGTGGGCTAAACGTCTCGTGGACAACGAAGTCATTAGATACGGTGCAAGTTGCACAGGGAAGAGAAATCGGGGAAGGAATAGGTTGATATCGGCCATGGCCTTTGTTAGGGACCCATCCCAACATTCACCTGGAGTGATTTGGGAAAACCATGGAAAACCGAAATCAGGATGGCCGGACAAGGTTTAGAACCCGGGTCCTGCCGAGTGCGAGTCCAGCGAGTTACCAGTGCGCCACCTCACTCGGTTGCCAAAACAAGAAATGCTAACGCAACTGGGCACAAATCCATATACATTGCACCCGCAATACGTCAATTATTAGAACTATTTTAATAAATGTGCTGCCAAGTAAACTGGGGACTTGCATGCCAGCATGCATGCACTGTATCATGCGTGTAGTTACAGTGATTATTTAAAGGGTTGATTTATTTCGAATGTTCTCACTTTACCGTTAATAACCTTCGCGTGTCAAGGAGAAACCGCACTTTCCCGACTCCTGGAGAGGATTGTAAGGGACACAGTAAATAACTCCATGTACTTCCTGGGAGGCGTCTACTTCACCAGTGATGAAGGCAATACAATCCAGTTGCCTCCCCAGCATTCTATTTTCTTCCCGTGATTGTCCCCGTCCAATCAATACCCTCTCCATAGTAACTGCAGTGACTTTTCCACACTATTATTCCTTTCCGCTCAGCAGTCTAACATCCGTCACTCCAAATTCTGATTGGATCTCCATTGCACACAATAACTACGAAAAAAGTAACCAAAAAACGAAGAACACTATATGTGGACGAGGAACACAACTGAAATTAAATACCCGAGGGCGGGGGCAGATCGCTGCTTCCGAAACGTGACTTTTTTTTACTGTTTTTATCTATTGTTACTGTATACTTGGCCACCTGTGTTTTTCCAAACTCGTGCTGTCTTTTGTGTTTTGTGTTGTTGGTTGTCGGACTGGATCATTACATTTTTTTTTATCCATTTATAAATAGATTAATTTTTTTTTTGCTGTTTGTGTGTTTTGTATGTAAATTTTGCTGACTAGTTACGTTTATGCTGTCTTTGTCGTTTTTTGTATCTTTAACTGACATACTAGATCATTATAATTTTTTGAACCATTATGTCTATTCGTTTTGACATACTGCACTGTGTGTTTCGCTTATGATTTTTCTGTTTTCCTACTGTAATAGCTGTGTTATCGTCGTTGTTTCTGTGTCGCTCGTTGTCTAATTGGATCGTTGTCTCTTGTTCCACATATGAACATATTTAAATTATCGCATTTTTATTACGTTTGTGTTTCTCATCCATATATCGTGTTCTTCATGTTTTGGACGGGAGCTAAATGTGTCTCAGGGCAAGCGCCTTACGCCTTAAAGGAAGGGAATTCTTGCAAAGGAGGCATGCATCGTGGCAGAGAGGGATTATACAGCCATGGCCGCCGTTTTGGCACATGACTGCCTCTCTAATGTGTACAGTACCTATAGCTGTGGCTATAGCTGGGAAGGGGGGGGGGGGGGGAGGTGAAAACAGGGATAGGCACCTAAAATCCCCTCCCGACAGGAAATAAGTTTAAAGCTTATCCACGAATTGCTGAAAATGCTACTGGAAACAGCTGGCATGGAATCCATGCTTTTAATGTGATGAAAATCTAGAAGAGACGGGGTGGCGCTTAATGTCGACTTCGCAGCTCTCCCAGCGGTATATATACGCACCTGCCTCCCATCCCCGTAAACACCGCACCAAGGGCCGAATGGAACAAGAACAACAAGTGTAGCAAAGGCTAATCGAGAGCCCTTTATAGCCTTTACATCATTCCCAAACAGACATGGAATTCCGTTTGGCGCAACAAGATCGCCTTACGATCTAGTTTGCGGCAACCCGCAAAGTACTAGTTCTGTACGAGTAGAAGCACAAAAAGGCGATGTATCTATGGTATTTCTTTTTCCACTGGCAGCTGACTGGAGCAGGATTCTTTCTTGTATCTCGCAAATATCCTGTCTCACGGGCTGCGAAACGAAAACCAAAACACTTTTAAATAACATGCAACATTTTTTTATGCCAATATCATGTGAAACTCGAAATGGAGACACATGACATTGTGACAAGGAATCACACAGATTGTAGCAAGATAATGTGTTTGAAGAACTCATTATGCAATGCATATATCACCAAGCATTGTTTCGTGACATATGATACGATTATTTTTAGCGAAGATAAGTACTGTTCCGTAAGAAAGTACCTTTGTCTCAATGTTTAGTACGTGTAATATTTTTGCGTATATTTTTTAAATTTTCTTCCTAACAGAATTCTACACGATAAAGTGTAAATTCATTTTATTTAGACACTTACAAATAAATTTTATTAATAAGAATTTCAATTACAAACTCTTACATAACATTTTCGTAAAAGGAAATAAATAAAATAGCACGGTCACCTAAGAAAAATTGTTCATGTTAGAGGGAAATATGCTCTATTTACCACGAGAGTAAGGTATGGTGAAATCACACCTGCTCTCTCTGGTCACAGAGCGCACATAAAACTAAGCTACTAAACCCTAGCATGATATTTTTCGTTTTTCGTACCCAACATATGACTTTATAGCACCGAGAACGCTGAAAGACTCACGATAGAAGCAATATTTTGGAGCAATATTACCTGTGTGAAGATAGGCAACCTTGAAGACTCGACATTCCAGATTGTTAAACACTTTGAACATTATACATGTATTGAAAAGCTGTTTTACGAAAAGAACAAATCTTCAAGAATTATTTTGCTTGGAATTTCCTCCAAAGAAAAATATTTTGATAAGAAAGTATGTAGGAAACTATGTTCAGACACTATATAATTAACATTGCAGAAAGCGAAATTGTATAGTGTTTTTAGAATTACTGGGAAACTAACATGTCACGTGCAGAAGCCTGCAAAAATAAAAATATGCAAACACCATAAATATTTCATAAAATGACAACACGAAAAATGAATACACTATGTAAGAAATCGTCACTAGTCACTCATTTTCTCTCAGTGGACTTGCTGAATAGAGCGCTATATAAGCTTGAACACCAATGCACTTGTTTGCTGCCATGATGAGCCAATGCACATTGCTTTCGAAATGGGCATGATTATAGATGCCAACAAATTCAGGCTTTCCGCCAGAGAGAGTTTCCAGCAATTGAACGTGTCTTGGTCCATCATGTGGCCATGTCATTCTAAAGATAAAACGTCCAGCAGCTTTTACACAATTCAAGATTATGCAAAACTCGTGCAAGATGGCACTCTCCTATCATGCGAGAATATCTCGTGCAAGGCAGATCTCGTGCGAAATCAGAAGATACAACAGGTCATATTTTCAGAATAGTTTTGCACGAAGCGATCTATTATATTGGTCGTTCTCTTCTATAGATACTTGATTACCTATACACCAACCATAGAGGCAGGAGAAGAACAGAGAATATAACTGTGCAAAGAGGAATCACGCTAAAAATATTAATTGTTAAGAACTCTTGAAAATTTACTTTTGGGAATGGATTGGAGTACACTGTAAGCCCGTAGTCATGCTTATATCTTAGAGGGCCCCTCCAGATAACAGGGGAACCCAATGATTACTCTAGCTATGTATGTGTGTGGAACGTGAGATAAAGAGAGAGGTGGAGAGAGAGGATGATAAAGGGGGGGGGGGGGGGGGAGAGGGTTAGAGAGTTAGTGAGAACAAAAATACTCTAATCGGAGAGTATTTTTCATATCCTATAATTAATTTAGAGTTAATAACTAAAGGAGAACCCGTCATATTTTGATGGAATAGAAATCATCCAAAAAAATTTGACATTATGTTTATAAAAGTTAGATAAGTTATTTAATTAAAATTTAGGAGGGTCCAAAAAATATTTAGGGGGTTGGGGGGGGGGGGGGGCTCCCTATCCCTCTTTGATTACGGGCCCGGAGTACAGAAAGTGTTGCGAGAATGCTGGACGAATACAAGAAATATCTTGTTATATTGAATTGCCATTGATTTAAAACAGAGCGTGTTCATGAGATTCATATATTACAATTATGGCCAGTTCAGATATTCCGAGGCAATCAACTTGTCTCGTGCAAGGATGTATTTTGCAAAAGTCTGATATGTAAACTCGTTCACCATGAGAATTTTCCTGATATTTTCCTTTGAGATTTTCATACGAGGCCTCGTACGAAATAAATTTTGCTTTAAGTAAAAGCTGCTTTATGGAAGCACTGGCACCAAATATCGCTCTGATAGGTCCAAGAAACTAACCAATCGGGACCGCCGAATAACGGAAAATGTTGTCCGCAACTAGTCTTCAGACAACCATGTCAACGATTGCAGATCACTTTTATTGCCACTCAGGCACAGAGGCCGTATGACAAAACTCTCCATCGGGAAGTCGTTATTTTTTGTTGTGGCTCTTCCGGGAAGACACTGTTCACTCACTTCAATGTTCGACATCATTTGCAGCGATGCAAACAACGCCGTCATTGGACTGCGGAGCAGTGAGTGGCAGAAGAGAGTCTTAAGGAGTGATGAGGCACGGCGCATTATCTGGCACTCGGATAGACGTGTACCTACATGGCGTATGTCTGACGAATGGAATTTACCGGACTTGTGCTGTACCGACAGTGAAATTTGGTAGCAGTAATGCAAGGATCTTGGGCGGATTCTCTAGGTTTGTGATCGCAACGTTAGTTTTAATAGTTGGATCAACTAACTATGATATGTATTTTAGTTCACAACCTGCTTCCTGTACTGCGAGAGAACTTTCCCGACCACGGAGCATGGCAAATTGTATCGTGGTACTAAGAATTGGATTACTTAACTGGCTTGCTCAAGGCCCTGACTAGTTCGAACTTAATAGAACATATTTGGAAAGCTACGGAGCTTGGTTTGCATGCCAGACACACTCGACCAGTACACAAACATCAAGTATCCACCAAGGTACAGGAAAAACGTAAACAAATTCTTCCAGCTGTACACAGGAACTTGGTGGTGAACCAAACCCGAATTTTCAATGCTGCAATGACACCAATGGGAAGTTCGACATTTTATTGGTTACACGACTGGCGACTTTGGAACCAACAGCTAATAGTCCCCGGTCGTATTCGCCACATGGTGTAATATGAATAATCGCATTATTTCAAAACATTAAATTATATACACTTATACAGTCGCCCCAGTGGCTTTATCGCTCGCTTGCCACTTATGAGGTCCTTTCCATACCAAGCAGGCTCGACCGGCGGTGTATTTCTTATGTGAGTGTGGTGGACCGGGCCATGCTGTGGGAGTTTTCTCGGGACTCTCCCGTTTCCGCTTCGTCTCCATAATCGCCTCACCTTAACCATTCTTCAGAGTGGCCTTAGCAATAGGCCTATCCCTTGGGCAGGGTAGCCGCCTCCGACTGGGCCCAACCTTCTTTATTTCATACTGATGCTAGAACAACATACGGATAACAAAATTTTGCTCGGAACTAATGCACAGACCCTAGTAAGATACGAGAAGAAAACTTACAAAAGGAACTTTACCCAGAAGTCTCTCTTTACTGACAGAAGCATATTTTTCATTTAGTCTATTAAAGGTATTTAGATGAGGCAGTGGCAAGGGCGAGTACGCTGTAAAATTTGAATTTGCTGTCACATGATGTTTTCGGAGACTGCTAAGGATGTAGAGACATTCTCTTGACGAACGGCACTCAAACTGAAGACAGCAAAAAAGCCGGGATAAAATAATCAGGAGCTGAAAAACGCAGGCACACTTGCTCGCTGCCTCCAACCAATGGTGAATTCTAACAGCCGTGGTTGTACAACAGCGTCAATCGCTGTGTTCTCTTCCACTGCCTGCGAGATTCTCTCTTCTTTCCCCCGCGAAAAAAATGAGGCTTTGGCGTGACTTCTGCTGACATCCTTTTGGATATATTCGAAGTTCAGTACTGAGTTGCTGACCCGGCCCGCTGACAATTGGAAAATAGGGGGGTGGGATAAAAATATCCCTCTTCTCTAAATCAACTGACGAAACTTACAGGGGTGGTAGAGGGGACGAAAATTATATTGCATTGTAAAGGGCTTTTTAACATCTCTCACGTTTATGCTTGAAAGCTTGGCAGGGGGTGGGCTTACATACTAACTTATAACCTAACTTAAGTTAACACCCATGCCTTGCCCGGGATTCGAACTCAGAGCCTCCTGAACCCCAGATCGGTGGCGCACCAACCGACTGTGCCACAGGAGGTCGTCAGAGGACGAAGGAAAACATATTTCATTTATATTCCCATTCCAGGAAGGGCAGGCATTCAAGCCTGTTTCACAACATGCAGGTATTCCTATCGCTAACAAACCAAGAGGAGTTATAAAAAATTTGCTCTAACTTCACACCATTTCCTCGATTCCGCTGGCATATCCATTTTAATGTGTGGTTTCACTGTACGTGTTAACTCTCCTAACTGGCAGCATGTGGTTAGAAAAGTGTTCAACTCGCCCCGCAGTCATATCTGTCCCGAACTGTCTGTACGGCAGTGAAGTTACTGCGTTGATAAGTAAATGTCTTGTGGGGATGAGTGCACCCAGGGCGATACGACACCCTTCTAATGATGGCCTTTCAAGCTGGGACTTGAAGGTACCCGTCATCCTTGGGCATGACATTATATGAGACACTAGGATGGAGTGGTGCTGGAATGCAAGGGCGGGGGAAACGTTAGTACCCCAAGAAAACCCGCCCGGCAAGCGGCGTCGTCCAGCACGATTCTCACGATGCGAAAATCCGCGAGTGAACCTGCCGTAGATCGAACCCGGATCGCCGTGGTGGGAGGGCAGCGCCCTCGTCGCTACGACCCACTGCGTCGATAAGAAAGAGTGAGTGATGGGAAATTGGGAAAGGACTTGGCGTTCCACATACTTCCTCGGGTTTCACTCGAGCTTGTCCAACATTATCCACGACTTGCGTGTTGTAGGTTTCATTCTGGCAGGCGCTGATCGATACATTTTCAGTGCACTCGGAATTTGACCAGGTACATCGCCATGTAGGCCGTTATTAAAACCCGGAATATATAATCCAGAGAACGCAGGGGGCCACGGTGGTGTAGTGGTTAGACTACTCGCCTCCCACTTACCCGAGCCGGGTTCGATTCCCAGACGATGCCGCTGGTCGGCGGGTTTTCTCGCGATCTTCCGTTTTCCTCCACCGGGGCTACTCCATTCTCATCTCGTTTCATCCTCATTGGTTCTGAAAATCTCGATGTGAAGAACCGCCCCTATCTCCCCACTCCACATATTTAAATAGCGCGAGAAGTGTCAATAATGGAGTTACGGTAACAACTAGAATATATCGAGAGAGTTTCGTTTTTGATAAATGTGAATCGAGGGCAGTGGAGAATCGATATCTCGCCGGCTGGACAAGCGCGGCGTCTGATATGCTCGTGCCGACAGACCATCACGCGCTGAGCCCAGCTGGACCTCGGATGATGAAAGTGGCCATTGGCGTAGAGCCGCTTCAAAGGCTGCCCGGCGAATACCTCCACACGAGAACGCCGCTTTTGCTTGCAGGTTACCTCTTTTTCTACTCTCCGCCGATTATTTCGCATGGGTTCACAAAAAAAATAACTGTCCTATCGTTTTCGTACCTGGGCGATGAGACCTTCCCCACGCAGGCGAGAAGCGGTACGGGAATAGCCTGACCCTGGCGGCCAAATTAAACACACATTTTAGGTATAGTCCATTCACAGCTACTTCGCACTTTCCGCTGAAGTCCTGCTTAAGTTCTACTTCCAGGACATTTCTCCGCCTCGTGCAAACAAAGTTTAACGGAAAATTACACCAAATGAACGGCGCACCGCATTCGTGCGCACTCAGTGTAATAATATTGTACATAAGAACTACTTCTTAATAGGCTTTACCTACGAACCTATGTTTTCACTGTTTTTCACTTATATTGATTGTAAATTAAATATTATAATTTGTAGATGAAATATAAATAAAATTTAGAATTTACCACAAATAAGCTACTTTTATGAACACAAGTATAAAACGCTTGTGAAACATGACATGTTTAGGAAACAACCAAACACGTGATACACCGGGTGATTTTGCAAAGATTTGATTCGAAAAGTGTGAAGAAACAGTGAATATACTATAGATTCTGAGCTACTGTCTACCTTTTTGACACCCAGTACACGAAACAATGAAATTATCCTGGTAGGCGTTATACACCGCAAGCGTAGACTGTTATCATATACCCTTGTAATCTTTACATATCGTAAGTGCCATTTCTTAAAAAAATAATGAACGGGACTTTAATAATCATAATTATAAAATATGTACACTTCTCGTCACAAAAAATGAGCGATATCGAGTAGCTGGAAATATTTCTAATTCCCACTTCAGGTATGTTAGGCTGGTTGCCCCCTCCCAAATCTCAGGCACGTGCCGCGGAGTGGGCGTGACTGACTGCTGCAGGGAACATGGCTTTGGAGGAAAAAGCATACAAAACACGAATAATATTACCTTCAGCTCAGTTTAGTCTGAATATATACCAACACATTATATGTATTGCAGTTAAAGTAAATTAGTGGTAAAAACCGTCGGAATTATGAAATAGCCTGTATCAGATCTGAGAAACAAACAGTAAATGATACATTTGAACAGACCACACTGAACCACTGAAAAAAACTACTTCGAAATTATGCATAATTTTAAATTTGAAATGAGGTATTACGTTATAAATCCCCTTGCCCGCACACTCACACGAGATCTTTGAAAACATAAAGTGGTAATCACTAAAAACATTAAATTATACATTATGTAAAATAATGTTTTCATATGTAAGATAATTAGAGACCATGAAATGTGTCGGAATCAACAGTCCGAAGTCTAGACTTCACAGGCCAATGAATACTCGATCAACTACTGTGTATTCCCTGCGTGCTTCTCCAGTAAGTGGCCAATATTACTCCATAACACACAGCACGTTATCCCAAAAGTCTTTTATTGCAAGTTTCGTATTTGCTTCACACATTCCTGAGTGAACCTTGTTAACTGTAATCCAATGAAAAGGTGGATTACGTCTATAAGTGTGTAAAGTTCGGCCTGTCATCAAAATTATCTGAGCAGTTTTCCTGCTCCATGTGACGATAATGCCGAAAAGTTAAACAATTGTTCCGTTCATAAAGTAAAAGCCTATCAACATGCACGGCGATGATCACCTGACATGTCTTAACCAAATTTGGATTACAGGAAATAGTAATTGATTATTAAAGTGTTATAGGACGAAATTACTACAATATTATCTGCGGGAGTGATTAAGTCTCTTGGAAGATTTACGGTAACTTAAAAATACTCAAAATATTCACTTCTAAAAAAGTAATAACGTAAATAGAACACATGCAGCGAGCCACTGGATATATTTCGAAGCAAAATATTCGCATTAAATAAATGTTTTGCATTAAAGTGAGCACTTCTTGATGCCTCTTGCATTTAATATATGGATTTATGCACCCAAATGTCAATAAAGATTACGTATTAAGTCGTAACTCAGTTTTCATTTTCAATTATGTACGAACTGAAGTTAAATAAAAGTGCTTGCATGTGCCATGTGTGTGTGTTATAGCACCATTACGAAAAGTGTAAGGAGCTCACTTTGGCGCGAACAGCCTATAGTACCGTTACATCTAAGCTGGACAGTTCAACTCGACGTATTGTGTCATGATGTGGTTTCTCACCCAACTGCCGCCATTGGCGATTCGTGTTAGTAATGTTAAGTAACCCAATCTGAAACATTTGGTAGCTGGAAGACACCGCACTAACCAGTCTCCTAACTGATTGGTGAATACATATGTAAGTGTGCTTTCTAGCAATTGGTCTCTCAATGTTTGACGCCATGTTATGCAAATGCTAGCCCCTGTGGCGTACACAACTACCATTTGTTTAATATGTCACATTCTGATTACAAACATGATTGGCCAACATTCTATATGCATTTTGTTATAAATCGTTGTCAATCCCACAACTACAAAATAAGCGAAATATATCCCTATTTGATACTTGCTTTATCTTAGACTGTCAAATACACGAAACATTCGCTCATATAAACATTTATTAAATAAATGTTTATTCTAAGAATTAACTTCCTTGCGGGATAAAGTATAGTATTTTCTAAGTTTGAGTCCAAATTGGTTTGACCAAAAAACGAAAGTTTAACCGTCAGAAGACTGAATTCAGTGTCTGTAAGAAATACACAAACAGAGATAGAGAATTGAATTTTCTTTATAACTCATCTACTAAAATCTAACTTCCAAAACCGTAGATGTTTGACGTAAAGCGTTGAGAGAGTGGAGGTAAGTTTTAAAGATTATTAATATGACATGCAGTCAAATGAAATTATGCTCAGCCAGAGTTCCAAAATGTCGTACAGGGATGTCCATTCTCATCCACTCAAGCGTCATTTCTCTGTGATTGTGCAGCATTATTTATTGATTTATCAACAATTTGTGCTACTTTATAACCCTTTATTCTCCGTTTATTATGTTTAGTTGTGCACGCCAGAAAAGGAATAAATTCACAAAAACTATTTTATTTGTAATGTTATGAGTAGTATATAAAAACTTTGACTCAAAGGGAGGGGTGATAAGAGCGGAGTAAGCTCCCGCCGCCATGTTAGAATTTCCATTTTGTCCATTTTGCCCTCAAAATTTCCCTTTCTTCCTTAACAATCGACTAAATGTCCCTACATTTTTTTTTCCTTTTTTCTTAAAAATGTATCTTTTCCCCCAAAAAATTCTTGATTTCTCAGGCGGATCAGTGACCATGGGTAAGAACAGGGAGCTGGATCAGCGACCCAGGTGACCGGGATTCGAGACCCCGGGGTTGACCCAAAAAATCCAAAAAAGTAAGAAACAATTGACAAAATTTGAAAATATATATAAAAAAAATATCCTAAAACTCATATTACTAAAAGTATTTTAAAATATTTAAAAATCATAACAAATTATTTAAATATCGTTAAAAAATGTGTTAATAAAATGTATTATAAATTATTAAAAGCCGTTAAAAACTAATTAGAAAATGATTGATTCAAATTTATTTAAAAATCGTTTAAAAAAATATAATTGTTATATAAATTTATTAAATACATATTAAAAAGACGTTTAAAAATGTATTTGAA
The DNA here is from genome assembly GCA_029891345.1 of Dryococelus australis. NCBI lineage: Eukaryota > Metazoa > Arthropoda > Insecta > Phasmatodea > Phasmatidae > Dryococelus > Dryococelus australis. The sequence goes on along the minus strand of CM057006.1, from coordinate 67,768,169 downwards.
AATTAACTTTCCAGAGGTCATCCCTTACCCATACCCATTCCACGATCTTGGAAGGTGCAAAAGACGACCATCGTTATAGGTGGCCACCATCTTGGTAGGCGACCGCCATCTTGGTCGACATCACCTGACCGTCATATTGGATGCAGGTAACAGTGAACTCAACCCCATCACCTTGAATGACTTTGAAAACAAAAACTCTAGAAAAAATACATAAACATCAGCAAGCACAATACATGACTAACTAATTCCACAATATTAGAAGCAGACGACATTTAACTTTGACACCATGACCTTGAATGACCTTGAGAATTCATGATCGAGATAAAAACACATAAAAGTCACCAAGCAAAATATATCACTGAATACCACTGCCATATTGGATGCAGACTACCTTGACCTTTACCCCACGACTAAGAATGACCTTGAAAAAAAACTCAAGGTTAATCCATAAAAGTCAGCAAGTGCAATACTATAAACTACCACCGCCATATTGAATGCAGACTACCTTGACCTTGACCCCATGATGTTGAATGATTTTGAAAACAAAACCCAAGAAAAAATACATAAAAGCCAGCAAGCATAATACATCACACAACTACCACCATACTGGATATAGGTACCCTCGTCCTTGACCCCATGACCTTGAAGAACCTTGAAAACAAAGTATTGAGAATAAATATACATAAGTCAACAAGCTTGTTACATTTATAATTACAGGCACCATATAAAATGCAGGTAAACCTAACCAGGACCCGATGACCTTGAGTGACCTTCAAAACAAAAACTCGAAAAAAATTCACAAAAGTCAACATGAATATTAAATTACTAACTACTACCAACCTATATTATATGCAGGTGACCTGAAGCGTGACCCCATGACCTCGAATGACTGAAAACAAAAATTTGAGAAAAATACATAAAAGTCAGCAAGTATATTACATTACAGACTACTACCATCATATTTAATTATTATAACATGTTCAATACCATTTATAATTTAACAGGTGTAGATAAAATCCTGTTCAAGAATAAAATATGCATTATATCCTAAGCCCTCTGATAAGCATTGTAAGCATTGTTGGCTGCCATTTTAGATTAGTTGATGTTATGACTACTTAATATATAATTATCATATGTACTACTTTTAACCTCTATCAAGGGAATATGGTCCAACATGCTTTAAAATTATTCGTATATGAATAGTTGTATGCCATTTTCAATCCACTGAAGTTATAGCTGCCAAATTTATGAGTTAGGTGCAACTTGTGTCCTCAAACAAGGCGATTTGGTCATTATGCTTTATGTCTTCTGGTAGACACAGCTGCCTACAATTTTCAAATGGTAAACTTATATATGCCATATTCATATGTAGCACTCGTGATATCAAACAAGGTAATATATATGGACTACTATACAACAAACCTGTGTTATGAATTTGACAACTTTATCTTATGTGGTTCGGATATTACAGCCAGCTATACTTATAAGTAGACATTGGGTAAACTTGACTCTTCGACACTTCTCATCATCATGGGTGATGCATATGTAATGCATTTGTCAACTATATATACTATGCAGTTGGGAACTTGCAGACAACAATGATTATAAGTAGATATAGGGATTAATTGACCCTGTGACCCTTAACATCTTCAGGGGTGATGCATGTGTTATGAATTTGACAACTTTATCCTACATGGTTTGGAAGTTACAGCCAACTATGCTTATAAGTAGAAATATGGTTATAATTTGCCTTGCAACCCATCTCTTCATTGGGGGTGATGCCTGTTTTGAATTTGACATATATATCTTATACATTTAGGAAATTACAGCTAATTATGCTAATTACTATACATAGGGTATACTTTGCCCTATGGCTCATTCTCATCACGGGATAATGCATACATTTTGTTTTTGGCAACTTTAACTTATGAGGTTCGGAAATTACACCCAACTTTGTCTATAAAGAGACATATGGTTTACTTGGCCCAGCGACCCTTCTCGTTGTTGTGGATGATTTCTATAATATGAATTTGGCAACTGTATCTTATACTTTTTGAAAATTATTGCAGACTATGCTTATAAGTAGACATAGAGTATACTAGCACCAGCGACCTTTCTCGTCGTCATGAATGATACCTATCTCATGAAATGCATTTCGGAAATTATTGCCAACTATGCTTATTTGTAGACATACAGCATACTTGCCCCTGCAACCCTTCTCATTGTCGTGGGTGATGTCTATTTTATGAATTTGGCAATCATATGTTACGCAGTTTGGAAATTACAGCTGTTTTGATTATAAGTAGAGATAGGGTATACTTATACCTGCATCGTGGATTGTGCTTATGTCATGAATTTGGCAACTATAACTTACATGGTTTGGTACTTACAGCCAACTATGCATATAAATAAACAAAGCATATACTCGTCCATTCGACACTTTTCATGGTTGGTGTTGAAGCCTGTGTTTGAATTTCACAACTATATCTTACATGTTATGGAAATTACAGCCCACAGGGCTTATAAGTAGACATATGGTAATACTCGGCCCTTCGACAATTCTTGTAGCCGAGGGCGATGCCTGTATTTGAATTTGAAAACCATATCGTACATGTTATGGGAATTACAGGTGCCTATGCTTATAAGTAGACATATGATCATACTTGGCTCTGCGACCCTTCTCGTTGTCGTGAATAATGTCTATGTGTATAAATTTGGCGACTTTATCTTACAGAGTTCGGAATTTACAGCCATCTATACTTATATGTAGATGTAGTGAATACTTGACCAAGCTACCTTCTTGCTGTTGTGGGTGATTCCTATGTTATGAATGTGATAACTGTATCTTGCATGTTTCCGAAATTACAGCCAACTATGCTTATAAGTATACATGCGGTGTACATAGCCTTGCGACACTTCTCATCATTGGGGGTGATGCATGCATTACGAATTTGACAACTATACCTTACATAGTTCCGATATTACAGCCAACTATACTTATAAGTACACGTAGGGTATACTCGACCCTGCGACCCTTCTTGTCGTCGTAAATGTTGCCTATATTATGAATTTGGCAACTATATCCTTTGTGGTTGGGAACTTACAGCTAACTATGCTTGCAAGTAGACATAGTTTATACTTGGCCCTGCGACCCTCCTCACCATCATGGATTATGCCTGTGTTATGAATTTGGCAACTACATCTTACATGGTTGGGAAATTACAGTCAACTATGCTTATAAATAGCCATGGGGTTTACTTGGCCCTGCGACACTTATCATCGAGGGTGCGGCCTGAATTATGAATTTTACAATGATATCTTTTGCAGTTCGGAAATTACAGTCAACTTTGCTTATATGTGTGCTTAGGTCTGGTGAGCATGTAAGCCAATGCTGGTATTGGACACCGCATTACGAAGCTAGGTCGACAGATCCCGAAAGGAATGACAGAGCATGAGACTCGGCACCCACCAGGATGCTAGGTTAAAGGGTCCCAACACCCTGGCATCGGATTTACAGAGCAGAAGGTTTGGGATCCAAGATGGCCACCACGAGTGTGAATGAAAATGAGACATTTTTCAGGGGAAAACGGGAAATTTTATGGGGGAAAATGGGAAAAACAGGTAATTTTTCCCGCATGGCATCAACAAAGACGTGGTCATCTTTTTCCCTTGTGCGTAGCTTCAAACCCCTCTTAGATTGCCCATTTGTATACTACTATTAAGTCATTATATGGTTCGTAGCTTTAACTTGAAGAAATACATCAAAATCCAGCACGCTGTGGTTACTCATTAGAAATATAATTATATACAGATTTTTGACGTTCCCATTACTTTCACTGATGCCAGATCGGTTCAAAAATTTCTGAGAAATGCTGTTTAAGCATTATATTTGAGGTAGCACTTGTCTTCCAACATGGCTACCAATATGGACTTATCTACTGGTACCAGCAAACTTCTGTGCACGCGAGTCCTCTCTTACTCCCTAGACTACGGCTCAGCACGGTCCGGTTTCCAGCTAAACGGCAAGACTGCGTCCCAGCAGTATTCGTGAGGACATCAAAATATTCGGTATTTTGTTTTGAGTAACAGCAAATGCAAAACCGGACACAGAGACTTTTTACTGGCGACAACATGTAGCAGTGCTCTTGTGACAATGTGTGCTGGAAGATTTCTTTACCTTCTGCGTGTATTCTTCGAAAGCATTCAGTTGCTTTTGTTTTTAATTGAATCCAATTTTTCTGTTCAAAAATTAAATAGTATCGAATTAAAATCACGTTAGATAAAAGCAACTATGATGGAGATGGAATACTCTCTGTGGTTTGATGCATCAACAGATTACTTGTTCCTTTTCCACATTGTCATCATATCTTTCACCATTAAAATGGGGGTGAGTGGAGGATATAAATAATTGATCTGAAGGTTTATGGCGCTGCGTAATAAATATCTCAACGGGAATGAATTACACAAGACAAAATTTGCAAACATTGAGGAGCTTGAGATAGCATAATGCTGAGCCAACTTGAACACATTTTACAGCATAACAGTTTTACTTAAAAAAAAAAAAAAAAAAAAAAATCATGCAAATAATAACACACAAATTCGTACATAGCTGTCATCTATCTAGCCAATGCCGAATGTAATTTCGTAACATATCCATAGTTGCTGGCAAGATATTTTTGATGACATAGAATTCTTGAATTGTGTCTCTTGTCGAAATCATCAATCAGTATATGGGGCAGCTAATAAATAAATTATAATAATGAATAATAAATTTAAAATATTTTGAATTATAATACTGCCATATTAAATGATAAAGAAATATTTAGTAAATCACTGCTAAATAATAACACAAAATATAATTGCGAAAAGGATAAAGATATATATTTATTTTCAATTTTTTTATTCCAAAGAAAAGAGTGATGTATAAAGGTTAAACTAAACTTCAGATGATTTAAAACAGTGTTTAAAACTATGACCGCAGTTTCTGCATTTAACTTAGCGCAAATATAGGCAAGTGAATACCAACCAACGTGGCAGTGAATTATAGGTACGATGTGGAACAATTAATTAATATATTACTTAAATTGTAACTTAGAGATTATCTCCAATGAAGTAAGCTGCTTTTTGTTCACTTAAAATATGTTCTTATAACCAGTGAAAGTGTTCCTGTTGACCTATTGACTGCCCCCTTTGGCGCAGTCGGTTGAGTGTTGAGCGTGAGTGGTTCCTTTGTTTCGAGTCCCGTGTAGAGCAAGGTTGTGGTTGATGCTTGTCCGTAGGATCAACCTTACTTGGCAAATGTCACTTCCGATAGGAGAACTACGAGAAAAAAGTTGTCACAGAATTAAAACATTATCGCTGTAAATCTGGAAATGTGTGTGCATTTTATGGTACTTTTCCAAGTAAAACCCTGAAGACTAGTAACCAAAGAATACTTGCCTTTTCTTGTAATGAATATATTATCCTACTGAGAGGGATTTGCAATATATAGATATTTATCATTATAGTCAAACTTGTATTTCAGTCATATTTGTAAATTGAGAAACTAAATTAACATATAACATACTTTCAAACATAAATTTATCTATTCCACAAATACAACACAGATATTATAGTTTATATTATATTTAAATAAATACGTTACAATTAGAAATCGAATCTACAACTTCTTGAGTAAATACGTGTGGTCTAAACTTCAAAAACAGCAACAAAACTAGTTTAATTATTGCTATAACGATATCGTTAGTTTCTAATCTGTGTGTCTAATAATTTGACAGGCATATCATGTTAAACTGCTAATGTTTCAGTTTTTAATGCCTTTCAAATATGATTACACATTTGAACATTCTTTGTTTCATTATAGGGAAAATATTTTCTCTTAATGAACACTGCATTTGGAATAGCATTTACTGCCATGAATGATAGACAAACGTTTATTACAGTGCGTTAAGTTAGTACAAATAACTATATAATAAATGCTACAGAAATATTTTTATATTCGATACACCATCTGCTGAAGCCTGCATTATTTGAAAACACATCTGTACAAGTGGCATTAATTTTGAACGCGAATCGGAATTCTAGAAACAACACATAAACTGACAAGATAATTAACACCTTTTTATATAAACTCTAAATGTTTACTGTGATTTTCGTGAGCTTTTAAATTTGAACTCCCAGGCATATGTAGACCACAATTTCACATAAACTACCTTTTAGCACGGCAAGAATGCTTACACACAGATTAATTGGGTAGCATTTGTGAAGTAGATGAACATTATTCTGTAGATTATAATTTTATAATTTTATTTCTTGTTTTATAAACACTGTGTGTAGGCTATGCATTATTTATAGCGAGGGTCAGCCTACTATGAGTAAATACACTAATTTTCGCGACTTTGTGCAAATAAAGGTATAAAACATTTTCTATAGTTTCAAAAGAAAAGCACTGGCCTGAAATTACTGTTTTGTTATAATTTGATAAACTGTACGTATAAATTATTCACGCGAAATTACACCGAGTGTTAAAAACTAAGTAGTATTCCAGTTGTATAATATTTTTATGATATGTGGTTTTATATAAATATCATGGTCAAGTGCAATTTTGTAACACTGAGGATACATTTCTTGTACCTCTGTGAACGTCCTTCGTCTTCCATTGCCTTACATATACCTGAGCCCGCCGTAAATGATATTTTTGGAATAACCGATAGTAAGGGCCAGACCTGCGTGTGCATCTCCCCCCCCCCCCTTCCTTGCTTAGCTTAACACGCTCCGCGAGCTCAGACGTGCACAGATGTCTGCCGGCTGGAGTAGTTAATACAAAACCTACGTACGATTTGATTTGGGAGCGTAGAAATTGGTCTGGTTAAATAGGGCGTGGCTTTTCATGCAGGCAGCAGCTAATTGCAAAGAAACATTCTTGATGTGCGCATACAATAATTACATCTACAACATGCGCCGATTATTTCACTAATATTAAGTGGCTTTAGTTACTGACGAATAAATGCATATATTCCGCTAAAGTGTGACATTCGGGTTTCGCAAATTCGTACGACAGCAGGAAATTCATATCTGTGTATTGATAATAAAGTACGAATATTATAACTACTTAACGTCTCAGATAGAAAAGTGTTTATTTTAATTATTAATAGAGGAACTGTGCATTTCTCTTTTACAGTTATCAGTCATTATAGTCACTTCACATACGTTTACTGTTTCATTGTTTGAAGCATGGAATGTCGCGTACATACCTCGAAACAAGCTATATTGCAAAATACTGAAGCTCAGCTCGCCTTTATGATTGGTTTTCTTTTTGCTAAGTGTTACCTGCTTGCGCGACTCGCGAACGTTTAGTGTGGAGCTCATGTGATGTAATCCAGCTAAAATACTTCAGGACAAGCTATGTTGCACAACACTGTCGCTTAGCATGCATTTATGACTGGTTTTCTTTCCACTATATTCTTGCACGACTCACGAACATTCAGTGTGGATCTCATATGAGGAAATTCAGCTAAAATATCTCAGGACAAGCTATGTTGCACAACACTGTCGCTTAGCACGCAATTATGACTGGTTTTCTTTCCGCTGTCTGCTTGCACGACTCACGAACGTTCATGTGAGGTAATTCCATTAAAATATTTCAGGACAAGCTGTGTTGCACAACGCTGTAGCTCAGCTCGCCTTTATAATTGGTTGTTTATTCCACTAAGTGTTACCTGTTTGCGCGTGAGACACGGACTTCCAGTGTGGAGTTTGTGTGAGATATAACGTTTTTGCATAAACTATATAAATCGCAGGACGAGTTACTTCGTCTAATTAAATGCATTATATTCACTTGGAGAAGCCGATGTCAGAATGATGCTCCAATAGAAGCAAAAGAGATTCTTGGTGCAGTTAAAACGCTGAACGATTGGCCGGAGAGGTCTGTAGAGTTGGTTGCCTAAGAGCCAAGGCTATGCATATTGTCTAAAGCCGAAGATTGCCGAAGGGGACTTTAAAATCTTTCCATCGCTCATCTATTCTGACGGGAAGTGTACACCGTAAAAAAAAAAAAAATCATAACTAATGTACGGAAACGTTCGTACCATGAACAGGAAGGCAAAATGTTCGTATAAAATTTAAACGAGTGGTGGGAGCGTACAGTTGCTAGAACACGTGATCACCCACTCCAATTTGATGGCAGACATTTTCAATTCTCGTTTTTCTCTACCCCAGACACATCCACTCCAAAATAAAGTCCCATTCAACTTTTACACGTTCCTCACAAACATCCGACCAGCTCCAGAAAGAAAACCGAGGAATATTTTACTATAGGCTGTTTGTGGTTAATCAAGAACTTTTAAAATAAACCTTTGGAAAAATCACTGTTCATAAATGCATACATTTTAACATTAAGCACTCACTATAACAAGACATCATTGGCAGGGTTGTCATTATGTAAGAACTGCATCTCTGACGAACTAACAAGAGACTTATTACAATGCTACCAACAGTGTAGTATTAAAACGAAAAATATATCTAAAACAGCCTGTAAAGCACGCATTTAAAATAAATTCTAACTAGGATGCATGAAAGTTTTGTTGGCAGTTTTGGTAGCAAATTAGGGAAAGTAATTCATTGGCTTATAGTGTATAAGTTACACGCAACCACCCCCTCCCTCCCAGGCGGGTGCGCTCGTGTGATGAGTCCTATAACCGTGGGGGAGGTGATCCGCCACTACCTGACCGCCGTTACGTTGCCTGGCGGGTTGGATGATTGACAGCTACCTGGACTGGCGTCAGCGTCCCCCATCCTCCTTCTGGAGAACTCGGAGGTGGACTATTGAATGAAACTTGTGGTAATTTCCTTCCTCTGTGCAATCCGGTATGTAAAGAAGTTTCTGGACCAGGGACGACGACACTATAAATAGTCCCGAAGTCGTCGGATTGGAAGTCTCGATGGTAGCCATGTGGCCGAAGTATGGTGCAGCGAGGGACATCTGCCACAGGCCCCCTTAGCCCTGCGTGTAACACACTGCCTTGCCAATTATTATAGGCCCTATGCAGCGTTTTATATATTAACAGTAGATTAACCTGAGCAGCCCCGAAGGATCAGCTCAGCCTAGCTTAATTAACAATACTTCACTCTAAATAGTTCTATTTAGGATATTATAGGTTATCATAGATTTAACCTCTCATCCCACCCAGTTGTTCGGATGCTTGGCCCTGCGCTACAACTGATTACACGGCCGCCTCTGCCGACAGGTAGAGGTTTGCAGCGTCGTGTGGTTCGATACTTCAATTGGTGAGAGAACTCCCCGTAATTATAAGTATCCCCCCTCCTCTTACTTTGTGAAACTCAGTGCACTTACACCATACGGCCGTAGATATGCTCTGCCACAGCCTATGGCTACAGAGACTGGCCGCTGTGAGGTAACACAGCATTATTTTAGATAGATATGTCCCCGAGGACATATGCTACTATAGGCTATATTTAGGATATTATTATAGGTCAATTAGGCTAGTTTAATATGTCTTTTCATACACATGTCCGTACCGTCTTTTAATGTTCTAGTAAAAACTAGTAAGAGCCAGCCATGCTGACACTTACTGGCAGCTCACTTTCTCTCCTTTAGTTTTTTGGTTCATTGAAGAGATCGGGGGGAAGAGGCCCAATAGCGCCACTTCTCCCACCAGAGAGGCGCTCAAACACCTCTCTGGTTACTGCCGGCATCAAGTCGAAATAAACAAAGCTCCCGCCCCTCTCTACTAGTATTCCCAACCCTATTAAGTAAGAGCATGTTTTCCAAACACCCTGTCTCCTGTAGCATTCTATTTAATTAAATTTAATGCATGCAATAATTTTTGAATATTTACTTCTCTGCCGCAAGGGTTATTTTTACGCCTCTCTTGACGTTTTTTTCCCTTGCTCTTCATAGTTGCTCTAAGTAGGTAGTCATGGCCCCAAAGTGCAGGCCATGGCTGCCCAATCCCTCTTTGCAGCGATGCATGTCTCCTTGCATGATTCTCCTAGTAGGCGTAAGGTGCTAGCCCTGAGACGCAATAAAATCCCGCCCTACCTTCGGGCCTTAACTGCACATAACACTTAGAATAAGGCAGTTTGGAAACAAAAGAGGAGAAGATGGACGATGGCGGAGGGTGCGAGGTGACTGCGGACAAGTGTGTGAGGCGTGAACGGACCAGAGGGTGCAGTAAAGGCTGTTCACGTTAAAGTGAGCATTTTTGAAATCAACCCTAGAAAAAAATCAGTATCCGTACATGCACATGTCGTAACGGGCACGCTGAGTGACAGGCGCCTAGTAAAGTTGGTAACGATAGATGGAAATTTGTTCCATGTCTTAACGTCAAATTAAAAGTGTTTAGTAACCATTTGTGTTAACTTAAATTATTTCTTTCGCTTTATGTTTTTTTTTTTTTTAATGAATCTGGGTTTAAGAATAAGTAGATTTGTAAAATGTTCACTTTTCTAACCATTTCAGTTTCACTAGACCGACGCATGAACAAAGTGATGAGGTCATGTCAGTGTTAATTTTACATAAGGGAGGAAGAATACGTAATGTGCATAGAAGCAGATCGTAAGCAGGGCTTTAAAAAGTGCTCACTTTACCGTGAACAGCCTATACCCGACGAGTAGAGGGCTACTGTGTATGGTGGCGAACGAAGCGCTCTAAAACATTCCGGACTAGTGGAACCCAGACTGAATTAAGGCGGGACTGTGTGATGGATTTGTGAGATGGACCTTATTGTAAATATCGGAACTGTCAAACATGGACACATAATTTATAAAATTATTCAATAGTGTAGATACCTGGAAAACTCGCGAGTTCAATGGCATGCAAGATAGGCTCTGAATTCTTATGTACACATATGCCGATATCAACTGCGCATTGGTTACCTGCTGTCACAGTAGAAGGCGACGATTGAGTCAGTCTTCTCCAGGATGTGTCAAACATCGTGTTGACCAATGGCTGAAGTTATATGAACACACGAGTTTTGAATTCTAGCTTGTCCCAAAATAAGTCCACGAAATTTTCAGGTCTCTATCAATAGGTTTTCATAGACTGTTATTCAGACTGATTTTACTTATTTGATTGCATACATTTATGTGAGGCGATGGGCGGTTATGTAAAGTAAATAAATTAGGAACTTTTTGCTAAGTCTTTTATTTAATTGGGACTTCTGTCCCTTAAAGAACCTTGATAAGCCCACTGAATTAGAGATATTGTAACAATATGATTAAAATTGTAGTATTTAAGACACTGGTAATTGAAATACTATATTTCTTTAGTTCCATGCACATCAACGCAAGGACTGGCGCAGTAGTACCACATTTATGTTTAATATATCTTCACAGTTTCAGTTGATCGAAGCGTGGTAAAGGCTGTTCTCGATAAAGTGAGCAGTTTTCAAATCAACCTTAGAAAAAAGTCACTGCCCTACCTGCATATATTTTATTGGGCGCACTGAGTGACATTCGCCCAGTAAAGTTGATAACGATGGAGGGGAAAGTAGTTCCATATATTAACGTCGAACAAAAAGTGTTAGGTAACCATTTGTGATAACTTAAATTATTTCTCTCGCTTTCTGTATTTTTTAATACATCGTAGTGTATAAATGAGCAGATTTGTACAATATTTACTTTTCTAATAATTTCACAGTTTCACTTGACCAACGCATGAATAAAGTGATGAGACCCCTGGCAATGTTAATTTTACGTAAGGCGGAATAACACACATGTATACAAGTATACCTTAAGCAGGGCTTTCAAAAGTGCTCATTTTAGCGTGAACAGACTATACTAGTCACTATGTTATTGTACAATTTTTTTTTTTCATGGAATGCAATTATACCAAATGGGATGACAGAAGGATTCAAATAAGGTTTTCAGAAGTACTCAACTGCGAACTAAGAATAATAGCAGGTGTGCAAATAATTTTGTAGTTTGTATGTGGTGCAGGGTTAACAGAACAACTTTAAATTATTTCAAAATTTGTCTGTGTTTCTATGACGTGTCGTTCCGCCAAATGAAATAATTATTCCTGTTTAACTATTTAAATTAATATGTGAAAAAGCGAGACAAAGTAAAGTTTTTAGAAACAAATTATATGTTTTATTTATTATACTAATTCGTACTTTAATGACACTGTTAAGGTCATGCTGCAATATAAATAAAAATATCCATAACCATATCGACATACATAACCATTCCCATAACAAAATTCCTATGCCACAATTACTTATATATATATATATATATATTAATTTGTTGGCCAATAGGATTTCACTTTAATATTGAAACTTCTTTTGGGTAACTTGGTCAACTTGCTATATATTGTTTACCTCTTTTTTATTGTTATGGGCTGACGGCTTGCACGTGGGACTATTATCAGTCGTGCTCGTAATTCCATACACCGATTAGCCATTTCATTAAGATCACCCCGATCCGGAAACTTCTCCGCCATGAAGGGTTACACAAAATATGCTGGAAGCATGACATATATATGGCAACTACATAGGTTCGTGTTAGTGTATGCGGCGCCAGAACTGTAAGAGCTGCCGATCTATCCGAGTTTGACAGATGCCAGATTGTGATGGCATGGCGCCTTGCTACCAGCATTTTTGGTTGATCTTGTGCCTCTGTTATGTGAAATATCAAAAGTGGCACAACGACAGGGAAACAACGAGACAGCATACATCCTTGTATCGACCCTGGAGCATTGATATCAGATGGTAGCGGAGGCTCTCACACATTGTTCGGAGCGACCGCAGGGCCATTGTTCGAGAAATCTTACGAAGGTACAACAGTGGTGACCAGGACAATGTTTTACAGCTCATGGTTCATCGAACACTGCCGCGGATGGGATTGGAGACCTCTCGTATTCCCATGCTGACTGCACATCATCGACAGCAGATCATGAGGTGGGCACAAAATCATCAACACTGGTCTATAGGTGACTGGAAAATGGTCACCTGGGCCGATGAATCCCGATTCACGGTTCATCACATCGACTGCTGAGCCCGTGCACTGTTGGGTGGAGATAGGCCAAAGGAGGATGTATGATGGTCTGGAGGATATTTCATTGGAAACATTAGGGCCCATTATTCCGGTACACCAGCCCCTGATGGCTGTTCAGTATCTCGACGTTATTGGAGACAGAATTCATCCGTCCAAGTCAACAGTATTCCCTGCTGACAACGGTCACATCCAACAGAACAATGCACCATACCACAATGCCCAGGAATGTAAAAAACTGTTTCGAGGAACACGAGGGGGAACTCGTTTTAATGCCCTGGCTCCCAAATATCCCGACTTGGAGAAGCGGGTTCGTGCTACATCACCACTGCTCCACATTGTACGCCAACTGGAGGTCCTATTGTTACTCTTGTATCAGATTCCCCAGCTTAAGTCAGAAACACTTGCATTATGTAGAGCCTCGAAGTCTTCCTTCGTAATGTAGGGGAACGTATCCTTCCTTTTCCGAATGCTCTGAACATTCAGAGCTCCAGAGCGAATATAACTCCTCAGTACATCCACTATTTCTTTTATACTGAATCTGGAGGCCAACTCCACCCAAAAGTGGAGGTGGGGGAAACCATCTGCGTGCCTTTCTAGGGCAATGCATAAGAAGTGGATAGGGAAAAGTAGCATCAATAAATCCAATAGCATCTCCTTCGTGAAAGGCGCATGAGGGAGTGTGCCAAAGAGCTGGGTGGGGTTTTTGCGCACATGACCTTCCTTACTGGTAATACCCAGAGCAGAAGGAGTATCCAAGGTTCTGCGGGCTAAAGGTGGTCCTACACCATGTTAGGTGGTGTTCATAAAGTAACAGCTCACCAGTGAGATATTTATTCAACGAAGTTGCGGAAGTTATCCTGGGGTATCTGATGCCACAACTTCAACAGTAGGTCGTCCAGTTTGCGTACAGTGCGTGGTGGTGGTGATGTAATACAAACCCGCTTCTCCAAGTCGAACCAAATATGTTTAATTGAGTTCATATCCGGGATATTTGGGAGTCAGAAAATTTTAGCAATATCACTGTTGCGGGGGTTTACTTCGACACATTCTGTCCATACGATGCATATATTTCGCGATATTTTATAGTGTATCTCGCTGGTCCTAACAGACACTTGACATTTGAGTAGATTTTTACTTTGGTGGAAAGTATAATATGTGCAGTTATCAGCAGGTCCGATAATAACTATCGCGATCATAAAATCACTTATTAGACTGAATGATAAAATTACAGGGAGAGAGAGTGAGAGAGAAAGATATATATGTGTATATATATATATAAAACACATTTCTAATCTAATGTTTTTAATCCGCAGAGACCACGATGTAATGTAAGACGCAACTTATTGCGCGTGAACAATGTGTCACGATAATTATTTTCCCCACTAATTATCTCTAGTGGTAGTGATGGATATCGAGCTATAGCTGGTAAATGGGGGTGGGGGTTAAGGGGAACTGCAGTGAGGAAATGAGCATGCTAAATTGATTGGTGTGAGGGGGATTGGCCATAGTAAGGTGGTAGAGATAGGGGTTGAACAAAGGTAACTGACTGGTGGAGTTAAAGAACTAATTTACGAAATCGTTTTGGGGTAGTACGAGATGTTTTATAACCGTGATATGGCTGCCTCCGGCCGTTGAGCGCAACCACTGACTGTGACGTCATGAAAGATGTTTGACGAATTCAGAATCAGATTTCATATCCCTGTTGCTGTGACCTCTCCTTAGAAAACAGGCCACACATTAACAAGGGGGATCTAAGGTAACTCAAAAGGGTAGCACTCGGACACAGATATTACATTTATTAAATACTAATTCAATTACAAGCAAGCCTCAAGTAGGCTTCCCAATCAGATAGCAATTATAGAATCAATCGACAAGGAAGTCGTACATAGCAGCTACAGCTCAACAGTGCGCTGATGCCCTTAATTAAGCCTGGAATAGTTTTCATTAATTGCGGCTAAACAGTGCTTGTATGGAGCTTACGCCATCACGGGTCCTGCACCCTACAGTGCCTTACGCCGCCCTACCAGGGATTCAATACTTACCCAAGGTCGCGTCGCAGCAGCACAGATCTCTCGACGACGGACACTCGTCGGGCGTCGATGGCGGACCTCGGGCTGCGGTCCTCTCGTCTGGGCGTCTCACGGGCAGCGCCTCCGGCGCCGGCAGGCGAGATGGCGCCCAGAGCCTCCAGCGCCCAGAGCTTATATACGACCCCTCTGACCTCGTGCTCGATCCTCCCTAGGTCTGTTATTACAAACAGAGGCCCAGCTGGTTGAGGTCGCCCCGCGCCTCGCCGGGCTGCCCTCGCAGGAGCTAGTCCCAGCACTGTGTAAGAAGGAACTTATAATTTACTGTTATAATTGTGTCAATAGTAGCACAGCCATAAGAAAAAGTATTCTGTCTAATCACGAAAAAGTACTTGTAAAATTGGAATTGTTAAGGGCTTATTAACGTCCCCCAGTGTTATGCCTGAAGGTTTATCAGGGGACGGCTGACAACGTAATTTATGACCTCACTTAAAATAACACCCCTGCCTTACCTAGGATTCGAACCCAGGACCTCCCACACCGGGGAAAGGTGGGCACGAACCGACTGCACCACTCTACATTTTCTTCAATAACGGACTTCTCGTAAATGTCGCAGAGCTTCACGCGATCAACGGAAACGCTCAGTAAATGTTCTTGTCGGTTTTCTGAATTTCAGTTCATAAAGTGTGATTCCTTGAAGTAAATCAATTAACGCTATGTGTGTGTTTTACTGTTTATAAAAACACTTCTAAGAAGTTCAAATATTTTGTACTGCAGCGGGACTTGAACACGTATTAAAACTATATGAAACTACGAGTCATACTACTCACTTGGCTTATTTTTATACTTCGTATTATGAATAATATGTTGTATTTGTAATGTTGGAGTTTTGAAATGTGGCTGATTGTTACAGGTAGCTTGTGCTACTTTTTGATGTTTAAAGAAAGATTTTTAAGTGGCAGGAATATCGTAACTAATTCTGCAGAAACGTACACGTACACGCGCGCCCGCGTTCACACACAAAAACACATACATACGCGCACGCACACACACACATATATATATTTAGCGGCGAAAAACGTTTCCTGTATTCTTCATTTCCGAAACCAGATGCTTATAGGGAATTCTTAAGAGGTATCTTATTTTGTAGGTACATAGCTCGTTTCAGTTTTTCGTCAATAAAGGACGCGATTCCGAATATCAGCCGTATATTTATGTCAAATTTACGTGTATTTACGGAAACGTCTAAAAGCGTAGTAGAAAACTGTTATGACGTGGGCTCCATTTTGAACATTTCACATTTTAATTAGACGTTAAATCATGGGAGGTTTTTTTCCTTGATTCAGTGCGGAGATAGTTTCGAGTACTCCGGTAAGATGTTCGATTTTTAAGTACGTAGTACTGAGTGTACATTTTTTCGTTGGCAGATTTCTGAAGCGCTGAGTTAATCGTGAAGTGGCTGTGTTAAGTATGATCCGGGCAGTTTCCTGAGTACTAGCAGGTGTGTGTTACGAACTTCCAGTTCTCAATGTCGAAGAAGTAAGAGTTCCGGGTAATCCGACTTGCACGAGGCTTTCGTGGTTCTTGCGACCTTTCCCGCCAATATTTGAACGATCAGACGTCCTTTCCCTTGAAAACCAAAGGACATGGGACTGACAGCGAACGTGTGATAGAAATATGTATACTTCGCGCCAGACGTCAGCGAGCTTGAGCGACGTCACAAGGAAGGGCGACGTCATTGAAGGGAAGCGAAGAGAGAATTTTGCGGCTCCTAACATAGAGGTCTTGAGAGAGAGAGAGCAGATGAGGCTGAAGGGAGGTGATAATGGAGGAGCGCCGGAATGCAAAGGCGAGGGGAAACGGGATATCCCCAAGAAAACCCGCCGACCAGCGGCATCGTTCGGCATGATTCCCACGTGCGAAAATCCGGAGGCGACTCCGCCATGAACGCGAACCCGGTTCTCGTTGGTGGGAGGCGATAATCTAACCACTTCACCGCCTCTGCCATGACGTCAATGAAGATTCCTGGAGTTAATTAAAGATATATATATATATATATATATATGCTGTTCACGTTAAAGTGAGCACTTTCGAAATCAACCTCAGAAAAAAGTCACTGCCCTGCCTGCGTATATTTTAACTGGCACCCCGAGTGACATGCCAATAGTACATTTGGTAACGATGAATGGAAATTAGTCCCGTATCTTAACGTCGAATAATAAGTGTTAGGTAACCATTTGTCATAACTTAAATTATTTACTTCGCTTTCTGTAAATTTTTTAAAATGCATTAAAGTGTAAAAATTAGCAGTTTTGTTAAATATATATTTTTCTAATAATTTCACAGTTTCATTTGACCGACGTATAATTAAAATGATGAGACACATGACAATGTTAATCTTACATAAGGCGGAAGAATACACAACGTGCATACAAGTAGATCTTAAGCAGGGCTTTAAATAGTGCTCATTTGACCATGAATAGTCTATGTATGCGTGTGTATATATACACATAGCCATATATATATATATATATATATATATATATATATATATATATACATAGACTATTCATGGTCAAATGAGCACTTTTGAAAGCCCTGCTTAAGATCTACTTGTATGCATGTGTGTGTATGTATATAAACACACACACACACACACACACACACACACACACACACACACACACACACTGTATCTAAATTTGACTGACAAATTTCGACTGCAGAGTAATCACCAGAACAGAAGTTGAAAACACACACACACACACACGACCTATGGTCTAAATCGATTCTCAAGGTCGGTACACGTCTTTGAAGTTGTACCGGACGCACCAGATTATTAGATATATCGGAGAAAAAAGTATGTGAGATGGAACATTGCATTTCTGGGTAATGTGTAAGTGTAAAATGATCTACAAACACCACAAAATCTGTCGCTATCATCAAATTAATTCATGGAAACAATAACATTTACCACTCTTATTGCGAGCTATTCGACGTAACGCGGTAGAGTATGTGGAATCTTATTGATGGAACATGAATCCCCGTGTTCCAAATGAGGGTGCCTTGTGTAAACGCCCTAACCCCCTCCGTTTTCGAGTGATTCAAGTTTGAAATTTCAAAAGAATTATGTTCAAAACATGGCAGACGGGCAACACACACAACGCCTAAGAACGAATGGGTACGGATATCAAAGGGGCAAGATAACAAAGAGAGGACTGAAACATTCCGACATGTGAGGTAACAATGCACGGTCGTGGTGTTAGCGGTATTTGAGTTTTAAGTAGTAGCAATAAGGGGATGCGAGGTGAATTCCCATTGTCATTTATTACATAATAACATGCAATACTGTGGTATAAACGATCCTTAGACGAGGTGTTCCAACTGCCGGCCTCCAACCTCGCTGCAGAGTGTACGGCGGCGATGCTACGATTGCAGACCACGGCCAAGCACGCCGGGTGTGGTTCTTATGATGTCAGCAGCAGCGTGTATTATGGCCACGAGATCCTCCAGATACGCTTGTGGGGATCTCGCTTCCGCCAAACACTTCACAGCACTCCACAAGTAAAAATCAAGCGGTGTAAGATCCGGGGACCTCGCAGGCCATAACCTCGGCCCACCACGGCCTATCCATTCACCTGGGAACGTGGTGTCAACGTACTCTTGAACGTGTGCACCAAAGTTATTGTCGAATCCCAAGTGGAACGTCTTCCAGCAACTGTGGAAAAACCTGTTCCAAAAAAAAAATAACGAGGTATCGTCCTCCATTTATTAACCGCGATGGCAACATGTATGGCCCAATTAAACTGTCACCTATAATACCACACCATACTTTAAGGTCAAATAACTCCTGGTAATTGCGGATGAAGGGCGCGTGCGTGTTCGCCTCTGTCCACACGTGATGGTTACGAGACTTCAACACACATTCTCGTGTGAATCGCTCTTCGTTAGTACACAACACGGCACTTGGGAAATGTAGTTCTACCGTTGTTAACACCACTGCACTAACTGGAAACGTTCAGGGCAGTCTTCAGACTTAAAATGCTGCACTTTATGTCAGCGATATGGATGGAGCAGCTGTTCATGAACAACTATCCACACATTCATGTGTCCAGTGCTGACCCCATGCGCCACTTGACGGGTGCTGGTAGATGGAAACTCACGGAATCTCCGCAGCACCTCCTCATCAAAGTGAGGTCTTCGTATCGACCTTGGACAGCCAGCATTAGGCCTGTACATCTGTAACATGTACGGGGTTGGGACAGGTACGCTCTGTTTCGTAGTGTACGATAGCTGGGACGTCACATAATCACACTTGGACAGCCAGCATTAGGCCTGTACATCTGTAACATGTACGGGGTTGGGACAGGTACGCTCTGTTTCGTAGTGTACGATAGCTGGGACGTCACATAATCACACTTGGACAGCCAGCATTAGGCCTGTACATCTGTAACATGTACGGAGTTGGGAGAGGTACGCTCTGTTTCGTAGTGTACGATAGCTGGGACGTCACATAATCACACTTGGACAGCCAGCATTAGGCCTGTACATCTGTAACATGTACGGGGTTGGGACAGGTACGCTCTGTTTCGTAGTGTACGATAGCTGGGACGTCACATAATCACACTTGGACAGCCAGCATTAGGCCTGTACATCTGTAACATGTACGGAGTTGGGAGAGGTACGCTCTGTTTCGTAGTGCACGATAGCTGGGACGTCACATAATCACACTTCGTTACTCCGTTTCTCACTCTAAATGTCCCCTGTTCACGAAGTTTCCCATCAATGGTTGTGAACGTTGAATGACGTGGCGCAAGTCGTTAGGACACATTTCCATGTGCATGCGTGCTGCAGCTCTATTGTAATACTGCGCAGCCCCATACACAAAGTGAATGTCAGCCATCTCAGCCATGTATAAAGATTAATCCCGCGATACTCCAACTAAGCCTTTGTTCCACTCTGGTAAACCCTTGTAGCGGAGCGAGAGGCATGCTGCAACAATTTTCAGAAAATTGTGCATATCATGAAACCTATCAGGTATTATATAACTATGATTGCTTGAATCGATAAACCAATCATTCATCTATTAATTCAAAAAAGCAAAAATATCAAAAATTACACCTTTTCCCCCACAACAGGCGTTTTATTAAAGGAGGTCGGTTGTTACAATTTGCCCCGTGTTTGGGGCTAATTGTAACAGCAATGGGGTAGGTAATAACAATTATAAAACCGTAAAGTTTTTAATAGGCTGGAGAGTTTATTTTGAAAGATAAGTACAAAAACAATCATTTTTGGAAATCTTATATTTATTTAAGTATTGTAACTAGTTCTTTATTTAAATTACCAACAGTTTGTTTTTAAACTTATATTTAAGCTTTCACATCAACAGCAACAAACACAAAATTAACTTGGTTCGTCTTATGAACGTTTTCATTTATAGAACTATTGACATTTTTGTCCTTAAATCTAAAATAAACTTTGTCATCAACAATCAACTGTACAAATTAAACAGCATTTTATTAGTTTACTTAGTTTAGACAATCTATACTTAAGAATCAATATAGATAGTTATTTACAGGTTCACAGCCTTTGAAATATGGCACTATTACCGTCAATATATTTATAACCAGCCTTTAAGTAGGAATATACCTAATTGACACTTAGTAAGTACTTAAATCAATCTACCTCAGAATTGCACGCAAACGAGTAAACGTCTCCCACCACACATTTGACACGTGCCCACATTTCGCACACTATATATTCTATCCAATATTCTTTGTTAGAAGTACTATAGGAGTCGTTACAGACTAAACAGTGCCATTCTTCAGTTTCCGAGTCTGAATCAGAACTCAATATTTTTTCCTAACCTTATCTATTCCTTCTTTGACCGCTGTCGTTGCTTTTCCTCTATCCTTTCCTTTTTCCCTTTTCCCCAATCCCTTTGTTTTTCCTTCGCTTTCCCTTTATTCTTATAATAATTTCTTCTTCATGTTCTCTTACTAAAGCATCATTATCTGGCGTGTCAGTTAAGACACTTGATTTTCTTTTGCGACAATTGTGGGTAATTTGTTTCCGAGGCGGAGCCTTTGGGAGGGGTCTGATCTTTGATGGCGAACATCCATTTAACTTTTGAAAGCCATATGGACCTGGAGTTGGAGACACGATTGCACTTTCTTTATTTAACAAGCTTGAGGATTTCTGGAGTCGGTGATGTTCTCAACGACAGTCGAGGTATCCTGCGCATGCAATTTTGAAACCAGTCTGGTCCGGCCATGATATTCTAATACCAGGAAGGGGGGATGTTTTTATTTCAAGCATTAAAGTGTATTGGTAAGCTAACTTCCTGACATCTGTAGGCAATATCCCAAATATATATATATCTGAACATTCAAGTAAATAGCAAGCCAACCTATCTTCTACTTATTGCGCAAATATCAATTTAGGCTTGACATAGTCAACAGTAGGACATTAATTTCTTTATTTTTCTGAATGTGCCTATATAACGCCACATGGCACAAATAAAATGATTTATTTGCTTTTAGTATGCCTGTATTGTTCTCCAAAACTTCAACTGCAGTTAACTCATACACCTCTAGACTTTTCGAGGCTCTCTCAGTTTTTCTTTTGTAGTCTCTCATACTACAAAGGAAACAAATAATTCATGATAGTGAGATGCATCAAATAAATAAACAATTCGACAAGATCAGCCACGCAAACATAAACCTCAGGGGCATGTCGTAACATGTTACAACTAACCCCCAGAAATTGTTACTACTTGCCACATGGCATGTATTTTTAGATTATTTGAGATTACCATTGGCACTAAATATCAATAAAGCAATATGCAGAACCTTAATGATCAAAATAGCCATGGAAAAATTAATATTAGGTATCAGAAGTCAAAGTTTACGTAAATTATTTTATTTATTTCTCGTTAAATGGCCCGATCGGAGAGTGTGCACACACTTTACATATTTTTTCCGATATCTGTAATAATTTGGTGCGTCAGATCCAACTTCGAAGACGTGTACTGCCCTTGGGAGTGGATTTATACCACAGGTAGCGCGCGCGTGTGTGTTAAACGTCTGTTTTCGTGATTAATCTACAGCCGAAGTTTGTCGGTCGAACTTACATAACTTATAAATATTTACTTACCGTCACTTCTTGTAAATCTTTGGGACATGTAGAGGTCTCCTTACGGATCTGAATAAATGAAGGGTTATCAAATCGCGGATTTTGTTCAGCTAAGTCCTGATAAATGTTAAGATTTCGGGAAATGCATATTTTTTTGTGAAGTTTCGGCGTTCGTGTTTTTGTGTCGTGTTTCTATTAGTTAGGGAGATGTCGAAGTAACATTTCCGTGAGATATTTCAAGAAAGTAGTTGATACAGCTAAATGAATGTTTGAGATGAACATCTCCGGGTGGCGGCGTTGGCGTGTTCAAAGTTAGCGTGAGTGAAGAGATTTGGGCCGCTCTTAACAGCGAGCTCATTGAGAGCTCGAAGTTAGAGTTCATTCGGCGAGTCGGCAGTTGGAGTCCGTCGAAAAGCAACAAGCTCGCGCAAATACAGACGCATGGCAGGACCGACGGACGGTTCCACTTAACTTCTTCAACAAGAACTTAGTTCTTTGGAAACCAGAATTACCGAGATGAAATTAACTGGAGGAACGTTTTCCATTGCGGAAAAGGAGTCGCCGAGGTTGAGTTTTAAATAACAGTTGTAAGTTAAGAAATAAAGCACTGCTGCGATATAAATATCTGTACATTTAATAATACCAGCAGCTAGACGAATAAAGAATTCGCTGCATATTCTTTGGGTCAGAAGTACTAATTGAAACCAGTTTTCAATTGGAATTCATTGTAAGGAGACATGAAAATCGTCTCGAGATGAAAGTGGAAATTAATATTTTATACAACACTATAATTAAAGTCTTATGCGCTGCATGCAAAACCAAAAATAATTCTACTATTTCTTACGGAATACGGTTTGAAGTTTTGTTCACCCAAGGAACTAATTTCACAAAAAATGAACTTCATGCATAATTTCAAATCAATGTTTCAGCTTATATCACAATCATATAAATACTGATACATACGTGTTTATATGGAAATATATAAAACTAGCTTTTGCCGCAACTTTGTTGACGTGGAATTAGAGTTTTTGTTAAAATATTAACTAAACAGTAAGTATGTCTTCGAAGTAGAATACATATTTTAAAATGGAAAGTGGGATGAAAAGCAAGTCCATTAATAAGATAATTGTAGCTGTTAAGTTTTCAGATGTTATTAGTAATCGGCCATGTTAACATGAAAGTTAGGGGTTTTATAATATTTTTATCATTTTAGTTAATAGAACCGTTTTGCTATTGGTTTATTTCTAAGAAACTGTTAAACATGTATTCAATTATTTATTTCTATGGCACACTCACTAAGTTTAGAGCTAATAGGACCATCTAGTATTTTTTTCCCATACAAATATTAAATCACCATTTCACCCCTTTAGAGGCTGAATTCTGAAAAATCCCGCCTTAATGGCTGCTCGCGTTACATAATTGATGTTTCCTCCAAATTGTATTCTTATAGGACAAATGGTTGAGGCTGGGCATTGATATGTCTATTAGTAAGTCACTCAGTTTTCCATGTATGTATGTGTGTGTGTGTACAATTTTGAAACATGGAGCCACCTTAATAAATATAGATTTTTTTATCATCTCTCAGAATATATTCAACCGATTCCCACCAAATTGGGCTAATTTGGCCATTTGACCAAAGTAACGCTTGTAAGGTTACTTTAATATATATATATATATATATTTTTGAGGTGTGTGGAATAGATAGTGTCTAAAATAGTCGTGTGGGCGCTACAAGTATAAGTTAAATGAACTTTGAGTAAGATAGGTTTTAAAGTGTAGACACACACGTGGAAAATACATCTTTTACCTTTCTGCAACTCTCGCCGTACCATAGACAATTGAGGAACTCCGGAACACTCATGCATATATTCGCAGCACAGCATGGAATAAGACATGAAATAACATAAACATATTTTATTGCTGAAATGAGAATAAATAAAACCAAACCAAATATATTATTAAAAATCAGAAACTGTAAAACAAGCAGTGAATTATTTACTAACTTTCAAAAATGTGTGTGTAATTAAAAAAAATTACTTTAACCAAAATAAAATTATGTGTAACTACCAAGAATGGAATACCACCTCCCCTACAAAAATGGTGTTAAATCAGTAAAGAAAAATTAAAATTTTAAAGATTAAAATAAAATATTACTTTTGCGTTGCTTTAAAAATAATAACTGAGTCGAAATCAAAATAAAAAAGAAACTGGTTCTGTACCGGAAGTAGTTCTCCTCAACTCCTATAACTTCAGAAATAATAATTAAGCTCCGAAAATATTGTAGTTGCCTTTAAGTCCTCACAATCCAACCTTAACATGAAAATGTTAATTTGTCTTAGTACTTTAGAAAATTCCATCTCACTTTCAACATAACTTTTATTTCTGTTGAAGAATAATCATACTGAGTTCATAAATATTACTGTTAATTTGATCAGGTGTACTAGCTCAGCACGTATAACTGCACAACTAGTTTAATACTCTGAATAAATATTAGTATTCGAAAAGTTTCGAGGAGGAGGTGCTGCGGAGGTTTCGTGAGTTGCCACCTACCAGCACCCGCCAAGTGGCGCATGTGGCCCGCACTGGACACATGAATGTGTGGAGAGTTGTGCATGAACAGCTGCTCCACCCATATCTCCGACAGAAAGAGCACCGTTTTAAGTCTGAAGACTTGACTACACACCACGTTTCCAGTTAGTGCAGTGGTGTTTACAACGATGTGCAGTGCAGCCACATTTCCCAAGTGTCGTGTTATTTACCGACGAATAACGCGTGAAAATACCGTAGAACAGTGAGATTACCTGGAATGGTGATTTACAACAAATTTGAATTAAGTGGTTTTAATGTGTTACAGATACATATGGTAAAAGTGTAAAAATCGATACTCAGTTAAACATAACTTGTGAAATAAATAAATATTACAATTCCAAATACTTCTGTAGCTGATTAGCATGTCATAAACATAACCTCTGTACACGTGTTCTGTCGACCCATGACAATATAATCAGTATATCATAACTTTATTCTTAAATTGCCGTTATATATATATATATATATATATATATATATATATATATATATATATATATATATATATATATATTCAACGTTAATATGCCATATATACTGAACTTTTAGACTTAATTCAACCAAACTTGGTATCCTTAAATAACTGTTAGAATATTAATATCGATAATTCATCACCTCCTTTGCCCATCATTTTATAAGATGCTACCTAAAATAATACACTTTTTAAATAATTTATTGGGACATACTCAAACAATGCTTGTCTTATTTTACGTAGCAGTCGTGTTACGTTATATTATGTAATTTATATTATTTTAGTGGATAGTCGTTGCTTTTCAAATTGACAGGTTTGACATGTCCTGTTTCAATCACACTTTTATAGGCTGGCAGGAGTTTGTTTATTACATTAGATTCAGTTGTTGCTAGTTTCTTTTGCATATCGTTTTGAAAGTTAGTGGTAGCTGGAAAATGGAGATTATGCATTATATCTTATAAACTAACACCAACGAATGCGAACAAATTTGGCACACTGTATCAGTCCAGTAGTATCCTGTCTGAACTAAAGAATTTTAAGTGGCTGTGCTACTTTCTTCAGGTTGCTAACCTAATTATAATTTGTGTTTACATTCCTTTTTGAAGGAAACTTTTAATCGATTTGATGAAACCTTACTATGTTGGCAGTGCTTATTGTGTGCCCAAAGTTCAATCGTTGATGACTTCTCTGTTACGTTATGTTGGAAAGTAACGCAGTCAGAAAATTTCAGGTTAAATATTTTACCTCTGTAACTTCGTACCAGAGTTCCAGCACAATTGCCACACATAAAAGGCAAAGGCAGAAAAAATATTTAGATCAGTCATTTATTTTCAGAATAACGGGCTTAATTGTTTTATGTTTAATGACGTATTTCTAGAAACAATAGTTAGATTTAAAACAATCTTGATGAGCTGAAGCACGTAGGCCATTGCGTACACTAAATGTGGTAAGTTATAGTTCCTAACGTCCTCCAATTATAATGTAGCCGCAGTAATATAGTTATGACTAGACGAAATATCTCAAAAAAATATTCAACCATAAACCATTCTTTCTGTCAAATGAATTTTCTAACACACGTTCCTACTATCGAAGATTTTGAGATTATGATTAGTCGATTCTGTATTTTGTGTGTTAAGAATTTATAGCATCCCTACTTATTTTGTTTTAGTCTATTTACGGCTTCTTCACACCTTCTGAATAAAACCTCACCATAAGTAAGATAAGTTTGGTTGTCTCCTAAATAAATCATGCATCACAAGTGTTTTCTGCCTCCGTATACATGAATATGCTTTATAGTAATTAAACTTTCACGCCTATTTCATTAAATTATAATATACGTTTCATAGCTTACACGAATTAAAACCAAAAACCAGACACATGATGTTGGAAGTGGTTAGTAATAAATAGTTCTTATGTAAAATATTTTTTAATTGATATTCTTTTTACGTTATTTGAAAAGTATATGTTTCTTACTGCTATATTTAAGTGTTCAGAAACGTAATATTGCCAACACATTTTATTGTCATATAAACACACACAGGTACCACACACGCACACACACGCACACACACACACACACACACACATACTACATACATACATTGTCCAGTGTACGAACTCAATGCGTTTGTCTCTCCTCCCTGGCGTTATCTTCCAGACAAGTGTACGCTGTGTTGAAACGAGGCGGAAGGATACGTAGTCGCACTATTTACGTAAACACCTGTTTTGAAATGTTAGTACACTTACCCTGATAGTTTTAATGCAACTGGGATATACTCGTATTATGCTATATACAACGTGATTCTAAAACATGGGGGCATACTTCGGCGGTGTATTCCTGACGAAAACACCAGACTTAAATCTAAGCACCATTTTTATCGTCGAGTGATTATGAAGGGAGCTTGCGCCCTTGGAAAATTCTCATTTAATTGGTAGTACGGTTTGCCTACCTGGTATGTAACATACGCTCTGTTTTGAATGTTCAGCATGAATTATCTTTCAAACGGTTTACTTGAGAGTATTTCGACAAGACAAACTTTTCTTTTTTGATTAATATAGACGTGCTGATTCACAGGTTGCCTTTAAAAATTGCTTAGAACGTAGTGGCTGTGCCATTTCCAAAGGGATGGGGGATGATATTACCAACCGCGTTTTTAAAGATGGAAGATCTCCTTCATTCAAAGCACCATTCACCCATTTGTTGTTTAATCACAAGCCATTTCTGATATTTTCTTATAATCGCATTTTAAAACTCAAATCTTGAGGGCGCATAGCTCCCTCAATAGTCACTAAGATGCACATATATTTTCATCTTATATTTTCGTAAGGAATTGTCAGCCGAAGTTTGTACCCATGTTTTAGAAACACGTGGTAAATTTTTTATAAAATGTCACAAAAAATTTAGCAAATGGCTACATCACTGACGGAATATATGAACTTGGGAGTTGTGTAAGTATTGTGTTAGCCAATATTGGGGAACTGCACAGAAGAGGCAAATCAGTGCCTACCTCGTGTTTAGCCTGTGCGTAGAAAGTAATACCTATAACCGATTACTTCACATACTGCAGTCAGTATCTAACGTGGTACAATTTTTCAGGGAGAAGTAATTGAGATGAGTTAAAACATACTGCAAAAATAATTATATACCCAAAGAGAAATGATTGAAACCAGTAACACGAAAATGAATATTCTAAGGAAACTTGGACAAAGAAATCGCCGTGTTGTAAAGCAACGCGACCGAAAGGTAGAGCACGTTCTCAAAGAGTGACATGTATATTTTATAGCGCTGCCAGGTAATGCAAGTAAAATTTGACGGGATAAAACTTTTTCACAAAAATTATTAATTCCATTTTCGTTGAGGTTTTACACTTTTTAGCCATGGGAACCCATTTTTTACGGAGTGACTATACAACAAATATTATCATTTGGCGGGTTTTTCGTGCCACTTTTTATAGGATAACACGATCACGTGTTGCAAATATAACTGCGATAATGACGGCTTAAAAACGTTATCAGCGATCGAACATGCGCGGTTAATGCAGACAGATGGCACCGAAGGCTTCCTGATTACACAAACCTGACGAGCAACGCATATCAGCCACTTCGCTTCGCCAATAGCGAACACGGCTACCGAGGACAACTGGGCTATACTTCCAAAGGGTTGGCGCGTGCTTAACATACCTCAGGGATATGCTTCATTCCAGCTCGCTCGTTCTTGTTACCTGTCGCCAACGTAAACACTTATCGGATAATGTTGGCGCGATGGTGCGAGAGGAGACTTGGTGTAGGTTTTGAGATTGAGATTCGCCGGGGGGGGGGGTGAAGATGAGGTGAAGACTGAGCGAGGACGGTATGTGATGGATGGGGAAACGTTTTCCCATTTACGAGAAACTTGGGTTTGAACTCGCCGGGAGACGAATGGCTTGTTTAGTACACACGTTTGCGGTATACAGGTTCCGTTGGCGTCATATCTTGCGAAACAATTGCTCGAATCATCGGTATAGGCTGTTCACGATAAAATGAGCACTTTTGAAAGCCCTCCTTAAGATATAATTGTGTGCACGTTGTTTCTGCCTCCGCCTTATGTAAAATTAACGTTCGTCACTTTATTCATGCGTCTGTCAACTGAAAATTGGAAATTATTACAAAAATAAATATTTAGCATATATTCCCATTTTAATATTAACGACTTGTTAAAATAAAAAATAGCAAAAGAATAATTTCAGTTATCACAAATGGTTACGTGACACTTTTTATTCGACGTTAAGATATGGAACTACTTTCCATTCATCGTTACCATCTTTACTGCGCGCATTCACTCAGTTCTCCCGTTAAAATATATGCAGGAGTAAAATTTTTCTAAGGTTGATTTCAAAAGCGCTTACTTTATCGCGAACAGCCTTTAAAAACTGTTATCTGGCATTGCCCCTCCTGGATTTATTTCATACTATTTTCAAGAACACTCAGATTTTAATTAACACGTTTAGAGGTAATTTATATTCCCCATGCATGCTCTTAAGATTGGGTACTGCTCGCCAACTAATACTTCATAATCACCTCACGTGCTATGTTCTGGGGTCATTTATTAGAGAGATAAACTTGAAAGGGCTGGAAGTGACAGATATTGGAGACTACGTTTTACCAAACAATGAAAGCTGATCCGTTAATCTTGTTTAAGGGGGGTGTCGAGGAGGGGGGTGGGGGCGGAGGGATAGCTAGCTAGCACCTCGCAAGTCAATTACCAAGTACTTTGTCGAGACGACGAAGACGTGCGATGCAAAAGCCTAGTTGCACAATCGCCGACGCCTGCCCGAAGAGACGGGGAGATTTACCGTCAGTTATTTTGGGATCTGTGCCCGCATAAACGTATCTGCGCCGACCAGCCCCAAGCTTCGACTCTCCGGGGGAAGCCTTTTGTTCGAGTCGTCCTCTTGCTCTCATTTTCTTTCGTAGTAAATTCATTCTACCAGCCCGGATGTTGGAGTGTTTGCAGTGTCTACAACGGGCTGTCGGAAGCCGAGCACGAAGATTCACTGGTATTCAAAAAGTTATATGTGGGTTTTAGGGCATCGTCGTTTTACATGACGTTTGCTTCTTATAAGCAAAGACTGAAAACTTAATGCGCTAACCAATACAAAAAACATATAATGGAACGCCAAATAATATGCATCAACCGTAACACGTGACTTCAGATCAAAATGTGTATCCAATACCAAGGCTACTAAAACAGTGTTGAAGGATACAATTAAATTTTACTACAGCGAAAGTATGACACTCAGTCTCATATATAACAGTAGATACACTGAGGAAATTTCGTTGAACCTTTACTCTCGCCAGCAGGGACTATGTTTAACCAATTTTTTAAAATGAAATCATGCTTCTAATATATTATAAATATTTTAATCAGTCGGCCATTTCAGTTCGTGGAAAAAAAATTTAATGTCTAAAGGAAAAGTATTAAATTGAAAAAAAAAAAAATTCAACTTTTTTCTAGAATTAGGGCTGGAAACGTAGCATTTTTGCAAAGTGAACTGAGCAAACACCAAGTTAGAGAAACGAAATTCCTCTAAAACTGTTCTTGTAAAATTATTTATGGTGTGCATAAAAAATACCGGACCCCATATCAACAATGTTTACAATATTTTCCTCGCACAACAAACTGGTCTCATTACCCTGATCAATAGCGCTAATGTTTCCATTAAAAAGTTGGTTGCAAAAATATACTCACTCGGTTATCTAAAGAAGAGATCATAACTACGCACTTCATTTGAGTTAATTACATCTGTAAACAATGATTGAAATACACATCCTAAGTCACTAACAGCAAGGCAATCGTTCGGGCAGCAAGTCTTGTCGTCTGGTCCGACTGCCAACTAAATGCAATTTTGTAAATAGCGCTTCATATCATACGCAACAATAAAGTTATTTTATACTCAATTGTCGAGTCATAGTTAAATATTTCTTTCAATCAAAATTTCCAAATTCAGTAAAAATATTTTATTAAGTCAGCTGTAACGGCGTAACTAAAGAAGGAAAGACTAGATAACAACTAACAATAGTTTGCAGAATATTTTTTCTGTTCGCAACTTTACCCGCGTGTAATACACTTTTTCACCTTTTTAGGGGGCGAATTTCGAAATTAATGTTCACGTATTTATAAAACTAGCGTTTTGAAGCAGAAAGGGAAACGACATTATCGGGTTTAATGAGCTAAGGAGTCCTCGCTCGAAAACACATGTTTCCCCTTTTCGCCATCTAAGGAGTTGAACTTCAGAGGGCTTGAAATTAGATTCTAGGTATTTAAATCGATAGTATTTTAAAACCAAAGAGCATAACGATATCTCACGAGATTAATGAACTGTTGATGAGCCGTCGAAAATACGTATAATCTATTTTCATCCTCTTAGGGGTTGAATCTCCAGAAAAAACGTGAAATGAGTTTTTAGGTATAGGTAAACTTGTAAGCAAACAGTATAACTATATTTAATTCCATTAATGACCCATTACGGAGTCCTTGAAAACACAATTAACCTTTTTTTTCGCCATCTTAGGGGCTGAGTTTCGAAATATGCTGATTCAGCATTTCGGACATTTCTTTAGGTAGCTTTAGTATAACTGTAACTCATCTGGTAGCTGGCTATTTAGCAGTATTTGTTAACATATAATACTTCTTTCCGCTTTCTAAAGGCTTACATTTAAACAATTCTGAAACTGTATTTCGGCATTTTCACAGGTAGCTTTTTAAAGCGAAGATCACAACGATATATTATCGGATTAATAAGTTATTGAAGAGTCCAGAAAAACACATTTGACCTCTTTTCACTATTTTAAGGGTCGAATTCCAAACTATCATGACATTTATTTTTAGTTACCTGCATAGGCTACCATTTAAGAATACCCAAGAATCACATAAAATCTAGGAAAATTAAATAAAATGCCTGAAAATCTCTGTAAAAAAAAAAAACTGTAATTCACGATAAAATCCCTGATAATCACAAGAAAATCTCTGAGAATTTCGGAAAATACTTTTAAATCGCTGAACGTATTTGAAAACCGCAGAAACTTCCGGTAAACAACAAAATATCTTATAATTACTCTGGAAACATTGGAAAATAGTTAGGAATCTCAAAAACGCCACAGAAACCCTGGAAACTCAAAACACTTAAATTAGCCAAGATTTCTAAATAAATTAGTTTTGAACAAAAATTAGGACTAGAAAGAAATTCCAATTTAATGAATCCATCAAAACCATGTAGACATAGTTTTGCAAAATTATAAAAGTGAACAAAAATCGTGAAACACATTAGAAATACTTTAACGTTTGTGACAAATGCTACACCAAGAAGGATACATGTGATAGAACTGAACTTTATACCACGGATTAGGCACATTACAATACAAAACTTATTAGGATTACAATACAAAACTGATTAGGATTACAATACAAAACTGATTAGGATTACATAACTGTACATGATCTCTGTCCTTGAGAATTCAGTATGGTGTGAAGCCCCCGCGTGCTGCACTCAGAGCCCCTAAACGTCGTTGCATGGAATCAAAGAGGACCTGGATATGCTCCTGGGGAATCTCCCTCCACGCGAGTTGTATGTGTACCCACAGACCATCGACAGTGGTTGCTGGTGGTCCATGACGAACATGTCGCCTATCAACTATATCTGAGACATTCGATGGGCGACATGTCAGGCGAACGTGCAGGCCAGGGAAGCAGTGGTACCCGTCGTTCGTTGAAGAAGCACATGTGGCCACATCAGGCCGAGCACTGTCCTGCTGAAATATGGTGTGCGGAGTTGGCTGAAGCAGGGGCAGTACCTTGGGCTCTAAAATCTCGGTTATATAGCGGCTGCTGTTCATATTGCCCTCGATACGTAGGAGTCGAGATCGCATATATTATCCAATGGCAACCCAAACCATTACAGTTAGCGTATGTATGCTATACCGCTCCACAATGCAGTTAGCCAGATTGCGGTCACCACGGTAGCGTCTGACACGTATGCGGCCATCACCGTAGGGCTGGTTGAAGCGGAATTCGTCCGAAAACGGTACGTTTCGCCACTAGGCACGCCAGTGACGGCGTTCACGTGCCCATTGAAGTCCGAGGCGTTTGTGGTTTCTGGACAATGGAAGCCGACACAAAGGCATGCGTGCCATCAGCAGACGGCGTCGAACCGCCGACGCAGACAAGTCCACGCCTTTGCAGTGCTCCAGTGTCAATCCAACATGTTTTCGAAGGTTCGAAGCCAGCTTCACAACGCTCACAATATTTACGACTGGCCTGGCGATGCCGGCCAGAGCGCCGATTCCAGATATCAGGGGGGGGGGGGGGCAGGAAACCTCCTACTTCGTCCTTGTCGTTCCCTTTCCTCTTGGTCGTCCGAGGGCACCGCGATTGCTTTTTTTTTTTTTTTTTTTTGCACGTAGTAGACCCATGCCTGGTTTAAACTTGGCTTTCATGGTGTGCGATACGCCCCAGGCTGCTACTTTCCCTCCGAGATCGGGGCGTCTGCCGATTTTCTTATCCCGTCGGCCCAACGTGCCAGCAGTCTGCCTGCCTGGTGCCGGGTTCCAAGATCCTTGTACCTACTGGGAATATGCGATGGCGTGCTGGGTCGTCCAGGGTGTTCATGCCCGTCTCGCTGCGTGACAGCCCTTCAGTTAGCTTTGTCCCCGTCGCGCAGAACCTGTACCCGGGAACGCGGAGTTCGAACTGGAGATTATTGATGAGCGACTCGACGATCCCATGTCTGGATTTCACCTTTGTCACCTTACGGTGCACTGAATTAAACTGAGCGAGCAGATTATAAATAACAAAATTAAAGCTATCGAATAGACATTTGTAAAAATTGTTGACGAATATTTGCGATGCATGTATAATGAGGATGTTTAAATGTGAAGACTTAACTGTAGTGTAAAACTAACAGCTCCAGTGCCCCACGTCCTTGTGCCAGATCCGCCATGATCATTCTAATGATCGGATTTCACGGACTGACAATGCCGAGACCACACGAAATATCCTTCGCTGTAGTAGTCAGAAAATTATCGTTACTCTGCGAGTTATGAAATTCATGCCACTAACACTTGTATCGCTGAAGATCAAAAAGTTACACAAACCTCCTTCATCAGAAGACATTTAAAACAGTCGACAGTAGCAGGAACTACAAATATCGCGAGTCGCTAGCAGCTGAAAAATTGGTTTGAAAACGCGTTGAACGTATTTAGTCTATTCACGGTTACTTCCAACTTTTCTGAAGCCCTGCTAAAGTTCTCCTTTCAGGATATTCATCCGCTTCACGAAAACAAAGCTTAACCCAGTCTACAATGTCACACTATAGGGACAACGCCCCGCATTCGTGCACTCTCAGTTTAACAATATTTTGTACGAGAACTGTTTCTTACGAGGCACGATAAAGTGAGAACTTTTGTAACCAACCTTAGGAAAAAGTCACTGCCCCTACCTGTATATATATCAACGGGCGCAATGAGTGACATGTGTCCAGTAAAGTTGGTAACGATAGAGGGGAAAGTAGTTCCATATATTAACGTTAAACAAAAAGTGTTGTGTAACCATGTGTGCTAGCTTAAATTCTTTATCTCTCTTTCTGCATTTTTTAATCCACCGAAGTGTAAAAATGGGCAGATTTGTACAATATTTGCTTTTCTAATAATTTCAGTTTCACTTGGAGCCGCGGTGGCTGAGCAATTAGCACGCTCGCCTCCCACCAAGGCGAACCCGGCTGGGTCACCGGATTTTCGCAAATGGGATTCGTGCCGGACGATGCCGTTGGTCGGTGGGTTTTCTCGGGGTTCTCTAGTTTCTACCACCCCTTCATTCCTGCGCCGTTCCACTTTCGCTTCCATCACCCTCATCGGCTCTCAATACCTCGCTGTTAAGAGCCACCCAAATCTCTTCACTCACAGTGATGAGGCCCATGGCAATGTTAATTTTACATAAGGCGAAAGAACACACAACGTGTATACAAGTAGATCTTAAGCAGAGCTTCCAAAAAGTGCTCATTTCACCGTAAACAGCATATACCAACACACCTATTTTCTCCCTGCATTTATTCATGTTAATTATAAATTAAGTATCATAATTCGTAGAATAAATATTTTTAACAGTTAAGTTTACGCAAAAATAATATACTTTTATTTTAAGAGAAATATAAAACGCCTTTGATACATTATATATTTAGGAAACAAATAAATACGTCATACATCGAGGCAGGCGGTTTTTCACAGGTTCGATTTTGAAAATGTGAAGAAGCCGTGACTAGACTATAGCCAGAAATTTGCAATTTAACTGAAGAAACGGAATGTCAGTGATTTGACAAATATTTCGAAATAATTTCCACCAGAAGTTTTCCGTTATTTCGCGAACTTCATTATTACTCTGTGTTTCACAAGCGCATGCGTAGAAACAGCGGTGAAGTCTGCTCCTAGCCACGCGTATCTCTGTAAGTATAGGCTGTTCACGGAAAAATGAACACTTTTTAAAGCCCTGCTAAGGATCTACTTGTACGCACGTTGCGTATTCTTCCACGTTATGTAAAATTAACATTGCAATGTGCGTCGTCATTTTATTCATGCGTCGGTCAAGTGAAACTATGAAATCATTACAAAAGAAAATATTTTGCGAATATGCTAATTTTTACGCTACGATGCATTAAAAAAAAAAACAGAAAGATAAAGATATAATTTAAATTATCATAAATGGTTACCTGACACTTTTAATTCGACTTTAAGATATGGAACTAATTTCCATTCATCGTCACCAACTTCACTGGGCGCATATCACCCAGCCCGTTAGAATATACGCAGGTAGGGATAGTGAGTCTTTCAAAGACTGATTTCAAAAGATCTCACTTTGTCCTGAACAGCCTTTACCATGGAATGAACTGCACGTTTTTTTTTTTCTTTTTTCTTTCATATGCTATGAAATTGTTGAAAAGTGCGACTGGAACAGTAATGACATTCTCCCAAGAGAATTTCACCCGCGCCGTATATTTAACAATGGACACATACAAATCAAAACGATGTTGGAATGGCCATTAGTGGCTTTATTGTTATGATTTAATTATTTCCCTGGTATGTGGAGCCGTTAACGTTGTATTGTTTTTTTTTTTATGCCAGCATTAAATTAAAAACGAATTGCGGACGGGCGAATGGACAGCCCGATGGAATGATGGCTGTAATGATTGGAAATATACATGCATCACAGAAGTTATGGGCTACCTTCTATGTACCTAAACCGCAAAACTGTTACTAATTACCAATGCCAATAAAACTGCATAGGTATATTTACAAATATGTCTTCGATTATTTTAATACCGTCGAATGTCCAACTGGGGTTAACCGAAACCGCCGTGAGTTAAGAACTGTTATCAACTTTTGAAAAAAAAAATCCTTACTTCGAACTGCACAGATGTTTTTAACAGCACACACCAAGGGAAAATAGATCACATTTTCCCGAAAGCGGTCTCTCGTTGAAATATACTGCTTACGCCCATTAGCGAGCAAGCTTTCATTTCACATTTATTTGCATATTCTTGAAAGGATACCACAGGATACCATTTTATTGATTCACGAAGATTGTTAATGTTAGCTTGCTAGTAGATTTATTGCACCTAATCATCCATATATAGTAATTAATAATTAATAGCCAATGATCCTACGGTACATGTTTAACTCTTAAAAACACTCATTTATGATAGAGTTAAAATTTAGAAGAAAAAAAAATGAATATTTTTGTGTTAGTTAACAACTTTTTCTCAAATATTGTTTTATTGAACTCAGTGTTGAAGTTCAATTTATGCGAAATCAAATATAAGGAATATGACTGTTAGTTTGCGGAAACAATATCAAATGTTCTGTGTGAATACTACCTTTCCTCGTGATTTTATTAACAGGTGGGAAAATGTTTTTGCTTCCATAGTAGTGTACTCCTCGTAGACTGCATTGCCTTGTGATGCTTCATCTCAACCTTTAAACGTGTTCAACATCGAAGGAATAATACGGCGAACGAAGAACTCATGGGCTCCGAATAACACTTAAACTGGAGTTACTTGTTCGCCATATCTTTAGTATCGCCTTTTGAAATAACACCTGAGTTCAGTTTGTATATTTATTTTTCTCTTCCTATTCCTCTGGAAGTTCACATAAACCAAGCAGGTATCCGAGACTTCGAGACCCCTACGACTATTGCGCCCATAGTACACTCTGGTAGGATTAGTCTCTGTTAAGTTCGCAGAGATGCGGGAAAAATAGTTCGATGTTTTAGTTTCGCGTTAATTTTGTAGAGGCTTGATTTATTTCATTCGGTGGTATCTTAGTTTTGTGCACGATTTAGACCTACTGGTGTGATTTTGCGCAGCGTGTGTGTGTGTGTGTGTGTGTGTGTGTTATATATATATATATATAATTTTGTGACGTCTCAACGGCCGCAACTGCCTAGGATAGCCCA
Organism: Dryococelus australis; assembly: GCA_029891345.1. NCBI lineage: Eukaryota > Metazoa > Arthropoda > Insecta > Phasmatodea > Phasmatidae > Dryococelus > Dryococelus australis. The sequence continues at coordinate 67,730,953 of CM057006.1, read as the reverse complement.
TAAGAATGTTTATAAACACTACGTTTTCTTTTGTTCTAACAGCGATTAATAAATAAATACAAACAGTATACTTTTGTGGTTTCCACAGGAACAAAGCTCAAGAGACGCTTAATAATTTAATACTAATCTCAGATGCTCATTACAATTGAATTTGTTTTATAGGTGGTGAAATATATACGGCGGGTTGCATAAAGACAGTACCTACAAGTGGTTTCGGAAAAAAAAAAACATTACGGACTTCAGATTTTTTTCATACGAAGCTTACATTTATTTGTAAACATGGATTTTTTTTTTTAGGGTTCATCAAACTCGTGACAGAAAAGTCGCAATGTTAATATGTAATTAAATAATTCTACTGCAACTATGTGTAATAAATGCTTGTCGTTAGGCACGTGATGAATGTTTATTCCCATACTAGATTCACAAGTTAGATCTCCAGTTTTTATTTAGCGTATTCTAGCCTTCAGACTATATGACTTTAAAAGACGAATGTTAGAAATAGGAAATATTAGGATGGAATTTAATGTTGTTACATTCAGTGTACCTGACCTGTCTGCTACCAAAGGATCTTTATTAACTCTGTGCCAAGGAGCACGTGTTAAACTATTACTAGTGTTTATACAACTATGAATATGTATATCACCGATGACCAGAGAAATTTTATTCTAAAGAAACGGAATTGAGATTTCTACCATTTTTTTACTCCATCAGTAGTATTATACTTGTAGGTAGACTTGTGAAATACAATTCCTTCTATAATTTCTGAGGTCTACAGCAGTGTGTAAACAGCCACATAATGGTGTTTTAAAATATTTATGTTATCAAGGTTATACACTGTCTGAAAACATAACTGTTGGAAATACCATTTTAGAAAATATTTTTAGGTCTGGAAAAATGTGGTTTATTAATGGTACTGTACTGAATTCTACAGCCTTGTGTTTGATATATATTTCAAACACTTGAAACGCCTGTGGTCGAAGGACTGTATTATGCGTTACGCCACCTATGACTATTTATGCACTGTTACTAAACTGACTTAATTTTATTTGATTTAAATATTGTCTACTATGTGTAGTAATAGTTATTTTCACGTCATGTCTAACCATATCATTAATTTTATGTATATTTCATTATATTATTATTAATATATCATATATTTCGCTGTTATAAGTGTTTCCAGTTGTTATGTGTTGATTTTAAGTCACGTGGCAGTAAACACGAGCGTACGGGTGAAGATGTGAGTAATGAGAACAGAAGACGTCTGCACGGGCGTCATACATATCTAGAATAATAATTTAGTTTCGACGCCCGGGATTTCGAGTGGTACTAAAGTTGGACTGTAATATCGGAGTGCAAGGGTTCGATGACCCGATAGGGAGGAAAGTTTTTTGAGGGGTTGCACCGAGCACCAACGACATCGTAGAACTTCAGGACGATGCCCGGAGGAGGATCGGCGAGACGAGTACGGAATTTGTAAGATCTAATCAATTTTTGTAAAGATGGCGGCGGATTAATGTTAATGGAGTGAAGCTACCCGGAAGCTATTTTGTGGAAGCTGTAGAAGCTCAGAATTTAAATCCCAATACGACCCCACAGATAATCATTCTAAATAGCTTATTGGTTGAGCAAAGGCAAGTTTGACCCGGTTCGGGTACTTTAGTTACAGTCATCACAAATAATTATTTCATTATTTCAGATTTATGAAACAATTCTATTTCAAACTACCACGTATTGGTTGGACACTTACTCACTTTCAAACTTAAAATTAATTTATTCAATTTTTGTTTTGAACATCGAGGGTCCTTACAAATCTTATTGTCTATATCAGATGTCAGATGATTATTTAATTTTTCTTAAAATTTGAATAAAATTGAATTAGGATTTTCATGGGTAATATTTCCTTTAGTAGAATTTGGAAATGGAGTTATTGTTTTCTATTAACTATGCTAAGGTGTTGTAATGTCCTCTAGCATTTCTCTCTAAGGTAAGAGTGTGTTAAAGAGAGAACATCAGAAAGGGCATTCCAGAGGAACGGAACTCCTAACCCAACAGAGCCTACAGAGTTTGTGTTAAGCTGGTAATTAATCCTACACCGAAAGCATCTCAGCCCTGCCATCGCCTAACCTACACTTGCTATCTCAACACTAGGCGTGTACATCAGTTTTGATCATACAAAATTACCTTATTCCTATTTTAGAATACCTACGCACAAACTATTACACTGAAAATAATAACATGATAAACGTTGTGTAAAAGCAGTACACACTCAAGTTTAGAATGTGCTGGGCTTGTCAATAGCCGCCTGGGAGGCTTTCAAACCAATTAATCATATGTTACAAAATAACATTTCATTTCCATGGCATGCTTAATAATAAATGTTTAACATAGTTGTATTTATTTATGATTGTAATACATAAGATATCATGCTCAGCACTTACTTTGACACTCAAAAGTTGCTTAGGTAACAGAAAGCAATATGTTTCAGTGAATGGCACTGACAGTGCAGAGTTGAAAGTAACGTATGGTGTACCCCAAGTACAGTAATGGGCTCAATTTTATTCTTAACCTACGTAAATGATCTTGGAGGATTGCCATTAGATGGCCTACTGTCCCTATTTGCAAACGATGCATGCAAGCATTTTATAGAGGAAATACAACAGCCCAACTATCATATTATATGCAATAAGATATGAATAAGATTTATAAATGGCTTGTAAACAATAAATTAACAATAAACATTTATAAGATAAACTATATGACTATTACAAGACTGTCAAGTACTGAAATATAAACTTTTGACCTAAATATTAACAACGGAAAATAGACCATAAACTAAGCTGGGTTAAACATGTGGCATACAAAAAATAAAACACTGTGCTTATTGGCATACTTAACCATTTGGAATCGGTGGCATTGACCATAAAGGAAAATATATATTATGCATTAATACACCTATATTTTCAATGTATGAATGTAATATGGGGAAAATGAACAAAAAGCATTACAAAAGAACTCGAAGTATTGCAAAACCGGACATAAAAATAATTTATGGCCATTTCTATTTCACACAAATGTGTAGACTAAGTATATCAAATAACTAATATCAAACCACTAAAAATCAAGTTCAAATTTGTATCAAGTTTGACATATAAACTAATAAGAACATTCATTCAAACGTGTCTTTTACTACCAATAAATATGTAGGTACATGAGCACAGCACAATACATGCAAGCAACTTTCACAGGGAATCAGTAAAAACAGATGCATATGGGTGTACTAGGGTAATGCATGGTAATGTGATCAAGAAACTAAATAAAACGTCTGGTTGAATTTAATCTCACTGATGAAAAGGTTAGTAATTATATATAAATACATAAAGCAATAGATAGGCCAAGTAGAAACACATGTCGCCTCTGCGGAATGGACTTCGGTTTTTTTTTCAAGAAGATGATGCAAGCTAATGATTGTACGGTCTACAGTAGAGCTTACTTCAATGAATGCACCTCCTCCCACTGCTGGAAAATTACACGTAAAACGGCGTTGCTAATGTGGAAAAATCTTCAGCAAAAACTGCTATGCTTGACGAAACGAGAGAACCGCACGCACGAAGAGTTCTTTTCGCGCTATGAATCATTGCGACAATGGGCACATGCAGTTTATGCAAGGTGATACATTGAAGGACCGCATCAAGAACTGCAAGGATTCGTTCGTCTTTCGAGAGCCAGCAAGTTATGTCGTCAATACCTCCTGCTACATCGATAGTTACTGATTCCACAGACGATAATGACGATAATGTTAATGACGGAATGAGAGGCCTACGGGGTCCGGTAGAGTCAGTATGTGTGGAATGTAGCACACTTGCAAGACGTTCGCGTGAGATTGACGAACTTCAGAATAAACAGAATAAACACTGATGACTGTGCGACCCTACAAAGAAAGGTAGACTTGAAGCGAAGACGATCATGAAGAAGATGTCAAGAACGCTCGTTTCATATTTCCTGAAGACGCGAACGAACTTGTTGATACGCTTAGATATTTCAATTGGTGTGATGATTGATGTGTGAATTGGTGAGGATTGGTGTGTAAATTGGTGTTGATTTGTGTGTGAATTGATGTGGATTGGTGCGGAATTGTGTGTGAATTGGCGTGGGTTGCTATGAATTGTGGAGGAAAATTGCAGTGCGGGTTGTGGTGCTGATTGATGAAAATATTACGAGATTCATCGAAATAATTATGAAAAATAACTCTTTAGTTATTTTTTAAAATTTTTAATATCTTTTTTGGAAATTCTGGATTTTATAAAAAAGTTTAGTTTCTTTTTGTGTTCAAAGTTATTCAAGGTCATGGACACGGAGTAAAGGCCACAGATGTGAGGTCAAGTTGAATCTGACCTAGATCTAACATGGTGGTTGGATTCATCAGTGCCACCGAGGTGATAAAGAGTAAACAAATGACATACGAATAAAAACAATATGGCTGGTGGAGTGCATTGTACAGAAGACAATGAGAAATGGGAGGGGGGAGGGTTGGAGGACTGTCAACAAAATAACAAATGAGAAACATTCGGTAAGGGAGGGAAAGGTTATGACAATATGATTGATTGAAAGGGGTCAGTTGTTTGCTGGATGTGCTGTGAGAACCTCTGGAAATGTAATATTTTAAAAACAATTTTTATAAATAATTTCTTAAAATGTTTAAATAATTTTTTAAATATATATTTTTATTTTTGGAAGCTATTAATTTTTTTGGGGTAAATTGTGATTCTTTGGGTTCAAGGTCATAATATGACACATGGATCAAGGCCAAATGTCAAGGTCAAAGGTCGTCAAAGGTAAAGGTCACCTGGATCCAAAATAGTGGCAGTAGTCAGTAATGTAATATGCTCGTTAATTTTTTATGAATTTATTCGATTTTTACCATTTATCCTAGACTTTTTGTGTTCAAAGCCATGTAAGGTCGCGGTTATAGGGCAAAGGTTACCTGAGTACATGAAGGTTGGATGACATAACATGGTATATGGTCGATTTCAGTCCCTCGCCCCCTCTAAGCCTGAACATTTAAAACTTTAAATATATAATTTCTTAAAATAAAATTTTAAATTCTACTTTTGATATTTTTCTTATAAATGTTTGAGGATTATTTGGAACATTTAGTTCTTTTTGGGAATTTTTCAGAATTTTTTGGATTTAAAGTCTTTTAAGGTCACGGGGTTATTCAAGGTCATGGATAATTCAAGGTCACGGGGTTATTCAAGGTTATGTATAATTCAAGGTCACGGGGTTATTCAAGATCATGGATAATTCAAGGTGACGGGGTCATTCAAGGCCACTTGGATACAATATGGCGGCTAAGATGGCTGACAGAACCAATAATGTTGACGGCGGACTCCAGCTCAGATCCTGGATCCCGTGTATCGATTTTTAATACCTTATGCCTATAAAACCAATATGGCCGCCACTGCTGTGCCCTCTAAAACGATCTACTCAAATCCTTCCGATGGATCGAGAAGTGCCTTTCGGGGATCGTTTTTGCAACTGAGGCGATCGGTGCTTTTTTGAGAGAAAAAACGGGACATTCTGAAGGAAAGATGAGAAATTCAAGATGGCGGCGGTCGGATCCGATGCTCCGATGACAGACGTCGATGCGTAAAAACATACTAAATTATTAGACTTGTCTTATTTACGTATCATCCTAAACATTCGTTTACGAGGGCTGAGTTTATAGTTATTTTATTTCTTCTTCTTAAAAATTCAAGTTGTAATATTATTAAAAGTCCATAATTTGCACCATTAAGAATTAAAAAATTTGTAATATTTTTTTAAATATCACATGTTTTAAAAGTGCAATTTTTTTCCAGTGTAGTTTCCAAGAACTCGTCTTGAAAAAGTACAACAAAATTATTACAGTGTGTTGCGGTTAAACTTTTTGAATATAAAAGTAATGAATTTTTTTTTTTGCTGGAATGTTGAAATCATTTTACAACTACACAGAACAAAGTGTTTTGCAGGATTGTTATTCCCTAGTTTTCCCAAACTTGGTTTTAAAATTTCGCACAACGTGATAAACGCGTTTCGAGCTCACTTATGTATCGTAAAATCATAAATAGGATTCATCACACGCAGGAAATTTCTGCTTCGGTTCGGCGGCGATGGACCGCGAACAGCATGGTTCTGTTTTGAAATCGTTGTCAAATGTACTAGCACAATGGTAGCTCTCCTTTTGTTTCTCTCCACTCATTCTCTCTCTCTCTCTCTCTCTCTCTCTTTTCATCATATTTCTTCCGTACAGGACACACGTTTCATTACTCAACCAGCGAAGTGCGCTGCGCTTTTGTATTAATAGTTTTCGCTAAAAGGATAAAGTGAGAAAGCATTCTATTATGGTTATGAAAACGTCGAAGAACAAAAATTAAAAAGCATAAAACCTTTACTTTTAAACAACTCTACCTCAAATTGTTTAGTTCCATTACGAATAAAAATAACCCTCATATGAAGAGCACAGTACTTTTCACTACAGTTGGAAATTAAAAATATTTTCTCTCGCTTATCTTTTCTCCACGCTATCGTGGCCTTACTGAAAAGCCTTACTGAAAACATGTAGAAGTAATCCGCCTCCGAAATATGCGAAAGAAGGAACATATTTAATACGTAACATAAGTGAGTCGTACTATTTCCCCGCAGTGTGTTCCATCCATAAGAAACGTGTTTGTGTACCTGCGAAGTAAGCTATACAACTCTCACGCTTTTTCATGAGTTTTATTCAACTCCACTTGTATGTATGTGGATGTGTTTAGGTAAAATCTTGCAAGTATATTTGGAATCACTTCCCTTTATCCAACTGAGCGGAAATCTCGCATAGTACATGAGTAGTTCCGATGACAATACAATGTAAAGGTACCACTGAGCTGATCTGATTATGGTGCCGGAAGTTACAAGCTTTTGTGTAACTTCACGTGAATGTATGATAAATCACTTCCCGTTATTCAATCGATGAGTAATTTGGTTGTAGATGGTGACCAGGTTCTGTAGCAATTATGTAGCAATGCACATTAACAGACATAAAGCTTGTCGCAAGATGTGCATTGCTACATAATATAATAACAGAAAAATTGCTGAAACTAAAAAGTGGAAAATTAAATTACAGTAAAAAACGTTTAAAGCCAAGCTTTTGTTTATAAATGCACGAAAAAGAGAAAAATAATTGCAGTAGTTACACAATTTGTAGAACTTGTAAGATGTGGTCGAACAGCCGTAATAAACTTTAATACAGATTAATATGCTTGTATCAATTTATTCTTAGCGTGGCAGAATATAGAACGTATATATTATTTATGCAAGCATAACAAGCACATATCTTGCATCAGGCTCTTAACTATTCACAATATAGAACATATACCTCAGTTGCATTAGTGTAGTAAGCACATATCTTGCGTAAGTCTTGTCTATTCGCGTCAAGCTTTTATATAGCTTTTATATAGCCTACTAAATATAAATTGATACAAACATATTAAGTTGTTGTAAAGTTTATTACGGCTGTTCGACCACATCTTACAAGTTCCACAAATTGAGTAACTGCTAAAATTATTTTCTCTTTTTAGTGCATTTATAAATAAAAGCTTGGTTTTAAAAGTTCTTTTCACAGTTAGTTTATTATTTTGCAGGCTCCTATTTTATTCCTGTAGAGTTGACTGAAATGCATCAATGGATTATTCCCGTGAAGAAAAGATTGCAATCATAATGCCAAAACTCGCACACCTTGGAAACCACACACAGTGACAGTCAGTGTATCGGTGTGTCCGAACTGCAGCTTGTGTATAGGCTGTTCACGATAAAGTGAGCACTTTTAAGGCCCTTAAAAATGCTTTAATCCTAATAAATATATCTTATTGCTGCATCAGGCAATAAATTTCGAGGGTGGTGAAATGTATACAATGTTTTTATTCGTCACATTGCAATGTTTATATTAAAAAGCAACAGGAAGATGGAAATATGATGAAAGGAAAAATTAAGAAGAGCCTTAAAAAGTGCTCACTTTACTGTGAACAGCATATACTTAAGCATGCTGAACCGTGCATAGACTTACACTTCGTGAATGCGATCAATTTTCAGCAACTTGAATAATCACTATTACGCACGCCCATTTTCACGATTCCAGAGCATGAATACGGGCTTATTTTCACGCGGTAGATACTCTATTATGCACGTCATCGCTCGAGTTGAGAGAATCTGCGGTAAAAAATTGTATCAGCAGTGATGAATCCTCTTAAACGGTTATCCTAATTTTAATTCGAGGAAAGTTAGTTGCAACTTACAGTGTAAATTTTATATCTCCTAGTTCCTCACATATCCGACTGGCACGATTCCACATACGATAGGCTGACGTTGAAGGGATTTTCCATTCTCACGTTGCCTGAAGCTTGTGCTCATTTCTTAGACAAACTTGTGTTTCAGACGTGCTACAGTTATGTTCATTTGTTGCATGTAAATAATACTAAAGAACCAACCGGGATCCTTATAATATAATTTTAGCTGACTGCTAACATCTTTTCGATAACGACATTAACGGCAGTTACTCGTAATTGTCTTTATGTTATTATGCTGCAAAAAATACCTTTATAGTTGTCTTTGTGATGTCAAGTAGGTTTATAGGCTATTTGCGGCAAAATGAGCACTTTAGAGGCCCTAGTTACTTTTTCTTTTCAGCCGTTTTTTATTTTTTAATCACATTTTAAAGTAAATATTATCATGTAAGTAACAAACACAGTGTGTATATTCACCCACTCGGAAGTTAAGGCCCAAGGATGAAATTAAATATATTTATTGACTGTTATTCCAAATGAGAAGCGTTTCAAAAGTGCTCACTTTTCCCTAAATAGCATATAGCAACGCTGCGTGTTCTGTTCAGAAATCGAAAATCGGCTTGTTGAATTATATATTTTTCGGTTGTTACAGCATGTCTTTTGACAGGTATTGCGGTAATATAATACACTTGCAATTATAAATGCTCTTTATTTGTTTATTAATACACTTACGAATAAAGCTTTTACAACAAATTTAATTATTTGTAGGATGTAAGTTTTCAGATGGCTATAGAACTTTTTTGGAAATTGCGAGATAGCAGCAATAAACCTGTGGCCAAATTTATCGCCTGTATTGTAGTTACGTTAGTGAGTCCCACTAACTAAAAACAAAATATTAATTTTAAATTAATTTCAAACGCCTTACATTCGTGCGTAAATATAAAGCATGTAATATTTATTATCTTCGGAGCATTCAAATGCGACATTTTTTTCTCTCTGGAGCACGTTTGCTCGATTCGACCACAGAACGTCAGCAATTTTATTTTCGCTGACGTTCATAAAGTCACCTCGTTGACCAGTCATTGTATAGAGACAGTCACGTGGCATTCGTTAGACCGAAAGGGTGACAATTCGAGTTACAGAATACTATTTCGCCTCGTAAAGACTGTTACGTACAAATAGAGATTGTTTAAACTGTGGTCAAACCGCACTTGTAAAGATTGGGGAGATCTCATGAGTGTAGAACATGTAGGGTAGATAAATATATGTAAAAAAAAATGAGTAATGGTCTACTGACAATTCGGGGACACAGGATTACAGGAGTAGGAGGTAGGAGTTTTTCGTCATCTTGGATGACGTCACAGGCCTAGAAATAAATTTTATAAAAACATTAATTGATAAAAAACGAATTTATTGAACATTTCTTAAATATATCGGCTTGCCATTTGGGATTTTTATTGATTTTCCTAGAAAAAAACGCCTGTTTGCGGAGAAATCACCACTAGCCCGATTACCACGACCTCTGTTAAACCGGCGATTACCAGTGTGGTTATTTATTTACGAATTCAAAGATGTAATTTTCCATACACGAGAAGGTATATTAAAAAAAAAAAAAAAACAAGGAACACATAACATTTTCCTCACACTCACCTCGCCCCCCTCTTCTTCACAAATTAATCATTGTCCTTCATAAATTATTGCTCCAGCCATACCAATCAATCAATGATTATGGCCATCGACCACTGAAGTACGACTTTAACACTATAGATTGTGCTAGTTATTTCTTCTTTTTTCCCTCTACCACCAGAGAGCTTCCTTGGCATCCATTTCCAAACTTTCTCTGTCAACGAAACACTCTTCTAAACCTGGAGTATAATTAATCTCCACTTTATTTTAAGTCCAATCTTTTAAAAAATAAATCAAACACAACATATTTTTTTAAAACTGATTTATTCGGCAATGTGCAACATGATGAAACATATGTGTAGGATGTTCACGGTAAAATGAGCACTTTTGAAAGCCCTGAGTAAGATATACTTGTATGCACGTTGCCTATTTTTCCACCTAGTGCAAAATTATCATCGTCATAAGCCTCATCTCTTAATTCATGCGTCGGCCAAGTTAAACTTGAATTCTTACGAAAACACGTTTTATTTAACGCTAAGATATGGAACTACTTTCCCTCCATCGTTACCAACTTTACTGGGCGCATGCCACTTGTACGCCGGTTAAAATACTGCAGGTAGGAGCAGTGACTTTTTTCTAAGGTTTATTTCAAAAGTGCTCACTTAATTGTGAACAGCCTTTACACATTAAAAATTTAACTTTTACATTTAATTTCGTGTATTGCAAAACACTGTTCCTAAGTGAGTCCTGATTTCCTTGAGTAATTGGTATAGTGCTTAAAACACTGTTTGCAGACATGAACTTACCCATGCGAGGTAATCTGCGAGTTAACCAGTATCGAAAAGTTTTTTATGTAACCACAATGTGAAATATTCTTAGTTTCGTCTTTCGCCATTAGAAGATCGATTTGTTCAGGTTTCTCGTTCTTAGTTACACGTGGTGACACCACTTTTCCCCTGGCATTCAGCGAGTACACTTTTACAGACACACCAGGGTTGTTGTTCTCAAAGACCCTTATTTTTCGGAAAATCCAGTCCGCTAAAATCGAACTTTCGTTTCATCTCAGCATACCTCTTGTCCACATGCTGCTGATGCGATGACTTAAGGAATCCAGCCAACATTGACCACTTGAAACATCGATTGTGATAGTCGAGGGGATTGATTATGGCATGTTTGTGTCTGATAAAGTCTGGAAGGTGAACGTATGTCGATAACTGTATATAACTATATATATATATAACATGTGGGAAGCCCCTTGAACATATTCATATGCACCCTTAGACCATCCATCTGTGAAATTGACACGACGCACTTCGAACACAAGTAATTTATTTGGGTGTGGCCCTTTGTACAGCCATGCTTCTAATGTCGCCGTGCATTGCTGCTACAAGCGAAGGTCTTTTCACAAAAGCGACACCTATAATGTACGAATGGTTCAGCAGAGGTGGTTGGCCGTACATGTTTCTGGAACAGATGTCGACGTCCCGGTTTGCGATGCAGTTGCCTCAGCTCAAGAACTAGACGGCACTTCTACAGTCCCCATGTAAAACATTCCCGAAGACCCTGAAAATTCCGATAGACACACAGGATCCTCAGCTATAGACGCAGCTTCTATGACTGAAGAGGAAGAAGCCAATGGCACTGCTTGTACCACTCCCGAAGAATTCGGTGGTGGCATTGGTACCATACCCATAGCAATCAGCAATGGTGCTATCGTAGGCAGCCCACCAGAAGAAGTCGATGGTACTGCGGGTACCACATACGAAGAAGTCGATGGTACTGCGGGTACCACAAGAAGTCGATGGTACTGCGGGTACCACATACGAAGAAGTCGATGGTACTGCGGGTACCACATACGAAGAAGTCGATGGTACTGCTGGTACCACATACGAAGAAGTCGATGGTACTGCGGGTACCACATACGAAGAAGTCGATGGTACTGCGGGTACTACATACGAAGAAGTCGATTATGCGGGGCAAGAAGTTGATGGCACTGCCGTGGATACCATTAGCTCTGTAATATCCGAAAACATCGCAGATGCAAAATATGTCGTTGACTGTAAACGCTAGACTTTTGTCGACGAACTGCTGATCCTCCATAAGGAGGCATTATTTATACCGCTAGCATCCCCCCTCACTTCTCTTCGTCACTCTGTTACTCCACCCCCCCTTCTATTCCATCTTACCCACTGCCTGTTTAAACCTGAAGGGATGTGTATATTCCCAAGGTCCATCTGTGCGAATTCAAGCTACTTTAGCTTTACCCCGATAAATAGGTTATGTAGCATTAAAAGTATTTTGATATTTTTTTAAAGGTTTTTCTAAAGGAAAAAATTATAATCTAATGGGTAAGGGTAAAAAAATAATGACATTTAAATGGTTTTACATACACAATTTATTATACAGATAAATACACAAAAGCCATAACACAAAGAAATTGAGTCTTGGTTCATGTTATTTTCTTAAATTGTTCTTCGGAACCGATGTCAGGGTGAATTCTTGTCTAGTCGTAACTAATCGATTCATGGTCCTAAAATGGGACGTGACGTCACGGTGGTAGGATAATGATGGGATGGTATCAAAATGTAGAGTATTATTTAATTAATAATTGAAACTTCAATGATTTTCAAAGAGAAAAGAAATTTAGCAGCTGCTTTGCTACTACGTTTCAATACTTAAGAGGGAAATGGAAAGGATGATTAAAGTAACATAATATTATTAAATGTATTATAATATACACTTGTATATAATGATAACAAAACAAATATTTGAAAGAAATTAAAGGGAAGTATATTTCATTAAACATGTGTCAATTATAGCTAATGCTACTTATATAATGTGTTACATTCAATAAAATGTTTTTTAATAGCAATTTTAAATTACAGTTGTTATTACTCTTTTATTAAAGACTAGATGTTTTTTTTTACCACAATTAAATGAAGTATCACAAGTGAGAAGTCTCTATTTTGTGATGGCAACTCTTAATATGTATTAATTTATTTATAGAGATTTGATAATTAAGTATGTCAATTTTCTAAAATTACATTTTCTTTCTCTATTTGCAAGAATTGGAATGACTTTATTTTCAATTTTTTTTAAAATCTTAAAACTGGTTTGAAACTTTTTCTTCAATTACATATTATATTTTTAAAAGCTTTGAAATGTTGGAGGTCTCCTATTAGCAATTGTTAATTTTTATTATTTTGTTATGCAATCATAAACTTTTTAAATTAACGTTTGTAATGTAATGATTAGTGTTACTTGCAGGGTGACCTGTGAGGGGTGAATGTAATATATATGGATACCGCTCGCTGGTTACCTGTATATAGTGTTACTCGCGAGCTGGGGTAAGCGGTAATGCTAATGCTGTAGTATGAATGTGCGCGCTTTGACATTGTTGTGTGTAAGACGTCATAACAGGAAACTTACGAGGGAATTTACTAACAAAATGCATTCACAGCATGTCTAAACACCTTATTTAAAATTCTAATTTATGTAAATAAGAGAGAGCCCTAATTGTTTATGAGTATGGTTATTTAAAATTAACTTGTGGATATAATTTTGGTTTTATTATATTTATGGGTGTACTATATCTCTGGGCGTGTTCAACCTTGGAAGCTTTTGTATTTAAGCGTGAGTTAAAGCTAATTTATTACTGCATACTCTCCGTCAGTTATACTCTCAGGCAATAACATCTTTATGCTAATTGATGTCACTGTTTAAAATCCATTTCTCAGGCAATGTTTACAAATGGAAACGGTTATACATGTAACTATATGCATACAATTTTTTTTCTCTAAAAATAATTTATTGCTGCTAACTGTGTGCGCCGACGAAAATGCTAATTAATTAAATATTATCGAGGATGAGGGACATGAACACATAGTAAGCTTAAAACAAAATGATAATAGTTGTTCAAAATACGACAGTAGTAGAGAGGAAAAGAACTTGAAAGAGTAATAACTAATTACAATAATACTTCCGCACAAAGGGTAGCATACAGGGGTTGGGGGAATCTGCACTCAATGACTTACACCTCGGAGGTCAAAGGTGAAAGTACCCGCGTGGTATACTTTCAAGGTACTGTCTAGTATAGAAAGGACTCACAGAGAAAATACAACGCATCCAGATTGCGGCCCTGCTGCCTGAACTCTTCCAAGACCAGTATAGCACAGAAAACAAGCCTCTCTGATCGGGTCGCCACTCCGACAGAGGCCTAGGAAAAGTGCCCTGCGTCTGCAACGCGAAACGAAAGGTTGACATCCTGAGTATGAACTTACTTCTGACAATTAGGTGAATGTGGGTAAACCATGAGCGGACAGTCGCAGTCGGAATTGGTGTTTCTCAGACACCAGTCTCATTTCGTTAGATACCCTTGGTATTGCACACAATTGTTCCTTCTTGATGTCGGTTTTCAACAGTCTGCGCATCAAACAAATCACTCGCTCAGCGTGTCTTTTGCGCTTCCGAAGGCCACGAGGATTTCCTAAGTCCTCGGGTCACAGAACTGCGTGAAACCCAACGGAATTCATTCTGCCCCGTGTCCGTATGACAATGGATTGAGGGAAGTATGTGAGAACATGGAAGTATTGGGAATTTAAATCTAGAAAAATACAAGTAACGTGTTGTTACAATTTCCCTCTCTAGAAGTTGAGTGGACTAAACAGAGTTCTAGGTATAGAGGTCTTAATTAAATAAAAGAGTTAATTATAATTTCCTAATTTTATTTACAATAACTACAGCAAAATTCTCTCAACTAAACATCTCACAATAAATTTATATCACTGACTGTTCATAATTAATGACTCCAATTGACACAATTTACAGAATTCAATAAAATAATTAAAGATCAGTCCCCAATAGACAGTGTATCACCTATTCAAATATTTTATAAGTTATGCGTCCATATTTAATAGTTAAAATAGTTACAATAAAATCCGTATTACATGTCCATTCAGTCCCACCTCAGTTCAGCCCATGTCCCGCCAGTCCGCAATGTTCTAGAGTCCTTCGAGTGCCCTCACGCACAGTAGGCTTCACTCGTCCGTTTCACACCCTATTGTCCATTCACGCCACGAACACCTCACCCGCCGTCGTCCCACAATCTCCTGTATTTGTTCGCACCTTACTTCGCTCGCGCGCACTCGGGTAGGTAGCCTCCGTCAAATACTGCCTGGCCGCTGGATCGCGGCAGTATATGTGGTGTCGTAGGCCGTCACCTAGAATCTTCCTCAACTCTCTCGCTGCGCCGAGGACGGCTGTGACGCCGGCCAGTCTCATCAGAATATTCTTGCGTCGTCGCTATATTTGATGGAATCTCCAGCAGACGAGAGGAGGTCTGTGACACCAGAAAGTCTCGTCGCTGTCAGTATTCACGGGCTTCCCAGAAGCCGAGCAATCGGCCGCGAGCGCATCGTTCCAGGAAGAGGGGAGGTTCAAGGTGAGACACCCCCCACCCCCAACAAAGCACTGGACAACCTTCCGGTGCCAGCTGCAGCGCGTAACATATAAAGTGGACAAGGGGAAACACATGTATGGCGTGCATTGGCACACCTTTTTGTAACACGGTGGTGCTCGAGCCGCGGGGAAAGTGCTGACGCGGGAACGTTTCGTCCCGGAACTTCATAACTGGGTCGCGTGACCTGGCATGTAGCTGCGACGTCTCCTACGGGCTTTCTATCGGCGTACAAAATCTCATGGTTAACTGGCATACAGTATTCCTATGCATTTTTCTTAAATATATGTTGGTTGGTGGGATAGCATAATAAAATCATGTACCTTTATCGGCACACAGTAATACCTTATTACGTTATTATATCTTGTATGGTATTTATTAAATAAGCATGAGTTGAAAGTTAATTTAATGGAAATTGTCACATGATCAATTACTATCACGGTAATAGTTACATTTCAAATAACTACATCCAGCGCACACAAGTGATCTATATCTTAATTTTAATTATTAGAATGGCATTGCTGAGGTATATTGTTTACAAGCATATATACGCAACTAGGGGTTTGCGGTTCATACTGAAATTCTTTAAATTTTAATACCGTTTGTTATTTAGGTTTCAAATGATTGCTTTGTGAGGTCATATATTGGTCCGTAAAAGATAAATTAATATTTAAAGAAAATAAATTTTAAAAGCAGATAATATGACATTCTTTTAATTGTACTGCAAGTTAAAATCTAAAATTTTTGATGTCAAAAGTGGATGTGGCTGAAATATTTTTATTAATACTAAGGAAATTAGCGTGGGTGGGTGGGGAATTTACTGAAATGGGGATGGATGGTAGAGAAGCTGTTGCAAGGCAACGAGAGGGTAGGAAGGAACCAACCCTACACCAATGTTCTGAATTAACTTTGTAGCCAATTCGTATCTGAAAGGGGCCACGGGCGTAACTAAATAATGAGTCATGATCAGGTAAAGCGCAACAGTTTAATATGGGGTTTATTGAACATAAGGATAATACAATAACTATTTAAGTGAC